>JAUPFR010000006.1:32694230-33294230 GCA_036925125.1 Oreortyx pictus | reverse complement strand
GTTTTGTAAAATCTGTGGTGATACTATATAAAGCTAAACAAAAATATATCAAATTACCCACAGACGTATCAATTAAGGAGATGGCTTTTACAGCTAAACCAAGTGAAACAAAGCTGCAGGCAGGTCAAGGAAGTTCAGGCAGAGCAGGCTTTGCAAATTTCAGTCCTGAGGCTTGGGAAATTCAGTACATGGCTTATGGCATGCTACTAGCAGTGATAATAGTGTACTACAAAGCGGCATGGTTACAGGTGGCACCGAGCAGATACCTTGCACTGATATCCCCTAATACTGGGCTGTAATGTTTTGTGTTAGATTTGTTTAAAGCAATTTTTCTGACAAAAGACTGCACAGCTGATGACCTGATATGCTCAGAACTTAAAAAATACAGGAAATAAGGTCACGACAAGATGACAGTGACAAAAGATGTCTTCACACAGCACGTTCACACTCCAAAGAACAATGGGCTGGTGTTTTCCTGCTATCTGATGAGGAAGAGACCTTCATAGCAGGTGTGGGAGGTGAAGTCCATTACCACCCAATCACAGGGGAGAATACCAGAAAGAAAGCTGGAATTTTCCACTTGAGGAAATAAGGAACAGTTGCAATTACCAGTAACTCTGCATTTAATTCCCAATGGATATTTACAGGTACTGTTATGAATAAGATGCTTCTTGTTTTGATCTGGCAGTGTTTTGCTTCTTAATTTGTGTCCTTATCTATTCCGTATCTCCATACTAGCTCTCAGCTTGGGGTTTGTAGGGAAGGATGATGCGGTTCCATGTTACCTTTGTACTGTGAGAAAAGAAAGCTACAGTGGGAAGCAAGAAGGGTATGAACAGCTCTAAAAGCCATCATCTTGTCTGTGCTGGAGTGGGGGGACCTTAATTCTGATGCTTGTTCCCAGTATCGCTGTTTATCTTAAACTGAAAATGTACCATGAGACCTTAGATTTTTATTTTTTTGACCACTGACCAGTATACTAAAAATTACACTGCAGAAACATGCATTGTCTTCCTCTTATTTTTTTCATTGCCATGGTACATCTAGTTTTTATCTGTTTTTTTTTTTTTTTTTGGCACAGCTTCTGTAACAAGGGGTAGGGGACTGTCCATGTTGTCACAAAAGAGAAATCTGTTCTCTAGAAATTCAGCCTTTCTGTGGAAGGTGAGAATTGTGGTTGAAACAATCACAAAAGATCCTTTTTCTCCAGGGCTCAAGGAAGCAATGAGCCTATCCTTTCTCTTTCTGAACAAGCTCTCTGAGTATGATATTATTTTGTAAAAGTCTGTGTCATTCCCAACTGTGTTTTAAGAAAACCCCAAATTATCCTGATATCTGCATTCTGTCTGAAATTAGAACATGGAATGTGGATAAGACCTTTTAGAGGATGTAGCTGAAAGAAACCTGATTGCTGATCTTAAGTGGATGTATGTGTGCTGGTCAAATTGGAACAATTTTTTTTCCAGCTAGAAGTATAGATCTTGGTGTCTAAATAAATTTAAACTCAAAGTAACATAATGTTATGGCAGTAAATGAGCAGTTTTTTTAAAGACTGACATCTTATAGAAGACTGAATTTACAAGATAAAGTACTATATCTCACTATGCGAAGCCCCCTGAAACCTTAAAGAATGCTTGCTTTATCACTTAGTGATAAAGTGACAGACTTTTACAAGCAGCCATGTAAAGCCAAAACATCAAACTAGCTCCCTCCTAGCAGTTTTTCCTCCCTGTTGTGGGCAGAGGTACATAAAGTAGTGGAGCAGAATTAAACAGTCTGTTCTAGCAGAGCATATACTGGCTGCAGTGCATCCTACTGCATTGCAGGTTACCCAAAGGGAAGCACATACAATTTCTCTGGGCTAAAATTTATCCGTTAAACTCTTTTTTTTTTCCTTTTTTTTTTTTAAGGGGGTAAAGGGTAGCAGCAGTTGGTAGGGACAGTACAGGAAAGGGCAATTGCAGACAAAGAAGCAAGCTAGGAAGAAACTGTAGGGTGTAGAGAATGCTGTTTACAAAACATTGACAGGCTTGAAAACAAGCCTTTAAAAAGCATCTTTATACATGAGATTATCCTGCTGAAAATGTGTTCATTGGTATGGAGCTGACTAAATATTTCCTCTGCTTCATATACAAACCAAATGTAAAATGATCAAGTCCCTCAGACTTTGGATGATAACAAAATGACAAAGGTCCAAAACACTTAAAAATGGATGGGAGTGTTTTCTGTTACATCAGTACTTTTCAGGATGAAGACAATACATCTGAGTGTTAGACTGCACAGTTGCATTTTGTATTGGAGTTCCTTTTCATCCCTTTCAGGCTGTTTGTCTTCTCTTTTAACAAACTAAGTGTTGAATTAGACTGTTTTTTGAGGGTATTGTGAAGTGTGATATGTACATAAGAGCAACCTTTTCCCTTACTTAACTGTCACTGTTACATCCATAACTCAAAAATAATTATTCAAGCACAGCTATTATTTATATAATTCTACTGTATTACCACTTCCTCAAAACAAAAGTGGTGTATTACATGTATGCACTTAATTTGATTTTCATTTTATTTTACCTCCAAACTATCCAGAGGGGCTCAATTTTTTACACAGTGAAAAACACATATTTTGAGGGCTAGATTTATAATTATATTTATAATATTAAGATACAGATTTTCAACAGTATCCAGTTACATACATACGTATTTATATATTGTGTGTGTATTTATATATATAAATCTCAGCAAACATGTACTTGAATTTTTGGCAATTAAATATTTTGAAAAAGGAGATGGGAGAAAGCCAGAAAGCTTTGCAGCAAACAGGCCCCAGGGTTTTTTTTTTTCCTAAGAGGTTTTTTTTTTCTTAGGGAATTCCTCTCCCAGAGTGGTTTCTTTTCTCAGGGAGTTTCTCTCCCAAGTAGTTTAGTGGAAGCCTTTTATCCCCCACTTCTCAGTTTCTTTTTTTCTTCTTTTCTCTCTTAGCGAAACACACCTGGTCCAACAGATAAGCCAGCAGGGAGTAGTGCCTTTGTTGCCACCCACAGGCGTTATTGCCTTTTGCAGTGGTCAGCTCCTTCAAGCCACACCCCGAAAAAGACTGCTTGTCCTGCTTCTGCTTATCTTTGCAGCTGTAGGAAGAAGAATTGTGGCACAGTAACACCCACCACTCACCCCCTAGATAACTAACCTAGATACTAGCCTTCTAGTACTTGAGGAGAGCTTATAAGCAAGAGAGAGACTGACTGTTTATATAGTCTGATGAACTAAAAGAGGGGAACTTTAGGTTAGACTCAGAGTGTGCTGAGGCACTGGAACGAGTTGCCCAGAGAAGCTGTGGATGCCCCATCCATGGAGGTAATTAAGGCCAGGTCAGATGGGGCCCTAGGCAGCCTGATCTGCTGGTTGAAAACCCCTTCATAGCAGGGGAGCTAGAATTAGATTAATTTATCGGTCCCTTCCAGCTTAAACCACTCTAAGATTCTAAGATTCTATGATCTGGTTTGACCTTTGCATCCTCTAGGATTATCTCTCTAACCTTGTAATCTAAACTTCTTTTGACTTTTTAGTTCTACATTGGTGAAATTGTGTCATTTAACTACTTTTAGCTTAAATTTAAGGAAGAAGTAGAAATGGAAAAGAGTGCAGAATATTGAAATTTAAATGCTTAGAAGTTCAGGATTACAATGTTATTGTGGACAGTTGTTTTTAATTAGTAATACCAAAGTTATAAAATTGTTTAAAAACATAAGTGTAGTACTGTAAATAAAGTATGTCTGTTGTAGTAGGCATATGTCCAAGTGTACTTTTTGTTGGTACAGAAATCTGATGGGATCTCAGAACTGATTGAAAAATTATGTCAGCCTTTAAAACCTGCATAGATATGATGAGGTACATGTTGCACACGAAAACTTTCTGTGGTATGAGAGAAAATTGCACTTTCTTTTTCCCGTTCTTAGGACATAATTTAATTCTATGTTATTGGCAGTGTTGACTTAGAAATATATTAAAGTATGTACTACACTATTTTCTCCATGAAGAAAGGGTAAGGATGGAGGTAAGAAGGAGGGCTAGGGATCACTGAAAACACATCTATCCAGAGTTCTGATGTTAAGGATATTAAAATAATATGTCTCATTGAATTGCCATCTTTGGATAGTGAGATATACAGTCTAAAGAACAGAAGGGTATTAAGATTATCTCTTAATCTGGCCTTATGAGTGATCATCGAACTTCATCCAGTGATTCCTCAGTGGTGAGAATTGTTCTTTGCAGCTTTATAAATTAATTCCTTATCTTCATTCATTTTGTAAGCCTTGAAAATATTTGCAGATTTTGATCTTGCCCTTCCCTGCTAAATGTCTTCTTTGCTTTTCAACAGTCTAAAAATTGTTGAGTCTTTCATACTATTTTATTCTCCTGTCTATAGGTTATTCATAAGAGGTTTTCAGGAACTACTAGATTCATGGAAGAAATGAGACTCTTTTCTTCTTTTTTCTTTTTTTTTTTGTTTTGTTCAGGAAATGTATTTATTTTCCCATTTAAAATATTAAAATAGATAAATAATGTAGTATGAATGTACATTTTTGTAGTTTAAAGAAAGCAGATACAAAGAAAAATTTCAGCTTTCTAAATGAGTGAAGAGATTATTTGATTCCTCAGAAGTAATGTGTCAATGATGCAAAATATTAAATAATGCTAATTTATTCATATCCAGGAAGTCTCAAAGGAGCGATGAAAAGACGTGTACAATAATTACATGACCTCCTCTTTGAAAAAAAGAACAATTATCCAGCAGCAGTTAAGAAAAACAGTGGATTACAGTTTTAATAAGTCTCTGATCTAATCAAGACCTCATGTAAGTTTCAGCTTGAATTCAACATATGCCCAATTGTACCAGGAGTTATTTTCATTTTGAATTTTCTTTCCTAATACACCTTCCAAATTTGTAATAAATATTATTCTGAATTCATATTGTAAACCCTGTAGTTACTGTATAAAACTTAGTTTTCATTATCCTGTATTCTCTACACTCTCTTAATTCCTCAAGTCTTTTAAGTGAAAGTAGAAACTCTCTGGGACACAAAACAAGCCTTAATAGTCAAAGGTAGGCTGTAAAGTGTCTAGTATACTCTGCATACGGACTTAAATGAAATTTCTTGAGATGGGAATGTTATGGTTCATATAGCTGTTGCCAAACTCTACTCATTTCCAGTGAGTTAAAACACAGAGCTATGGCTTGCCCAAGGCTTTCTGCTACCAAATGATCTAATTCAAGCAATAATACCTTTGTATTTTTATGAATTTGAAGAATATTTTTCTTTTCTATAATTTTCATAATAAGCTGTAATTATTATCTAAATTAGAGTTGTTATAATAAATTGTTATCCTACTTTATAATTGTCTCTGCAGGAGATGTTAGGAGCATGGCATTTCTGTAAGAAAATGTGTTTTTTGTTGTTTTGGATGTAGACATTTGCCTACAATGAGTTCTTGGAGATAATATTTTGTGACGTAGTAAGGAAATGAATAAAATCAGCTGCTTTTCTCCCCAAAGGTGAACATGTACATTTATTACGAAGTAGGTTCAGAAGTTTAAATTTCAATTATCTAGGGAACTGTTGTTCCTTGTTGTTGTCTCTCAAGCACAAGGACAAGGACATTTTGTCAAAAGTGCCACCACAGAAATGATCTGAAAGTAGCAACCTACCTTGATTACTACTTTGGAAAGCCAGATGAAGCACAGCTGAAATTAAAAGCACACAGCATATTTTGTTGATGTGTTTAGTTTGAGTAGCCTCTACGTATGTCACAGACCAATTAAAAAAAAGATAATTAATCTATCTTTATTATTATAACTTAACTATTTATACATTTCAACATTACACATTTCTGTCAGAAGTGTCCTCTCCTACAAACAATATACTTTATTTGGTTGTCTTCTTTTTGCCTTCCCACGTACGCTTTTACTGTACTAACAGAAATTAGTAAAAAGTGGTCTGGAGGAGGAGGCCATAGAAAACTCAAGTCAGATGCAGCAGGTGATCTAACTTGCATGGAAATCCAGGACTCTTAGAAGGGCAGAATGAATGTTGTGGTATTTAGTCTGTGGTTGTACTCATTTAATTCTGCTTTGTTTTGAAAATAAGAGAGCTTGTCCTCACTGCAGTTAGATATCTAATCCTGCATTGTATCTAATATGTTTGTGATATATGAAGGTGGTATTGCTGGTGTCCTGGAAGGCATGCTCTCAATGGTTTGTGGGCCGGTTTGGCCCGGTTCTGTGACAACTGAGGAAGGAGACCCACGGGGGTCAAACAAAAATCATAAAACCATGACACGGGGGATACAACAAAAATCATAAAACCATGACACATGCCTGCAGTAGGAATACCATGATGGGATTGTCTAGGGATGATATGCGGTTGGTGGTTTCCAAACAGTTCAGTGGTGAGGGCTCTGGAGGATTGAGAAGTCTCAGAGTCATGATAAAACATGAGGTAGAAGAAGGAAAAAAGATGACACATTGGATCTGGTGGAAAGAAGTTGGCTATTCTTTTTCCCAAAACCATTCTTTCATTTTTTGGGACATGTAGTGCATTTTGAGGATGGCAGTCAAAAAACCACATGGAGTTTAACTTTCTAGCATCTACCACTTTGAGCCTATGAAAAGGTGCTGCAGACTCTGCTAACTACCCATGGTAGGAATATTAAAAAAGATGGAAGGAGTGTGGGCACTGAATGTGGATTAGGGCAAAAGAGGGAACTTGAGGTTGGAAAAAAAATCCAGTGAATTAACCTGTGGAGATTAGAAAGTGTTAAATAGTTTAGGATCAGGGGATTAGGGGAAGTGGAGAGAAGGGAGCTGATGAAAGTCTTGGTTGGTCTGCATGTGAAAAGCTGTAAAAGCTTTTGTAATTTGTCTCCTGTTCCTTGCAGCATTTGTCATTACTTGGCAAATTATTTAGAACACTATAAAGTATTTTCAGTGGTCTTAAATTGCAGTCATAAGCTCTTTTCCTACCCTTTTGCAGTCATGTGCATTCCTAGTGAAAGTTTGTTAGAGCAAAAATACAGTTATTTGTACCTTTCAGTAAGTGTCATTCAGTAAATGCCTGATAAGCATTTACTACTTCTTTTACTCATTTTGTAAATGTCCTCAGATTTGCTAACTTGACATTTTTATGCATTTATAAATTACTTTGGAATCTATGCTTATCAGTACATTTCTAAGACATTTGAGTCACATTTCATATGTTACTTATAACCTCCTATGTGCGTATAATTTTTGCAAGCAAACACAAACTTCCATCGGTATCTAATACAGACCAAACACTAAAACAGTTTTCTGAAGAATTCATAGGAAAAAAAAAAAATATATATATATATAAATAAAAAAGAATTGCTTTTGTCAATTTTACATTTTTGGCTGGCACCCAGGCTAGCAGCTTCAAAGAGACAAAAAGAGGTTTAATATATTTGAGATTTATATTGTTACAGATACAATTGCATAATTTGCTAGCCATTTCTGCATAATGGTGTTATAATTCCTGTTGTTAAAATTTGCTGTTGAGTTTAGTCATCATTATAACTAAATTCTCCTGCAGACTATAGCAGCAGGAAACACTGGAACAATGTATTAATCACAACAAATTAAATTAGCAAATAGTTTCCCAGATTCTGAGACTGTGAAGATAGAAAAGATTCAGCACAATGGGCCGCTTTAGGTTTCTGCTGATCTGAGGTTATTCCCTTCTGTTTGAGATCAAATGTCTGAAGATGCTTGTGAGTGGACAGCTAACCCTTTCAGTACTGCTTACTTCCAGTTCCCAGATGAATGGAAGACAAATATCTGGGAATTCAGAGTTGGAAAATAGAGTTCTGCTTACTGAAAACTCAGAGTCATTGTAAAACTGACTAATCTTCAGCCTAAGTTAAAGCAAGTGCTTACAAATGAGCTTCCTTGTCTCCTCTGTGAACCTCATTCCCATCAAAAGTCATTTATAGCATAAGTAACATGAATGACTCTAGTCTAAGAAATAGAGATATAATGAAGCTTGTGATCCAGTACAAGAAGTATGCTGATGTATATCTCTAAAATCTGTTCTTCAGCAATGGGCAAAGTTACTAACAGTATTGTCCATAGTGTTTCATGAGAAAGTTTTATTTGTTAGAAGAGGACACAGTAATAGAATAATCTCATATTCAGAATGTTTTATCTTAAATTCAGAACTTTTCCCAGTTTATTTCTAGCATTATGAGTCCATTCCTTCCATCTTTCAAAGAACTGAAGTTAGACAGTAATTGTGTGCATCCTTTCACTGCTGCTGAGGTATCCCAGTGATTCAAACACTGCACAGAACTGCTTTACTTAAACAGTGGAAAGGCAGAGAGGTGAATTAGATCTGTAATTACATTTGCACCAGAAATTAAATTCCTTTTACCTATTTTTACTTCTAGAAAATTATTAGAATGTTGTTTTTGTGAAAGTTTTTAAAAGCTTCACTTTTGAAAGGGTATAATTTCTTTGTGCAATGTGTAACAAAATGTACGATGATTTGTCATAGTTGCCTTACACGATGTGTGTATAAATGCATGGAATTTCAATGCTGAAATGTAAATCAACCAAAATAACAACATAGAAGGTAAGGACAGGATTGCGAACCATGATTCCTTTCCTGTATGCAGACATCATTTTATCTGTATTTCATTTAGAAAACTATAACTCAAGAATGTTGGTCTTTAAAGAAGATAGTGTAATGGATGAACTCAGTTGAAGTAGCAGATGAAAGTCCATGTGGCTGAAAGAGTACATACTATAGATTATTTTTCTGACTACTTATGGGAAGCAACTTCTGGAGATATACAGGAAACGAACTTATTTAAGCTTTCCTAAATAGGCTTCAAATTTTGAAGACTGAAGTATTCTGAATACCAAAACTTTCTGGGGAAACATAATGATTTATATTACCTATAATTCTGCTTCAGATCTGTATTCAGAATTTGGGAGACCGCTCAAAATTTCTCTATTGCATCATCAAACCCAGTGATAGTGTCCTTGATAAGTTAGTTCTTGGCCTTACCTGAAATGCTGTTTTCCAGATAGTTTGATTTTCAAGTTATGTTGAGAGGCCCTTGAGAATTGTTCCAAGTGTAATTCATGTGGCACTGAGGAATGGAAATGATTCATGCTTGAATAAATCTGCATTTAAGGTCAGTACTATTTGAATTTATACGTATAAGTGTTCAGTAGTTCAGATTTGGAAGTAAAACTGGACCTCAGCTATATAAGAAGGATCTAATCTTGATATTTTCTAACACTGAGTTTTAATAAGGAGATAATTCTTCAAAGCTAGGGGTATATGTGATTTACGTGACATGCTTCAAAAATAAAAATATGTTTAAGTATTTGATTAGAAAACTTTGTAATTAAGAAACTGATTGAAAATGACTCTTGACAATAGAACTGCAAGATCTCCTTGTTAATCTTTTCGTAAGACACAGCTACCTCAGTGAGGTAGAAAACAGTCATTATGAAACGGCTGCAGAGTGAGCAGTTCTGTACATCTTGCTTCTTTCTAGATTTAAAGAAATTTCAAGCTCTCTCCTTTGAGCTCTGAAATCCACCACTTAAAGTCCTTTCCACGAAAGTGTTGTTGCATCTGGTGTAAAGAGCCATATTGATTCATACTGCTGTTTTCCTTAATTGCAAAACATTTATCTGTTATAGACAATGTTATATAACTATTCTATATGCATAGTTAGGTGGTAATATTATAGTTGTGTTATAAGTATTATTTCATACAGTGTTTCAACAAGAGAAATTGACTATCTCTGAAGAGCCTGGAAAATTATTTTGGATATATCTTCAGAATTTTGCATTAAAAGGAATGAGTTCTCTAAAATACAGGGTATTTTATACCAGATACAGTCTGCTAGACTTTCTTTAGATGAGGCTCTCCTAATAAGATAAATAGAGGAACGTTTACTTTGCAGAGTTGAGTAGAATTTAAATAGAAGACACCCAGCCTTGAGAAAACGAGGACACTCTTGTGCAAATACAGAAATTTGTTGCTGAAGTCTTAAGTGCCATGAGATTTTAAGTGCCTCCAGAGTAGAGGAAGAGTAAAAGTGATATTTCTTAGGTCCTCAGTTCTTTAGCTGTGCACACAAAATGACAGGTTGGTATAACACACACTTAAATTCTTCTGTAGATTTAATTCTACCTATCTCCAAAGTAATAGTTGACCTACATGAGCTGTCTTGTTGAATCAGAATAATGCTCTTAATAAACTTGAGATAGAAACCCACAGATTTGAGTTTTCACAGACTTTTCACTCTCTTCTCAAAAGATTTTTTTTTAAATATCTGAAAAGAAATGTGGAATTAACAAATTACTGCTCTAATTAAGTTATCTCTGAACAACAACGAAAAAATGCAGCTCTCTTTCTCCAAACATTCCAAGAAAAATGTCTGTTTTCACTGGAGACCTAGATAGGTCTCTTAGATAGATACTCTTCATACTCTCCACAATATTTAGTTAGGTAATCTTATACGTCCTTTTTATCAGACCGTGTTTCTCTGCATGCTGTATGCTTCTATTATTTTAGAAAAAATTAGAATACATAGGATAATTTCTCGGTGGCTATAACAAAACTGATGGTCAGGAAACTTAGATCTCTTAAAATATTCTAAAAGTATATTTTTACAACTACTGAAAAATATACAAGTGTCTGTTTTTATTTAACTAAACCATAATTACAAAGTATATTGGGTAAGAACAGATGCACACAGTATTTGGAATAAAGTATGCAAATATTTCAAAGCACAGTCACCATAAGTTGAGTTTGGCAGAGCAGAACAGATGTGTCCACCTGTTAAGAGACTAGGCAGTCATCACTGAGGATGCAAAATATGATTGAGGTCCATAATGGGAGCTGTTTAGGAATGCATCCAGGCTAGCAGGAGGTAGCAGAGATTCTGATTACTGTATTATTCCACTTTTCCCCAAAGTGATCAAAGAGTTGAATTAGGCAAACAGAATGATACATCCAGGACTATTGAAGGGGATGAATGTCCTCAACTATGTGAAAACAGTGCAGAAATCTCCCTGTTTTTCAATAATGATGAGATAAAGGTATAACAAAAGGTTGCACAAGGGCTGCAGGATACAGTGGACTTCAGCAATCTTTATTCTGTTTAAAGTTGACATCCTGAAAAGCAAGCAAAATCACTGATTCAGCTACCATAGCACCATTAGGAACTGATTTCTTATCCAGCCACTTCAGTAAGCTGTGAAAATAATTATCCAAAAGCATACCCAGTGTAAAGTATTCAATTTAAAGTAGATTTTGTTCATCCTGAATTAGAAATTACTTTTGTTTCCAGATATTTCTTAATAAAGAATAGACACATAACATAGAAGAGACAAAGGTCAAAACCAACCTTTAAGCAGTGTAAAATGCAGAGAGACTGGGACAGGTATTGTGCTGGGTTTGTATTTTCTTGTGAAAAGAATGATTACAATTCTTTTCAGTAACAAGAAAAAATCTCACTAATATAATTTCTTACCACTTTTGTTTGCCAGATCATATCTCCTCTGTTTACTAACATCTTCATACTGTTAGTACTGTCCTTAACTGTAGACCAATGTATCTGTTGAAAGAATGAACTAGATTTGTTCTATTTTGGCATTTTCATGCTAAGTTCAATTTTTATATCATTGATCTAAATGTTTTTATCAACTTTATAACAAATTTTATATCAACTTTATATCATTGATTATGAGATGTGAAACAGTAAAGGCATGGTTTGATCTTAAACGCTGGCTTCGGGTTAACTTGAATAATAAGTAATAAAAAAATGATTTAGATACCTGCAAAGAATAATTAATGTACCATTGCATTATTTCTAATTAAATTGTTGGAAAAATGAAATTCCATTATTTACATACTTTCTTATTAAAGTTCATACTGTGCTGTTCACCTTCTAAAGTCCGAATGGACATGTAAGATATTTGAATGGTTACAGGTCTGAAGCAAATTCATTTCATATCTATTAACAGTCAAATAAAGTTAATCATGAATTTTACCAAACACTTGAAGTCCTCAGACTTTAGTCAGTGCTTATAGACATTTATAAACCATGAGAAAAATACTTTCAAATACTATGTGACTATGGATATACACATATTTGTTGTAGACTTGTGGCAGATCTGGCACTGAAGGATGAGGAATACAAATAATTTTATGGATTCCCAGAGCTATAGATAGCATACCATTCTGATATATCATATTTTTTTATTTGAATTTAAAGAGACTAGAAAGAGGTCAAACCAAAATGTGGAGTTATGCAAAGAAAAAGAAATAAGGTATATGGGAGAAATCCCCCAAGATATTTCTTCAACTAAACTGTGTTCTTGTGTGTGTGTTTATGGGTGAGCAACCAACCATCATCCCCTCTCACCCTGCTTATCAGTTTAAATCTTTTCACATGTAATACTTTGGCCAGTTTTTGATAAGTTATTTAGCATAAGTTTATACATTTCTACTTCTGTTTCTAGTGGTTGATAAATAATGTGTTATTGGAGGCCAGTCTAACAATTCTATGATCAGTTGGCATCATTTGACTTAAGCTGTCTTTTATCTTCTAGTTCATGCAGAATTGCCTCAGTTTGCTAGAAATTTTGCTGTAAATTGTGGTCAGGAAAAAGTTTAATGGTTCTTGCATTGTAATTGTTCATTTCAATTTGTCACACAGTGACCACTTTTTAGTGTGGTTTATAGTATACTCAGATGAATTACATTCTCTGGAGGGATATGCACATAACAGCATGATTTTGAGAGCACTGTCATAATCAAGAGTTATCTGATAAACAAAAATTGCTTTTAATCTCCATGTTTTACATATTTATTCCACTAATCAGGAGAGGTTTCAAGGAGCTATACTATAAAAGACATTTTTAAGTCTTTATACATTAAGAAATCATCAGTTTTCTTGGGAAGATGAAGTCAGGCAACTATTATTGAAAGTACATTTCCCAAAGTTTGCAACAGTTTGAATTTAGATTTACTGAGAATCTTTTAATACTAATCAGAATCCAAACTGATGTCCCAGAATAAAAATGAACTAAAATCAGTAAGTTTTATTTTCAGAGCATAGCATAACTAAGTAGATAATATAAAGAACTAGGAAAGGAAAAATATGTTTTTTTTCTGCCCAGAAGTTTTGTCTATGGCCATTTCAATCAGAATAATTGAAAGGCTTTTGAGTCAGAACAGCAAACATACTGCAGTAGTGTGGCCCCAAAGTGATGCCTTTCTGCTGTTGACAAGCGGGTAAACAAACTGCTTTTAGTCATGTTTTGTCTATTGTTAGAATGAATAAAGCTGTGGTTGTAAACACAGATGAAAGACAGGATGGGTTTTAAGTGATACTTTCATTCCTGCTGAGCCACTACCAACACCTGCAGTTAAAATAATTATTTCAAATGTTTTTCTTTTCAAAAGAAGGAGTAGTTAGCAGTAGACCTGTCTTGTTATGGTAAATTAACATCTGCAGTTAATATGATTCCCCTTGGTTGTAAACATCCTGAATTAAAGCTTGTTATCTTCTTTAGAAGGTATATTTTATGATTTCATCTGTTTTGTAGAAAGATAATTAAACATTTCGCTAAAGTACAGGTTGGAGGACTATGATCTTATTTTAGCCACCATAGAAATTATGGAATGTTTTCACAGCAAATATTGTGAGTATTTAATTAAAAAACCTGCCCTGAAGTAAAGCAGCATAACCAATGAGGATAGTGAAAAATGGTTTAAAGGGTATGGGATTGAAAAGAAGACATGAAATAAGTAGTAGCTGTAGATATCATGTTATTTTTGTTTTTCAGAAAATCTTGAAACAAAATCTTATATTAATCTTTACAAATGCCATGAGTATGCATTACATTCTAGGGGAAACAGGAAAAAAAAAGAGAAATAGATGTGGACTAAATAGGTCTGCTTTGGGCTTTATTTTGAGTTTGTACTGTAATTAATAATGGAGCTACTCTGGTTATATACTGGTTTATATAATCATCAAATGGTAAAGGAGAGCTTTGATTCTAAATGCAAATTAAAAAAAAAGAAAGAGACAAAAGAAGTGTTGGAGATTAGTTTTTAGTCTGTTGTAACTTCTAGATGTCTCTACATGTTCTGTCTTTGACCATTCATAGTAACTGGACTGGATAGGTTTTCTGTCTTGACAACAGGAAACACTTCTTTTCTGTGCTGCCCAGAGAGACTGTGAAGTCTCCTCTTATGAGATTGCCAAAAGCTGCCTGGACATGGGCCTGGTCCTGCTTTGGGTGTCCTTGCTTAGGCAGGGGTTGGACCAGATGGACTCAGAGATTCCAGCCAACCTTAACTTTTATGTGATTCTGTTATCAGGACTGATTAAACTCTCAGTTCAGTGGTGTTTTACCAATTCCTCAATAGGAATTCAGAATAAGATCTCAGATTAAGCTGTCAGTTTTTATATCAGAATAAGCTCTCCCATTTAACATCTTGTGCAAAATTATTTGAAATTATGGTATACTCTTAAACTAGAGTGATTCATATCATTGGAAGAAACCATTCTGTATATTTTAAATTGTCTCCTAGGTTTCATGATTTTTTTTTTGTAGAATTCATGAAACAAAACTTTCAGAATTTGGGTTTGCTTAAGACCATATTCTACTATATCCTGCTACTCGTTCTTGTTCCCCATACTATGATATTTCATTTCTTTGCTTGTGACTGCATAGATGTTTAGTGGTCAGAGCATGAACAAAAGAACTAATCTGTTACAAAATAAAACAAACACATGTGGGAAACAATATCTTAAGAGGCTCTTTCTCTGAAGCATTGTATAATGCAGTTGTGCCGTTAGTACTTTATTATCCAACTTTTCTGAAATATTAAAATCCACAAGAAGTATCTTATAAAATCTTATCAAGTCTGAATATTCTCATTATTAGATTTTTGTATTTATGTTCTTAGGATACTCCTATGGCTAAGAGTCAAGTACAGTGTGAAAAGGAAATGCATAAAAAATTGATCATTCAGGGTCTGTTGGTCTAATGCAGAAAGATATTTTCCTCTAATGGAGTGCTTGAAGATTCTCTGTTCTAGAAGGAATAAGATTTGAGAATTGCTGAATACAGATTAATATCCATATGTTTTCCTCTTGAACTTGATTTAGAAAACGTCTCCAGCAGATCATAGACAACATTATAAGAAATGAAATGAAGAAGCACATTTGTAAGCATTGCTCCCTCCCTCCCTCCCTCCCTCTCTCCCTCACTCTTTTTTTTTTTTTTTTAATGACAGAGATGTTTCTGGTAATAGGGGAAATTTGGAATCAGTATGTAGGCAAATTTCCAAGCATGGAGAACTTCACTTATTCCTCTAGCATCAGCAATCTCTGTAGAATAGACTTTCCTGACCACTGCATTTAGCTGCCATCCTCCCTTATTTAATCCTGCCTGTTATTCTTATGTTCATTCAGCTAGATTGTTCAGGCTTGTCTTACCTTTGCAGAAGTTTTTAGTTTTCTTTAGAACCAGAGTAGCATTGTATACCTGCTCCCAGAGATTGACTGTGAGTAATACCGCACATATCCCTTCCTCGGAGATTGAGGGCAACACCCCTATTACAAACCAACTACTGTTGGTTGACTTTCATCACTTGTGGCTGGGTCTCCTGCACCATGCCGTGAATACAAGATTGTCAAGACTTGGGGCAGATATATGCTTTTCATGGTTAATTTTGTGCTCTCCCTTTTTTCTCCTTCATTGAATTCCAACTTGTGATTCTTTGAATGAGTTGCTGCAGAGCTGCCACTGCAGGCAGCCAAGCTCTTTTAGTATCAACTACAGGAAAGGTCAGTATTTTCTTTTAAAGGAAAAAGCACAGAGATTATAATAATTGGGTAGACTGTATTTCATGGGTAAAGGAAAACAGTTCTTAAACCATAGCTCTAATTTAAATGCTAAGGCTGACTATTTTTTTTTCTCGTCTCATTTAGAAAGTGACTGGAGAGTAGTGGAGGAGGTTTTTAAAAGGAAGTAGTTAAAAGTTCAAGCCATTAGGATTTATGTCCCTTCTACCGTGGTAAAGCATTTATTTCTGATTTTAAGTACTGTTTCAGCCAATTGTCAGTCTGAGAATGTACTGAGTTTTGGAGGACTTTTGTGATGCTTTATATCAAAGGGGACAGACGTTTAATGCTTTATTCAGCTTGTGTAATAGAACTCTGCTCACTTTAGCTCACCTGTGATTTAAGTGATATGTGAAGGAACTTTAACTCCTACTGCCCTCTGTAAGCACTAAAAAAAAAAAGAAAAAGAAAAAGAAAAATCAACAAACAGCAAAAGAGAAAGAAGAGCCTGCTGTCAGAATAACTTGGAAAAGACTTTTTTTTTTTGGGAACTTCAGTTTAGAATAAGAATACATATCAAGCTTACGTTATTAAAACAAAACAAAACAAAATGTATCATTAATAGCCAATACTTTTATTTGAGGATTACTTTTGGATAACCTTTGGATATGCCTCAATTGGTACAGTTCTGTTAATTTCACAGTGAATAAAGGCATGTTCCAGATTTATGCCAATACAGCTTAATATGGTAAGAGCCAGAGTTTCAGGATAGGATGAGAAAGAAAACAAGTGAAACACGTGTAGATATGCGTGCCTTGCTTTACTGAAATTTTTACAGGTTAAGTAGTTTTGTTTCATTTGTATTTCAATTTATTCATTATTTTCCAGAAATCTCAGTTGAGGAATTTCAGATATTCGTTGCTTCCAAGCCAGTTTAGTAAAAATCAAGGGTTCTGGTAATATTGAGTGATTTGAAAATGTTTCCAAGATTTCTTTGGTATACTGCATTTTTTTAATCAATGTTATCAAGGAAGTGATAAGGTTTACCTTGAACTTTTTGTGCTGTTGCAAAACAGTGACATCTGCTTAGCATCAAGTACAGAAACTTGTTTTCCTGTTCTATGAATACTACAAAATCTTTAATACAGTCTTGGCAAACAGACAGAAACTTAATGATTAGACGTAATCCAACTGTATCTTAATCCCCAGCAGACTCAACTTTTATAGCATCGTTTTAATGAGATATTATTAGCAGCTTCAGAACTGTTTAATTAGAATGTTGGCAAGATCCTTAGGCCAAATAAAGGATTTTGATCACATCAGTGAAGTTTATTTTCTACTAATTTTTAATAAACATCTTTAAATCATGGCTTTGTATAGGCTGTTAAGAGTGTTGGTACATTAAGTATAACTATATTATAACATATAATTTGAATATTAATATGTATATAATATGTATATTAAGTGCCCTTTATGAAGAATATGGAATATTCCAGCTGCATGGAATTTTATTTCCTTTAGAGAGACCTTTATGAATTCCTATGTGCATACATACAATGGTATGTGTGTGTTTTCTTACTGAGAGCAATTTAATCAGAGGCCACTTCTTATAGTCCTTCATTGTAATGAGAATGTATTTATTTGTGTATAATTCTCACTATGTTTTTAAAATGTGATTCAAGACTGGAATTACATGTGATAAGACTTTAGATACCTTACAAACCAGATTACACTGCTGAACATACCCAGGCTATTTCAGCAAAGCAATGGTGATTGTGTATTATTCTGTCACTGATTAATAAAAGTACACTAATTGTTCCACTTGTTATTTTAACTTTAAAGAGATGGGAAAAGTTCCTTTCTTAACTAACCCCAATTCATTCTTTACTTGGCACTGTGTTAAAGAGGTTGCAGCTGAGTCTTTTTGTGCTGTCAGGAAATCAATTATCCTGTCATGGGTTTGTACCTTATCTACGTAGGTATGTCATCCTGGCTGATAGCCCCAGCCTTCTCCACTGCCTTTATTACAGTTCTTTTATAGACCCATATTCATTCCATCATTTGCTCTCAGTTTACTGGCTGCATGTTGAGATATTTGTTATAAAGCTCAATATGGTAATGCATAGTTGCCATACTTAAAGTGACATCTGCCTGAAACTTACTGATCTGCAGTCTTTTGGCTCTTCCTGCATAGTTTCGTGTAAACTTCATAGATGTCAAGAACAGCCAGTAGAGAAAGTTTTGTATCCTGCTTTGTAATGCTTTTTTTTTTTTTTTTTTTTCCTTACTGGTTGCAAATAATGAAGTAAAGATAGGAAACACTATGAATTTTAATTTCCTTCTGGTTCTAGTTCTCTTCTGCTCAAACATATGGAGGAGGTTATTGAATTTCTGATTCTGCAAGTTTATCTTGTCATCACTTGAAAATGTTGTTAGTAATGGAAAAGCCCTGTTAGTTGCAGGACACGCTGCCCAGATCTTTACCTAAGCAAGATCAATTGCTTTCACGCACATTCAAAATATTCTTACAAGTTCAATTCATAAATATTTAAAGCAGTGACACTCTGTTAGCTTCCAGGAAACCGTAATCCATAACAGGGCATTTGCAGAACCATTTTTTTTTTTCTGGATAATTCTGTGGAATGCTCCCATTGACTATTATGTCTGCACCAGAACCCAGAGTTCAGTCCTTCTAGAATTGGGTTGAAGGTCCAAATCCTCAATTTTTTTTTTTTTTTTTTTATGAGCTGGATAACACAAGGCTACCTTAGTGAAGCACAATGGGTAAATCTCTCTTCTACTTTCTATGCTAGAAGAAACACAGTATCTTGAGCTCTTTTTTTTTTTTTTTTCCAAGTACTTAGACAGTTTGTTACAAACTATTTTGCTGATAATTTGTTTCTCCCCTTCCTTTACTGTTCCAATATGGCAGCTATTTTCATATTTTCATATATTTTCAGCTAAATCTCAACCTATTCACCATTTCCAAGGAACTTACATATCTTTTCAAGCATTAAAAAGCAAAAGCAAACAAACAAACAAAAAACAAAAACAATCAAACGATCAAACAAACAAACAAAAACCCACAAAAGGTGCTTTCTCTGGAGTTTTAAATAATCTTTTCCAATCAGGCAGAAACATATTTATCTGTAACCAATGGTAACTTTAGGTTAGCACTTTTACTGACTTCTGAGGTAACATAACTAAAATAATTTTTTTTTCTGTCAGCAATCTCAGGTTTCTAAATTGCAGTATCTCAGGTAGCAGTCTACTAACACATCAGTTAGTTGAACAGTAGCAATTAGCAAACACCCTTCACTTGCAACAGCATTCTCATACTATTTATCAGGTGCATATAAATATCCAAAAAATCTGCAATTGTCTAGCTACTTGCATGTAAATCTCTTTGTCTGAATGCAGAGAATTCAAGCAACAAATTGCTATGTAAATCAGAATCACAAGTCTGTGATAGACCTACCGTAATAGATTATTTTATCCTTTTGCTGAGATATGATGACTTTGTGTCAGCATTACCATACTTAATGTTTCTCTGTCTAGTTTTCCTGAACTTGTACTTACAAACTTCATTTACAAATTTAACCAGTGTTAATGCATGCTTTAATAGGTGTATTTAAATTCTTTGAATTTGAGGGTTAGTAGTAGGGTGAGCAAATATAAAGAAATCTAGAATTCCTGCTAAACCGATTTTTCTGCTGTTTTCTCCATTATCCTGCTAACGTTCATGAATAACTGATTATGTCTTGCTGTTAAAACAGCAATCATTCTTTTATTTGCAACCCTGCTGCTTCCAAACAGCAATTAATAAAGCTCAGATTAAACCTGCATAAGCCAATCCTAAGGTCACTAGCGTGGGTAACCAAATTGTAAAAAGACATCTGTCTTTCTGCATATATCTGAGCAAATGTGTGCAGAAACACAAAATAGTGGGGTTATCAAACTGTCAAGGTCTTAAATTTGTTAAATTTTATTAATTTGAAGGGAGGAAAGTTGTTTATGATACTGCAAGATGTGGCATCCCCATGTTTCATGAGTGATTCAGAGTTTTATAAAAGGAAACCCTTTGCATTCTGGGAATGCAGAACACCTGCTATTTGTATTTAAATAAATCTGTGGCCTCCAATTTCAGTTCCACATGAGATGTTCTGTGTCATGGTCAAAATCAATATATATCCACACAAATTCAGAGATTTTTAAGCAGTAGGGATAATCAGAGTGCTTAATGTGATAACAGTATTTATCTTAAGTAATATAACCCAGAAAATTTGCTCAGTTGCTCTGTTAGTAAACTTTGGTGGAATAATTAATTTCTATAAGATTATGCAAGTAATCTATATAGGAAATAGAAGGGTATCTAGGAAAACAAAAATATACTTTTTAATGATTTTAATAAATAAAAGAGCGCGGGTTTTTTTGTTTGTTTGTTTGTTTTTTAGTTGTCTTTATTATTAGAAAATGCTGAACAGAAATAAGGAAAAATAGCTAAATAAGTTTATTAAAGAATAATTATTTTAGAGGAAATTAAAGAAAAACTGTTGTTTTCAGTGTCTTAAGTGGAAAATCTACTGCTGTTTGTTATGTTAATGATGGTGATTCAGTAGTATTCACATTTATCACTGAAGCAAAAAGGCTCACTTCTAAGTTGAATTAGTCTAGTCTTTCTAGATCTTTCTGACATGATATATTTGTGTTTTTCTACTTTTCTTCTTTAATCAAGGAAGATTCAAACATCTATTTAATAGGATAACCAACTGTTTTTCTGCAGCAAAGTTTTCTCTCAGGCTCTTCAGAACTCTGTCTAGCTTTACAATGTTTTTAAAATTATAACAGGCAGGAATGGATATGAAGTTCCAGTGTCTGTCTTACCTGCTTTATTCACGGAAGTACAGACTCATCTATTTGTCTGCTACCTGGTTTCTTGTTTATTTACCTGTGGCTTGTGTTAATTTCTTGGTTGGTTATAACATCACAGTATGAGGTCATGTCCAGTTGGTGGTTGTTCACCACCAACTTCAAATCTTGGAATGGTTTTACCAGGGTACAATCCCTGTGTTCTGGTCTGTATGTATGATTAAAACATCTATTCTTTGTAAGGAGATTTTTTGACCTTGACATGAACTTTACTGTGTAATTATGTCTACTAAGTATCTGAAGATTTTTGTATTTTAGTTTTGAGTTTTTACATGCAGTTCAATTATGAAGTAATATTTTTTGATGTCTTACGGTATATTACTAATGCTTTACTTACTGCGGGATTGTATTGATGTAAGATGATGCAATTAGGAAATATCAAACAAAATGAATGTGTTTTATGACCTTGACTTGTTCATTAGTCATTATTGTTCATCTTTTTATAGGCTTTGGTGGCCTAGTTTTGAACTTCAGCACATGACAAAATTTAGTTTTACTGCACATCTTAGTGGACTAGCACATTTTTTTTTCAGTCCATATTTTAGAATTATCATATACTTTTTCATTTTCTCTCTCCGTGGCACAATCTTCCAGAAATGTGCATGCAGACTGAATTTTTTGCACTTTGTGAGTAGTTCTCTTAATATGCTTGCACTCTGCTGACTTCACATGGTGGCAGATTTGGCTTAATAAGTGTATACTTAGAGAGAGAATTTCCTTAAAAATTTTAGTATTTACTTTCTTTTTTTCTGCTGAAGGTGGATTTATAAAAAGGATTTGATACCTCATGCACCTAGGAGACTTTAATTTTACGTGTAAGAAAAAAATGGTCACTTCACCTTTTAGAAAGCTGTGAAAGTTACCACAACAGTTTATAAGTGTTTTGCAGTGATTGGTGCAAAATGCCCAAAGCAGAAGCATTGTTCACTCCAGCTCACTCATAGATAATGTGAATTTGTTTTAAATTGCTACCTCTTAGGATAGATCAGTAATTAGGAGTTGTTGTGGGAATATAAATGGGATTGAAGTATTTCAAAAAATCTGAGAAAATTAATAACCTAATTAGTTTCATGTACATTTTTCCTTTAGCAAAGATTTGTATTTTGTCATTTTTGTTAAAATTCATATGGTTTTCATGAAGAATAGAAGTACTCTTCAAATTTAAAATATCAAATTTTAAATGTATTCTGCTCAGTGAGAGTTACTATAAGCCTTACCTTTCTTGTTGCAAGAGAAAAAACTGCCCAGCTCATGATGTTTAAATCAAATCTTGATCAAGGTCGTTTATTGATTTATCAGTGACACGTGATTAGCCAGCAGTCAATGTATCATATATTCAGGTTAATATCAGCAATACAGAAGATAAATCAAAATACAAGGTACTTACAAGACATTAGTAAACATTGCAAACTTCTAAATAACCAAGTAATGCCACCTAATAATCTGTTCCATCTCCTCTTTCCATCATTGGTGGTGTGGGCTATTAGTAGGTCTACTCTCCTGGCTAAGCATTTTACCCTGCTTTCACAAAGACAAGGGTATTCCCACTCCCTGATCTCCTCCAGTGCCTCCCAGGTTGTGCAGGTGTAGCTGGCTGAGGATCCCCCACATGCTCTGCCTAGGTGTGTGCAGATTCTTCCAGCTTCCCACAGAGAAGGACTCAACCTGGTGCTGAGGGGTGGCTGTGGGCAGTCATGCTATTTCTGCTCAAATGTCTCTTTCTACCGTTTAAAGAATCACACTGTTTTACACTTCCTTTGAAGCCAACTTCTTCTTCACTTCAAAAGTCTCATTGATTTAATCCAGCTGATGGTTCTTCATCTCCATCAGTACTGGAAGAATGTGCTTTACTCCATTTGTGTATTTCGCTCACATTTCTGTCCTAAAAGCTGTTCTCACACAGTCTGTTTTGCTGAGTTTGGGCCATACAAGCACTCCCACAATCA
Source organism: Oreortyx pictus (assembly GCA_036925125.1). Classification (NCBI taxonomy): domain Eukaryota; kingdom Metazoa; phylum Chordata; class Aves; order Galliformes; family Odontophoridae; genus Oreortyx; species Oreortyx pictus. Next base: position 33,271,465 of record JAUPFR010000006.1, on the reverse strand, counting down.
AGTAGCATATAAAACCGAGACAAAAAAGTATGTGTAGAACAAGGGTAATCTGACACTACTGTGGCACTTGCAAAAGATTTATGTTTTAGTGAACATTAACTGAGAAGTCATCAAACGTGAAGCTGTTATGTACGCAGTTAACTGAAAAAGAATGGTCAGGACCAAACTATATCCTAAAATACCATCTGGTCAAAACAGTGTGATCTGACAGTCTCATATCGTATACTTGAGGTAACTATGATCCTTATTGATTGTAGGGAAAGTAAAATGGAGGACTTCCTAAGTCATTTACTTGAGAAATTAACTTGAACTTACGAAGTGAAAGCAGGCTTCATCATTAAATAGTGAGTAGCCATGCTGTTCTATAATCTTCAATACTTTTCTTTCCCAGTCTTTAATATTTTTAAGCAGTTATTCTAATATAAAAAATATTCTAACACAAAATATGTTTTTAGGCAATTAAGATTATCACACAGATACTCCTTTTATTGTCTTTATCAGATAAATATGTTAGTGAAATATTTAAGTTCATAGATCTGTTTACTATCAAAATCCTAATGCTCTGGCATCTTTCTATTTACCTTCATACACAGATGTGGATTTTTTTTAACAGAAAACATCCTTATTGTTTACAGCTATATATTTCTACTTATTTTAAGTATATATACAGGGAAGTAGTGAAGTCTAAAGACCTACATAGACATACATTACTGTAAAATACTTTCTAAAGATATGAGCAAATTTTGTACCTTATTCTGCACAATAACATTTGATATACATGAAGAATAAACAAGCACTCTGGATGAGTGCTTGAGTTGGATATTTATGGCAAATTAGTGCAATTGCAGAAAAATGATTACTGCTGGTTACAATTCTTATTGCCAAGTTTCGTGCTCTGTATTTTACTTGCAGATTTGGTGTAACTGCAATAGAATTTAAAGAGAATTTAAAGGAAGCAGAAACATCAGTTTTGTTAGTCTACTATTGCTTCTTATTCCTAAAAAATTAGTAAAATTCAGTGTTATCCTGTATCTCTTAATTGCAGTCTCCATTAATTATTCTTTTTATCAATTATGCTGACAAGTAAATCACAGGCTAGACTGCAGTACCTACTTGAAACAAGCTATGACTATGCTCCTATCTGTGTACTCTCATCCCTCTTTCTCATTTATTAAATCAGGACACATTTGACTATTCCTTTACATTTCTGGTAATTACATTTACATGTTGACTGTGTTTATTGATTTTAGCATTTTATGAAGCTGCCAGGTTAGAAGACAGGAAGATATAGAGCACATACCTATTGTGTCACGTTTTCAGAACAGTCAGCATACAACACGCACAAACCTGCCTCATCTTCTCACTTGTGACAGTTAATTCTTCAAAGGTACAAATCAAGTTTCAGACAGGATATCAATTTACAGTTCTTAATGTATCTCAGAAATGTTCCAAATTCATCAAAAAAGCAGAGGAAAATTATGTAGGTTTCTTTTTATGTCTGTCATGAAAGAGATAGACTAGATTGTACTACCTTCAATCAGTGGGAGCAACTATATTTTGGGGTGTTAATAGAAGACTCAGGAGATGGAAGGGCAAGGCCTATGCAGAGATTTTCCCACGTACTTAATAGTTGCTTTGCTACTAAGCTGTAGGCTGGCTTCTTCTGACTCACAGGCCTGAGATTCCTGTCTGCCTGGGCTCAGGATGTCTTGCCTAAAATCCATCCTGTCTCAGACTATGACCCATGCTTTGCCTCCACTTCTACAGAGTTGGAATTGGTAGAAATGTGGCAAGGTAACCATCCATTGTGATCTTACTGTGAATTCACAGTGAAGGTCACACGTCTGTGGTCTTCTCTGTAATATAGCTGATGTCAACACTTTTTCTCACCTCTGATATAGCTCATCTGAAACTGTGCTGTCTCGCTTCCCTGAGGAATTGAGGCAAGGCAGCTAATGCATGTATGATAGTATAATCTCACTTTTTTGACAGCAGAGACAAAGCTTGGAAAGAATCTGTTTAAGAGACTAGAAGACATTTGAACTTCTGTTCTTTCTGGGAGTTCTCACTAAAGTAGAGGATCATTCATTTCGTTAAGTATACTATGGTAAAGCCTGCCAGGAAGTTACTTTTCATCTAGTGAGCAAATTCTGTCTAGCAAAAGTTCCTGTAATTGAAAACTATCCTTGCTGTTTCTGTTACACTTTTTTTTTCCAGGCAAGAATCATGACACCCAGTTCAGAGCACCATTTAATGTACAGAAAGAAATGTAAGGAGATATTGTTTGGCTTTGAATAGAGCATAAAATGCACCAGTATCTCTCTTCAAATTTGCTCCTGTAAGAAATGTTTCTCAGCCTTTGGATCATTTTGTAAGTTATATGAATTAATACTATATATTTTCCTTTTTTACTTTTTCTATTACTTTTTTAATGTTAACTTGTGTCAACTTTATGAAATGACAGAGTTTAACCCAAACTAAGTTTACTCAGAGCAGTAATTATAAGTGTTTAAATTAGTGTAGTTCAATACTGCAAAAATCTTAGTGAAATAAATGTTTTTAAAGTTAGAGGTAAATGTTAGGGGGAATTATATTTTCTTCTTATTTTTTTTCCCCAGGAATCTCAGAATGGTTGAAATTGGAAGGGACCTCAGGGGGTCATTCAGTCCAACTCCTTGCTCAAGCAGAAACACATACATATTGCTGGTTGCTTAGGACCATGCCCAGGTAGGTGGTTTTAGAAGATCTACAAAGAGGGAGACACCTGAGCCTCTCTTGCTACCTGTTTCAGTGCTTGGTCATTGATACAGTAAAGAAGTGTTTCTGTATGTTTAAATGGGTACCTTTATGTTTGAGCTGTTGTCCATTGCCTCTTGACCTGTGACTGGGCACTGAAGTAAAGAGGCTGGCTCCATCTTCATTGCATCCTTCCTTCAGGCTGTTACATAAATTGATGAGATTCTCCTTGAGTTTTTTCTTCTGACTCTAAAAAAGTTCCAAGTCTCTCAGCCTTTCCTTACAGGAGAAGTGCTCCAGAGACTTCATGATCTTAGCAGCCATACACTGGATTAATTCTAGTATGTCTGTGTCATGAACCTGTGGCCCTAGAACTGGACACAGAACACCAGGTGCAGCCTCAGTAATGCTGGAGAATTGAAGGATCTCCTCTCTTTAAATGCTTGCAGTACAGCCAATTACAGCCAAGAAAGTCAAAAACAAAGAACCCTAATACCTTAGGGCCACAAACATATAGATGAATGTTTTCTTAGATAAGTGACATAATCTGATGTCTTAAAGATAGAAAAATAGGTTCTTATCAATTATGTCAAGCTGAGGTCATACAAATTCTTGGAATTAGAGTATGTAGTTTGGCAGATTAAACCTGAGTTTATGAGGAGTGTTTTATTACAAATAATGTACTTTACCCCCTTCCAAGTATCACATGCATATTCTATGAGAGTGGATGCCTTATTTTACAGGATAACTCTGGACTTTGAAACTTTTCTTCACTTTCTTGAACAATTGTTACAAAAATAGATCTTGCTAATTTTGTCTTTTTAATAATTTTCAAGTACTTTTATCAGCATAAATGATCCAGATAGGTTTATTTCAATTAACTTTAATAGAAGGTGAGATTTGTCAGATTATAGCTAGTTTTAATCTTTAAATATTTGTTGAAAATGTGCAGTAGCTGTTCAGTTCTGTGTTGATCTGGGAATACATCCTGAGAATGTTCTTCTCTTTGTTTCACTACGTAACGTGAAACAAAATTCCTGCATAATTTCAAAAATGACATGGCTGTATTTCTCTTGTAGTGATGCATCCATCTTTTCTCCAAAACAGCTGCCAACCCTTATGTGTATTCGAACATTTTTGGTTTAAGGCTATTATTCAGTATTTCTAGGTCATACTTTCCTATGATGAAAGGGGAGTGGAGGATGCCTGGAGGCTGTTTCCAGAAAAAAAACCCTGCCCTCAAGCAACATCTACCAACTGTTGAACATGTGTTCCATATGTAATTAGTAAGAAGGAGAGGAGAAAGAAAGTGACATTTTTCTTTGAGTGTGGATTACTTACAGACATTCTGTTTCAGAATCCCAGGGTCTTGTGATCTCTTTTTTTTATTACTTTTTTTATTTTTTTTCATTACCCTACAGCTATTCATTAGCTAATGTGCCAATATCTGTTACAGTTTACCCTGAGGGACAGTGGTTTCTTAATATTTTATCAACAACACAGCAATGTAATTATCTGTAAATCTTTCAGCATGTATTTCATCCTTATGGAAGCTATCCAATTAGTCAAAGAAAAAATCCTAAACATTTCATGTCTAACTTCTGAGCCTTCAGCAGTATGCTTTTTGTTATCTCAACTTTCTCAATTTATTAGGCATATTCTTTGAAAAATATTTGGTACATTGTTGGGGATACCAATGAGTGACTCCTTAGAAATTTGTGAAGTTCACCTGTATACAATTTAACTGGGGACTTGTTAAATTTTTCCTCCTGTATTCAGGAATAACATATTCAACTATAAATTAAAAGTCTCTAAGTGTAAGGTTATGTCAATTGCTTGCAGATCAGTTTGGCCCAGTTCCATGACTAATGGTGCAGGGGGACCCTGGATTGAAAACAGAAATGCAAAGTAACACAAAATCCTCTGGGGTATGTAGTTCTTCTTGTCTTCTGAGACAGGTACCTGGAACCATCAATGATCCATGTAACTAGAATATTAACTTTTTAACTCCTGGTGTACTATATGATGTTATGATGTGGAATACTGATGACAAAAAATCATAAAACCATGACAGGTTATTAATTTTACGGGTCATATCTTCTGATCAAGCAGTCATTTAAAAATTGATTTTCATTTACTTCTTTAGTTTATTGTTCTTTTCCATCCTTAGCACTTCACTGTGAGACTTTCTTGAAATAAGAATGAGAAAAATAATTGAAATATGTTTCACCAAATGGAATTCCAAAGGTGAAGAGTTTAGCTCAGCTTTAGTTCAGACTTCCATAGATTTTAAAGATTTGGATCAGATCCGTGCTGAAAATTAGTGCTAGTTTATTCACACATTTGTTAGACTTGCCATCTGATTGTGGTTTACTGAGATTCTAAACTCCTAAGAGATAATTGAGCGCATGTGAGTAATTCAAAGGGATGTAAAAACATTATTCCTCCTTAGGAAGATTGCTGTATGTGTAGTTCTTCCTAGAACAAAGGTCAGAATATAACCCTATGAATGGAGACGTCGCCTTATACACAAACAGTCTGTAATTCTCTCTATAATATCTGTATGTATAAATCATATTTGATTAATATTTGACACATCTGACATATTTGACATGAGAAGTTTATGACAAATATTTTCAATCTGAAATGGAACTGGCTTCAGCTGTCTTCACAGTGTTTTGAATGGGACTGCAAGTTTATTTTTGATTTGTGAAAGAATGTATCTTTATCAGAATATATGTGTGTGTGTACAGGACTATTTATGCATAATGTCTCTTCACACTGTGTTCTCAAAAGTCTACCTGTGGTTTTGAAATCACAATGTTACATGAATAATAGCCTCTGCAGTCCTCATAGTGAAAATCTGTCCCTATGCAAGTGGCTATAACGAGGTCACTCATTTCCTAGAGATGAGATAAATCATGAAAATGTATGCTTAGAAGAAATATACTTGACACAGTGTGAGTCCTACCTACCTTTGTCTGGGGGCAAATGACTAAAGGGATATCAGCACATTTAAACTTCTGCATTCCACATACATCAAGTGAGATGAGAACAATAAACATGAAAATATTTGTCTGCAATCTTCATTTTGCATTTGTAGTCTGTCAAGAGTGTAAAGTATTCAAGATCAAGTTTTCTTGTTAGTGATATGTGAACACTATTACTAATTATTTAAGGAGTTTGATATGATTTTCTGATTTGTTAGTGTTGCTATGGGAACAATAAAAAGTGCTTTCAGCAATCAAATTGATACATTGAAATGTCTTAAATGTAATAAGGATAAAAATATTTTTCTAAGTGTAAGATATTGGAAGATAGAAAGCAAAATTTTGCAATGGAGCCTCAACCATCTGACTGTGAAAAATGATCTCCTAAAAAGCTAATGGAAGTTATAGTAAGGATTCATAGAGACATGAAATTAGTCTTGCAAACGTCACTGGAGATTTGAAGCCATAGTTTTCGTGTGGGGTATTTGAATAGTATTTGTGAATAATACAGGAAATAATTTTTTCCCAGTGAATCATCAAATACATTGTTACAAACACATTATTCAGTTCACATTTGAGAGGTTCATTTAATACTGTTCATATACATTAAACTGGGTTTTTCCTTTTCTCCATTGTCTTTCCCTTAAGACAACTACTGAATTTATTTTAGTAAAAGAAGAATTCAGTGTGTTTTATTATGTCATTAATATACATTCTTAATAACCACGTGGAAATTCAGTGTGGGGTACTTAGTGTGCTGTGAATTCACACCTGACCTTAGATGATAGTAATGGGGCTGAGAAAAAGGGCAGTGAGTACATAGGTTTAAAAAAGTTTAAAATTTAAACAATGGATAGTTTTCTTACTGTGCTCAGTACAGTATTTTACAGTATTTATTGCAGTAACCTTGCAGGCTTTAATTTAGCAGTCAAGTGGAGTATGATTGTAAACAAGAGGTGACTGTCTGGATAAGTAGACTCTTACAGATCTTTTTTCCAAAAAATATTTTACTGTACCAACTCACTAGTATAACTGCTAGTATATACTAGCAGGTAGTCTATAGTAACAAATATTATGTTGTTTAAGTATATAGCTTATAAAAATATGCATCTTGAGCTAGTGTTTTATGGATATATGACTTGCCATGTGGTGAATGTGGATTTAATGAGGAACTTAGATCATTATTATTTTTGAATATAATTCAGACAGCATCTCCTCTTGTTTATTATGATGTATAGAGATCTGAGGATTTGAGATTAGAAGACATATTTTCCTCCTCTGGGTAGACTGACAAGTGTGGAGTCCTGTTAACTGATGTGCTCCCAATAGTCTTGGTATTTTGGACATATTTTAATTTCATCATTATTGGCTATGTTGCCAAGGGGTTGCTAACTGATAAAAATCTGTTTCTACAGCGTAACTGGAATAACAGCTCTCTACCCTGAAGTACGCTCTGAGGGGAAGACTTATGAAATGGTGAAATTTTGAAACTTTGCTACTGTCAATGCAGAGTATGGAATGAATTATTGGTGGGATCATGTCATTTACAGGTGTTTCTGCAATTGTGATGTCTTTTTTAAAACACATCTCCACAGAAGAGCAATCCCCACTAATCCATTCAGCAAACTGCAGAAGTAATGAGGCCTGATTCCTCTTAATGAATGGCTTTAACTCTCATTCATTGCAAAATTTTGACTCCTCTCCTCAAAGCTACCCTTGTAGAGGACGTAGAAGCACCCTAGAATAACGTGTCTATTTTTGTTCTATATTGTCATAGATAAATAGTGCTGCAGAATGAAATCAAACTATGTAATTATTAAAAAAGTCAGATCACATGTATCTACCTAGTTCCAAATAGCAGATGTTGCCTTTATATTACACAAACATTCCAGATACACTTCATTCCAGTAGCTGTATTATTCAGTGTATTTTGGATTGCTGGAATGGTTCTCGCCCATTTGGTGGAATCACTCTTCTCTTTAAATCTATTTAAAAGTCACAGGCAGAGTGCTGTGAGGATTGAGCAGGGCTTCTTGTAGACAAAATATTTAGAAACCATACAGCCTCAGATATTACCCTTGTGTCATACTTATCTGTTCATATCTTGTCTGTGACTCATACCGAAGTCAGATTCCACTGAAGCCAAAATTGCCATGGACATTATCAGAAGTAGGATTACTTTTAAACTGAAAGTCTTAAATTTCATGCATTAAAAAAGGCATTCAGCAATCAAGAAAGTGAGTTTCAATTGGAAAAATAAACTTGATCAATGTATCTTTGAAAATCCCATTCTCAGTAACCAGTAATTGCAAAAAAGATCTAAAACTGACTTCTATAAATTATGTTTACTAGGAATAAAATATATATTGTCAAAACCTAATTAAATAGGAAGAGTAATGGGAATATATGCATAACATGCAGCTGATGAGAATTAGGTATGCCTATGTAGTGAACAGATATAGAATTACTTTTCCAGTCTTTGTTTATTTATTTCAGTGTGTAAAGTTAAGAGGTAAACATCTGAATATTTTAAATAATGATATAATTGAAGTTTGAAAAACAAAACAAAACAGTAAAATCACTGAAAAGAAAATAAGCCTCCATAGAAACATAATCTAGGGGCAAAGTAATTTAATAGAGTTGTCAGTCAGTGTAAGCAACCTTAATAAGACTGTTATAGTGAACTTTCCTAGTGATGAATGTACACAGAAAATAGATTAAGTGATCTATGTAGCTGTATCAGATCTCTTATAGGAATGAAACAAAAAGAAATCATGCAAGAATCAAAAAGAGCTGAATTTAAGGTAATAAGCTAAGAAGAGTAGACCAATCAGGTAGAATAAGTAACAAAAAATTGTTTCAAGGAAAACAAAATAATAATAAAAATTGTATAAATAAATTGAAAGACCAAGAGAGAAAATATTGTATGGCACAGGGAAGACTAGTGTATACATGTCTTTTCCTTGTAAAAGAACTATTATGATGGATTTTTAAGGTAGTACTTTTGAAGGGGGTACTAAGTTTAAAAGAAAAAGAATAGGTTACATAAAATGTAGGAAAGTAAAAAGAAGGTGAAAGGTAAGGTGAAACCTTCCTCTCATCACTGATTAGTAGAAGCCTACCTTCTGTCTGAACCAATTTCCATATGGATTATAGAACTGGTAATATCTGAAAGTAGGTCACATATATTGGTTGTTTTTAAGGCTGGGTAACTGTTGGATTGAATGAAAACATTTCTTCTAATCTAGATCTCTTGGTCTTCCATGAAAACAAGTAATTACCAATTTATAAGACACTAGCTGGGTTATCATGTCAGTGATGGGAATTTACATCCTTAGTGAGCTGACCACAAGTGGGAAAATAAATAAAGAACGGGACTTGATCTTTTCATATATGATGTTATGTCTCGTGACAAAAAACTTTACTTAGTAGATGAACTTTCAAAATTTTCTCTTAATATTTTCTAAATATGTTTAGAATAAAATTTAGAGAACTCAATGAAGTAATGTCTATTTGATGTGATAAAAGTAGGAATGAAATTGTAAAATCTTTGTTTGAAAAAAGAAAAAGAAAAAAGGAATACTGTACTTAGAAGAAAAAATGTCATTTAAAGCATGATTCTTTTAAACTGTGAACAGATTTTGTCTTGTATCTTACATTTTAGGTTTAACAATATTCCATTTGCTTGTAAGTTAATGGTTTGAGTTATCTCAGGTATTCAAACACATGGCAGAATTCAATTTAGATCTTTGAACTCCATCTATCTGATCAGTCCTTTATGTTTGCAGTAGTCCATTTTATGAATAAAAATCTATCTTCCATTTTAAGTATGTTGCTTAGAACAAGGTGGGAGGTGACATTTGTTATTTCTACAAACTGGACTAAACCTCTAAATATGACTGCTTGTTCTCGGTTATGAAATGGAGAACAAAGTACTAATACCCCAGAAAATGATTTTTTTTTTTTTATAGTCAGTGAAAAGTGAAGTAAATCTAGATATAGAAAGAAAATTTTTCTGCATCCTCTTCAAAATTATATTCAATTGCTATTATTAATTTCTTAAACCATACAATACTCTAAATGTAAATGTATGTATAGTAATACAGCTGTTACAGTATCTGTTCCCCAAAGAAAGAAGTGTATGCTTCCAAGTATGCTTTGGAATGTGATGACATTATTATTTCTACATGTGTGTTGTACCAGAGGAAAAAAAAACAACAATTACAGTCATAAACTGGTACCTCAGAAGAGCCACAAAAAGAACTGTTGTTCAAAGAATATATTTGAAGCACAACTTCTTATGTACCTGTACTACCTCACACTATACTTACAGTCTGAACACTCATATCTCCTGCAGTAATGCAATAAACTGTGTTTTCCTCTTTACTGCAGTTATGTGTAAATCATGTCTCCATATTTCAGAAAGAAATCAACCTTGTAGTGAGTTCATTCTCAATCACTTATAGATACTGAATTTTAATTATCGTTTTCCTTCTCCTTCATGCTAATTCTGATATACTGATAATTTTCTAATGAAAATATTAATTCAAACCTTTGTTCGTGCCATAGTCATTTTATGGTGTGTAAATGCACAATACCCCTTTTAATTATTTCATCCAGTTCCAGGTGACTTGTGCTTTCTCTGACATTAATATGTTTGAGTGCCAATGTTTTTCCTGCTCCATTTTATTATTTTATTTTATTTTATTTTATTTTATTTTATTTTATTTTATTTTATTTTATTTTATTTTATTCTTGTGTTTGGTAAATGTTTCATATGTATGTTCTCATCTGATGTTACATCACGTGGGAGTTTATACTTGTGTATTATTTCCTGGTAAAAAATTGATATTTAGGGGAAATGTATTCAAGATAATTTTTTAACGACAACAAAAATAAGTTAATGTGGAATTATTATCCTCTTTTCTATTGTAATGCTTTAGAATAAACTGGAGTATTTACTTACATCTGCTTCTGGTATGTAAACAAAGAAATCAAGTGATCTATAAAATTTGGATGTGAGTGCTATATCCTTATACAGTAGAGAGAAAGAGACTTCTCAGTTACTGTTCTGTAGATTAGCAGCCTTTAAACCCAAAGAACTATCACAGTAACCAAGAACTATTTAAGAAATTCTTTTTGGTCATTTAACAGACAAGCAGATGAAGTCTGTCAATGATTACAATGAAAACCACTGTAAGTCTGTCAGATCAAGAATCCAGGAGAAGAGCTATTTTACCTGTATACTTCCTATATCAATTTTTGAATGTATACATATACAGAATAGAAAGCTCAGCATCTGTGAGAATCATTTTTCTGTTCATTACAAGTTGATTGAACCTCAAAAGAGGAGTAGAGATTTTTATGGTAATTTCTTTCTATTGGTTATCAAAGCTGCTGTAATATAGTTTGCCCACACAATACAAAGACTGAAAAATGTCAGGTGGATTATACTGAGTGTACAGAGGACTTAATGAAATATGATGGTAAACTTCAGCTGTTTTTCTGTTTTGTATTTTTATTTTGTATATTTCCCTCTTTTTTTTTTTATTTTTTTCTTTTTTTTTTCTTTTTTTTTTTTAACTCAGCATATTCAGTTCTCAGGGGGTCACCCTGTCAGCCTCACTTCTGTGGCCTGGATTTAGTTGAATCAGCCCTAATTGAAATTCTGCACAGGTCTGGTGTTCTGTGGAGATTGCAGATGAATGACAGTGCAGTGGCAGGGAAGATAAATATGCTGGCAAATGAGATCCAGGCTCTCCACAGAGGATGGAATAAATTACTTTACCAATACAGTGGAGGTAATATGCTGGAGAAAGAAAGTGAAATCGAAGCTAGATTTGTTAAAGAAAGAAAACAACACAGTTAAGATTTACTTAGAATACAGATTGCAGTATGTACTGCATTCAGACATTTCTTCATTTCTTTTGTATTGTGAATAACAATCACTGCATACACTTCAATTTCATTTATGCAGATGGCAGCTTGCACAATTTGAATTCATGTAGCATTCAGAGTTTAGCTCAAGGCCCAGTACTAGCTGTGGTATAGCATACTGATTAGTAATTTGATAAATATATAAATTGCACACTCAGTTTAAGGTACTTTGTAAAAAATGTATTTAAATTACCTTGGATAATTAGCATGAATAGCTATGAGGCACTATTGCCTGAATAAGAGACATTTCTTGAGTCCAGAGATTTAAGAATTTTCATGACTGAATGAGCAAACTTAAAGTGAAAAGAGCTAACATTAAATTTCATATAAATTAAGGTAAATTCGATGATCTGACAGTGCATTTTTCAATTTTCTTTCTGGTATAGTGCTGTTTCTCTCAGACTTTGTCTGTAACATTTTCCATTGTAATTGCTAAATTCCTTAACCTGCCAGGATTTCAGTACTCCCCTCAGAAGAATGTGTTAGGATATAGTGGATCAGGAAGTATTTTCTGGTGTACATCTGAAATTTTCATTCTCTTAGGGTCAGCTGTGATATCGTCAGATGGTTATGGTCTGTTGTGCCACTGGAAATAATCTTTAACCTTCCTCTCTGCTACAATAAGTAATTACTGTATTTTACATCTTGTCCAGAGAAATCACTTAGCAAAATTAAATGAATTTCTCTCTTTTGATCTCCTCAGGGTAGTCAGTTTTTTCAATCGCCCATCAAGAGCGTTTATGTTTTCTTAGGTTAATTTGTGCATTTTAGTGATGTGTCATGGTACTACAGCTTGGAGCTGATTAAACCCTACCTTCCATAAACTCTGATATTCATAGTCAGTTTTTACTGTCTGTTTCTGATCTGGTGTTTTATTCTGTAGCTGAATATGTTTTCTCTGATCACACTTTAAACGTCCTTTTGACACGAGTGCTTTCTTCACCATGAAGCTGTGTTTAATCCTTATTATTTTCTTGGAATGCACTAGCTCATGCTTCTCAGAGGCCAATCTTACATTAATTTGAGGTTATATTATATAAAAATGTATATATTTATTTGGCATAAATCTAAGTGGGCATTACTTGGTGAAATCACTGGAGGTTCCTTGCTACTAATGGTGGTACATTTTACTTAGTAAGTAGAAGAATGGTGTCTTGGATAGAACTGAGAATGGTGACTATGACTTGAGCAAAGAGGTTCTTGTGAAGGAAATAAAATAGACCTGATGGCTGGCTAGTGAATATGTGCAGTCTTGTATTCTCTGAAACCAACTAGTTGTAGATCAGTGTGGTCATTATCTAGGGTGTTCTGGCAAGAAGAACTCTATTAGGAGGAAGTTCTTTAGACTTAAATTTAGTCTTTAATTCTATCTGGCTAAATCATGATATTTTCTCTAATAGTAACTGGTACTAATTATCCTGTTTAGGAAGATCTGAGCTAGTCTTGCAGTTTTAGTTCTTGTTCAATATCATTCAATTTCTGCTTCTGCGTTATTGTGATAATGGTTGAAACTATCAATGCAACCTATTTGTGGGATAAACATCTGAAAATGATCCTATTCTAATCTGAAGGTGCAGTTTGTACGTAAGTACTAATGTTTTTGTTTGATTGTTTGTTTGTATTTTCATGTATTGCTGTCAAGACAAGCTTTGTGTTTCTAAAGATGGACTACTAACTTCTACATTGATAGAGAACAAAATGTATACTTTCACAGTATTCCTAACCTGACAGAGGACTGGGTTTGATTTGGTGTCTAAAATACAGTGTATCAGCACTCTTAGAATATCATTTCTGTGGACTCTGATTCAACTTCTGATGTTATTCTTGAAAAAGGGGTTTACATATTAAAGTTTCTATTGCTTTTCAGAAGAAAGCAGTTACTGTGCAAAAAAAATTAAAAACTAATTTTCCATTTTTCAACTTTAGTTAAAATATTTCAGTGAAAATATTTCAGTATTAGTTTTGCTTATTAATATGTTATATACAAATTAAAAAAAAATCATCCAACCAAACAAAAAGGATTTGAGTTCTAAAATTGTATGTAAGATACTTTTAAATACTTACTAATAGATAGTGTGGTTATTAAACTAAAGCTTAGAAGCAGAGAACACACAGCCAATATTCATTGGGGTACTTCATAGACTAACCTTAGTATGTAACTTAGGAGTAAGAGTAAATAATTCACTTTTGCCATTTCAACAACTACTCTATATTTATATGTATAATTCTGTATATATTTCAACAAATACAGTATAATTCATATCTAGCAGGAGCCATAAGCTTGTACACGTTCTAGTGTTTTTCCAGGAGGTAAAGAAGTAAAACAGTGAAAAGATATTTGCTCTATACTCACAGTTAGTGTACCAGTAGACTAAATAATTCTATGTTTGTTCCACAAATAATTTCCTGAAAATAGGAAAATTGATGTTGCTTCAACTTAATTTGGAAGAGATGCTATGAGAGCCATGAATTTTGAAGGATTTGTCATTCATCTTACTGTTGGTTCAAATGAAGTCAGCATTGTAAGATCTTCTTTATTTTTGTTGAAAAGAAGTCTGTACTTCTCAATAATTAGAGATTGAAGAGGCAGACTGTTTTCAGAAGTAGCAAATCAGTTATTTCTGCTATTCAGAAACAAAAGGTCAGTCCCAAGAATAAATATAGGTTGGTTGGAGAATGGCTTGAGAGCAACCCTGAGGAGAAGGATTTGAGGCTGCCAGTTGATGAAAGACGTAACATGAGTTGGCAGTAATGTGCATGCAGCCCAGAAGGCCAAACATTTCCTGGGTTGCATCAAGAGAAGTGTGATCAGCAGGTTGAAGGTGGTGATTCTGCTTCTCTGCTCTCATGAGACCCCACCTGGAGTACTGAATTCGGTTCTGGGGCCCCCAGCACAAGAAGAACATGGAGCTGTTGGAGTGGGTCCAGAGGAGTGCCATGAAGATGATCAGAGAGCTGGAGTCCCTTCCCTACAAGAACAGGCTGAGAGAGTTGGAGCTTTTCAGCCTGGAGAATAGAAGGCCCTGGGTGGACATTATTGCAGCCTTCCAGTACCTAGGTAGGTGGCCTACAAGAAAGCTGGGGAGGGATTGCAGACCTCAAAGGGTTGTGATCAGTAGCACAGAGTCGAGTTGGAGGCCTGTACATAGTAGTGTACCTCAGACTTGGTACTGGGTCCAGTCCTGTTCAACATCTTCATCAATGACCTTGATGAGTGGATATAGTCCACCCTCAGCAACTTTGCTGATGATATAAAGCTGGGAGGAATGTCTGACATGCCTCACCTGGAGTACTGTGTCAATTTCTGGGCTCCCTGGTACAAAAAAGACAGGGCTTAGAGCAACCTGGTCTAGAGGGAGGTGTCCCTGCCTGTAGCAAGGACGTTGGAACTAGATGATCGTAAAGGTTCCTTCCAACCTAAACCATTCTATAATTCTGTGAAAAAACTTTTATTTTGGCAGAGAACTCTTCAAAGTCTGAGAATGACATAAATGAGCTAGATTGAAAGATTCAGCTTAATATCTACATTAACAGATAGAGGTTAGTGGTATGACACGTAACCATATGCTTACTGTTTTTAAGAATATTCTATGCTGAAAAGAGGGTGTAAATATCACATAGTATACTGAGGCAGATCTTCACCAAAAAACTGTTTGTTGCATATATTAATGATCTTGTGGAAAGGTCTATTAGTTGAGTGCTACAGTTTGAAAATATATTTGGGAGCAAGTTTGAATAGCTCATGATCTCTAAGAGACACTGCCAGCATTTGTAATGTCCTGAAGAGGAGCTATTAACTTTTACTGAGAAGTAAGCTGGCCAAATAAGCTCTCCCTATTTTAGCTTTTGTGCCATGTGGCAATGATGTGACCAACCTGTGAGCAGGCAGCATGCCATCTCAACAGATGGGCATGAATACAAGTAGCTAGGGATATTGTTATTCTGTGTGCAGCAGATGTACACGTCTATTAAGACTGTTGCTCCCAGCTGTGAGAGTCAAAGCGCAGTTTGCCTTGACCCTCTTTTTTAGAGTTGGGAATATCTGGCACCACTAACCCAGTTCTGAACTTGATTGACGTGGAGTACTATGAAATGCTGGAACGGGAATGCAGAGATTTTGAGGTAGTCTCCTATATTGCCATCTATTTTAATATATTTTTGTAGACATGATATCAACAATACTTGATGCAGAAGCAGTAGAAGTAAGAGAATGCCATCTATGGCTAAATTTTTCTAATATGCAGGTTGTACCCACAAAACTATGAATAGTGGGCATCATTGACAAAGGAATATTTCCTGGCTGGGTGAGAATTAATTGCTGTCGTTACTTTAATGATCAAAGTGTACAGAGGACAACAAAAGCAGGACTCACCACTGTCTAAGTAAATAAATGTTTAAATGCAACTACTAATCATATTCCTTAAACCAGAGTAATATACTAGTAGAAATAAATACAAACAGTTTTTTTTTAGAATCATTTTTAATTACCCATAGGGACAGTATGCAGATTAGTGGCTTTCATACAGTAGCTTTTTGGGTACTCCTAAATTTTAGATTTCTGAAAAACCAGAAGGTTAACTAACACCAATTGATATTATTTTAGATGCCCATATTGCCAAAACCACAGACTTTTCTAGGACTTGTTTTTTGAAAAGATGTTAGTGCTTTTAGTGGGGAAGTTGCTTTGAAACAACATGGTGAGTAGTGGGATGAAATGAGACAGTACCTAAATTGTAGTACTCTGCTAGATCTCTGTAAACCTCTGTGTTTAGCCCTGATGGAACAGTATTTTAGAGAGTAGGACAGAGAATGAAAATGTATTGCCAGTAGGATGTAGCCTACAGTGTTATCAGGATATATAATATGTTGTCACCCTCTATTTAGGATTTGTGGAAGAAGGGAAGTATTTCAGTCATTTCAAAATGTTGTACTATCTCTCCTAGAAAAAAAAGTGCAGTCTATAGAAATTTTGCTTCTAGAGTTTGAGTTTATGATATTCAATTACTGCTGAATGAAAAATTTGTAACCTAGCTCAGACCTAGTATGCAGTTGTGAATTAGGGCATGAAATATACACTCTGCATCTCTGGGAAATGCCTATTTTTCAGGTAATGTCTTCTTCCTGTAAGTAAGAACAATAAAACCTCTCTATGTACCTAATTTCAGCCATTTTGTAAAAACCCAGAGTGTCAGTTTAATATTGCTTGTTATCAGCTTCTATATTTTATAACCATTATAGCTTCTAAACCTGATAATCGCTACCATCCCTACACAGTCATTTCATAACTCATCTGATGTCATCTCAAACCTTTTATGGTAACAAAGCTAAGATAGATTATTTGTTATCAAAGTGATGAGAGTTTGGAACACTTCAATAGACTCACTTGTTCATTTTCTTTCTGTGGTCTTTAAAGCCTACATTTTCAACATTTTCCCCTCTTCCATACTGATTATACTCAGTTCTTAGATGTTGCCCAGATATGATCTGACAGAAAACTGTACTTAGTGAAACCCTTCTATTCAGCCTAAAAATTGGATCTATGCTGAAAAAAAAAAAAAAAATCTCCTGAATCCTGTTTCTTGGTGTTTCTGATCCTTTTCAGAAGAATTGTTAGACTTTTCTTCCACATACAAACAGATATGTAGCTTATTTAAACAGCAATTAGTTTCTTCTCTTATTATTTCTTCCCATTTTGGGGCTATGGATAATAATAATAATAATAATAATAATAATAATAATAATAAAACAGAAAAAAAAGAAAAATACTTGCCCATATATTAAAGAGTTACTAAGGACTAGCTACAATTTCTTGTTCCTGATCCATTTCTGTGCGTGTAGGTGTTTTATCATCCACCATTGTATTATTTTCTTCGTTTCTGTTGTTGATTCTTTGTTTTCTTTTGTTTTGTTTTCAAGTAAAATACTCTGACAGCAAAAATACAGCTTCTTATTGTAAGGGAATATGATACTAACTGATGATTTGCATTGTGACTGTTGAAACCCTGTGTTTCCATACTATGATTTTTGTTGTAAAAGATCATCCATGCTTTGAAAAGCTTAAGAAAATATTTGGTATATATCAATATAGTAGGGTGAAATAAATCGCCAAATATGAAGAGGATTACCTGAAAGAATAAAGACCTGGTGGGCTGTACAGTCTAGAAAAAGCTGTTACTGACTCTTAATATCATTTTTGGCAAAGAGGTGTTTAGTATTTCCATTTGTTGAACTGTTCCCAGACAAATATGCAAGAATGTATCATCTGTCCTTAGCTTCAGGGGCATCCTGAGACACACTGAAGCCTGGAAATATGTAACGGTTTTTCTGCTGGGCAAGTGATTTAATTTTATGTACATTATATTGCTCAATGATGATAACAGTAATAGATGTTATCATCACATATATATTATAAGACTTTTATGTAATTTATAACTATTTTTTATGATTTCAAGTCTCTGTTGCACTTCTTTAAAGATGGCAGATAATCCTAATGATCTGTCTACATTAAATTTTACTGAATTAGAAGTGTGTTCATGATAAACCTTGCAACTCAGAAGCATGTGCACTTCCAGAGGAACAGGTGAATGGTGACTAAATTTAATAACTTAATATTCCCTTTTCAAGAGAAGTTTCTCTCCTGATCTCCTCTAAGGAGTAAAATAAAAACCCTGGGCAAGCAAAATTGTAGAGCTCATCTGTAGGAAATATGCATTTTCATTTGCATGCCAAGTATGCTATTCTAATCCAGACATCAGCATGCTATTTAAAATAGTATGGGGTCAAGACCTCTGACGGCAGTATCCACAGGGACTATTCTGTTTTGTTTAGTTACTCCTTGTTACACTGGTCTAGATCCAAAGGCAAAAGTGTTGCTCTTCAAATGTTTTTAAATAGCACCTGTGATAAAACTATCTGTCTGGAATAAATTAATATAATTCAAAAATGTATCTTTTAATTGGTGGTGAGGTTTAAACCAAAGTTGAGAGGCCTCTCAGGCACATCCCTCTTACATGAGAGTGCTGCTGTTCTGTAATCCTAGCAAAGGAGCAGGCCTGGAGGATGGCAGTTGGTTTAGTTCTATGACAGTTTCATTTGCAGTTCATACTTGGTCAAACCTAACAGGTCTATCTTTGCAGATCAGAGAGGAGTGACTTCTGCTGGGAAAAAATGAGTGCTGCATAATGGATGAAGACAAGTTAATTGAGCCTGTTGTCTGAGTTGCTTGTCTGTCTTTAGATTGCCCTGCTCTATGACTGGGCTGTGTCCCAAAGAATATACAATACACCTTGCTGATTACAGAGTAGGTCAGTTCCTCAGACCTAGCTGTGTCCATTGGATACTGGTGAAAAGATTATGTGGCCAAGGTTGGAGATATAGGACGTAAAATAGACAGTAATTAGACTAGATTAGATAGTTCAGATTTTTGCAGCCCATGGCTTGGCTTAAGTTTGCTTTGTCCTTATTGTCCTTTTAATTTTCTAGTACACAGTGCAGATATGTTAATTTAGTACTCAAACTGAATGTAAGGTCATGGTGTCTCATTTTTGTCTGTATGTGATTACATATCACCTTTTCAGACTGCCATTTCTATTTGCCATGTGTGTTTGATGATTGGCCCTCAGTAAATCCCTCTGCAAGAATACTGATCGTGTTTTCTTTTTTCTCTTAACAGCTGCTCGGTAATTTCACATGACATAATGTAAATGTATTCATGAAGTAAAGTGAGTCCCTCTCAGCTCGTGTTGATTGTGCTCATAGAGGTGTTTGCCAGTCTGTTGAACACATTCTGCAGTTACTATTTTTTTTTAAAAACAGACAGAATGCAAACAGAAGACCATAAAAAGAAAGACTTGAAGCATTTTGTCTGTTTCTGAATCTTTCTCTCCTACACACAGTAAACATGTTCATTCCAACAGTGTGCAGCTAAATCCCCTGTACTATTTGACAACTTCAGGAGATAATATTGTAAAATATCCACTTATGTTCTAGCCTGGTACACTGCTCCTCCCTGGCCATTATCTTCAGAAGGCAGTTGGTAAATACTGTAATAAATTACAGATGCAGATCTCAGATTTAAACAGGTGTTTTTTTTTTTTTCCATAAAATGTTCTGTGAAAGCCTTTGAGTTCTTATGTGAGAAAACAAAACTGATGATTTAGAACATTAAAGCATACTTTATTTTTATGCCTTATAAAATGACAAATGAGAGAGAATGCCAAACAGACCATTTGGCTTAAAGTTTAACAAAAATGGAAACACAAGATAAAATAATCAGGCAAATATCACTGCATCTCTGAAAGTTTAAACAACAGCTTTGTTTAAGAGTTTAAATAGTCATATTATTGGTCTGCAGGCATTCAAAACCAGCAGGAATTAAAAATTTCTACTACAGAAAGCACCGATCATTTCTCTAAAGCTTTGTTCCATGGAGGCTATCTCTGTGTGGCAATGTTGTGCACTGAATGAAATGATTACAAGATTTGTTGGACTAGGGAGACAGAATATGTAATAGTTCGTGACTAGCGTGATAAAACAGCGATTAATGTACTCACCTAGGAGGAAGGAGACATTTGTTTTCATTCAGTTAAATGTCCTTGCATGTTTGATGTTGCAATTCTGAGGACTTTGTCTTGAATCTGATATACATTACTGTAAAAGCTTTCATTAGAGGTCCAAGGTGTGGACTAAAATTCCCACATGAAGTGATGCCCAACCTTTGGGCTTGCCTGGATCTCACTGAGTGAACAGGAGTTGTCTTAGGTCACATATAAAATGTATAGTATATTTAATGTATGTGAGTAGCAAATCTTATGTATTTTTTATAAAAACTTAAAAAACAGCAACAAAACATCAAACTAGTGGGATACTTAACCCTGTTTTTGTGAGACAAATCCCTCTAGTTTGATGGAAGTGACTGGAATTTTTTTGTGGGTTCTCAAGGCATTCATCAGAAATTTTTGATGACATATTACTCGTCCTCTGCTTCATCCTTCACAATAATTGTTCACAAGTGTATGTACTACCAAAAAGTGATGACATGAATTAGCCATTATTATGAAGCAACGGCTGTTTTTCTCAGGTAACATAGGTTTTGTGAAAGCCTAGTAAAGACACATGATCAAATTTAGGATTGAGTATCTGATTACTACTCTAGACATTCAATTTAAAAATTCACAGCTAGTGCATTTACATAGACTGAAAATGGAGCTGCAAATATATATATATATAAAAGATTATTTGAAAATCTTGAAACTTATTCTCAAATTCTTATATCAAAATGGAAAACATGACTGCATATTTTCTGCTGTTCTCAGAACTGTGTTTAGCCAATGCATCAAGATGCAAACAATTATTTGCCATAGCTGGACCTTCCCATAATTGTAGTTTAATTTCAATTTAAATACTTTTGTGGTTTGAAACACAGTACCGATGAGTTGTTCTTCACCTTGGAGATGCAAGATTATCTCATTTAAATGGGTAGTCAAATTGCTATAATGTCTTTTTTTCTTTTTTTACTGCTTCAAATAAATCAAGAAATTTAGTCTTTCAAGGGCACAGAAGAAGCCATTCTTTGGTGACACTGATCATTATCAGTACCTGTAATGAAAATGGCAAAATGATTTATGTCTGTAGTATCAGTACTTTCATCTATCGCCAAAGCAAAAGATTTGAAATTAGAAGCTTACTCTCCAAATTTCTGTCAATAGATTTTCTTATTTTTTAGCCTGGCTACAATCTGGTGAGACAAACAGATTTTAGAAAAATCTCTTCTTTTTACTCCTCCCTTCCCCTCCCCTCCTTCTATATATAGGACCCTTTTTAGTCACTTTCATAAATTATGTCTCCTGTATTTGTCTTTTGTGCTACAATGTGCACCAAATACATTCTGGACCATTTTTTCCCATATATTGTTAGTATATTATTTTTATTTATTCGATATGCTGTGATTGTACTATGCTTTTCTATTTTAGCTGCTAAAATAAGTGTTTGAAAATAACTTGATGATCAATGTTACCAGGGTTTACTTCAGAGATCGTGCAGCAGCTTCCCACAGGAGCTAGTTTTTTAGATAAAGGGAGAAGTAGCATTCAAGTCACTTCTATGCCACATTCAGTGAATATCACTGACATTATTTAAAATGCTGCCTACTTAGTTAATAACAATAGGGAAAGACCATGATAAAAAGTTGCAAGCAGGAGATGTATAGTTACACAAAAATGCCTGAAATTACAATTAAAACATTATTGAATGATCCTCAGATGCTGAGCATTTTCAAGCCATCATGTTTAACTTTTCCTTGTATATTTCACATGTGGGAAATAAAGAGGTCTGTAGTTAAATATTTTTCACATGTGATAGCTGAACAGACTTCAAAACAAATGCCCTCAACTAGTACTTCTCCAGTTAATCATAAACATCAGAACAGATTTTACAAATTAACTTCACAAATCTGCAAATTTCCTCAGCCCAGTATGTTTCAGAACTTAATATTTTAAGGACAGATCAAATAGGCTCTTTTAGAGTGCACAAACCCGAAATTTTGAAAATGGATTCTTCATTGAAGAATTAGGTTTCTATTTTTTCTACAAATAAGTAAGTGTTTCTGAGATAAACGTAACAGTAACTGGTGATACACAGTGATACAGCAATCAGTAAGCAGACTCAGTAAGCACTGTCTAAATTGGATCCTAATAGCTGGGAATGTTAGTGAGAGAAGCTGATTTCCATGTTCCCAAGCTTGTTTATACATTTCACATTAAAAAAAAAAAAGTTCAATAAAGTATTGAACCAACTGTAAGGAAAGAAAAGAAAATCCATGTTGGTCCAACTCTTTTGAACTCTTCAAGCACAATTGTGCCTGCTTATCCTTGCTCAGTGAATCTCTGATCTCTGCAGACTGGAAAATAACAAATAGCTTCAACAGAAAAGATGAAGACCTCCTAGTTTTACCTAAACTACAGTTCCATGATAGTTGTGGCATTCTTATGTCAGATATGGATGTGCATGTTTCCAATAACAGTGCAAAAAAAGAAGGTACTTCCTCCACTGGAAAGAGAGAATTAGTGAGGTCCCTTGTATTCAGGTAGAAACTACCAGATAATAGAGTGCTATGTATAGGTGTCACCCTCTGGTGACCTGCAAGATGAAACTTAACTCTTTCATTTTCTCTAGACTAGAGAAATTACAAATTTCCAGAATGCATTACTATAGAGACAGTGCTTCCAAAATGAGACAGTCTCCATTCCTTCTTTGAGGTGTTCTTGTCTTCTTCAGCAGTTTCAGTTACTCCTTCTTATTTTCAAATATATGTTCTCAGTGAGTATTTGCTTAAGGTCTCACAGTTACATAAAATACCTGCTTAATGCTTAGCACTGCTAGACTTTTCAAGTATCAAAGTCAGAATCAACAATGTCTAGAGCATTCATGAATTTGGATTCAGCCAGTGTTCTGAGTACTATATCACTGAATTTAGGACCTGAAACCTTACCTAGGTGCCTTTTTTTTCACATTTATTTTCTATTTTTGAAAATGGGTGCTCTTAACGCTGCATTTGAATTATTGCCAGTTCTACAACATATAGAACAGTGTTTCCCCTATCTTAAATGATAGTTAATAGTGCAGTTATAGATGTATAAATAGCAGGTAGCCCTTAAACCTGTTTTATGAATATTTATTCAGGCTTCTGTCTGCAAGTTTTTTTTTTCATTCTGCGTTTCAAATTCTTTCCTATAAAATTAAAATGAGTTCATTTTAATTAATACAGTAGCAAAAGAAAAAAAAAGTTACACTTAAAGAATAGTATTGTACAGTATAAACAAAATGTATACTAGAGGACCTTTCAACCCACATGTTAATCCTTCCCATAGCTTTTGTTTTTTTGTAGTTACCCCTAAAATTTGAAACCGTAGTCAAATAAAATGTTACCGCATCCCTTTCCTGGATCTGTGTTTTTCATATTTTTTCCCTTTTTTCTTCATATTTTTTTTTATCGGCTGTTTTTTTATCTGATAGATGTAGACGCACAAACTCAGAAGTAAGGAGGAAAAGGAAGGAGGTGTTAAAAAAGCTGGATTTATAGCTGCAATCAATTAACCTGTTGCTAGGGAACCATCAGCTATCCAATCAAAAATAGCAATCAGGCAACTGAAATCAGCAGGATTAAAAAAAAAACAAAAAAAACTGGAAGAGCATTGTCTGTTTTTTTTTTTTTTTTTTAATATTCAAAGAAGGAGAAAAGGGAAATTTCATATTGAGGGGCTTGGGGTTTTTTTGTTTTTAGTTTAGGTACTTAAGGGATGGCCTGAGATTGGAGTTTGGGTTTATATTTAGTTATCTTTGTGTTTGAAAACTTTAAGCAGTTTCTATGCTATAAACTTAATATAGCAGCTCATCTCTGCAGAGTGGATACATTTCTGAAGTTTGATAGCTGAATGTAAAATGGCTATGTTAATATTCAGATTTATATTCAAGGAAACATTATCTTGGTTTTAAAGTTGATGTTACAATAAGGGATGGAACTATTAATAGTTTTGTGTTTTTTAAGGTATCAACCTTTTGACTGTACCTCTTGAAGCCAATCTTTTTGATATTGTCATAGGATTATGCAAAATAACTAATGGTCACTGTTTATTAATTTGTGATGCTTAGCTATTTATTTCATGGCATGTTTCCTCTGCATATAATGTATGTCCTTTGTAGATGAAAAAAATCTGCTTCGATATTAATTGTAGGCTATTTTTATTTTATACTCCAATGGAATAATTTTAAAAAGAAATTTAGATGCTGAATCAACGTATTTGTTGGGATGTTTGGTTTGTAAGGTATGACTAAGAGGAAGCACACAGGCATGCACTATGTTTATTGGTTGAATGCTCAGAGGGTTGAAGTTGGACAGGAAATTAATTATTTTACATTATTAATTGTCTTAGAATGACTGTAGTTACTGTCAAGCTGTTTGCATTTGTATATGCCTCTTGCTGCAGACCTAACATGTTCCTTTTTCTAGGTTAAGTAAAATAGATCTGTAATTGGTGAGCTATTTGAGCAAATACTATGTTGTGGGGGAGTTTAAGAAGTTTATTTTCTTGAGTGTTTGCATAATGAATTTCTTCTGATAAAAATGTAATCTCATTTAAGTGTTAAAAGGTTACTGAGTTGAAGGGGGCGGTGGTGACTGTGAAGTTAGTGATGAGCAGCATACATCACAAAATTAATGACTATATCTTCTGTAGCTTTGCTCTTGAAGCCCTATATAACTTTTATTTTTCCCACTTCCTTAATATGAATACAGAATTCTTTTGTGGGGTGTAGGAGATAGTGGTGTGGTGATTAGGAAAAGAGTGTGAAATCTCACAATGCATGGAAAAAATGTACTGGATGCCTTCTCTAGGGATTAGAAGAATTAGAGGCTGGCCAGCTTCACATGAATCCCTGGGGAGGTATTGGAGCAAATAATCCTGGCATCTATTTCCAAACATGAAGAATGAAAAAGTAATAGGGCATAGTCATTGTAGATTTACAGAGGACAAATCAGACTTGGCCAACCTGATAGCCTCCTACGATGCAGTTACTATTTTGAAGGAACAGTGGATGTTGTATGTCATCAGCAAAGCTTTCATCAGTTTTCCATAACACCCTCATTAACAAATTGACAGAATAGGAGTTAGAAAAATAGACAGTGAGGTGAGTTGAAAACTGGCTGAACTGCTGAGCAAAACGTATTCAGATCAGTGCTATGATCTGGTTGCCAGTCACCAGTAGTTTATCCTGGGAATTAATACCTGGGCAAAAACTATTTTGTGAATGATGATACAGAGTACACTCTCATCAGATTTTCAGATGGTATAAAACTGGGAGGAGTGAATGATGCATTAGATAATTGTGCTACTCTGCAGATGAACTTTGACAGGCTTGAGAAATGAACCAGTGGGAACACGGTGAAGTTCAGCAAAGGGAGAGACACAAAGTCCTTTAACTGGGGGTGGGGGGGTGGGGGGGAATTAAACTGTACAGGCTTGAGGCTGACAGTCTGGAAAGCAACTGTAGAAAAGGACCTGTGTGTCCTCTTAGACAACAAGCTAACTGTGAGCTAGCAATGCACCTTTGCAGCAAAGGAAGTCGTCATAAAACCAGGCCTCCTAGAGGTGAGCCTATGGGAGTGGTAATGGGATTAGGGGTGAGGTGAGGGTCTCATCTGAAGTGCATCTACACCAATGCATGCAGCATGGGCAAGAAGCGAGAAGAGCTGGAAGCCATTGTGCAGCAGGCAAACTATGACCTAGTTGCCATTACGGAAACATGGTGGGATCACTCCCATGGCTGGAGTGCTGCAATGGACGGCTATAAGCACTTCAGGAAGGATAGGCAAGGAAGGAGGGGTGGTGGTGTGTCTCTCTATGTTAGAATGCTTTGATGTTACTGAGCTTGTGGCTGGGGATGGTAAGGTTGAATCCCTATAAGTATTCAGGTAAGGAACAGGGGAAGAGCTGACAGGGCAGATATCCTGGTGGGTGTCCGCCTAATTAGGATGAAGAGACAGCAGAGATGTTCTATGATCAGCTGGCAGAAACTGTGTGATTGCCAGCCCTTGTCCTCATGCCGGGCTTCAACTTCCCTAGCATGTGCTGGAAATACAACGTAGCACAGGAGAAGCAATCTGGGAGGTTTCTAGAGTGTATGGAAGACAACTTCCTTCTACAGTGAGAGAGCCTACCAGAGAGGCTGCCTGGCTGGACCTGGCATCCACAAACAGGGAAGGTCTGGCAGGAGATGTGGAGGTCGGGGGCTCTTGCACAGAGTGACCATGAAATGGTAGAGTTCTTGATTCTTAGTGGAGCCAGGAGGGGGGGATAGCAAAGCTGCTACCTTGGACTTCCGAAGGGCAGACTTTGAATTGTTCAGAAGACAAGTTGAGGGGTTGCTTGGGATTCAGTCTTGGAGAGTATAAGGGTCCAGGACAGCTGGTTGCTCTTCAGAAAGAAAGTCTTAAGGTGCAGGAGCAGGCTGTCTCCCAAGCCACAAAATGAGCCGGTGGGGAAGAAGAAGAAGACTGGCATAGATGAACAGGGAGCTTTTCTTGAGGCTCCAGGAGAAAAAGAGAATCTACCTGGGCAACCCAGAAAGAGTGCAAAGAAGTTGTTAAGATGTGCAGAGGGAACGTTAGAAAGGCAAAAGCCCAGCTTGAACTCGGCTGCTGGGGTTAAAAGGGAAGAAGAAACTCTTTAACAAATATATCAACAGTAAGAATGGTTTGTGTTGGAAGGGACCTTTAAGATCATCTAGTTCTAACCCCCCGCTATAAGCAGGGACACCTCCCACTAGACCAGGCTGCTTGAAGTCCCATCCAGCCTGGCCTCAAGGCTTACAGGGGGGGTGTATGGGAACTGCTGAACTGAACTGAGCCACTGGTTGAGCACCTGGAGAAAAAACTTGGTTGGCTCTGGAAGCACAGGTGAAGGCAGTTCTTTTAGACCTCATGTAAAGGGTGAGTGCCACAGAGGAAGGATCTTTTGTTGAAGATCCCTCCTTTGTGGAGTTTTTCCTGTGAGCCTTTTTTTTTTCTTTTTTTGTAGCATCTTCTCACTGCACCAGTCCCTCTGCTGTTACAGAGGAGGCATCCACAACCTCACTGGACAACATGTTCTCAAGTCTCGCCACCCTCACGGTCAGGAATTTCTTCCTAATATCTGGTTTAAATCTACTCTTTTCTAGTTTAAAGCCATTTGCCTTCATCCTGTTGCTACATGCTTTTATAAAAGCTTTTCTTTTTTGTGTGTGTGTGTGTATACATAGATTGATTTTAACGTGACTGAATTGTGCCTTTGCAACTCAGCTGATCTGAATGTTTTCTGCCTTGATGGGTGACAATTAGTGCCATGAGGTGGAACTCAGGTTTTCCGTCTGTTTAGCCTTTTCTTTCTTCATTGTGATGGTGATGGTGAAGCATATTTTCTGAAGAGAAAGCAGAAGACAAATACTCTCCAGATGTCTGAATAGCTGCAAACATGGCTTTCACTGCTATAACAAAGTAACTTGTGTAGCATGGAAACTAGTGTTATCGTTGAGAGGTTGGTGGAATCATTATCTGCAATGATACTTGTATAATTGTTTTCTTACTTCTATAGTTCTCTCTAAAATTATTTTACTGGGATAACATGCCTAAAAAGTAGACTATTTATTTCTGGATGTCAATCCACCTCAAGTTTTATTTCAGTAACTATTTGAGTAGGGAGTTCAGTGGGAATAGCACGTTGAACTGGGTAATTCAAAGATATTCAGGAAGCAAGTATGTTCTAGTATTCTTAGCAAGGGTAAAACATGAATACCTCCCTTAGGTACAACAAAATATATAGCAAACGTTTTTTTTTTGTTTGTTTGTTTTTTGTTGTTGTTGTTTTTAAATTGAGAATGTGGGACTGTGAATTTTGAGGGCCACAGGGATTTCATGGTATCTGAATCCAAATACTGGATCACCTGTGCATCCAGCCCAAAATCACTGATTTGGGAACTTATAGAACATGATGGCAAGTAATTATCAACCTTCTTCTGTATTCAGTATAATGCAGAATTAACTTATGTCTTTTTTCAATAAAAGAATGGTTAATGCTTTCAGCTGTATCAGCAATCTCTCAATTGCAGTGTGGAAATATTGGAAGCATCAGTAAATGTAAAATACCAATGACAAACACTTTCTAACTTTTTTTTTTTAATATTCTAAAAAAATCTGGAGTTCTTATTTTATAAGTTTAATATGTATTTAAATTAGATTTTTTAAAAAGAATGTAGAACGAGTAATCACCAAATAGGTTTGTTCTGAAAAAACAGTACAGCAATAATGCCCTCCTTTTGTAGATCTGAATACTTTCCTTCCTCACTGCAGTAACGCTAAGTTCTGTGGGGAAGAAGTAGCACATATGGTTTCTCATCTTGATCTATGTGTATGTTACATGACTGGCAAGTAGATTCACACTGTTTGACCAGCCAGCTGATGCCAAACAGTGTATGTGATATCAAAGAGTTCTGTGTGACTTTTTCTCTGCAAAAGAATTAATTTGATCTCTGTTTTTCTATTCATAGAAGTTTTGTTAAATAGCACACAGCATTACTTTTGGAAACAAACTCTGTCTTTGAATTGGTTGAGATGAGATGAAAAATTGAGTAGGATTTAAAGATTTGAGGTGAAGATGGAAAGACAGGCACTATGATCTGAAATGCCTTCTCTTGGAAACCAGAGAAAAGAAGAAGCATTTTCTGACAGTTTTTTTCTTTGTAGTGATGAATATTAAGTCAGATGATACTACTGATGGTTTACTTATGGTTAGTTTAGTTGTGAGTTGTTTCCTGTTCAAAAACTTTGATATAGCCCCATATGTGCTAAATCACAGTTTCTTTAAAAGAATGTGTCATGCTTGCAGTAACTATTAACAGCTGCTAGAAGCTAAAGGGAGCAGAACAAAAAGAGCAGTAAAAATTTTTGACCTTAGTATTTGAAGGAGGATTGCCATTATATTTTAAAGTGAAACAGAAGATGATTGATACTATTCTTGACCCCTTAAATGTGCATGTTATAAACAAACACTGAAGGCCCTAGTTCTTAAAGTGGTCTGATGCCTAAATTCTTGTGAGGTTTTAGCATTTGAGACGTTTATCTGGATTGTGGTTTAAATATGTGGGCTGACTTAGGAAATAGCAGAGAAAATCTCAGCATCCAAAACGTTAGAATGTAGTCACCTAGAGACAGTGAATAAGGAAGCACCAGCTAAACTGGAGGCCTTATCTTCTAGTACCTGTCAACTGAAGAAATAAACTATATAAGAAAAAATGTGAGGAAAAGCAAGTAAGGAATAAAGATGTGTTTTCTTTCCTCCTGTGATGAAAGCGTGTTGCTGGGCTGATGTGATAATCATGAATGGACAAAAAATTCACTGTCAGAAATAAGTGACAAGAAATTAGAAGATGATAGGGTGCATTTTGTGTTATTACAGTAACTGGAGGGCCTGCCAGAGGTCAGAATTTCATTGTTCTTTAATTATCTCTGCAGTGTTAGGTGTAAGGAGGCTATGGTCTGTGAGGAGCCCGTATGGGCCTATGGAAACCACAAATAAATAAAATAGGTGTTATTTTTGTTACGTAACAACAACAGTAAATCTCTGAAAAGTGTTGTGCTTCTAATCCGTAAATGAACACTGAAATAATAAATAACCTCCGGTAAACAACACAGTGTTGCCACCAGAGGTAATAGAACTGTGAAATTTTCATGCAATGTCATGTTTTTATTGTAGTGCTATTATTCTTCTCGAGCATTATTCAAACACTGATTCAAAATACTCTGCCCTGGCTACGATCAGTCTTCACACTCTGAAGAAGTGTTGAGATCTAACTTTTCATCTGAATTTCATTGCTTCTGGTCTTGATAAATAAGTAATACATATATATAAAAATGTATGTTTAGTAGTGGTTCCCAAAATTCTTTTTGATAATGCATTTGTGGAAAGATGCTTGCTGTTCAATAGTTCTTCACTTCTGACATGTGTTGATTTGTCTAGGAATCGATTGCAGAATTTAGACTTCTCTGTCTTAAATGTAGGTGAAAAAATGAGCAATTGATAGCTTCAGCTTCTTAAGGAAGTATGGCAAGTTTGTAAGAATTTTTTGTAATACACTGAATAGATTAGATAAGCATTAAACAGTTCTGAAATGAAAGAGCAGATAGTGCTCATTTCTTTTGAACAGTCTGCCAGTGACTAATTTCTACTGTGAAAACTACAATAAGGAAGAATCAGGGATACATTACTATGACCACTAAAACTGTTTGAATACAGAAAAACAATGAAACTTCTGAATGTTAGAGTCATAGTATTATCCCATGATTCTTGGTCTTTCTGTATATTTGATTATATGTGAAGAAAAGAGTGTTACATTTGTTACCTAGTATTCAAAGGAAAATATAAAGGATTCTGTATTTCTTTAGTAATTTCTGGAGAAAATAACAAAAATATATGGTAGGATACTTTGTTATATATGAATGCTAACTGTAGAAATTGTGTCATAGTTACATCGCCCTGGCATTTCTTAGCATTTCACCATGTTGGCCGATTTTTATTTACGACTAGAACCTTAGAATTCATCAGTACGAATAAGTTCATCTGCGTACCAAAGGAGAAATATCGTTGCATATTTAATGCTTGTTAAGAGTAGAATCGCATCTGACAAACTTTGCCACAAGTATTCATTATCTTTACTTTTCACTAATCTAAGCTGCTGCTTGATATTACTTTTGCTCCTGAGCGCACAAAGCAAGATCACAGAATCACAAAATTGTAGGGGCTGGAAGGGACCTCTAGAGATCATTGAGTTCAAGCCCCCTGTCAAAGGAGGCTCCCTAGGCCAGGTAGCATAGGTAGACATCCAAGCGGGTCTTGAACATCTCCAGAGAAGGAGGTTCCACAACCTCTTTGGGCAACCTATTCCAGTGCACTGTCACTCTTACTGTGAAGAAGTTCCTGTGCACAGTTGTGCAGAACTCCTGTGCTTCAGTTTGTGGCCATTTCCCTTTGTCGTATCCTGCACTGCAGAGAAGAGTCCAGCCTCATCCCTTTGCCTCCTGCACCTTAGATATTTATAGACATGGATCACATCCCCTCTGAGTCTTCATTTCCAAGGCTGACCAGACCCAGGTCATTCAGGCTTTCCTTGTAAGAGAGGTGTTCCAGGCCCTTTATCATCTTTGTGGCCCTCTGCTGGACTCTTCTGAGGTGATCACCTCCCTTGGCCTGCTGGCTGTGCTCTTTTAAATGCCCTCCAGGATGCCATTGGCCTTCTTTGCCAGCAGGGCACACTGCTGGCTCATGGCCAACCTGTCAACCACCAGGACACCCAGATCAGCTTTCAGGCATGTCAGCCATTCCTCCCAGCTTTGTATCATCAGCAGACTTGCTGAGGGTGGACTCTATCCTCTTATCAAGGTCATTAATGAAGATGTCAAACAAGACTGGATGCAGTACCAACCCTTAAGGAATACTGGTAAGTACAGGCCTCCAACTGGACTCTGCTCTGCTGATCATAACCATCTGAGCTCTGCCAGACAGCCAGTTCTTAACCTACCTCACTGTCCACTCATCTATTCCACTCTTCCTCAGCTTTGTTATAAAGGGTGCTGTGGATCAACCCCTTCAGATTAGGTATTTTTTCACAAGAGGATAAAGCTACTGATTACCATGTAAAGTTTCTTATAAAGTGCATGCGTGTGTTAATATTTTCCACTTCATCCTTGTTTTGAGAAGACTGTAGCACTACCTGTGTCTTTAAAGAAAAAGAATGAGAGCTGTTGGGCTTGATCATTAGATGAAAATTTGCTTATACTACGGAATAAACCTTAGAAAATAGCTAAGGTATTTCTTAGAATCTGAATTGTTCTTTTGGGCAGTTGAGATGCTTCAGTATTTGCACCAGGTATTGCAGCACGAATTACTCAACTTTGATATTTTATGAATTTATCATCAACCTAAATTAAATTTTGGTGGTAGTTCAGCACTGAAGTAATTATTGGAGCCATCATTTCTACTCTAAGATGACAGCAGAGATACTTTTTCTTTTTTTTTCTCCTGAATGTGCATTCATGCTGTTATGTTTCTGTTAATAATAAGTTGAATGTTATTCCAGCATACTTTAGAAAACTGCAGTCCCTCTGTGGCTGCTGGGCGCTAACAATCCTCTTCATTATATAATGTAGCCTATATTAAAAAGGAAGGCTTTCCCATGATGATAAAAAGAAGAGAGCTTTAACCAGATTTGTTGAGTAGAGAACTATCTGTAAATTGAACATAACAAATGAATGAGCCGAAATTAAGGTGTTTTTTTTTTTTTTTTTGTGGTACAAATAATATAACCTGGTAAGGATAGCTGAATTCTAAAAATCTTTTGGAAAAGTCTACCATAATTGTTTGTGTGTTATTAATTTTCCTGTGAGTGTAATTATGAAGGATGCTGTGCTAATACATTTTGGTGAAATAGACCAGTGCTTCTCAGTTTCTTGACTAAAAACAGGTAGAGTTTGAGTTTTATAATTCTCAGTGCACTACTGAAGGCACATTATTTTCTTGTACCTGTTGAGGCATTTTCTTGCAAATTAGTGCTTGAGAATATTCTAACTTTAGTGGAATTAAATTTCTCATAATAGAGCTGATGGCTTATGCTAAAGCCCTGATCATTGATTTCCTAGGCTGCTGTTTTAGATTAGGAGTGAGAAGAGAAGAGGAGGAATAAAGGTAATTAAATCATGACTGGAGGCATTTAAGAAGTGCTGGAGAAAGACAGTCATCTGTATAACCTGCCTGTCAAATTGAAGGAATGCAGATTCAAGGCTGGGGAATAAGTAATATTAATGAAAATGGCACAGAATTTTACTTTGTATCAGTCAAGATTAACGAGTGTCTGGAACATGTGCTTGATGTTTACATTTGTTTGCTTACTGTAATATTTTAAATTAAGATAGCAAATGCTGACCAGTGAAATTCACTCTTGGGATTATGACAGGGATGTATTTCTCATTATAATTTAGAAATATTTAATTTCATAAAGCACACTAAGAAGTGCATGACTGAGGTCTTTCAAATTAAACTTCATATGCATGCCTATGAAAAACTGTAATTAGACTATCACTAATGAACCTGTTGTAGTAAATTTTGTCTTAAAAATACAACGCAAAATGTGTATGTAATTTAATATGTATGTGATTTAGAATGCTGAGACACTTCAGTTCAAAATATAATGCCACTGGGTGCGTGTGGCTGCAAAAAATGTATTTCAGGCCATGGGGGTGTACTCTGAGAATGTGTATTATTAAGAACAATTAATAGGAACAGGTGTGCTATTCCTCTTCTTTTAAATAAATGGCCGTTCACTTGCAGTCCGTCACAGTTGCTGTAGCCCTCCACTGGGGGGGGACGTTATGCACACTAGTGTTACTTTTAAAATAAATAATTGCCCCCTAATCCTGCTCCCTGAAATGGACTGTTAAGTGATAGCCTTTATAGAACTTTCCAAACTTTGTCCTGCTTTCTGAGTAGTCAAATCTTGGTGTAACTCAGAGCAAGAAATAATTACTGGAGGTGACCTCTTGAGAGAAGGCAAACCTCCAGGGTGGAATGCAGTGGATAGTCTGTTCCATGGTAGTTCCCTGAGCAACATGACCTTTAGTCTTAGCTGTTGGCAGTCACCAGGGGAGACTGGTACACTGACTTTTAGAAAACAACATGAAGTATGGAGTTGAATGGAGGTCTGATGGCCAAACCCTGTGAACATCCAGTTGGATGAGTACTTGATTATACTGTTGGAAATGAAAAGCTGTCTTGTTTTTCTGCCCCAAGACAGTGTTTTTTTCCACAGCTGTATCAAAAAACATCCCTTTGAATAAACTTTGCAAAGCAAAGGTGTGTTTGACTAGAGTCACTTATTTTCCTACTGAAAGTAAGAAAATAGTATAAAAAATGGATAAAAGAGTAGGGGAGGGTTACTGTCAAAGTCAAGTAGGGGAGATATATCATCCCAGATAAGTGAGGTTACCACTGACTTCCAGGATGTGTCAATGGTCTTGAGTCTCTCTTCCAGCCTCTCATAGGGTTATTTATGGGGTAAGATTTATACACTTGGCTATATCAAATGCTTCCCCTGGAAACTTAGGAATCTCTATAGGAATATTCCATGATTTAATGTGTTTGTAGTCGGGCATATTAATGTTAACCTTACATATTTTGCAGACAGTATCACCAGTGATCCAAAAGAATCTGTAATCGGTTGTAATCTAGCCATTCTTTTGGAATGAGACCAAATTCCTTAAGGGTGGTCATGAGAGCTCATTTAATTTGAGTAGATGAATTGAGCAGTGTGTTACGTGTGAATCTGTAATCATGATAATTCATATATAGTGAAGGTGACTAGATTTATGATGCTGAATTGGGCATCACTCAGAATCTAGGTTCAGCTCCTTCCCCAGCCTGAGGATATCTGAGGATAAGCTGGAATGGAAAGTAGTTTATTTTCTGCTGAACTTCTCTGCCCATTTCATGCAAGCCAGGTTTATTGCTGAAGTGGTGTGAAGGAAGGGATTATTTTGGATCGCTTGCACCTCTATTCTGAAAATATTTTACTAATACGAACAGAAATAGATAAAGCATAAAACATCTTTGACACTGCATCTGACTGCTGACTGAAAAAGTAAGAGGAGAAGTTAAGCAACTAGTTTATTGTTGTAACTGTATGTAACTCTTGTTGTAGCTGTGTGTTGAAGGGTACGTGTCCAACCTGGCATATACTAGGCAGGCTTCTCAGAAGGTTTTACCTACTATTTAATTAAGTTAGCTCATGGTGTCAGAGGTGAATGTTGTTTGTATGGCAGTAGAGACTGAAACTTCCTGCCAATATTCTGTTACTTTTTGTTGCTGTGTGACAGATGGCAGCACAGGAGCAGTCTGACAAAATGATGTCTGACATGGAAGTGCATATGAGGTGAAGGTGTGTTATTGAATTCCTCCATGTGGAAAAATTGGCACCCATTGACATTCATCAATGCTTGCTGAATGTTTCTGGAGAATAGACAGTGGATATGAGCACAGTATGGTGGTGGGTGGTATGTTTCAGCAGTGGTGACAGTGATGTGAAAGACTAGCTTTGTTCTGAGTGGCCGTGCGCAGCTGTCACACCATGAAATGAAGTGTCTCAGTCAGCTCATCCATGCAAATCAATGGATTAAGACCAGGGAACTGTGTACAGAGCTGAGTATTGGGTTAAATGCATTGGAAATTATGGTGGTAATGTTGGAATATAGCAAAGTTTGTGCCAGATGGGTCCTATGAATGCTCTCACAGGAACAGAAAGAATACCATGTACAAGTTTGTCAGGACATATTAAATAAATCAATACAAGGCTGAAGGTGACAATTTCTTGGATCACATCATTACCAGTGATGAGACACTGTGTTGCTATTATGAGCTGGAGTGAAAATGGCAGTTTGTTGAATGGAAGCATGTCAATTTACCATTGAAGAACACATTCAAGATGGAGCTCTCAGTGAGAGAAGTGGTATGCCCTGTCTTTTGGGATAGGATAAGATAGGGGTGATCCTTCTTGTTATCCTGGAACCCAGACAAACCATCAACATCACAGCATTGGAAGTTCAAGCCTTCAGCTTAGTTAAAGTTAGGTAAGAGAAGGCAACCTTTCTTTCGTATCACAGTAATGCCAGCCCCATACCAGTCCCAATACCCCATATGGAGCGCATTGCCAGTCTTGGCTGGACTGTCCTATTGTCTGTATTTTGCACCTTCTGGCTTCATCTGTCCAGGCTGATGAAAGATGAATTGTGTGGACAACATTTTTCTAACAACAACGCCATAATAGCATCTGTGAAACAGTGGGTCACCTCCACTGGTACGGATTTTTGTGGGTGTGGCATACAGGCTCTTGTTCATCACTGGCAGAAATGCATGAGTAATTGGGGTGATTATGTTGAAAAATAGTGTTTTGTAGCTGAGAAATTGTTCTACTAAATAGTGTTGTTGTGCTCTTTTATCTGTTGTAGCCTCTATGGTAATAAATAGGAGACATTACTTTCAGAGTGACCTATGTATTTTAGATTTTATGATGAAGGCTATGAACTCTGAGTGTGTCTGGATCATCTGCAAACTGTGATCCTAATTACATTTTTAAAAGGAGTGGAAGATGATAAAGTAGGCTGCTTTGACCTACACAGGTTTGTATTTCTTGATATCGTTTGACAGTCTTTCAAAAAAAGTAGCTTAAGACCCTTATATTGAAGTTTTCCTTGTAGTGCAGGAGTTTGGCCATGTGACTGTGTTATTCTGAGGATGGAGTGACTAAATCCTGTGCAACTCAGAGAAATTAACTCTGCTGCACTGATTTATCATCATCACTGTCTATTAGTCAATTCTCTAACCCTAGACCTAGAGACAAATAAAGTATTCCAGTAAGTGCAGCATTTTAAATTCCAGTTAAATTACATTCTGCTTTTTAAACTCAATTATTGAGAAATCAATTGTAAAATTTCTTCCTACTATGAAGTAAGGAAAAAAATCATGGCTTTAATCTCTAGCAAATGCTTTTTTTTTTTTTATGCTATTGTAAAAGATTCTCAAGGTCAACTACATTAATCTAAAAGTAGCAGGTATTGAAATGAACAGATTTACAAATGGTTTCCATTTTAATGTGCATAGTTGCATGCATGAAACTTTTCAAGGCTTTTTTTTTTATTATTATTTTTGTATATATTTTTTTGGAGAATTCTGTAAAATCTGACATAGTTACTTCTGGTCAAAGGTGTTTGTATTATGAAGAGGAACTCTGGGGTTTGAGGATCTGTGATGTTTTTTGCATAGTTCTTCATGCAAAACTCTGCAAATCATACTAGACATAGTTTATCCCTTATTTATTGAATTCTCTCACAGAAAACACATATTCTAAGAGATCCTCAACTTATTCATTCATGATGAAGTAACCATGACACTTCTTGACATTGTTACTAACATACTCTAGAAATTCACAAAACATAATGTACTGACATTGAATGTTATATAGAGAAGAGGAAATTCCGCTATAACCACTAAACATTTTATTAGGTTGTAGATACATTAGCAGGGCAAAAAAGATTTCATTTTAACTCTCATCATATTATGCATACTCAGAAATTTTTTATAAGATGCAAACCAGCTACACAGATGAATTTTTATTAGAGAAGCAATGGAGAAAAATCTACCTTTTGTGTATTTGTACCTTCTACTAGCAAGTAATTTTGAGTGTTGTACTGACCAATTGGTCAGGGAGTGACTGGATCGTTAGTAACAAGAGCCTCACATACCTTCTTATAGGGGAGATTAACTGAAACATCAACCTGCTAAAGTCAGCAATCAGTTGAGATAGCAGAGCTTAGCAGCGACAGGAGATGGCATTATTCTAGGTCTCTGCCAAATGAGGTATTTCTAAATTGCCAGAGGGAAAAAGCACTTATACCTGGCAACCTAAAACTGTTTATATATATTGTCCTTCTGTGAATTCATTTTTAGCCACTTCAAAGTTGATATGCTTTTTGCCCTGCACATCTTATAATCTCACACTGAATTTGTTCAGTGAGAGGGTGTTGTGGAAAGCAGATGTGTGTGTGTATAGGTGTCTGGACTTTGCCATTTAAAAGGTTTTTTCGCTTCAAAATAGTTAAGGATTCCAAAGCTCTTTTGCTCTTCTACAATTGTAATATGGATATATATGTGACTGAGTGCTAATAACTGCATATTTTTTCATCTTAAGCTGTTACTTTGTCTCCTCATTAGTCATGTGCTGAATCATAATTACAAAAGGAATATCTGAAATGCGTTATCTGTTAAACAGAAAGGATTCTTCATCTTGAAGTCCATGATTTCTCCCGTTATCGATTTGCTAAATGAAAGGGCAGAGACATTCTGAGGCAACAGACATGCAATAAGTGACCCTGCTATCTTGGAAGTTTCTTTCCATGTCTTAATTTCCAAATGTCTCATCTGCATCAGCACACTCATTTTCCTCTATCCGCGTTTACCACATAGTTTGAGTGTGATGGCTTTATGAGTACAAGTTGCACTCTTATTTTGAGTTCTTCCACTTAGTGGTCTTTTCCACAGTTTCTTTGCTTTGCTTGCTCCTCCAAAATAACAAAAACAAACAAACAAAAACCCAATAGTTTTCTGTGTAGATTGAAATAGATGCTGAGAGCCTGTTAAATGAAGGTAAAGCCTTCTGCAATTTTTCTAACTTTCAAAAAAGCTAGTATAGCTGTATCTGTATCTTTTTTTTTTGTAATTCATATTTTATTTGAGAGGGGTTCATTTTGTGACTATTACATTGCATTCTTCAGTTTGAAACAATGATCCTTTGAATGCTTGAAATGTACTGTCGTAGTTTTTGGGAATAGAAATAAAGGTTTTTGTAGCACATTATTTTATCAGGGAACGTTATTAATGGACAAGCAGTTCCCTAACATAAGACATGTAAGTGTCACAAGAATCCTTTAGGCAAGTACACTGATGTCAATTTAAGTACCTCTGTACACCCTCATTTTCCTTTGAAGCAATTATTTAGAGAGCACTTGATTTCACAGGATGAAAGTGTAGTGTTTTGATGATAAACCATTAGATTTATAGAAATAATGAAAGAATGTTTAAAAAGACAATGAATATCTTATTTGGAAACTCCTGATGAAAAATGCTTGATGGAATTGCCATGACTTGCATTTTGTTTTATTTATTAACTCTGAAACAATCCCAACTTTTTGTAGTACTGCATGTATGTTTTTCATTAGAACTCTATATATGTTGAAGGGTTTTTCTCAGTCACTGGTAGCAACTACTTGTTTTAATCTTAGTGGTAGGAACTGATTTTAATGGGAATTAAGGTGTCAATAGATCTTTGAAGATTTGGAAGTAAATGACTTGCTGATAATTCTGCAAAGACTAGAATGAAGTCATCTATTAGCTTAAATGAGTTAGATCTTTAAATCCTTTTTGTGAATTCAGTCAATAGAACTTTGGCTATGTACTTTTCTGGAGCTCTTGGTCAAGAATTCATGCAGAAAGTCGGTGGTAAAGAGCTCTTGAAACTGTTCATCCTTCTCTCCCTTCAGCATTATCTAATTTTTTTTCCTATTTTTATCACAAATTATTCACTCTTTGTTCTTCATCAAGGTATTAATCAATGAAACATTCAAAAAATAAGTTTTCCTTGTGATCATATACATGGAAATCTCCATAACACTTCTAATTTTTCATGGAGAATTTACAGAAATCTTACAGGATAAGGATTGAGTTTAGTTATGGAATGAATTTTTATAAGCTGCAAAACAAACAAAGAAAAAAACCAAACAACAAAAACCAACAACCCAAACTAGTCAGAACAAGGGGTGTTTAGGCCAGTGTATTATTTTTCAGGATATTAAACTTAATCTTTTTTAATCCCTTTATCATTCTGAAGTCCAAGTGAGCTGGGCCTGGTAGCTCATCAATATCTTGACATTTGTTTTGCTTCATTAGATCTGTTACCTTACTGAAAGTACAAGAAATGAAAATGTTATAATTAATTCCTTATATAGAAAAAGAAGTGTAATTTAGGAAGCTTGTTCATTTTTTTCACTAAGATTTTAATTAATATTTTCTCAAGCAAGTTTTATTCTCTCATAGAAGAATGAAGGATCAGAAAGTACTTCTAAGGTCAATAAATTCAGTCATCTGTTAATGAAAAATTTTTTCCACAAACTTGTTGAGCTCCCTTCACACTGAACTCTCTTATGGGGTGAAAAACCCCGAATGTTTACTTCCACAGGCTGTTATGGAGCACCTTTGGTCTCATGCGTAGCTATTAGCTTTTCATTTTCTCAGAGTTGCTTTGCACAATTTCTTAGATACAGTATTTATGAAGTTCGCTCCAAATATCCCTTGGTTTAAATAACACACTGACTACCATTTACTTCATACAATAGTAATGAAAGTTAATTTGATTGATTCACCTGTGCATATTGGTTTGGGACAGAAAAAAGTGGAAATTCACAGTTATATTCACACAGTTAAGCATTCTGTTGTCATGCTTTTAGTTTCACGCTGCTCAGCACTTTTGATGCTAAGTCCAGAATGCGTGTTCAGGAGCTGAGAGACCATCTTTAAAGTTCTCTGCTAGTTCTGTGCTGCTCTGTTGAGGGGAACCACCCCTCCCCCGCCCTATATGGAGTACAGTTGGAAAACTAGAAACAGTTTTGTGGAGCATAAAGGAAACAAGAGAAATGAGCAGCACCTATCAGTGCGGTGTTTAACCCACTCTGAGGCTTTAACCTGGACTCTACAATTAAGTGCTCTAATATTCTATCTTTTTACCTTCAAGTCCTTATTTACCTTCTGTGTTTGATAGCATTTCTGCTTCTCTTAAATATCCCTGAGGGGATGTAATCACATGACATATTCCACAGCAAAATGCATTGCCATCTCAAATTATAAGGTCATTAAAATACAGTCTACACTTCTGAACCTTGTCTGTTTATCAACTTTCTATCTTCTGAAATTAACAGCAGTTTGTGGATAGTTTGCTGTACTGGCCAAGATTTTAAAAAGAATTCACTCTAAGTGGTAAAAACGTACTCATGCTGAAGATGTGTGTGGAGACCAAAATATGAAAAACACCATCTGTGACCTAAACTGCATCTGTTGGTTGGCCACTGAAAATGGAGGAAGGTTTTGATTTACTAGCCAGACAGCTTTCTCAATTTTCTTGTCAGGAAATATCTTTAAACTGCAATACAGTTATGACAGCTTGGATAACAGCGTTTAGCTATACTCCAGCAGCTTTTAGTTTTTACATGCTGTATGCCTAGACCTGTCAGAGAGACCTGTGCCAGACACAACACTTCTAAAATATTATTTTTCTTGCACTTGCTGAATGTGATGTCGTCTAGTCACTCAGGATAAGGACTTCAGAATCTTTTTTTCCAAAGATGTGGGCTTTGAAGTCCTTTTAATATTTACAAATTCTGAACTAATGGTCTTTCATATCTGTTAAAAAAAGAGTTGGAAAGCAACATTCATCATGCAATAAATACATCAGCAATATGTGTGCATTGCCAGACTTTGAATGTGGATAGGTAACTTTTCTGTTTTTCAAATAAGCTGAGTATATTTTAGTAACAGCATCTATTTGCTAATACACCTACAAGTAGTGTATTAATGAGTAAATTATCATGCCTGCTTATCTTAATGAATACTGAATATGCATTTGGCTCTGTAACACTCAATTTGCAGTCTTATCTGTTTCAAATAACTTCACCAACAATTGTTTTTACCTCACAGTTTATCCTTTGTTCAGATCATTCATTCACCAACTGTTACATTTTGTTTTCTGTCGTCATGGTAGGTGATTATTTTCTTCTGCCATAAATTTGAGGTGTACTACTGGAGAGATTCCATGTATAACGGACGTATTTCACGAGGAATGAATATATGAATATATGAGTCTACTTTGCAAAGAATATAACAGTTAAAACCTGCAGTTCTTTCTTTTGTCTGTAGATAATTCAGTCAGCATACTGAATTCCTCATTGATGTCTGCTTCCATGTGCCCTCTTTTACATTTTGT
The DNA here is from genome assembly GCA_036925125.1 of Oreortyx pictus. Taxonomy (NCBI): domain Eukaryota; kingdom Metazoa; phylum Chordata; class Aves; order Galliformes; family Odontophoridae; genus Oreortyx; species Oreortyx pictus. Next base: position 33,229,646 of record JAUPFR010000006.1, on the reverse strand, counting down.
TGCTAAGGCATTTTAGTTTGTCATTTCAATGTAAAAAAAAAAAAAAAATTAAAAAAAATTCTGATTTTCAAAAGGTATACTGCTGACACTGAATATCTCTGTAGTCTTTATAGTGATTTAGAATTGGTAATTTTTTTTTTAAATCTTCATGTAGAGAAAGTTTTTTTCAAAAAAAGAATATAAAAAACTCCACAAACACACAAACAAAAATCTTGTTCAAGAAAAGTATGCTTTTTGATGAAATATGTTGAGATGTCTCCTAGATTTTTTGTTAAATGTTTTGACATAATTCTAGAGTAAAACCAAAATTATTATGGTATTTTTGTTTGCTGCTCTCTGAATGGTTAGAACTGCTTTGTGAAACTCCAGTGTTCTAAAAGTGAAGTTTTTGCCTGAGAGATGCAGGCATTTGTGGTCATCTCCCCTATTTTCTTCCAAATTAATATTGTATTGTGTGCATCTTTTTTTCTGACTCCCACTGAAGTCAAAGGCCTTGTGGTTTACAGTTTAAACTAATCAGCAGCTAGTAGCTGTAAATGAATGTGCTTATTTAGAAAATCTTTCTACAAAGTTTTGGAGCATAGAATTTCTTTATACTTTTAAGGATAAACAGAATTTTTTTCATTCACTTGAAGACCACATTTTCTAACAGTGATACATTTTTGTCAAGCTTATATTTTTAGAAGACCATGGATACTAACTTACTTGGAAGAGGAAGGGCAAAGTATTGCTTGTCTTCTCTCACCTCAGTTGGCCTAGAGCTACATTATGGTTTCTTGTACAAAAGGAAGCTCAATCGTATCCTTTTCTAAGCTGTTCTGGTGTCTAGTCAAACTTTTCCCTCTTGCAGTTTCCTTCAGGCTCTCCTCAGACCTTTTTTTCAGCCTCTTCTCACATTGTAACATTGCTGTCAACTTTCCCCTAATTAAATTCTGAACAGCTTTCTAAAAAGAAACTTGTTTAAGTTGCTTTGCCAAGATCGGATTTAACCATTTATCTCATTAGTTGTTGCGCTTTAACCTGGCAGGCAGTTAAACACCACTCAGCCTTTCACTCTTCATCACTCTCCCCCTCCCAGTGGTTTGAGGGAGAGAATTGGAATGAAAAGGTGGAACTTGCAGGTTGAGGTGAAGATAATAATATATCTATATTTACTCAAAAAGAGTGACTTACTTGGTATAGAATATTCCTTTTGCCAATTCAGGTCAACTGTCCCCTCCCACCTTCTTGTGCTCTCTCAGTCTAGTCACTTGCAGGGCAGTATGAGAAGCAGAGGAACATCTTTGGCTGTACAGCACTGCTCAGCAACAACTGAAACACTGGTGTGTTATCAACATTGTTTTTCTCCTATAGCCAAAGAGAAAAACAATCCTATAACCATCTTACCAGACACTATGAACAAATAAACTCTTTCCCAGCTGAAATCAGGACAGTGTATGTTAAGTATGTTAATCTTCCATAGCAGACAGTTATCCTTAGACTGAAAGATACAATTAAACCCTGAAAGTCAAGGATATGCGAGACTGTACTCTGCAAGAAACAATTCTGATGTTTGATAAATGGTCCAGAAACTGTAAGCTGTAATAGAGAGATGCCTCAGATAAACATGCCTGCCTGAAGCTAAACTTTCTCCAGCTCAAACGGGATTTTCCATTGTATAATCGTCTTTTCGAGTTGGAGCTTTATCTGCTTTCACCTATTGTATTTACTGAGAAGGTTATAAAGACTTCCTGCAAGCTCTGCTCTAACTCCCTAGAAGGGAAAGTACCTCCTCCCCCCCCCTGCCCCTTTCTTATTTTATTACTATATTTGATTACTTAACTTATCCTAGTAGGTGACACACATTCATGAATTGAGAGGGCATTTTGAAAACCTGAAATAATCGACAGTTTATTTAAAAAAAAAAAAAAAAGTAGCTATAGATAGATCCCTAGATGCTACTTTAATCAAGTTGGCATCAGGAAAATGTTTGCTTCTGGCATCTAATACATGGAAATAGAGTATGCTGCTGGGCTCTTGCTCTTCAGGTCTTAATCAGACCATTATCTAACACGTTAAAATTTGCCAAGATTTGAGCACCTACCTGATGCACTGGGGGGAAATCTGATGTATGAGGGCTGCTTCTAAAGAAATGCCTCCTATTTTATTCTGTTGGCCCATGATATCAGAAGTTGATGGTGGTTATATGGCAATAGAGGCTGAACCTTCCTGCCAATACTGTTACATTTTGTTGCTGTGTAATGGCAGCAGAGGGGCTGTCCAATAAAATGACATCTGATGTGGAAGTGCATATGAAGCAAAGTTATCTTATTGAATTCTTCCATACAAAATAATGGCACCTGTTGACATTCACTGATGGTTGCTGAATGTTGCTGGAGACCACACAGTGGATGTGAGCACAGTGGTGGATGGTGCATGTCGTGGGTGGTGTATGTCAGCAGTGGCAACAGTGGGTCACCTCTGTTGATGTGGAGTTTTGCAAGTGTTGCAAAAGGCTTGTGTTATTCACTGACAGATATGTATGGCTAATGATGATGTCAATATTGAAATACAATGTTTTGTAGCTGAGAATTTGCTCGATCCATTAGTATAATTGTACTTTTTGTATCTGTGGAAGTTTCCCTGGAAGTAAATAGGAGGCATAACTTTCAGATCAACATAGTTCTGTCTCACAGAAATACTGCTTGGCTGTAGCATAGCCTTGTGTGTCACTTTACTCTTCTTCCTTGGAGAGCATGTTAGCATAGTATAGGAGTTCACATCGCTTCTTGTTGCCTCTAGGTCTGTTTCTGTTAAGTCAAGTGTGTATGCAATTCAATGATTTTAAACTCTGTCCTCAGAAATTCTGTAACAACATGGAGGAGGTTTCTAGCATAGCTTATCTGACATTTCCTTTACCATTTTTCCTTTTAAGTGGATTTGCTTGGTCTCTTGTTCACCTCAGCTGAAACAGAATTCTGATAAGTCGATTGTTCCTGTGATATTTATGCTATCAGGCATCCTTTACCTTTAGAAGTGTGACTTCCTGACAGTCTATGCTATCATAACATTTGAAGCTACCATAAGAAATAAATCACCCACAGGGATGATAGTCCTCTGGAATTTTGTTGAAGATGCACATTCAGCAGAAAATCATAGCCAACTAAGTCTTTTTCTGGTAACAGTGATGTTAGTGCTTTAGTGATGACTGTAAATTATTACTGGAGGTTACAGTTGCTGTAACAAAAATTACTTTCATATGCGGAATAGTTACATGTTTTGCTAGTTGGATTTTCTTATATATTTTCAAGGTTAAATGACAGATACCAGTGATGTTTTACATCCTACACTAGAAATTCTTACTGTTTTTAATGTTAGCAAAAGCTAGAATGAAAGACTACTTCAACATTTCCAGCTGTTTTCTAGCTGTCAGCATCTTGAGTTATTAAAAACCTTTCAGCAGTTCTTTATCACTCATGCCATCACTGGTGTCGGCCACACTTTGTTAGTCACTCCTAATTAGTCTGTGATGCTTTGCTTGAGTAACTCTTCCAGTGGTCTTTCCTCAACTTTATCAACTGATCTGGATCCTGTACAAGAGGCAGCTTGCTTGCACCACAGACAGGTACAATTTTAGTTATTTACTGAAACTTCCTTAGGATGTAGATTCTTGAAATACTTTGTTTGGAGTAAAGGAATAGAGTTGTGCTTCTATATCAAATTTCAAGGCTAATTAATACTTCTGAGGAAGCTAATTTCTGCTTTTACATCAGTAGCTACAGTGATCGAGTCCTTTGGGTTTATACAGCATTTTATCTTCCTTCCCCCAAAGATTTCCCTCTTAAACCACTTGAATTCTGCACGACAGATTCACCTGCACTCATAAATTGTCACAAGTCAGAGATCTGTTCTTGGAATAACAGGGTTAGCAATTTACAAACAATATCCTTTGAAAATTGAAATGGTTTGTCGTTTCTGTCACTAACCTGTGTACCAGACTACATAGAACAGTAGGTCCAGTCTCATTTTTTGCTTCTTTTATACGGAGGGAAAAATTTTTGCTCTCTTTAAATCTTTCTCACCTACTGTAATTTCCGTTTACAATAATCAAATAATGTACTGAAGCTGCCACTTTCAAACAGAATGACACAGAGGCAACCTGAGTTTCCTTCCCTCACTTTTCCCCCATAGGACATACAGAAGCATATATACTCTTCAGAGGCACGCATGATATGAAAGTGAAACTGTAATTATATGAAAGATGTATTATCAATATTTGTTAGTATTTACAGTATGGTTAAAACTACTGGCACAGATTCAAAGGCTGTTTCTGAGGCATTAGCTGTTTTGAAGAATTTTTTTTGAAACTAATAAGTATGATGTAAGAGCAAAATTACCTTAACTCCGTACTGCATACATGGATGTCTTTTTGCCTCTGCCGCTCTACATCTCCTGATCATTTCTACCACAATTACAGCGACCTTTATGATGTACAGTAAGTGAATAAACATATAAATCAAAACACATATTCACCTGATTAATTATGAGACCATAGTTCCATTGTTTTTCTTTTTCTTTTTTATTTATTTATTTTTAAGTAGCTTCAAGGTTAAACTATTTGATGGTATAAAGCAGATTGATCTAAAATCTGTTTCTGTGGATGCTCTGGTTTACTGTATTGAGTTGTACACAGTTGACAACTAAAAGCAGTCTGATTCATCTACCCTGTTACGGTTTTGAAGACTTCTAATGCTCTAAGTATAAAATAAGCTAACTGGAAAATCAGAGTTCTAGTTACCTCTGAGGACTCTTTATCAGGTAGGTTGTTTGAAATTATGGTATTTTAAATTTAGAGATTACATCCACAACATATTGAACTTAACAGACATTGACTATTTTTGAATAGCCTCCACCCTTTTGTTGAATGTGGAGGCTACTAAGCCTTTAATATTTACGTATTAAAATCTCCAGAGAGGCAACACACCTGCAAAAGCTAATTTGTCAGCATTCCAAGTTTATTGTAACTACTCGTGATGGTGGCCTTGTATTTTGGTAATATCTCAGTTTGGAGGTGCAGATCCTCATTATGCAGAGTTGAAAAGACCATTGTACCGAGGTCGACTCAACTATAAAGATTTTTCTGAGTTGTTCAATTTTATAGTTTCTGTCTGATCAAAGGATTTCAAAAAATATTTTCTACATATTTAGAAACAAATCATGTGATTCGGAACCATTAAGTCATTTAAAATAACTATAACAAATTTAACTGTTTAAATTTATTGCATGCTTGTTGTGAAGTTGCCTGAGCACTTCAGTTTCAAGTTCTTGAAATCAGCACAGACTTACTATTAAACATTTGCTTTGTGAAGAGATGGTAAAAAAAATATTACATGAAAGTATTAGGAGTCTTACTCAAAGCTGAAAGTGCAAATATATTTACTTCAAACACATCTTCAAAAATATTTTTAGTGAAGAATTAATTCCTTAAATTACTCAGTTCTCTTAATAAGCCTGGCTTGATTTGTAATTGAGATTTTAAATTTTCATCAGAGTTTCTCCTTTGGAAAAATAGCTGTCTTTAGTAGTATAAAAGCTGATATAGGATGTCTTAAGCTAAAGTATGACTCACTAGTTTTAATTTGAAGAAAAGAAAAGCACATTGATTTATTAAAATTCAAGTGAATTGATTTGTTGAGCTTAATCCTGTGGTATTAGATTTTAACAGTGGTGATAAAACTTCATACTTTGTGCTGTAAGTGTGTGCTACTGGTTAAATGAAGTCCATCAAACATCTATGAGGACAAGGAAGGGAGGATAATTTCACTTATATGCACACAAAATAGTCAAACTGACCTTTTCTTTCCAACAGTGTGCCCTGGTGGCCAAGAAGGCCAGTGGCACCCTGGGAGGCATTAAAAAGAGTGTGGGCAGAAGGTCAAGGGAGGTGACCCTCCCCCTCTACTCTGCCCTGGTGAGGCCTCACTTGGAGTGCTGTATCCAATTCTGGACTCCCTGGTACAAAAAAAGATAGGGATCTCCTGGAGAGAGTCCAGCTGAGGGCCAGAAAGATGATAAAGGGACTGGAGCATCTCCCCTATGAGGAAAGGCTGAGCAATCTGGGTATGTCCAGCTTTGTGAAAAGAAGACTGAGATGTGGCCTTATTAATGTTTGTAAATATCTTAAGTGTGTGTAAGGACAAGGGGAAGTGGCCATAAATTTTAGCATAGGAAGTTCTGCTCCAATATGTGAAGAAACTTCTTCACAGTAAGGGTGATGGAGCACTAAAACAGGCTGCAAAGGGCGGTTTTGTATTCTCCTTCTCTGGAGAGCTGTCTCCAGCTGTCTGAAGCTAGGAAGGTCACTTTCTATTTCAATTACGCTGTCATAGAATTAGGTCTCTTTTTTTGTGGTTTTTTTTTTTTTTATTTTACAAAGTAGTGATTCTCAGTCATCTTTTAATTTCTCAATGTAAATTTCTGTGACAAATGTGTATTAAATACAGTTCTCCAAACTTCTAAAATATTATCTGGTTCAAAAAAAAAAATTATGTGAGGAAGGCAATTTTATAATTACCATGACATAAAATTAGCTACCAATTTACTTGTTAAATCTCATCAAATTAAATTTTATCTATGAAAAATAAATGCTGCAATTCAGAAAGGATAGCTGTTTTTCTCCTTTGTTTGAGGTTGAATCTATTGAATCTGTGCTTTAACAGCAAAACTGGTAGCTTATTGCAAGGCATGTCCATAATTCTACTTGATTTATAGAAGTTTTAAATTCATAATGTCTCTACTTTAGCTAAATAATGGAAAATTCAATGTATTCTTGAGAAATATGGAATTAAAATGATTTAATCAATTCAATCTGCCTTACTCTTACTTTCCTTGTGCATGTATGAGATGAAGATAAAACAGCTTTACTTGAATCATTAGGTTATACTGCAGTTCTCCTCTGCCTGATAAAGCAGTTAATACTAGCTGGTGTTTGTTTGGTTTTTTTTAAACACACATACAAACAAACAAACAGAAATGCTTCACAGGCCAACTATAGCACAGAAATCCTCATGAATAGAAATGTCTTCAGAACAACTCAGATGTTGTAATCTGTCTGGTAGTGCTCATTGCTAGAATATTTCTCAGCATTTGACTATCCATTTGAATCTAACCTGCTTCTAAACCTTGTGTGCTTTGGAAATTGTCTGCAAAAGGAAAGTTAAGTTCTCCTACCAGGTGCACCTTCATGAAGAGGTGACAAATTGTGATGCATCAAAGCGTACCTATTTCACCTGAAGCAGAGCAGTCCAAGCACAGTCTGCTTGCAATAATAGCTTTGGGAGGATAAAGTTTTCTCTGTTCAGTTCAATTAGAGTAGTAACTGAAAAGCCTTTTGATTATTCAAATGACAAATTATTTTCTTGCTAAACAGAACATTCACAGAGGAAAAAGAATGATGATAGCTCATAGATTTAAGCTCAAAATTTGTACAGAAGGAAGGATTCAGTTGCTTGGTGGGGATCTGAGAAATTGATTGTGATGTGATGTATGGTGTCTGTGGTTGACAAATAATGTGTTTATGAGGTCTTGGAAAACAACTGCTGGTGCTTTTGACTGTAAGTTACTGCGTAATTTCATCTGTGAAGAAATGTTCTTCTGTTGGGAAGAACCATGCAGTTTTTCTGATGTCAAGTTTTGGTTCTATGAAACTGCTTTCTTCATTACTCCACAATCAAGCAAATGAAGCCTGAAATGTTTAGTGATGTGTTTAAAAGTGCTTTCTGGTGAAAGTACACACAGTTTGAGCATGACTTATCAAAGGGACTGTGGGTGTGGAAGGTGAGGGACAGTGAAATTCCAGACTGTATTATTTTTTGAAAGAGTTGAATGACTCTTACATATCCCATTTAGAATTTTTCTCTTGGAAAGGAAGTTCTTTTCCTGATTGAGTGAGCTAATTAATGGTGAGTTTGAGGGTTTAGTTTTGAAAACATTTTGTTTGCCAGAAGAAATAGTAAGAGTTCATCCACCTTGAAAACAAATGCTTTAAACCCATTTTTTTCTGAAAATAGAAGTTTAAAGATCTGTCATAACATTTAATTCTGCCAATATGCACAGCTGTAGTTGTTTGACTTCACCTTGTGTAGTCTAACATTTACATAAAAAGAATGTAAATGCAGACAGATAAGGAGAATAAAACAACATAGAACAAAATAAACAATTTTAAAACTGAAACAATAAACATGTAGCACCCAGGATATTTATTGTTGTGTTTGCAAAAGCCACATCTGCGGCATATGCTTGTTTCTTACAAGTTTACTCGTAAAGAACTTATGTATTTTAATGGTTACAGTTATGTGTATACCTTTCCATAATATTTTAAATATTAGATACTTTCTGAGGCAGTTAAGATGAATTCAAGTGGCCTAATCCAATAGGGTGAAGTAAGCGGGTCTCTAAATTCTGAAAAGTATTGGATACTGGGAATTCAATAACATTTACAGTCAATGTATCATTGACTAGTTTTCATCAAAAGAGGTAAAACCAAACTGCTAAGTCAATTAAAATACAGAATGAAGAAAAATATTTGTGATACTCAAACCCATCTATTATTACTTTCAGGATGCACAGTTTTCCTATGACAGAATCAAATACTCAGTGAACAATAAAAAAGTCAATCTTGGATCTTACAATAAGCACGTCATTTTAAATATTAATCACAAAATCATTTCTGAAATGAGCCTTTCTTCCATTCTCCCTGCCCCCAGAATTGTAATGAGAAGGGAATTATATCTCCTTTTTTCGTTGAAATAACATATATTTTTAAATCAGTGACGAAGACTGTCATAACTTTCATTTTATTAATTTAGAACTTCTGATAAGTAAGCAATTACTATGTGTCCTTAGATGGCAGGGATTTTTATTTTTCTGTGTGAATCCCCAAAGACAGAGTTGAGAGCCTGCTTGCATACGTCTGTGCGTATTGTAAATTAGTTACAGGAGTTAAAGCAATGAATTACATAGTGATATATGTTCTCTCCTGGACCATTCTGCACTGCTAGAGTTTGTTCTGTTTCATATAGGGGAACCTTTTAAAACCTCCAATAGAAATCAGTGCGCTATTGAAACAGGTTTGCAAGAGAATGCTGTAAGTAGAATTTTATTCCTCAAATCTTGTTTTAAACTAATTTTACTTCCCCCCACTCAGGCTTTCACTGCAAGTTTTCTGTGAACTCATGTAAGAGATACCAGATGTTTAGAAATATTAATATTGCAAAGATGTGTAACTCTCCTGCTGTGGTGCAAAGGCATACAGTGAAAAACCAATGAACAGTGCAGCTCAAACCTTTATGTTCATTGAAATTTAATTTGTTCAGAATTGTATGATTTTATGAAAAAAGCATCAGACACCTTTTATTTATTTATTTTTCTTATGTCTGCGGGTATTTTGAACTTCTAAGGTCTAATGTGATGGGTTAAGTTCCTCACATGAGCTTTCCTAAAACCGCTGTAACTAATTGTTAGGAAGGAATATTCACGCGAATGAATGTGGGTCACCATGTAGGTCTGTATCTTTATTCATATTGCAGTAATCAGCAATTCATGTTTTTAGTGTGATGTGGACAGCAAAAGTGGATTGCCCTTGAGATATTCATTAAAGAAGACATTAGCAAAAAGGACTTTCAGGTTATACTGTAAGAGCTTATATAAATCATGGCTTTGATTATTTTTTTCTGTCGTTGGCAGCATGAGATACTATTAGAACAGAACATGTTCTTTTTCTTCACTTCTTTATTTTCCCCCAAATTTGGCACCAGAGATGTTCTCAGTTTCTTGTTAACGTAATGGTGAAAAGAACGATATTATTTTTTATTCACACTGACTACATTGTGACATATTCAGTCCATTTTGTAAAGAACTGTTCTATCTTTCACCTATAGCTCTTGGATTAACCCCAAATTTAGGCAATATGGACATCCTCTTTGCCAGTTAAATTTTAACCAGACTGCATTCTGACAAACATGCAAACAAAAACATCCAGTTAAAAAAGAATTTCGCTGTAAGCATGCATCCTTAGAAAGAAGGTCGTTTTATAGTAAGAAATATGTTTCAGAAAAATGCAGTTTCCTTCAATAAATAATCAGAAATGAACCACTTTTTCTGTGAAGAGGTATTTACTGAGTGTGAAAGACAATTGTTCTCGTGTCTCAAAGTTTGCTTTCTGAGGCGTTTTTTGTGATGAGACTAGCTTATCTAGGAGACAGTGGTGCGTATCACATGGCCGGCACCGCTTTGCGGACAGTTTTACATTTGAAAGCACTTCTTTGGAGGTGTTTGCCTCCGAAAGAGAGTGCTCAGGAAAAGTTTACTGGCAGAAGATCTGGCCTGTGACCAACTAACTGGTATGGGAGATTGGGGGATGATACCATTGTAGCTGTGGAGGCAAGATATATTTTGACATCTCCCTGCTCCCTCTCATCTGCTGGCAAGGCCAGGAAGATGGGAACAAAGGAGCTCCTGCAGACATCCAAAATGCCAGGAGCTGTCTCTCCAGAAAGAGCTGACTCTACCAAGTAAGTTGGTACTGTCGTTAGAAAATAATAAAGAAGTTGTAGTCAACTGAACAACACAACCTCCAGTGACCCACTGCTACTGGAGAACAGCATCTGAACTACATGCTATGTTAGAATCCCTCTCTCTCACTTTCTGCAAATACTTCTTTCTTTTATTTCCTATCCTTTATCACCCATATTCCTTTCCCCTTCTCCCTAAGCTGCTAGAATTTGTAATATAATGGTTGGGCTAATGTTTGACCTGTTGTGTCTTAATCTTACTGTTGGGTACACATATATAAAAAGAACCTCCTTTCCCTCCTATTAATTGGGGTGAGACACTGAGGATGCTACTGTTTCTTTCAATTAGTTAATGTGTAACCTAGGCTTTTAAGAGACTGAAATTTGAGTGTGGAAAGAAATAACAATTTCAGCAGTATCAAAAGTTGTTGGAAACAACAGTTCAAAAAAGTAGAATACGTAGAATGACAGTCCTTTTTCTTTGCTGAAGTTGAAACGCAACAAGGAGTCTGATTAGAGCTAATTACTCTAAAGATGTATTGTCAGGAACTCTTGAAGGAGATTGTTCTGAAACATGGAAAACAGGAAGAAATGATTAATTTCTTCAGCAATAGGAATGGGAGTATTGGTGAGAATATTAATAAAGGATTTAATCTGTATCTAAATATGCTTTTAAAGTGTTTATATTTTAATTTGTTATGCAGATTAAAATGTAGCTAACTGAAATTGTCTCTTTTCTATTCTGCGAATAATGACAGATGCCATTGGTATACAACAGAAATTATTCAGATCACAGTTGTTCTGATGTACTCAAGCATTTTTCATGCATTAGTAGGAAAGAAAAATGCTTCCATCCATATGGATTGTGTATTAGATTAACAGTCAAATGTTTCTTCCTTAATCACATTTTTAGAAACAATATCAAGCAAAGTATAAAAAGTGAGATATGAGGACACAGGACAGTGAGTCATGGAGAAGCTGCACACTACTAACAAAGCTAAAGAGCTTTGTGTTGCTTGAAACTAGGGTATGATAAATGACAACATGAAAAGCCATTTTAGAAAATGTGGAATTTCATATCTTCCATCAAAACAGCAAAATACAAGGAGTGCGCAAGCATTTTCAGGAACTGAATTAATCCCTCAAAAGAGCCAAAGTAGGTTGAAAGCAAACAATTTTTAACAAGAGTAAATGTTGAAATAAAACCTATAGTCTTCATTATTACATATTCAAAGACATTCAAAATCTCACTGATATGTCACAAGATGATGATTTTTTATTGTTTTTTTTTTTTTTTTTTACTTTATCTGCAAAACACCTTTAAGTGCTAAAGAATAACAATAAAAAACAACTGTGTTTGGTAATAAGTAATATCCAGTATTGGAGCACATCAGGTGGGCCATGTTTCTGTGTGTGTGTAATAATAAATAAGTAATTAAAATTCTGATATTAGTTGTTGCCATAGCAGTAATAAAAATATAAATACAAGTATATTTTTGATGTCATAAGAAGGTTCCCATTCATTTGTACAGACAAATTACTGTACCTAAGAATAGTAAATATTTTTTTCAGCAAACACAAACTACTAGTATATTCCTACTTATATGTTACCTGAAGAAAAAAAAAGATACCAAAAAACATCACAAAACAAAACACATTTTTTTCTTTTTTTTTTCCTTCTGAAAACCAAACAGTTTGTAGAAGATAAATCTATTCTGTATATAGTTGCTTCCTTTCTATGCCCCAGGTACAGTTAAGAGAGTTGGGTTGAAGCCTCCATGAAACAACCATGAAATAAAAAAGACAGTGTATCCTACTCATTGTTTTTAGTATTAAGTCTGTAGTTAAGATAAGTCTGCCAAAAAACTTATATTTTTCTCTGGAAATTTACCCAGTAATGAGACCATGGATGGAAGTGTATATAACTTAAGTTATATACACTCAGCTTACACTACGGTACTATAACTATAGTGTAACTACTATACTCAGCTTAAAATACATATTTTTAGATATGTATTCTGTTTTTATATCTCAATTCTAGACTCAGCTTGAGAATTTCAAGTCATGACTTCTGAAGATAAAGATTTGTATTAGTAAATTTCTACTTCTAGGTACAAACTTCCCATTCAAACTCTTACTTCTTTTATTTTTCTTATTGTGCTTGAAATAAACTTTAACCACATTTAAGTTTTCTAGTGAACAAAATAACATGCAAAACAGTAATCTCTAGAATCAGTAGAAATGAAAGCCACTGTATAACATGATCTTGTTTGAAATCATTCTCGATCTTGTGAAAATCTATTCTGGTAGTTCTAATAATGTGTAAACCATGAAAATACCTCTAGATGGTGCTCGAGAACACATATAATTCCTTGGATTTGTTAACCAAAGTGTCTGAAAGATGCTGAGGATTACATTTACCACACTATTTCATTGTATATAACATCATCTTTTCCATGGTAAATTACAGAAATAACTGCAAAGTTCCCGGGATCCTAGTAAAGTAGGAGAATGAAATCTTCTGGGAATCAGCACAAAATAGCCAAAATATTCAGTAAGTTTCCGAGAGAGAGATGTACACTTAAAGATATATTTGATGATAGGAGTGGGTGAAGTTCTCAATTACTGGAGTAAATATCTGCCAGATAGAAAATCATTCCTGTGTTTTGGGTCACAAAGAGTCTGTTTCAGATGTTAACTGCACAGGTACATATGCAAGATACATTATTTTTAGAAACAATGAGCAACATGTATGGATCTTTTAGTAACTAACATCTACAGGAAGAAATCTGACGTATAGCCTTTGTTTCACAAATTCCCTCCATATGAGACAACAACAACAACTGTTCCATTCCTATAATACTGCAGAGTCTCTGAGTCATAGCTATTACATTTATTGTGTTAGTGCTCTAATCATGAGATTATGGAATACATTTGTTTTCTTTCTGGCTCCCAGCAAACCTATGGAATATAAGAACTCCATGAGGCATTTTCTCGTGTTGCAGTAGTCTTAGTATTTAGGAAATTTTGTCAGCTGGGAGAGATAACTGGATAATGGAAAGTAGAAGGGGACTTAGTTTCATCATATTTTGTTTAATCTCAAAGTTATTGAATGTGATGTAATCTATCGTCAAATTTGAACTGAAAGCACTTGCTCCAACTTCATAGTGTCTAGGCTCTACTGATCAGGTTTACTCTGAATGCACCTACCTTGTTAAGCTGCAGAGGACCATGAGCAGAGAAAAATTAGACTGCTTGGGAGAGAATTTGGATTGACCAAAACTATTGGGTATTGTTAGGAATATGGAGAGTAATACGGGCAAATCTGAATTACTGGTGGAACATCAGTTACAATTTATTTGTATATTTATTTAGATGTCTCTTTCTACTTAAGTCCTGCCTAGCTATTCAGATATTGCTTTTTGAAAGATTTGCCATGTATAGATTACAGTGAAATGGCTATGTTGAACAGTTTTCTAGCTCCATAAAAATTGATGGATGTATTACTCATGCTTTTTGCAGAAAGCAGTTATTGACTAAATTTCACCAAGGAAACAGAACTCTGTTGAGATTCCTCAGCAAAAAACTTGTTCCATTTTGTACAGATGATTTGAAAGAAATTTAGAATGAACAATGAACAGCCTGTTGAAAGGAAAAAAAAAAAAAGAACATCAGAACATCATGAACATCATTTTATTTTCTTTGTGGAGAACATTCTGGCTTAAAAATGGGAGAAGAATTAAAAGCTTCTTTGATTGATTGTATAATTAATAGAATCACACTAAAATGTGCTAATTGCTTTAAAATTGAGTTGGAAAACTTAATTCAAAATTGGCATAAACACTGAATATAACAGTAAGTGGAAACTGCATCTTCAGACTCATTCCAACGGAATTCTATACACAGAAAAGCACATATCATGTTATATTGTACTATACAGCAGATAAGAGTTACACTCTCTAAATTTCTTTATTTCTGTGTACTGGAGATTTCTCAGAATGGCATTACTACAGATTAACTACTATACTACTTAAATTAGATTTTATTAGATCCAGAATACTTAATGACTGTTAAGTCTAGGAAAAAAAACTAGTGAAATGGCCATTTGAAAGAGACTTGGACTCATTTATTTTCCCAGTGCCTTACATATTTTCTTGATATGTCATTCAAAATGGTGGTAATATTTTCTGAAGTCAGTGGTGTTGTGAAACTGCCTTATAATTTGGAAAGGCAAAGCATGTTAAAGTGATCATGACACGAAGATGTCAAATTTGCTGCAAAGTTGTTGTACTATACTTCCAGTAAGAGTGAAGAAAAGTCTTTTATTCTGTTACCATGAAGTATATCTGAAGTAAAATGCAACCTCTTTTCATAGTTGCAGTACACAAATCAATATTATTGTTCTACACAGTGTGCCAAAATGAATAGCAGTAACACTTGTTTCCTCTTGCTTGTGCAATTTCTTCAGGGCTATTTTCAAGCTCCAGTGCTCTTTAGTATAGGAAGATGAGTAAGATGAAAATGGAATAGATTTAGTATACTCAGGGTCTGTGTCATTTATAATATTTGCCAATTCTTGATTAAGCAGATAGACATGACTAGGCTCTCAAGGTCAGTTAAATTAGATAAGGATGTGAACAAAGGTGAGGGAGGTGTTCTCAAAGTTAATGTGTAAGCAGTTTGAAAATGCTTCACCTGATATTTAAAAGTACAAATCTCAGGAATAGTATGGAAAGTCTGGGTGCAGCACAGCCTGTATCCTGCATCTAGGCAAGATGGAATGATTCAATCCAAATGGAAATATATGGAGGGAAAAAAAAAAAGACTTGGCCAAGTTGGGAAGCTGTTGCTGCAGTAAAGCCATACGTGATAGTCCCTTCAGCTTTTATAAATTAGGAAGGCTATAGCTGTGTCCTTTTGCTTTGAGGATAAAAAATTGATCAACAACTAATTGCACCTGTTACTTAGGTAACATGATAAAAAGCAATTTCCCCTGAATCATTTCAAAACTTTATGAAGTGTGTCATTTCTGGTCAAGTATAGCCTCTATCAAAAGAAAGTGTTACATCCAGTTCTATATACATCTCAGTTCTGGTTTATTCTTTTGTTCTTTTCTGCTGCATTCTGCATATCTGTATTTCCACTGAGTGCTGTAAAAGTATCACTGCATTTTACCCTGAAAGGATAAGTATTCTTTATCTGTGACTTGAGAATTCTTCATTTGGGTACTCAGCTACTTCTTCAGGGAATGATGGAATGTTAGTGCTTAAATTTAAACATCCTGAATAGTTAAAAAAAATTGGAACCAAACAGCTATTCTGTGGGCAATCATAGCAACTGATAATAGCACAGAGTATTGGCATTTCTTTTCCGTGTAGTAATGTACATTAACAGTAAAGCACATAAGAAGAAAGATGATTAGCCATGAAATACTATGATCATTTCATGTAAAAAAGATATTCAAACAGACAAAAATGCCAGGATGTGTGAGATCAGATTATGAATACCAATGGCTGTGGAAGGAGAAATGTAAAATATCAGAAGGCAACGAGGGAGGCAATGGCATAGGCTGACGTAATACGGGGCCATAATACTTGCTTTACTTTATTACAATTTTCAAATTAGCTGACTGCTGGAAAGCACCCTCGTTTAGTGTTTAAGTAGCACAATTTGCTGTTGCTGCTGGGTTTTAGAATGCAGAGACAGTCATGCTGTACTGAGAGTGTTATGGACAAACAGAGCAGAACCACCTATGTAACCTTTCAATAATTAAAATTTTCCGCTTTTCTAAAGTGCTTTCCAACTGATACAGCAGGTTCAAGAAACTGTTCAGATCTTGAGTGTTGAAAAGTGTTAATGGCTTAAATACTGTTTATAGAAAATCTTAATTGAAGAAATATTTTGAAAATAATAATGTCATCTTCCCTTCTTAGTCCCCATGTAAATTCCTCTGTTCGAATGGCTTGAGGATAGTAAATGTAAATAAAAAAAAAACCCTGTCCTTTATAGTCATTGATATCTCCTGAATTTACAAAAATTGAATCAATGTGCTGATGTAAGTTTTTAGTGAGTCATGTCATCAAAATTCTTTTCACTCTTTTTGCTTTTGCATAAGGTTTTTATTCCCCTCTTATTTTCTGTTCCTTATTACTAGTAAAACTCTGAGAGAAACATCAACCGGTAGAAACCTCAGGTCATGTAAATTACCAAGTTTCTCTGAAGCCATGTACTTATTTATGCCAAATATAGGTCTAGCTGTAGAATGACTAATAATTAACTGCTGTTGTACAGGTGACAGGAGTCAAAACACAGCAGAGGATTTGTTTACAAAACAAAATGAAAGATGAGAGGAAATAGCAATTAAATACTCTCTCTAATTTCTTCTTTGGATAATGAGAAGAATAGTAATTCTAGATTTAACTGAGTCAAATCTATTAGGTGTCTGAAGTGCTTTTTAAAGGTAGTTGAGGCAATTGACTGTCTTCTATCCAGATTGTATCATCCTTGCATATTATCTAACATAGGAATTATGTATCTACATATTGCTATTAATCTCTGTAGGCTTTCAGTGAACATTTTAAGCACTCAAAAGGCAAAGAGTGAAGGATTATGTACCTATCTCTGCCAAGGGAGGCTCAAACATTCCTGTTGGACGTTGTAGTAGACAGGCAGATCAACAGATTGATGGTGATAGCATGGTCTTTCCACCTCACTGGGTATCTGCTCTTTTACAGAAATTGATCTAGAATTCAGAGCAAGAGAGCACAGCTAATCTGTCAATGAAAAAATATGCTAATACATAATAGTTATGTCTTGGATGACAGGCGGGGCACAGGTTGCCCCATTTTCCTAGCACTCTTCTATCTTTTCAGCTTGGAAAGACAGATTGTTCCAGCAAATAGAAAGGGAGCAAATTAAGTTTTGTTTAGGCTCTGTTTGTATAACAAACAAAACATAAAAACCATAACAAATTAAAATTAGTGTCTTTTAGATTAAAAGGGAAAAAAACCCATCAACTACACCCCCAAAGAAAATAACTGAGAAAACTTAAAACTTCTTGGAAAATCTTTACTAGAATATCACCTTCCTTGATTTTTTTTTGTCACATTTTCCCTGCAAGAAGGTAAGAGCTCCAGAATAACATTGAATAAAGGAAAAGAGAGGACCATAAGAGTATGGAAGACTATTCATATTCTTTTGCATTTTAATGTCATCTTATCTGGTTATTCAGTATAGTCAGAACCTTCTCCAACTCTTCATAATCAACCTTACCTTTTACTAACTTTTGCTTATGCATATTGTGCTCTATAGGTGTTTGAGTACTTATTTCTGTGGAACTGTGGAGGCAATAACTTATTTATGTGAATGCTAATCCCTTTTACCCTTCTATTCTACTTTCAAATGAATTATAATTCCATGAAATTACCTTCCATCTACCATCACAAAATAAATGATGGATTAGTCTATAAGAGATCACTTTGATAAGGAATCTTGTCATAAGCCTTATGGTTGTGTATATAAACAGTGTAATTCTAGTTATGTTATGTAAGTTCTTGTTTACTACCTCAGCACATTTTTTTCTATAAAAGTTGTAGGATTCCTCCATCAGTATTTATCCACTTATTTGATGTTTATTTTGTATTAAAGTTTTTCTTCATTTGATGGGTGCAGGTGGCATGTTTCTTGGTCTGTTATTACATGGATAACACTCAAAACTCTGCTAATAATAATAATAAAAATTTACACTTATTACCTTGAAGAAATTAATTCAAAATTTCACCAATTTCTTGAAACTTTCAGGTGAATAGCATCTGATCTTAGGCAGAGTGTGTATTGTTCAACTTTCTTCATCCAGTTGCAACTTACTTGTTTCAAAGAGAATGTTGTAACATGCTCTTTTACAGTGTTAACTGTTCATGCAGCTTCTTACATGTTTTCCTGATGTAATATATATAATTCAAAGAAGTATAAGAGAAATTTTAAATAAATATATATTTCTACACTTAATTTATACTTTTATCTGTTTCTTTTAATTTTCTTTTAACAGATTCCCTAATTTTGTTTGCAGCATGCTGTTTTGAAGTAAAGTATTATAATGGTGCATTTTTGAAGTTTTCTTAAACCTAAACTGATGCTGAGTTTGAATGTATTCTGGTTGTTGTTTTTAAAGGGTCAACACTGAAAAGGATATTTGTGTGTACTTTTGAGGACAAAGGTCAATAAGTTTTTTTTTCTTACTGAATCACTGATTGATTTTCCAAAGTCCCAGCCAAAATTGATGAACAGTCCTTTCTGTCAAATGTTTCATCACAACTCATTTTAGTGATAAAAAAACAATACTCACCTAACTAGTATATTTCAGTGTGCAGGGACATCTGTGAAACTCAGTGGAATTTGCCAGTGTTTTATTCATCCTGTTACATTCTTAATGCAAGGTTGGATACACCCATTTTATTAGTTGTGGTCAATACTGATGATTTTACACCTGTTTAAGTTACATGATTCTTGTAAAAGGTTGTGTTCCTACATAAGCTTCCTGTTTTCTTTGAAACTGCAACAGTTTTGTGGAGAATCCATCCATCAACGTATTTTTTATTAGATATCCTATTCATCTTATGAGGCATATACTTTCCAATAACCTTGATTTTGTACCATCTATCAAGATAGGCTTTCTTCATATGCTTTAAAATGTTATCATATGTTTTTCCAAGTGCATTCAAGGTAGAGTTAGTGCAGTCTTGATCATGTATAAGTCCTCACTTGAATGTATATACAGGGCAGAATAATTTGTGACTCATATAGGTATGGATATTGCAGGTAATAAACTACAAATATTGCTTATCTTTCCAATAACAGCCAGCATCCCTGTTACTTGTGATAGAATTGCAAAGTTAAATGTTTCCCGTCTGAACTGTCTTACAATTTCTGTATGATGATACAGTTTTCTACTACTATTGATCCATCTTTATTTTTCTTCACTGCTATGACAAGTACTATTTTTAACAAGACGGTTTTTTTTACTCTTAATTCATTTACAGTTTTTTCTGTAGAAACCCTTGCTTAAATCTAGTCTGATTACTATATTTGCATGATATTTCATTCAGGGTAAGGTATGATGTCTTTATCAAAACAGAACTGGTAGCCAAAATGGCAACAAACATTTAAATAGACTGCTTTCAGTATGGCACTATGGTTTTTTTTCTTTTTTTCCTTTAGGAGTAAGACAGAATTGGAAAAAATCTGCTAGTATGAGGAGTCAAACTACTATTAATGCTGACTTCTACCTGAGGCTGTCACTTGTGACTGTCTCAATTGCTGTGAAGATCAGATTTCTTAAAATATTTTGATGACAGAAATTACTGTGCATTTTGAAAATTAATGTATTCTATATGATGACAGATCTTATGTACTGTATTGTAAAAGTTTACCATGGTTGCTCTGAGTCTTTAAATGGATGGTATCCTTACCTTTATGTTGATTATGTTAATAACAGAAAGTGAAATATTGATTACGCACACAAAGATGTTTGCTTATGTTAATGTATATCTTATTACCATCACATAAGCCATCACGATCTCGTGATGTATTATTCAGTTTACTAGACAGCAGTTACCCAAGGGAATGGGATGAAGCTGAGACAGGGCAGAGTCAGTTTGGATATCAAGAAAAGGTTCTTCACTGGAGGGTGGTCAGGCACTGGAACAGGCTCCTTGTGGAAGTTGTCTGCACCAAGCTGGTCTTCAAGAATTGTCTGAACAATGCACTCAGTTCTAAGGTCTTATTTTTGGGTGGTCATGTGTGGAGCTAGGAGCCTGACTGAATGATCATATGGGTTCTTTTGAACTTGGGATACAATATGATTCTGTGATGTATTTAATATAACACAAAAAAAGTATATAACAAGTTAGAGGAAAATATCGAAATGGCTAAGAAATGCATGACTATTCACAGAGTAAACAAGTATCATGAATGTTTAGATTATTTTATACTCAGTGAATGCTACTGTGTTACCAGTTAAACTGATGCATTTCCTTTGACTATTTCTAGAGTAAGATTTTATTAAATGTGTATTTAAGAATACTTTTATAATCATGATAATAATGTAATATAGCATATCAACACCATCACCATAGTGTGATGCTAAGCCATTATGAAGTAAAAGACACTATGAAGGAAGGATTCTTACCATCTACTTTATCTGTCCTTATTAATAAAAACATATTCCTGGTCAGATTCTGAAACAGTCTTGCTTGAAGTTTGATTCTGATAAAAAGCAGTATCCATGAAAAAGCAGAATGAAAAAATACAAATTCCAACACCTTGACTTAAGTGTTTAAATCTGTACCAATACTTATACTGAATAGGTTATCAGTGCCTGTATAAAATAAATTTAATCTACTTGACCTATCTAGAAACACAAACTCATTCTACATCACTATTTCAATACTATATTTATGTATACTAGTCCTGCTTTCAGCTGGGACAGAGTTGATTTTTCCTTCATTCTGTCTGATGTGGTGCCTTCTTTTGTCCTTAGAAGAAAAATATTGTTGATAACATACTAAAGTTCAGTTGTTGCTGAGCAGTGGGGTAGGAGTGAGTGAATGACTGCATGGTGTTTAGTTATCTGTTGGGTTAAATCACAGTACAGAATTCCAGAGATTGTTCTAAAATTTTCAAATAAGTAAACTTAATTCATAGAAAAATAAAATAATATGTGATAACTCCAAAAGCAAATATATTCAAACATATAAAATTATAGTAGTATATTAAATAACTACTTATGCATTCACTTCACCATTAAAATGTGTAACAATTAGCAAAATATTTTAGAAAACTAAAGTCGTGTTTGATGAATATGGTTGTAAACTCAGCCTAATAAATAGATATAGGATGGAACATTTCCTGTCTTCATCCATATTAATTTATTGACCTGTAATCTAATTTTTATAATTTATCAATAACATATACAAGAAAATAGAAAAAGAAGAAATGTTGAATGACAGAAATTATAAAAATAACAATCCTAGTATCAGAAAAACTTTTAATTTCTGTTGTTGTATGATATGATATGAATCTCTACAAATTTCACAGATTTAAGTGCTTCCTTTGGTTTACTTGTGTAGAAGTATAAAAACAGTACAAGCTGATGAAATTCCTGTTCATGTGTTTCAGGCCATCAGGATCGCCCCACTGGAGAAAATCACATGGAGATCCTTTACTGAATGTCCTCTTTTTGCACAAAGGAATCACATAAATCCTAAAGATGACTAAAATATTTTGGGATATTTTCTCTGAGACAGCACATATGAAAATATTTTCTCCATGAAAAGCATACCTGAAACAGAATCAAGATGTACATTTCTATATTTTAAACAATTTGGTAATTATCTGGACTCTGGAAATCATAATATGTAAACACTACCATGTCAGTAAAGCGTGTTTTTAACTATAGCGCAAACAGAAATTCCTTTTATTCCAACCTAGGAAATTTCAGTTAATTGAAAATCCCTTTCAATATATCATATAGCTATAAAACTTTCTTTTTATCTTTTCAGAAGTCTTTCTTTTTCCAATTTAGCATGCATAATGCTTGCAAGTAATATTCAGTGAAAATGAAAAGCTTTAAGTCTCTGAGTCTCATTACTATGTAAATGAACTAACAAGCATGTGCACAGCAAAACAGCCTATAAAAAGTAAAATGGAGTTCAGTTTACCAATATTTTGTAGGTGTTTTAACAGCTTGAACTATCAAGTTTGGAACTATGGTGAATTGGATTTGTATGTGTGTGTTTTTATCTGTTTGATTGACTTTTTTTTCCTTTGCATAGCTCTAATTACTTTTGTAGGTTACTTTCAAGTTGCAGATTTTCATTTACTAGTTATCATGTATCTTTGTCATCATATACGATAATATATATGCATATCTCTAGTTCCTGGATTGTCAGGAACTGGCAAATATAAAGAAAGTACACAAGCTTATTAAAATTCAATTAATTGTCCAAGAAGACTATGATTGGAAGAAATAGCTTTTCCTGCTTTTCCTCATTTTGAGAGAAAATTCTTAGGTATGGAGGGGTATGCCTTCTATCAAGCCTAGGATGGGGGTGAAACAACTTTCCTTGCTTCTGTAATTATCCATATTATGAGCTATTATGTCAAACATATATATGAGAACATGTTTTCTAAATACATATTTTCATCACTCTCTAGTAAACATAAATACTACAGCAGAGGTCTCAAGGATTTTAGGGGTTGTAGACATTGTAAAGAGTCAATTCCTCTCAACAAAGTGTAGGTGTTGACTGACATACCTCTGTATGAATGAATCATTATTGAAAAGAAAAATGAATATTTCATCCTAGAAGTCATCTGAAGTGGGTTAAATAAACTGTTTTCTACACTTTAATTGTGTACTTCAAGCAGAAGATACCTAGCTTGGATAAAACACTTTTATCACAGATATCTAAAAGCCAGTGAAATCTATCCTAATTTCCAGATCTCATGGGAGCTTAGCTAGAAGTAGCACTAAACTGCTCATATGGGCACAATACTAAGCATGTGCCAAAGGAAAACTGCAGGGAGTTGACAACTCCAAAGCCAAGTAATATTAGACACCTGTGGCCGTGTGTGCAAGCAGACATTTATCTTTGCAGTACATTTTGTTAACTCTGGTCTTTCCAGAAATGAGGAACAAAGCTGGTGAGGGGTCTAGAGCACAAGTCTTATGGGGAGCAGCTGAGGGAACTGGGATTGTTCAGTCTGGAAAAGAGGAGGATCAGGGAAGATCTTACAGCTCTCATCAGTTTCCTGAAAGGAGGTTGTGGCAAGGTAGTTGTTGACCTCTTCTGCATAACTAGTGTTAGAGGGGAATGGCCTCAGGTTGTGTCAGGGGAGGTTCAGGTTGGATATTTGGAAAAATTTCTTCTCTGAAAGAGTGGTCAGATGCTAGAATGGGCTGCCCAGGGAAGTGGATGAGTCACTGTCCCTGGAGATGTTCAAGAAACATGTAGATGTGGTACTAAGGAACACTGTTTAATGGGGAAGTATTGGTGGTAGGTGAATGGTTGGTCGAGATTATCTTGGAGGTCTTTTCCAACCTTAGTGATTCCATGTACATTCTTGTGCATACTGGTACAGGTTAAATAGATTAAGAATCAGTTGGCGGATCTCAAAATACAAGTGTCAGACTTTACAAGCCCAGCTAAAATGTGGATATGTATAGTGCTAACTTCTATGTCTTGGTCATAGATTCATGCAATGGCAGTCATGTCAGTGATAAAAATGGCATACAAAACAACATGAAAAATTTGATGAAATAGCTGAAAATATTTTAAAAATCAAATATAAAGTTATACAGCAAAGCATAATAAATGTCACGTACTACTTCTGAAAAACAGTGATCCAATTAAATGTGAAAAAAATAGCAATTTAATCTGTAACAAAAAAGAATAACATCATATTGTTGGTGCAGACTTGTGATTAAGGGTAGGAGCATTTATTATGCTAGATTGGGAAACTTATACTAAAACATTTTATATAGCACAGATATTTGCATTTTAATGAAGTCACTAGCAGAAGTACAGAGCATTAGAGAAATATGTGATATTAGGAAATGCAAAGAAAGCAGTCTCAAAAAGAATTTTGAGATGTGACATGATTACTTTGTGTAAGTATAGGTGAGAAAGTAGAATTCCAAAGGACCCTCTACTTCAACTGGAGAAAACCTCAATTTTCAGTAGATCATGCCCAAGAAATGGAAACTAAAAAGGAATAAAGCTGATTAGCTTCTGGAACTAACTACCAAAGTGAATGCTGACTTCAGTGTCTCTTGATGATTTCCATTCAAGACTGTATTACTGGACTATAAGAAAAAAATTAATAATTGTGAATATTTATGGTAAATCAGATTATATGTTCAAAAAGGTTTGTTCTGGCTTTCTACTCGGTGAATCCATGAATCTAACTAAGTTGATCTAATTTAAAGGATAGGAATGCCCAGTTTAATCGTATCATGACAATTGTTTGCATGAGCTCCTAGAGTTACTGGGCTTCAGTATGGGTGGAATTTCTGTGATGATTTACACTTAGATAGTAACCTGTGTTCTCTAGCATTTCTGAGGTATTTGTATCACTGAAGAGAATTTCAGTGATTCTTCTCGTGTTTAGAAAAAGCCAGCAGCAGTTATATTTTTGCATTAATTTTTTGTGAATCTATTTTAACATCCTCTAAGGAACAATTTTACAAGAAAAAAATATACTGTTATTTTTCTAATTCTGTTCCTGTGTGTATCTATTATCAGATCAACTTTAGTTTTATCCCAGTATACAATGTATAGCTGAATATTAGGAATTGCTATGTTACTCATGTAACTCTATAAAGAGTTACCTGCCCTATTCACATTAAAAAAAAAAAAAAAAAAAAAAAAAAAAAAAAAAAAAAAGGAAGGCATTGTGGTCCTGAGAGTCACATCTATAAATTTCAATCCAGTGTTTCATCTCACTACTGACTTAACCCTTGAAAAAAGGTGACACAAGCAGTCTTTATAATTGTGTGACTGGAAACCTTTGATAACAGAGAATGATGTGTCTTAGAATTCACTGGCCTTTTAGAGGGAACTTCATAGCTTCTGACTACACCACTGTATCAGAAGAGGATAAGGTGACTTGTCAAAAAAGTTGCTTCTGAGTTCTACAGTGCAATCTTCTGGAGACTGAGCAAGAGAATGTGATAGGCCTAGGGAAGTTTCCACTAAGTGCCAATCTTTCAAAACTTCACTAGTTTAATTTGACATCTATCAGCTGGAGTCCTTTCATCTCTTTTAATATAAAATGGACAGAAGCAGTTCAGAGATAACTATATCCCAGAAGAGCAAATTGAATACTTGTACTGTAGTACAAATGGGAAGCCTGGGAGAGTACAGTGAGCAAGAAGAATGTGTTTTTCAGAAGGCTTATACATTTCCAGTTTTGAAACAAAATGCTAAACAAACCCAATTATGATGAAGTTCTTTAGACACAGTTCAAAAGATGGGGTTAAACTACTGAGTTGGGAGTGGAGGCTTGTAAGATAGTTTCCTTCCAGCTTTAAACTCATAATCCAGACTGTAGTATGAGGTATCTGCATTGGATTGCTTTTGGGAGAAAATGCTTCTTCATGTATTCTTGGAATAAATAGAAAACATCCCAATTTGACAATGTTAGTGGTTAGTTGGCATGATGTCAGAGGAAGCAACAGTGAATTTTTTCTATGTTTAACTGGTGTGCTTGCTGTTTCACTTATTTTAATTTTATTCGCCTTGAAATAAGACTGAAGTCTTTGATATAATATATAGGTTTCTTTGAAAGTAATGTGTCCTACTTATTTCCACTGAAACTGCAAGAGATAGAAAGAACACAATAACATTATTTGATAGAACAAGTTCTCATGTACAGAACATTCTTTTTCAGCATAGTCACCACCATTTTCAATAGTGATGAACAAGAGCCTGCATGCTGCTTGTAAGAATCTGCACCACTGGAGGCAGCCACTTTTGCTACTGCTAAAATGCACCATCCACTGCCTCAAGGTGCTCACACGCACAGTTTGGTTTCCATAAACAATCATGAGTGTTAATGATTGTCAGTGGATGCGATTTTTTCCACATGGAGGAATTCAGTGACACACCTTCACCTCATACGCACCTTTTATGTCAGACAGCATTTTGTCAGACTGTCCCTCAGACGGTCGCACAGAATAAAAGTGTAATTGAATACTGGCAGGAAGGTTCAACCTCTACTGCCATACTACCACCATTCACCTCTGATTTTGTGGGCCAATTTAATAAAATAAGAGTGATTACTTTTGTAGCAACCATTATATATATGACCAGTGTGTTTGTACAAGGCATGTAACAGCAGGCTAGGCTGATCTCAGTTTTAGATGGAATGAATTTGAGGAATTGGTGGAATTACCTTCAAAGAATCTTTAAGTTATCCAATTAAGCCATGTATGTTAAATTGCATATATATATACGTACAAAACATATACATATAAAACACACACATACATATGTATTAATGTATTAATGCGTATAGAAGATTTTTCAAGATACTTTATTTATTCCTTCATTTTGCAGTAGAAACCAAAATAGTTTCAACTATATGGGCTAATATGTATGAATAGCAGAGAACTATATAAAATTTGAACATACAACATCTGCTAGTAGAAAATGTCCAATTACATATCACTCTCTTACTTTTTTGAAGAAGTGGTTGGCATATTTTTTATTGAAGCTGTCACTAAATTATATTTAAAAATTTAGCATTCATAAATATTTAAATAGAGCTCCTGAGGTCTCCTTATCTTGGTCCTGAAGAAATATCAGTTCCTAAATTGATGCAAAAAAATCCATAAAGAACTTATTAAACAAATCAAAAAGTACGTATTGTTTCAGGCAAGGCAAACATTGGTACTATTTATTCTTTATGCTATTTTGCTGATAAAATTGTATATCAATTTACAGTTATTCTTGAAACAGGAGATGTTGCTTTCTTTTAAAACTACCCTACTTGCAACCATGCAGGGTCTTTTCTACATTATAATCTATCTACATACCATCATAGATTCAGTTTTTAAAAAATATACATTTACTTCAACAGATACAAGGAAATTATTTGAAAAGATAATATCTGTCTCCATTTAAATTTGTACCTCTGGAAAAAAGGAAAGCTAGACAGAGAACAAGAACAGCCACAAAAGGTCTATTCCTTGATCACTACAGTAAAATTTGAAGTTATTCAGGGAAAAATAGGTAGATCATATTATAAAGCAAATGTAGTCTTCAAGTCTGGCAAAATCTTTAAAGATAAGCTGATATATGCTTGTGAAATAGATTTTTTTAAATTGCATTTTGAAAATCATTCTACAAAAGTATTTTGATACCAATCAGTTCCATGAAGAGTCTTCAACAGAATGTGTGATTCATCAATTGCTTTTAGTCTGATTTGTAATATTGATTAGAGGACACATTTAAAATCTGCATAAGAACTTTAAATTCAACTGTAGTATTGTCAGTAGATTAAGGAAACTGTGAATGTATTTCACAATTTCTATTCTTAAATAGCAGTGAAGCAGAGTGTATTTGTGCATTTATGTAGTACTGGACTTTGCAGTGGGCATCCTTCTGCTAGACATGTGAAGTACAGTTTAATTTGTAATTTATGATTCTTAAGGCAAAAAATACTCAGTTTAAATATTGACATCATTAAAATGATGTTGTGGTAATTCACCATTAAAAATAGTATTTCCTTTCCTTTGGCCCTGTTCATTTATTTTGGCAGTTAGTTTTGTGCTGGATCAACTTTCTAAAATAACTCACTACTTAGTCAAATGTGGTGATGTTGATGGAGGGGAGAGGGAGGAACCAAAGAGACTGAGGGCAGTGAAAGAAAGTGGTATCGCAGCATGTTGGATATAGATGGCATTAAGAGGAGATGGAATTACACGCTTAATTTCCTGTACTTGATAGCGTTCATCTCTGATTCCAGGTCAACACGCAGCATATGAAGGCAATTTACTATTTCAAAGTGTAGATTATAGATGACAATGAGTATTATAGTTGTTATCTACTATACAGTTATTTTTCCTCCTGTTAGGAAGAGAAATATTTGCAGCATTAGAAGCAGCTTTTAGCCCTGTGCATCAGTTAGCTGAGAAAAAGGGGAGAGGAAGATAATTGTTTATTTATTTTTTTTACCTCTTGTGTGGGTTCATATTTTTGAGCTGAAAAAAGTCAGCTTCAGCCAGATACTTAAAATCCTGGTTTGAATATTTCACATCTCATAAATTACTTCTCTGATATGAAATAATGATATACAGATTTCTTCAAAAAGAGTAGCCTCAATAATTTGCTGGATATGGGACCAAGTATAAAAGATAATTGGAAGATCTTAATATAACTTCATAAAGAGTAATTAACAAAGTTCCTCTCCATTCTGTGCTTATTCATGATTAAAGAAATGACCTGAGTATTAATAGTATATCATTCTAATTATTTTCATTTTGGACAGTTGAAGTAGGTAATATAATTTTGAAATTTCTTCTATCAGAGGGAGTTGACTAGTACATTACCGGTACAACATCAATTTATTTTGTAATGCTAATAATATCAGCAAATTAGATCAGTAGAATAAAGCAAGTCCGTGTTTTTCAGTTTCAGAGAATCACACACTATCCCAATAAAATGTATAATTAGATCAGAGCTTTTCAAGCAGCAAAAAGAGATAAAATTGCCTGCTTCAGAGTAAGTGGATCTTCCCATGAGTAACTGAGTCTTTTGCTCTTATTTTACCATTACTATTCTAATTTTTTTTCCTTTTTTTCTTTCTTTCTTTCTTTCTTTTTTTTTTTTTTTTCAATATAAAGGGACAGACAATAGTACTGGCAGCATTTAGCTTTCAGGGAAGGAAAGTATAAAAGTCCATTTTTTAAAAATTATTTTTTTAGTTTTTCTTGACCTTACAACAGATGTCCATCTGGATAACTCTTGTGCATGGTGCCAAAAAAGCTGTTAACCACTAAAATAAATAAATATATGTAATTAAAATGGAAAGTTGCCAAGAGCGTATGATCACAAGTCTCAGAGTCAGATCTACAGTCACAGGTCAAATATTGATTGTGAAGAAGCTTATCTCAATTATATGTCTTATGCCAGAATATAGAACACTCCCACTGCTTGATGCTCCCCAGTTACATATATGTTTTACACTCCATTCTGACTTTGCCTAACTTGGGGGTTAGGCAGGTCCTTTTCTGTCTATAATTACGGGTAGATAAATTTTCCTGAGGAGAAAGTTTAATTCTCAAGATTGGTTGGAATTGCAGTTGTCTAAAACCACTGAAAAACAGGTTGTAATCACTCTGAACCTTGTTTGCTTATCTAAATGAATATCGTAAGGCAAAATAAATGAGGTAGGTTCATATACAAGATATAACTTTTCAAAACTCCAGGTTCCCTTGGATGGAATGCTTCAAAACAGTCCCAGGACAGGAATATGACCTGTACCTTGACTTGGAGGACAGACCTCCCCCTCTTGGTACCTCTAAAACGTCTGTAGTATTCTCCGTGAGTCTTTTAAGGGTCTCTGGGATCACCAGAAAGTGTCATCGAAATGCTCCAGTGTCTCTACGAGGTCAAGCATGACACCTGATAATGACCTTTGTGGGACTGAAGAAACATAAGATGAGCCTACACCAAACAACTGCATGCTCTGGTAACACCATTGAGCACTGGCCCACAAGTGAACAAGAATTACAACTGAAAAATGATCATCAATCATCCTACATTGGTCAACCTGCATCACAACAGGCAGTTGTACAAGTGTCATTGTATGTTGGATCCCTCCCTGAATCAGGGAAGGCTCACCCTCCAGTTTGTTCATGCCTCAAAGGGGTGGAATGTATGAGAACTGCTGAATCATATCCTGATCCACTGATTGAGCACCTGGAGAAAGACCTTATCAGCCCTGGAAACACAGGTGAAGGTAATTCACCTGTGTGACCAGAAACCAGGCTCCACCCATCTTAGACCTCATTTAAGGGCTGACTGCCACCACAAAAGGTTCTCCTGTTGGAGATATCTCCTTTGTGAGTTGGTTTTTTTTTTGGTTTTTTTTTGTTTGTTTTTTTTGTTTTTTTTTTTGTTTTTTTTGGCAAGTCTAGATCCTTGGAGATAGGTGAGGATTTTTCTTTTTTGTAGTGTCTTCTCATTATGCTGGTTCCCCTCCCATTACTCCTTGAAAGAGGAAATAACTGAGGTAATTCTCACTCAGACTATCTCCAGTTTTCATCCTGGTATTTTTGTTGCGTGTATCACTGATACAAGAATAAAGTCTTTAGTCTGAACTATACTAGTTTTTTATCTTCTTTACACAGCTGCTAGAAAATGTTTACTATTAACTTACTCAATTTTTTCATTCCAACTTTTTGCCATTTGAAAATGAGCATTGAAACCTGTGCAGTCCAGAAGTTCTGTATTAAAAAGAAACCCACCTATGCAGCATGTTTAGAAAGAGAGCTGTATTTTCCAGCTGATGCACAGGCTTCCATGAAAAACTTTCTTCCTGAAAAATGAGTACTTCTTAGTTCACATACTTGCACTTGTAACTGTATGTTTGATACCCTTCACGTGTAACTGGAGTATGGTGGTAAAAGTTAAAAGTAGATTGATCAAACTAGGGTTATGATATTCTGTAACACACATTTTGACTACTTTCCCCTGACTGTTAGTTAAGTTCTCTGAGTCCTTCCAGAATAGACAAAGTTGTTTCAAAAACAATGGTCAAACCTCTGTAGCTTTGCTAGATAGATGTTGAATAACAGAACTGTGAGACCTTTGAAATATGTATGCAGGCCATTTTGAAATATACAGGAAATTATTGATAATGAAAAAGAAGGCATCTATTATAGTAGTCTGTATATATTTGTTCTGAGACACTATAAGGGCAATTTTAACTAGCCCAGAGTCTGTAGGGAGAGGACTATCTTTATAACTGAATCTCTGCTGCTGCATGTGTTCAGTGATTTTTTTTTTTTTTATTGTCTTCTCAAAATAAATAAAATTAGTATCAAGATCATTGTGCTTCATATATACATTCAGCAGCAATTGTGTTCCCACTGTGGGGGCAATTTCTGCAAGGCACTTCAGGCTGATTGTTTTTCTTCATAGAGGAACAAGTTATGTTATTTTTGTATATTTTTCTTTTGGTACTGCAGAATCTCCATAAATATGAACTCCCTATCTGGGGAGTGGCAACAGTGTATCTGGGCAAGATTGAAGATGGAAAACTACAGGGAGTGGAGAGGAGAGAGTGTATAAAGGGTTTCTCTCTCTCTCTTTTTTTTTTTTTTTTGTGAGAGAAAATAATCTGATCTGAGTACTCTCACTGCTAATGATTTTTTCCTCTCATAAATCCTCCAGTTTCAGATTTCTTTGAGAAGATGAAATAAAATACCATAGTAAACATGTAGATTTACTGCAGCACTCCAATGAAATGGCGTGTGCACTAGAAAAGTAGCTAGGTGGGTTGCTTATTTGCATCAGGTTCTGGAAAGTTCAGATATATTAATCTAGTGATTTGAAGTCCCAGTGAAAGCTCCAGCGTTGGTACAGAGTGGATCTAAAATAATGTTCTTGATTTCTTATTGAGAAAATTAAACTCTAGTTGCCTGCATCACCTCTGTATGTGCCTGAGAGAAACCAGATATGAGTGTAGTGTGATCATTTTCTGAGTGTCACAACATGAGCTTTCTTTGTCAGAGTTTCTGAACTGCATCCCAGGGAATAATTAATCTACAGCAAATTACGAATTTGCTATATCTAAGATTTGTTTAGCATCTATGACTCTCAATCTGTCTGCAGTTAACTTACTGCCCAGATTATTCTCAATAACACTCAGCACTTCTCTAAATAAGTCTAATAAGCCATGTGATGCAGTAAAAACATACATGCAACTAGTTAGTTTTTATTGAACATTTGTTTCAGTTTACTCAAACCACAGAAAATTAATACTTGAAGCTGTGCATTGATACAAGCTATACGTCTGCATTCAGTATAGTAAATCCCATGAAAATTTTATTGCCTGATATTTCTTATATAGAATAAAAAGTTCCTTTTTAACCTTTCATTATAACCTTACCCTATTATAATCATAAATACGCTAAATTCAAGTAATTCTCTTTTTTGAACTTTTGCAACCTTTTCATTCTAATTGCTTGAGATGTGTTAATAACACTGCTGAGGAATCTCCTCCGTTATTGTAAGTAACAAATGGAACCAGCTCTAAATGATTCCACTTCACTGAAAAAAAAAAAGAAAAAAGAAATAGTCTTCCTTAGTCAGCTTACATCTTGAAGAGTATTTAAAAAAGAAGACTGCAGGGCTTGAAACTTATTAAAAATTTTGTGGCAAAATTACATATTTCATATTGAGACATGTGTTTATAGTTTTTGCTGTTCTAATATAACATGATACTTTCTATTTTGAAACATTTTAAACTGTTGTATTTCAGAAGTGTAATGTAGTGTTCTGGAAGCAAAGACAAGTGAAAGAGGACTTGTCAGCTGAACAGAATAATGATCACTGTTTTGGAAGTCTAAAGGCATGTCCTCCAGACTGTGATATCCA
The DNA here is from genome assembly GCA_036925125.1 of Oreortyx pictus. Lineage (NCBI taxonomy): Eukaryota > Metazoa > Chordata > Aves > Galliformes > Odontophoridae > Oreortyx > Oreortyx pictus. The sequence continues at coordinate 33,196,930 of JAUPFR010000006.1, read as the reverse complement.
CTATGCAAAGAGGAGAGTAGCTTGACTAAAAGAGAGGAATTTTAAAGTGAAAGCTTGACCTGAGCTCAGGAAACTGGAGGTGGCACAAGGCTCCAAATTATATGACAGTAGTAAAATTCTGTTCTGGACATTTTTCTATAGATCACAATGATAATTTTTGCTGTTTGACAGTAAATGTACTTGTAATTTGCCTGGTAGTATCTTTCCAATTAGTGAGATATTAATACTGTCCTCTGAGAGCTGTAATGGAAGAAGGATCTCATACACGGTGTTAAAATTCTGAGCACTTTTCAAACAGGAATCACTTAGCAGTAAGGAGAAATTGCAACAGGGAGGAACAAAAGGAAGGTAAACAGATAGCTAGTACCTGATGCTCTGAGCAAATACAATATATAACCAGCAGCTTGTCTCTGCAGTGGTACAGCTGAGGAGGCAGGAAAGCATTGCTGAGCTTACTGCCAGAAACTGGAATGCAGCATTTTGTTACGCTCCTCACGATCAGCTCAGGTGAAATAAGCTGAGAGGAGCAGGTGCAGGAGGGTGATGGGCCAAGCAAAGAGACTGTGCTGTGCATACATAATGAGGCAACAAGCAGCTGCTTTTGGGAAGCAGTGTTTTGAACAGAAACCTTGACAGCATTTATTTTAGAAACTGCTTTGTATAGCTGCCCTTACTTCCATTTTCTTCAGCATAATCAAGAATGTCTCATTGTGTGGTGAGAACAGAAATGGCTGAAAACCTTAAGAGTGGTCCCTGTCCATAAACATTGCTTGTCTGCCTCTTAAGTATACCTGTTCCAGATAGTATCTATCCCTCTGCCACACAGATTTTTCTTTCCCAGTCTTATTCATTTTGCAGAGTTATAGAGCTTCATTTGCATGGCTTAGCACTATCCTGGTTCCTCTCACTTTATTGAAGCTTCATACCTTACCAAATTATTAAGCAGTGTAGACAAAACTGCGCATCTACTTTTGCTAAGATTTATGTATTCTTAGGGGCCTCACTCTGGTGAAATTCTGTTGGGCACCTTTAAGCTTCACTGACTTCATCCTGAACACATGCACGAATGTTTTATTTATTTATCTCCCCCTCCCCTCCCCCCCCAGCAGGATCCTACCTTGGCTTTACCATGTCATCTAAATGCTTACTGGTATGACAAAGTGGTTCACAATCTATCCCCAGTGTTCAATGGCGCTTATTTGACTTTCTGTATGTATAGAAATGCTTAAACAACTTGCACCTATAGCTAAAGCATTATCCACAGGACACAGGTTCTCACAGAAACCAAATAAGCCTGCTTTAAAGAGACTTTGAAAGGTAGAACTGCAATGAGATCTCCTTATTTGATGATATGTTTTTCTTCCAAATCTATTGTTACTGTAAAAATTGGAAATTAAATGTTTTTCCTAGTCAACGAAGATATAATGTTATTGGTTTGACTGTTACTGAAAGTGGAATGTTTCATTTGAAGGTAGTATTTTCGCTGATTTAATAGTTTTCGTTTATTGGGACTGTAACTCTGTCTTTTATAGATGAGAGAAACATCTCTCTTTATTACAGCTGCAATTTATTCTGTATATTGTATGCAGTAACTTTTGGGAACAAAATTTTCTCTTAATTTGCAAAATGAGAAAAGAGAATAAGTATAAGGTTATTAAAGATGTTCATGGAGTCCCATTTCTATTTATTTATTTACCAGTACCACTAATTTCCTGTAAGACTAATAAGCTAAGAGTATGTAGAGGTTTCTTTCTGTTAAACATTTTTCTTGTTGTTTTTGTAGTCTGAGTAAATTCTATTTGTCTCTGTTCAAAACAGCCTTATGCCAAAGTTTAAAAAATAAAGCTGCTTATTTTATTAAGGTCAATTTTTATTTTCCTTATTGCTCCTTACCCATTCTGATTTGTAGAAGGCTGAAATTTATCTGTATAGTTTTAATACCATGTATTCATTACTGATGGTTATCACCTAGGGATCTCCATGAATTGATCTTCTTCTTTTGAACTTACCGATGGATTTTCTTCAGTTTTTAACAGGGTGATTAAGGAGTCAAAGATAATTATGTTCTTAATTTTTAATTAAATTAAAAAAAAATTAAAAAATTAAAAAATTTTAAGTTAAATTTTAATTTTTTTGGAAATGCCTAAGTTGATTAGGTAGATCATGTCATTTTAGTGTCTGAAGAAAAATTTCAGTCTGACTTAGTATCTCAAATTTTAAATTTGGTCAAAATGAAGATAATCTGAATGAAATACAACTTCAGTGGTTCTAGATCTCTTGGAACTGTTGGGTCTTTTTTTTCCTTGTTTGTTTTACTGTCAAGTGGATATATTGTACAAGGGTAGATGTTATAAATATCTTTTCTCCTCAGCTTGTAATTGAAGTCACTGTGGCATAAAGGAATAACGGAAAGAACTGAACTAAAAGTGGTCTTCACGAGCAAACAAACAAGCAAAAATGATCACCCTTCTCAAGTAAGTCCTCACTGTTTCTGGATTTAGAATATATCCAAACACTGTTGATTTTATCAAATTTTCTGTAGGTTCAAAATGGCGTTACACTGACTAATTATCTTTAATCAGTGCTCCAGCTTTAGTTCTGTCATTTGACATGTAAATATCATTAATCTTGTCATCAACTTAACGCTTTTTTCTTCAGCTAAAGGTCACAACTTCAGTGAAAATTTAATCTAACTTTGAAAGTCTAATATTTAATGTGTATAGAAAACATGTTAGGCAAAAGATCCCAAGTGCTGCTCTTACTTTACACTGTTTTGACATTTTGACTTTAGAATCCTGATGCTAATATTTCACCTAAATTTTATTAAAGGAGTCTTAGGGCATGTTTTAAGATGATGGTTGGTTAGGTTCCATTCAAACTGGTATGACAGCTACAACTTCTTCTCAGTATATAATGGTGAGGTAGATAATTGCCCCTATGTCTTTTCTGCTGTCAGGCAGCAATAATGGCATTTACCTGGAAAGTGGAAAAATGCAGTTTTTTTCCCATGTTCTGCTGGAGGTACCTTTAATATCAGCCACTCAAGAAAGTACCCTAGTGCCTGGGAAATTTGGCAAGGAAATGGTGTCAGGAAAATAATCTGTGACTGTCTCCTTGTGTATAAGGTGTCCTTGTTTCAACAAGAAAAAGAGGCAGATAATCGACACTGAATATCTCAGAGTTTAAGGGTCATGAAGAAAGTTTCTTGAAAGCTTATCTACATTTCCAGGAACTCTTTTGTTTTATGCTGATATGCTCTCTGAAGAAGAGAGAGATGCTTTCTCTGCTCCTTGTCTCAGAGTTTCTGGGTTCTGACTTAGTTGATTTTGGAAGCTATTTGAAATGTCATGTTCATTTCAGTTGTTATGCTTGAACTTGCAGTTTTTCTCATCCATATATAGAAAGTCCATATACTTAATGCATTTCATTCTGGAGGTGCAGGACAATTATTTTTTTGCATTAAAAATTATTAAAAAAATATGAAAAACAATTGTGTTTTTCATAATTAGTCCTAGGACCAGAGGATCTATGACATGTGAGGCAATGACAATACGTTTTTTTCGCAATATCTTTCAAAGACTTTAATTACACTTCTGTATGTCACTTCCTCATTACATTTTCTTGATTTTACTGCAAAAAGTAATTATAACATTTGAGGAAAGAACAGCCCAGTCGAATTGTTGTTCCAGCTTTGCCAAAGTAGAAAGTAAATTGAATTACACTGTCACTCTTAATATTAACCTAACATTACTTTTTTGTTTGTTTATTTTGCTAAATGGCCAAGAATATATGGTGATTGTGAAATTTAAATGAAATAAATGTATTATTTTCAATTGAACAAAATGCATTTATTTTATTCCTTCTGTCTCTAGGTAATAGTATATGCAACAGTAAGCATAATAGCAGCTAATATTTGTATGACCTTCACTATTATGGTAATTTATTTCAGTGTTCTTTGATAATTAAGAATATTTCACATAAAAGGTGACTAAATTATTTTTACTAATTAATTATATCTTCTAAATTATTGGAGTGATCAATTATCATAATCAACAAGCTTTATGGGAATAAAATAACAAATGAACCTGAAACGCTAGCTGGCCTGCTTTAGGTTGGTTTTTCATTTGTCCTTGAATAGAATAACTATATTCAATGCAAATGTGATGTTCGATTCTACGTAACTAGTAACAGAATTTTCATTGACATGGAAATTTCTATTTTCAAAATGTCAACGGTTTGTGGACTGGTTCGGCCTGGTTCTGTGATGACTGGGCCAGAGGACCCTCAGACCCACGCCCTGGGAAAGGGGGCAAGGGAAAAAGGGAAAAGGGAGATGGGCCTAAAATTAAAACAGCGGCAATGATCTGAGGAGGAAAACTAATTTACTAAATAAGATATCGGAATGTAAAATAACACAATATAATTGGAATTGAAGCTAATAAATCAAATAAAATGAGCAAGAGAATGTCCAAGTGGCCTTATGCTAAATGCTGAAGGTGAGACAGTTAGGGAGCACCCGCTGCTGGATCGATCTGAAAAGGGAAGAGCCTGTGTCTTGTGACATGCGAAGTTTTTATCTTTCCCTCTGAGTAGAAAACGTAAAAATGCAAAGCAATGCAGAGTCCCCAGGGGTACGTAGTTCTTCTCTTCTGATACAGGTATACCTGGTGGAGGTATCGATGATCCACAGAGCTGGAGCATTAACTCTTTAGCTCCCACTGCACTACTTGATGTTATAATGTGGAATATCAATGACAAAAATCATAAAACCGTGACACAAAGGCCTTGGTCATTCAAAATTTCAGAGAGCATGTGGGATACCTGTCTCAGATTTTAGAAGAAATTTACCTGCATTACTGTGAAATAAGGATTCTTCAAGCTTACTATTACCTAATTTGAGTACGTGTCCTTCCTTCTGTACTTCTCTTCCTCTTTTCCACTCTCATTCTTGCCTTCTCAACTTCTTTCTCCCCTTTTCTCTCTCTCTCTTACACTCCAATGTAAGTATAGTTTTTAACAAAAAAAAGCTTATAGCAAAGATTCTCTCCGTCTATATTTTTCAATTTTATTCTACCCATCATTGGTTTTAAACACACTCCTTCTGGGAACTAGAACTTTAAAAAAGGAAACACATGACAAGTTTTGCATTTGTTCTCAGAAGCTATAAAATAAGATTGCAATCTTATGTAAATGCTCTGTTTGTTTTTCAGATACAGGTGGAATTATAAAATTAATGACAAATTATATGATACTAAATTTTCTCAGCGTTTTAATGAATTTTAATGGCAAAAATAATCATTTTTCTAGATTTTTTTTGAGAAGTTTTATCATTAAACTGTTAGTTTAGATTTAAACAGCCATCTAGGTTCCACTCAGTATAAACACTTTCCTCTACATAGTTATGCAGTTATGAAGAGTCAGATCCTGACATAACTACAGCTGACAAAATTAATCGTGTTTATCAGCCTTCTGCAAAAACAAACAAGCAAATAAAAAAAACTTTTAATGTGCAAGAAACATAAAGATGATTGCAAGCTGCAGACAATGAGCAGAAGGCACTGTGGTTACTTTATAGTCCACAGGTTCTAGACATAGTTTACATAACTTTCTAGTAGAGTTAAATGACATACTAGAACAGGCTTTCATTTCTGATCAGAGTTTACTTAATTTATTTTGGGGCCATTCAAAGTTTGGATTTTCACCTGTACTGTTGCTGCTATCATGCATAACATATGCTGCTAGTTCTTTAGCTCATACAACTTCTAAAGCAGCTTTTCTTTTTACAGGTTTCATCCTGTAAAAATGAGATACATTGCTCTTTCATTGGTTCAAATAATAAAATAAATATGATAAAATAATCTGTCTTTCTTCAAGGCTTTTTTTAGGATGTGAAGACAGTTTGGGCCACAGTGCATCTTAAGGGGCATATGTAAGTATAAAAAGTTTCTGAAGAAATTCAATAAATTCATGGTTATTGCATTTCAGTTTTGTTACAGCTATTGGGAATTGGTTTGGAAGTAAAAAGTACAATCAAGGGTTTTGTGTATACTTCCAATAGAACTCCTAAAAGCAAGTGATGGTTCATTAAGAGTTAAAAAAAAAACAAATTTTTAAAACGGTGCAGAGGAAAGAAGGGGAACAAAGGGTTACCTAAACTGTTATTAATACTTCTAACTGATGGCTTCTATCTTAAAAGTGTTGATGAGTCTATGGAGATCCCTGCCACTCTTTGTAGTGTAATTCATCTTAACTACACCTAAGATAGAGAATAGAATTTTCCCTCAGAGATGTAAATATTCTGTGGAAGAGTCTAATTTTATAGCCTGAGGGAGGCTATGTAATTTTATCAAGTACTGTAACTAAGCTTTTGCAAACTTTTGCATGCTGAAGAAGTGAATGTCACAAAGTCTAGTTGAGTATAGGCTGTATTCTTTTTATCTCCTTCTTTTGGCTCCTTTATCATGAGATGTGAAAACTTCTATGCTCTTTTTTCTGATCTATTCCACAAATACCACAGTGAGGATCAAACTTGTATTTTACTTTGAATGCAGATCTAAAATCAATAGAATAGCGAAAGTATATGAAAAACAGCTCTGAAATTGATGTTCTTTTGAACAGATTGTCCAGTCTGTAAAATGTCTTGAAACTAGTTTATAAGAATGAAAAGGAAAAAGGAGAAATAATGAAAAAATAAGTCTCTGGGCATAAATGAGACTTGTAGTTTTCTTGCAGTCTCAACCAAGATAGAAAAAACCCACAGTCATTGCAAATCAGTTGAATAATGATTTCTAGGTCATTCTCTTACTATCTTGTGCAGCTGGAGATGAATTTGAAAGTTTAAGTACAGTCATTTCTTGTCTTGTAAATCACCGAGGCAGCTGAGAAAATTAAATGTTTACTCCTTTAAAGCATGTGTTTGTACTTGCCTTCTCCATCTTAGATTCTGGTGACCTTGGGCCCAAATCCATGGTTTGTTTCACCTGATATTCACTCATAATTGTGAGATTAATTTCACACAGGGATAACTTCTCTGAAATATCTGCCAGAAATTAGCGTGGAAAACATTTGAGCAAAATGTGGCTCTTTCTGTTTGCTCTTTCTGCCACAGTTTGTTGCACTCTCTGTGGCAAATTGTAGTCATTCATTACACAATTATTTAATGTTGCATAATACTGTCCTGGTTTCAGCTGGGACACTTTATTTTCTTCAGTGTCTGATATGATGCTATTTTGGCTTGAGGAGAAAAACAGTATTGATAACAAACTACTGTTTTGGATGTTGCTGAGCAGTGCTGTATGGCACCAAGAACATCCCAGTTTTTCAGATTCTGGGGGGGGGAGGGGAGGGAAAAGGGGAGCTGATTGGGGGTGCAGACACTGCTTGGGGTCTGACTGAACGTCAGTTAGTGGATGGTGAGCGATTGCATTTTTTATCACTTGTTTTGTAAATATATATTTATTTACAAGCACATATATATAATCACTATTATTTCTTGTTCCTTTTATGATTTAATAAATAGTTTTTATCTCAACCTGTGAGTTCTACCATTTTTTCTTTTCCGCCTCTTTCACCCATCCCATAGAGAGAGGTGGGGGGAGTGTGTGAAAGGCTGTGTGATTCTTAGATACCTACAAGGTTAAACTGCAGCAAGTAAATAAATTATTATATTCCATTAAGAGCATGAGGCAAATTTGTATTAAAATATCTACAAGCTGACATTTTCAAGATAAAGTGTAAAGACTATATAGAGTTCTTCTGTTTATGCTTGGATAAAGTATCCTGGGAGGGGGGAGGGAACAGTAGAGTTAAGCCTGTGTTATTCACAAGAGATGTTACAGAGATGCCAGTGGAATAATTAGAAGTGAACGAACAAACAAGGACCTAGAGCTGTTAAACTACAAGAATTTCTTCAGATCTGGTTCTAGTTATACTGAGCTTCTTTTCTCCACTGACCTAATTGGTCTCTGACTGACTCTTTAGTACTCAGAATTTTATTGCCTATCATTGCATTCCAAGCTGATTATTCTTTTAATGTAACTTAATATTCACTTTGGAATCAGCTTTTGATTTATCTAAGTAGTATTGTTTTCTTTATCCACTGATTTTTTTTTAATAACATTTCTAAGTAACATTTTTTAACATAGTGCTGTCAGAGCGATGATAACTAATTATTGGATCTGGAATAACATGTGCTAATGGGATGCAAATGCTATATAACATCTGAAGTCCCATAGAGTTAGATGTACTGCAATTATGTCTTCTACTTCTTAGATATCTAGACTTGTAAAACCCATGTTTCTTTAAGTTTAAACTCTGAAATACAATTCAGAAATAATGAAAAGTAAATCTTAAAACATCTGAATGAATCACCATCGAGTATATTCTTTTTTTCAGTCGCCGACAGTTCCTAGATTCTGTGGGGAAAATTATGTTAGGTTTTCTCTTACAGCATTCTCATTCTTGCTTGTCTCCTGACCAGCAGTAATGAGCTCGACTAATATGCTAAGCTGATATTTTTCTGGCATACTTATTGCTGTGATATATGTTTTTTTCTAAGTGAGCACTTCAAATAAGCATCTCAGGTGAATATGACCAAGAAATGATCAGATACACAGCTCTTTGTGTTTGTTTAGCACTAAGTACTTCGTGGATAATGACGTTAGCCAAAACAAATAACAAGTAATAACAATACTGAACATTGTGCTTATCTTCTGCTATTCCCCACATAATATTCAGTAATTGATTCATTCTTTTTATTAGGCCCATTTTCTCTACAAATGCTGAATTAAAAATTAATTGTAAAGGTTAGTGTTGTCAGCTTGGTAGAAAACATTTCATTTTACATTGTATGATGGTGTACAATATAACTACTGTCTTTGTCTCAGAGCAAGAAATAAATCAAGTGAAGGTAAAAGAGAAAAAATGCTGCAGTTGTAATGAAATGGGAGGCTTTTGATGAGGAAGCTGGTTTGGCAAACAAGTATCTCAGATCTGATTGGTGTCACAATTCCATGCAGTTATCCACTAAAATGGTGGTAACCCCTATTACAAATTCTCACACAGAGTAATAGAACCTACAACACAACTGTGTTGTGGACCCTAAGTCAGAAATGCCCTTTCTGCTACCTCTTTCCCTGTTGGTAGAGTGCTATTTTAATACCTAAAGTCAACTTTGTCAGCTATTGCCTAGTTTGCTGTCACAATGAATCTCCTTCATAAATGTCTGGGAAAATATATCAAATGCACAGGTTTTTTTTGTTTTGTTATTTTTCCCTTCCCATGACTGAGTATGCTTTTGTGGTTTTGTGAAATTTTTGTGAAACACATCTGCAAGCACTTCTCATGCAATCAGCAGCACTGACATATATTGTTGAGCCTTTCCTAGCTATAGCTAAACAAAGATACACGCAAATTCTGTCCTGTAGTCTACAAATCTGTTATTCAGCTTATGTAGGCATACACAAAATAGGGCACGATGTGTAAGAGAAGTCAGTGGTGGAAACGCTTATGCAGACTGTGCAGATCATGAGACAGTATTGAATGGCTGTTCACCCAATGTCAATAGCACATGACCATGATACTTTCACAAATGGGCATATAAAATAATATTTTATAGCACAATGTATGTTTTCCTAAGTGTCTTAGGTAGCATTTTTACAGGGTACATACCTAAAAGTATTCTTCCAGAATGAGTCTGGTTGTCTTTGAACAGTTATGTTGGGATCAGTGTTGAACAGCAGTTATGTTAGGAGGAAGATGGAAGAAAAACATATTTAGATCTTTTGAGTATTTTATTTTCCTGACGCATCTATTGGCTTAGCTTTAAGAAGTGTTTCTTTCTGAAGTGTGTCACTTTATTTATTATTATTATTATTTTTTAAATAATCACATCTTATCTTTTACAAATCACATCCCCGGTTCTCTCCTTGTTGAACAAGTTACTCAGAGGCTAAAAGAGTTTGTAGAATCATTCAGGACTGACATTAAGACTGTAACAGACAGTCATAATATATGGTACCAAGCAGATAACAAAAGATGAGCTTAACTAATGTTATTTTCCTTAAAAGAGTGTCTTTGGAGGTTATGTGTCTGGTGACGAATTGTGTAATTTTTATGGACAATAGGAAGCTCTTTCCTTGAGTTTTCAGTGTATTTCATTTGTGTGGTAACAGCTGTGCTGATTTTAAATCCTGAAATTCCATTAGCAATAGTAAAATAAATGGTTTGTTGCTTATTTGTATAGAAGTGTTTATCTTTAGCTTAGGAAAATATTTAAATAACTGTAAGCACATACTATTTACCTTCCAGGCTTTCAGGAAGACAGTGAATACAGAGAGGATGTTAAAGAAATGCTATGTTGATTAATGACAGTGTTTATGAGGACAGGCAGATGTGATGGACAGATGGGTGGACTAACAGAACTAAGTATATTATTAGCTGCTCAGACATTTGTTGAATGTCAGCCAGAACTACTGAAACATGGCAGTTGACCATTGTTAAACATATTCCATAGAGAGAATATCTACATATGTAACAAAAAATTAGTACTATTTCTGTTTAAGATGCAGAGACAGAAAAACAACTGCACAAACTTATACTAAACCCATTTTGAAAACAGTTGAAAAAGCTCATTTGCTTTTAAAGTGTCTGTTTGAGTTAAAATTATCAGTAGATCATATACCTACTGAATTTGACTGTTTTTAAAATATATCTTTTTCTCCCGTCTTCACAAGAAAAATAATAGGTATTTTTGTAATGTCTCTCATTCAAATAGTTAAGAAGCATTTAAAATAAGCCACTTCTCCCCTCTAAAATTTATTTACTCCTCACTGAAATGCAGCCACTGCAGATGGAATGCTGCAGCTGTCTAACAGTATTTAGTGTATAAATCATCCTCAGGTTGGCTTTTTATTTGTTCCCTGATTTCTGTTATCTCAGCTGATGAAAAAATTAAACCAGTAACTAGATTTACAAAGAATAAGAATTATAATTTAGGCCCTGATTTCTTTAAAATGAAACTGCACCTCACTCACTAATGAATAGAGGCTAATTGGAAATGGATAGTATCACCTCTGAAGGAGGTCATGGTACAGCATAACAGTGACTAATACTAGGGAAAAAAAGGTGGTCTGCTTTCTAACATGACAAGAATGATTTGCAGTTAATAATAGAAAGGGTAAAGGCCAGTCTTTTCAGTTACCCTTGGCTTCACCTAGGACAAAATAAAAAATCAATTCTGTTGCTGTGAGCTACTTATCTTTCTCCCAGTCATTATTACTTAGTTATATCGTAGTGATAAAATCTGTCATTACCGACTTTATTGACATTAAAGTTGATTTATATGCATGCCTGGTGAATAAGAACTACATTATATTAACTTTCAGATTGCTCGCGTGCTCGACAGTAAGTGCATCACTGATTTAATTGTTTTTGCTGGTTTACTTGCTCTCTAATCTGAAATTGAAAATAACATGGGCTCAAAGTCATCCTTGGCTTAAGTCCACTGACTTTGGTAGTAGTGTTTGTAGAGAATTTGATCCATTATTTTTAAGCAGAGTCATATTATAATGGGAACTGTATTAAAAAAAAAAAAAGATTTTTTCCTTTTCCAGAAAAGGAAAAAGATAATGTTAATGGCAAAACTCTGCCCTCAGCTATGCACTAATGTGACAGAAAAACTCAAAAATAATTTTGATATCTTCACTCAAAAATATGTTCTGGAATTTTTACTCTTCCTGTTAACATTATTAGCGAGTAACATAACAGAAACTGCTAAGTACTTTTTGATGCTGAGCTGTCAGATACAGATCTCTGTTCCCAGGGCAAAAATGGTAACTTGTGCTGCACTGAATGGAAATTAGCATCAACCCAGAATGATGGTAGAATTTAGAAATGGTTACTAAAGTAATAGTTGCTAAAGGAATAAACTTTTAAAGGGATTGGAGAGTAGATCAGTCTAGAAGTAATAACAATAGAAAAATACTATAAGCTGAGAGACTTATATAAAGATTCAGAATTGGTGCATAGAATAATGATGATACAAAACTTACTGCCAACAAGGAAATCAGTGGATAGAAAATTGTTTTTTTTTCATCTTCATCATTTTTTCAGTTTTTCATCATTTTTTCATCATTTTTTTCATCTTTGAAAATCAAAACATTTATTCAGTTTGTAAAATATTGAGTCATCTGAATTTGTATTAGGTACCCCAGATTAAACATTCTAGCTTTTTCTGGTGTAGGGTAATTTTACCCTAGTGAAAAATAAAGAGGGACCAGAAAATATAGGTTTACTAAAAAATAAATATAATAAAACCACTTAAGATTTCATGTTTTTCATAACCAAATATTTCTGCAATTAAATATTAAGGAATGAAAAAAAATTGTATTTTTTATTTTTTTTTTCAGCAGTTTCCTTACAACTTCTGAAGAGTTATTTAAAAAAGAAGTATTTTGATTCATAGTAACCTGTTCAACTACTTAATATATTGGCTAGGAAAAATTCTTTTCATTGCATGATTTTCTTTACTTTCCTGCTCTTGCACCAACCAAATATTATTCACAAAGCTATTCACATTCAGTTGGACTTGTAGTGTTAACATGCAGCATTGAGCATCGGTAATTGAAAAGACTGAACTTTCCTGAATTCAGGCAAACAAAACCTAGGATTCATCTTTATGCAAATAGAGATTCAAGCTGAATCATAACAGCTTTTTGAAAAGTAGTTGAAATTTCAGGTTTCAAAATGTATTCTGGTGGAAATGGCAGCATTTTAACCTTAACTAAAACATAGACTATCTTGAGTATCTGTAAAGAGCGAGATTTCATACAGCAATGCTTTTCAGTTAGAACAGCATTGATTGTACTTGAACACTAGACTGTTCAAAATTTTCAGCATTAAAAAAGAAACACAGCCCAGTGACAGGAAACAGAAATACCTCTGCATTGCAGGGAGAGATACTGAATTTCAATGCAGAACAAATTCTCGCTTGAATTTTCACAGTAGATTTTCCTCTTCATGAGAACATCTCTTTACTCTTTAGTCAGTATGATAAGATGAAGCTGGTTGAGGTAGTCAAAAATGTCTTAATAAATTCCCTTTATTAATCAATCAATAAACATAAACTGACTTCCCTCCTGAAACAGTTTTCTTTTTCCCAGGTTTCCCTCTTAACCACAGTTATCTCTTTCTCACGCTATTCCCTCCACCTCCCCCCCCCCACCAATTTTAATCCTATTTGATGAGTTTTAATAAAAATTATTTATAGTTGTTTGAAAAGTGTAGTCTGTGCACGTGTGCTCCACTAGACTAAAGGAATCAGCTGTTGCTGCCTGTAAGCTTCTTATTTTCATTTATTTTTATCATTTTAGTGAAAATGGCAGACCAAATTAATATACCTGGAGGAAAAAGCAGTGTGTTATTTAATCCTTGCACACCTGCAGAAAGGAAAAATGTTTTATTGTTGATATTTGTTTGTATAGCCTATTTGTGAGATCAATGGTGATTCAGTCTGTAGTCATCCTCAGCAATGTTTTCCATGGAATCATTATTCTTAGTATTAAAAGATTTTCTTAGTGTATTGTGAATCTTTCTGCCTGCAACTGAAGCAGTTTATATATATAGTTTTTCTGGCCTAATCTCAATAGTAACTGCAATGTGACAATGAGTTCCATGGGTCATTTGGAGGCCATTTAAAGAAATAAAGAAATTCTTGATATGACTTCAAATTGTTGCCTTTTAGCGTTACTGAGTGAAACTGTCACTCTGAAAGTAATGTTGTTTCCGTGTAAACCTCAACAGATAAAAGGACAAAATAACACTATTTCATTGAGCAAATTTTTAGCTCGAAAACACTCTTTTTCGACATAGTCACCATCGTTATCTATGTACTTTCATCAGCAATGAACAAGAGCATGCATGCCATGCTTGTAATAATCTGAATGGCTTCCCAGTACATGGCATGTATTTCACATTGCTGTTGCCACTGCTGAACACAACTCCCACCACCTCTCGGTGCTGATATGCACTGTTCTCAAGAAACATTTAGCAAGTGTTGATGAATGTCAGTGTGTATAATTTTTTCTACATGGAAAAATTCAGTACCACACCTTTGTTTCATATGTACTTCTGCATCAGATACTAATTTTCAGACTGTTTTTCTGCTGCCATCCCTCACACAGCAACAAAATGTAATAGAATATTGGTGGTAAGGTTCAGCCGCTACTGCCATTCCACCACCATCCGGGCATTACTTTCAGAGTAGCCCTTATAGATTACTGTGAGTCAGTTAACTTTTTCAACATTTACACTGATTTAAAAGTATTTTTTTCTCTTTCATTAACAACTTAAAACTATGGTTATATTTTAAATCTTCTTTATTTTTTTCTTATTTCACTTCATATTCCTTTGTGTCTTGTACTAAAACTTTTGTAATGGCGTACAAAGAGTCCACAAAAATGTAGCATGCATTTTCAGTGCTCTATGTTTCTTCAATGGAAATTAACATTTTGTTTATTTGCAGTTCTTTTATTTTCCTAACTTCATTGGGGAATTATATTAAATAGTGTATCATAGCATCTATCCTTTTACTTACTGGTTTCTGTTGATTTGTGGGATATCAATTTGCATAAATTAATATAAAGTGACTGTATGTGATATCTACATTTGTTTCTGCCATAGGAATTTTCTTGATGTCAACAGGAGCTAATTACCTCGCTTTTTTAAGCATGGAATACTTTGCTGCTTTTCTTATTCTTGACCTATATAATTTTCCATGAAATTTTTGTTTATCCTTTTCTTTGGGATGTTAAGTGTATAATAAATGTATCGAGTATCATGACAGCAGTAATCCACGGGCATCTCATGATTAACCTTCATGTTGAAAGTTGACACTTATATTTACCCTTTAGTCATTTGCTATATAAAGCAGAACTTTTATCATTCATTTCGTGGCTTCTAATTCCCTATTCTCCTGTGAAAGATTTTATCAAAGACATTTTGAAAGTCCAAATAAGTTATATTTATTTAATGGATACTTTGCTATTCATCCAGTGTTATGATTATGTCAATATCCACTTTGTTATGCCCTAGTGGAGAGTGAGTGAGCGAGCGAGTGCTTTCTCAGCTATTTTCAGTTTCAAATAGTCTTTGTTAAGTCAGGTGGAAGGTTTTTTTCTATTACTGGTATCCTTCATAATCTTAAGGAAGACTGTTTTTTGAAGCATTTTTATCCTCCAAGTAATTGTCTTGATCAGTAGAAGATCTTTTGTCCACATCAGATGAAAATGTAGTTGAATGAAATGTAGTTGTATTTCCCAGGAATTTTTTGTCACTTCTCATATGTACAGACTTTTGAAATGAAATGCGTTTAAAATTTTATTTATATCAATTTTAATCAATGCAATAAAACTTAGTGTTCTTTTACTATTAGTCAAACTGGTGCCTTTGAAAATTCTCTTAGTTTGGTGGTGCAGTCTAGTACGTTGTAAATGTTCTTAGTATTATAGGTCAGAAAGGTTAAGGTAAGATTCACATCATCTTGAGCTGATTAATTAGTATATAGCTTGTTTTAAACTGGTCAAGAAGTTTCTAGACAATGAGGAGAAGGAAGTACTTATTTAAGGAGATTATTTTAAAAATAGCTGGGTGTCATGGTTTTATGATTTTTGGTATTGGTATTCCACATCATAACAACATGTAGTGCATTAAGAGTTAAAGAGTTAATACTCCAACTCCATAGATCATTGATATTTCCGGGTATACCTGTCTCAGAAGAGAAGAACTAAATTCCCCAGAGGACTTTGCAATGCTTTGCATTTTTACGTATTTTCCGCTCAGAGGGAAAAGATAAAAACCCTCTGCGGTCACGGGACACTCTTCGGGAGTGACACCCTTCGGGATCGACTCAGCAGTGGGTGCTCGCTGCCGTATCGCCTTCAGCGTTAGCGTAAGGCCTTCGGTTTATCGGACACTCTCTCTTGCTCATTTTCTTTGATTTATTAGTTTCAATTCCAATTATATTGTATTATATTGTGTTATTTTGCTTTCTGATATCTTATTTAGTAAATTAGCTTTCCTCCTCAGATCATTGCTGCTGTTTTGTTTCTAGGCCCATCTTCCTTTTTTCCTTTTCCCTTTCCCCCTTCCCCTTTCCTGGGGCGTGGGTCTGCGGGTCCCCCACACCAATCGTCACGGAACCGGGCCGATCCAGCCCGGTAAACCGTTTGACACTGGGATCATTCATCTTTTGTAAAATCTCTTTCTCCCCTGTTTGTAGAGACAGTCTAAAAGACTAGTTTGGATGTACTTTATATTCTGCTAAAAGCTGGTAAAAGTTGTCTTTTGAGATAAATCTCACCATGTATCTTACCACAGCTGGAGAGAAGTAACAGTGTTTGCCATGAAAATAAAAGTTCAGATCTCTCCTCTGGGTCTGTAACAGGAATTGTTATGTCTACAACAAATTAAGTAATCAAATCTGAGTGGTTGAGCTCAAATGCTTCCTACATTTCTAGCCTACTTAAGAAGAAGCAGTGAATTTCAAAAGATAAATAAAAGGCCTTCCACAGGTAAGAAGAATGAATAATTACTATTCATTATGTCTTCAAAAGTATTTACTGTGAACAAGAAATGTTCTGTACTGCTGTGCTTTAAGAGTTTTTGGAGGTCCTTAAATGAATGATAAGTAACTTGCTAACCAGTCTGATTTTAAGTAACAGTGAGTTTGCAGTATGCCTTGACATTAGATAAAGTTACAGCTGCCATAGTAAAGCCAGGAACCTGTCACTTAACTGAAACACAAAGATATGTCCAAGGAAACAGTTTAGCAGAATATGGCTTTCAAAGCTGTCTTCAGAAATTCAGGACATTGCTTTCAAACATGTTAAATGGAAATGCATTTTACAATTGAAACTATATCAGTTATTTTAATAGTAATGTGGTAAAGAGAGCATGTCTTAGAAAGGATCTCTGCTCAGGAACCAAAATTATACAAAAGACTATGTAAGTTTACATATTTTGTATCTGTGCAGATATATACCAATTTCCAATTATTCTATAGTATGGTAGGATTATAGAAGATAACTATTTATTTCAGAAAATGTAAAGAAAAAAATGTAGTATGTTCTGAAAAAATAATCCTTCTGCAATAAAAAAAATCTCTTTAAAAATCAACCTATATATTTAATACATATTAGCAAAATGATATTTATTACATCAGCTACTAAAACTCCAATTGTAGTCCTGGTTTATGGTAGGTAACTAAAAATGAAATTGTCATTCAGTCTATACAGCTAATTTTAATAACAGTGACAAATTTAAGTGTTTCTGTAAGAGACTGTTATATCAAATGTACACTGTAAACAAGCTCATTTCTTTCTGACTTTGTCTCTAACTGAGACTTCATCTGTTCACACAGTCATTGAATCACAGACTTGTAGGTTTTGGAAGGTACCTCTGGAGATAGAGTTCAACCCTCTGCTAAAGCAGACTCCCTACAATAGGTTACACAAAAAAGTGCCCTGGCAGGTTTGGAATACCTCCAGAGGAGACCTCACAACCTCTCTCAGCAGTTCTTCCTCATGTTCCTATGGCACTTCTGGTGTTGTAGGAAGTTCAAATTCAAACAAATAGAATTCTAGAAATGTGATTTCCTTGCAGCTCCTTTGCTGCTTTTCTGTTCTCTTATCTCAGGCAATTAAGTCAGTTTTATTTTAGTTCAAGTCAGATTCGCTTTTAAGTACAGTGTAGTGCAATATTTGAGTTTTAACAACTGTAGCACAATTAAAAAGAAAATGTGTTTTGTAGTGAACTTGCAACAATCTCTTAATCTTAACGAAGTCAATTTTCTAAAATTTACATTTCCTGGAAAGTACTTTCAACTTCTGCATGATGGAACTTTTATCATGAATCGCAAATAAACACAAAACCTACAGCCAGTCAACAAATAAATGGATAATCCTTCCCCCTGCACAAGCTAGTGCTATCTTTTTCTAGATAAAAAGAATGACTGGAAAAAAACATTACTAGGGAGGTTAAGATTTTCCCTTTGTCTTACAGTTTAAAACAACTGTATGCTTGCAATTTCCCTATTCAAACAATAGCTTAACACTGCTTTTGCTAAGAAATGTGATGAAAGGGGAAAAAATACCTCTAAACTTTTATTTGTTATCTCACTATTAATATGTATACAGCAGAAAAAGGCAGTAACTAGGATGTCTGTCATTTAATTTAGTTAAAAACTACAGATGAACTACTCCTGTATTGAGACTTACTAAGATGCTTTTTGTGTCACTAACTTAATCAGCATCTGTAGAGAGCATTGCAAAATAGGAACTTGGCTACTTTAGCAAAAATATTAGCCAATGTTTTTGTAAGTGTGTGGAAAATAGTATGCATAGTATGAGAAAATAATAAATCAAGAATGATGTGCATGGGAATTCAAAGTGGTGAAGATTTTTTTTATGAACTTCTTATGTTTACAAAGATATAGTACATATTTTCATTTATAATTCCATACAGTAAGCTGGCAGTTTCATAACTCATTCATCCACCAGGGGCTGCAATTCTACTTTCACAGCTGAAAGGTGCTACATAAATATGAGTTATTTATATAAATACAATGGCTTGAGGCATATTGATGTTTCACATATACACATGGTAAAAACTACTGGGTACGGAAAGAAATTTGATATAGAAAGTGCTTTAGACATATTCTAAGTTAAAATTCTGTATGAAAGATACTGACAAATGTAATCAATTTCTTGCTGTATTCTTTCTTTCCCTTGAAGACATTATTATATTCAGACAGAATTTCATGTAATTCCTTCTGGAACAGAAGATGGCTTGGCCACAGAGAATGTTGTTAAACATGGATTGCAACAGTATTCTGAAAGTTGAAAACATGCTGGTAGAATGGGAAACAAATATATAGCAGCTGTTAAATCACTAGTTCTCTTTGATCAGGCTTCCCTCCAATTCATCTGCAAGAGAAAATAACTACAATATTTTATATTTTTTTGCTTACATGAATCAAAATGTAACCATTGAGATCTACTAGAAATTTTTGTGTCTTTACAGGAAATAATTTTCACGTGTTATTATGCTGTAAGTGTCTCACAACAGGAACTGGTTTCATAAATTTCATGAAGTTGGATATTGCAGTGTTCTTCAACTCCTGATACTTGGAATTTAGATTACAAAGCTATAAAAATTTCACATATATAACTAAAGTAGGAGATACTTGCTCTTATCTTCCAATAAATACTGATGAAAAGTTAGGAATACACCTAAATAATTCCAGTAGTGCACAAGTTAGAGTTGTGAACATTAATTCTCATGTAGAGCAAATATATCAAATTTATCACACAAAGCTAAAAGATCCATTGCTTGGAAACTTAAGCTAGGTAGTTTTAAACCAGAAATAAATTTTATTTCAGTTCAACTACAAACCGTAGATATGGTATTGAATTGGATGAAATTCTGTGATTTGTTCTCTTCAAGAGTTGGTTTTCGTAATTCATGATGATTGCGCCATGCTGTTCATGTAGTATGCTTAGTAATTTTAGGCTTATGAATATTTAACAAATGAAAAAACAACTTATCTGGATAAACTAGGAGTTAGGACAACAACTCTCCATTACTTTCATGTAGTGGAGACACCTCAGTTTTAGGTTCAAAGGTATATAATGTTGACAATTTCTGTTTTCTTATATTAACTGAGATTTACATAGTTGATTCACTTAACAATGTTCTTTGTCTTTCTTTTGATTTTGGCTTGGATTTTTGTTAAAGTGCTTTTACAATTTCATTCCATAATATTTCACTATATATTTTGAATTTCAAAGGATTGCATGTAGTTATATAGTAATGTAGTGTTAAGACCCCTGTAAGTGGTGATCTGTATGAGATTATGAAATAGTAGTTAAAGGTACATGGAACTTTCAACTGCATTTTCATCAGTTCATTTCTGCTATAGACTTATTTTGGTAATCTTTGTCTAATTATTGCAGAACTTCCAACAAAATCAAATATCGGTAATTGCTTTACCCAAGAGGACTTAAGATAATGAAGAGAAGAACATTTTCGCTATACAAATAAATTGTGTCCCTTCAAGATCTTTCAATGATTTTTTCCACGACAAAAAGATTTTCCCCCTTTTCTTTGGTGTTAGAAATCATCCATGAAATTCAAACTTGTCAAGATTGTAGTATGAATCTGATGGATCCAAAAGTTTCATTGAATCCTCACTCAGAGTAATGTGTTCTGCCAGTCTCACATCAAAGTTCATGGAATATGAAGCTACAGCAGAGAGTAGATATGATGTACAGCTTCAGGAGTTATGTTGCAGCAGGAAGAGTTAGCTGCAGTCTCAGTTAAAAGTTATGAAAATCTACAATGCTCTACTAAAGTAGAAGGAGATGTTTTAGATCAAGTGATGTTCTATCAGAATTGGATAGAACCAGAATCTTCAACAATGACTAGCAGTAAACTAACTAGAAAATTCAGTACTACTAACTTTTTGACCTTGCACTTTTTCCCTTGCTAGGGATAAGCTTTAACCAAGTATAACTTCAGTCTTTGTTTTCCCTGTTCAGGCATAAGAAAGGAGGCTTAAGACTAAATTATCAATATTGGATAGATGATTTTTGCAGTTGGCTAGATTTTATTTAACTTTTTAAAATCAAATCAGTGTGGAGCTAGGTTAGATATTACACATAGTTAGTCTTTGTCCCCCATCTATATTCTTTCAATTTTTACACTTTTACAATTTTAAATGTAAATGTAAAAATTTTACAATTTTTACACATTTTAGACTAGCTGCAGGGCATGCATGCAGTGAAAACTATGCTAATGGTCAATTACCACTATCCTACAAATCAGAGTTAATTGTGCCTATATTGATTCTTCTAAATGAATCACTGCATTGTTTGCTTACATGGTACAAGCAGCAAGAAAGCAAACTTGCAATCAGTTTAGGGGCTATTTTGTATTCCAAATATAGAGAATTTATTTGAGAATTAAGAAATTCTGCAGTGTTTTGTCTCATCATACTTTCCATTATAAGGTAATGGACACCAAATCTCTTACAGTGCAGTTGCTGCTGGCCTGACTGACTCTAGTTTTTGTTCTATTGTGGCATAACACCAAAATGTTCTTATACTAGCTGTTATTCAGTGACATACCCTATTTGACTAAGGGACTTAATAGTAATGATGTTTTCGAAGTCAGTGTGTCTGAGTGGTAAGCATTGAAAAGAAAATGTAAAGTACTTTGTGCTGCAGTAGTGAATAACTGCACAGACTGATCAATGATATAATGGAAAAAGAAGTGAAGAAACAGTGAGCTATAGTTCATGTCGATATGGCACCATATATACAAATGGCTCCCAGAGGTGTTTTTCTCAAAAAAATAGTCAAGATTGAAGTGGCACAGGCCCAGTCCCTTGTGCCATCTTAAAGAAACCACAACTGTTCAAAAGCAGCATAACAGATGTTCAAAAGAATCATTAACAATCTAAATGAATGTGTGAGCAGATGTACTATTTCTACTACACATAACTTTGGGGGAGAGGGAATTCTAAAGAAAATCAATAATGAGTAGATCTATGTATGAATTACTCATCTAATTATATTCAAAAGGTAGAGCAAGGTTCTTTGCTTCAGTGATTGTGACTGAGATAAAGAGGACAAATTATGAGAGGAGGTATTAGAGCAACCATGCACAATTGACTTGGGACATATATACCAGATCAATGAGAGGCAAAATAACTGTCAGGATAAGAGAAACTAGTTCCAAAAACTCAATCCTACTCTTGGTGCATTTCACTAGAACCACATAAAATGTGGTGCCATTCAATTAAAGGAATAAGTAAAATAACTAGACAGGTGTAAGAGAGTGGGAAAATCTGTTGTTCTATTAAATAATGAGTGTAGTGACAGGAACAGCATAATTTCTGTAATCCTCTCAAGATCTTACCTGAATATATGCTCCTTTTGAAAAAAGCTTGTTTGGAAGCTGAAAGGATATTTCTCATGCTGTTACACTGACTGCAATGTAAACAAAGACATGTGACTTGGTGGGGAATATTTTTTGGCTCAGACCACCTCTAGAAGTGGCATTGTGGGTTTCTAAAGGACTATTTTGTTTTGCAAGAATGTGCCCACAAAAATATTTACATGATTCTTGTTTTCCTTTCCTGATTTTTTTTTCATCTAATATGAGAATAGTAGTCATTAAGCAGTTATTTAGAAAGAAGTGAGAAACTTTGGAAGTGAGTCTTAAGTATTCGTACTAGAATTCTAGAAGCCTTGTAACTTTCTGACTTTCTACTTCTTACAAACCATCATATCCTACAGGGAGTAGCAGTGAGCAGTGAAGGAGTATATAAAATGTGGAACCAGTTAAATGAGTCTACTGCTTCCTACAACTGCAAAATACTTTTTTTCTGTGATTTAAGTTTCCACAGGTTTTTTGGTAAGGAAAGTATAATGATTTAGCCTTTAAAAATTACTCTAAACCTCTGTGATTTTTGTCACATATCCTGAGATTTTTAACACTTTTAATATACAGGCCTTTGCACTGATAATACTGGTTCTATTGTCTCATTATCTCCTCTATCTCTGCTTTTTGCTACATGTGTAAGTAGCAAAAGTATATTCATGTTTTTTTTTTTAGTGTTACTGGAATAAAGGGCATAATTTCTTTCCTTAATCAATTGCCATGTGCTGTTAATGTACAACGGAGTTAACAACTGCTTTGTCTCATATAGTGAACCTTACAGAACTATCTCCTGACAAACTCACAAAGGTGTTTAAATATTATGTAGGATATTTTGGCAAAATTACTGAGAGCTCTCTGAAATTTCTGGAAGCATTTTCATGATCCTCTATTTTACTTCACTATGCTGCTTTTTCCAGCTTACCCATACTTGCTGGGAATTTCAAAAACAAAGGGCTTCCCATTGAAAACATGACCACCATGGAGATGGCACCACCATCCACTCAAGTAAGTGTGAGATTTGCTCTCTCTCTCTTCTGCTCTGTTCTCCTCATTGTCTCATGCAGCAATTCATGTCCAACTCACTAAGAAGTATATGCACCTATTTTCTAGCTCCTTCCTGCCACTACTGCATCAGATGAATTAAATAAGTTATATCACAGTGCGTTTAAGGCTAACCACAGAGATGAAAAGACGCATCAGGGCTAGGCAATGTAAAGCAAAGCCCACAGAGACTGGGTAGAGCAGGACACAGAATTTCATCAGATAGTGTGAAACTTCCTGCGCTTGTAATCATCCACAATGAGCAGCTCTACAATTAGTTCAGTACAACACCTAACATGATTATGTACATTTAGGACCAGAGTCTTGCAGTCACGTTTTACTGGTGCTATTCATAGTATCTTACATTATCTGAATGTAGATGCATACACACACTCTCTCTTCCCCTCTGTCTCTAGCTTTCACTAGTTCAATGTGGCTTTATACCTTACAGAAAATTTTACATAAACAGAGGCTGCAAATATGTTTTCCAACAGAAACAATTATTTTCCATCTAGAGAAAGGAGTTGTAATTTTCACCTTCATTGCTTAGAGCAGGCCATCATATTTCTACTTTAGAAAGTGTGTCTGCTCTCTAAATTAATGTAATCAATGCACTAAACAATATAGTCCTGCATCTGATATATTGTGAGGCAAAACAGGGAACAAAGCAAGAGACCAAAATAAAGCATCTCTATGAGGTGCAGAGGACAATCAATTAGATTCATTATCTGTTTTACATTCTAGTCACTGCTTTTAAAGGAGTACATAATACCATGGCAACAGTTGAGGCTGCAGTTCTTTATGGTATATAATCATTATGGATTCTTCAGCGTTCCCTGAAAATTGATATAAAGAAGCTGAAGGAGTTGTACTGCCTACTATGCTGATTACATGACAAGTTTGTAATTTACAAGTGTTGTATTGCCATGGGAAGGCAATCATACAACTCTGTTTTCAAACTCAAGGGTTTTTAATACATGCTGCATGATCTCTAGCTGGGCTGCAAGCTAAGATTAAATTGAAAGGATAGCATGTAGATTTTAGAACATGATGTTGACATTTACTAGCCAATCAAATTTTGCAACTTTCTGGTATGACAGCAGATGTTGACCTTTCAAGCTTTCCCTATCTGCTTTCGTGCATTACCTGCAGAAATTAACATTAACTCTCTTCTTGCTCCTTGCTGTTATTACTGTCAGCTGGGAATTGAGAATCATGAATTCATTTACTGAACAGAGTGGAGACTATTTCATACTCTGAGACAGAACAACTGCTCCTGGGAGCTGATATTTTTGGAAGCTGCTTCAACTACCTTTGTGGTTGAGGGATAGCTGGGAGCTATGGTGTAGAAAATGTCACTGGGAACAAGTGCAGAAAAAGACAGTGGAGGACAGATTCAAGGAGAATCCTACGGGCCAAATACTTGCAAATGATATTGGATACAGAGAGTTTAAGCCACAACACTTAAAGCTATTCTAAGGGTGTGCAAAACTAGATGCAAGGTATCAATGTCTTTGCCTTATTAAGAGACCTACAAAACTGTAAGCCTGCATAATACACAGCTTAGTAACAAGAAGCTTCAGGGGATTGCGTAGTATTGCCTAGGGCTCTCTGATATTATGCTTTGAGGGAAATATTAACTTTCATAGAAATGTTTCCAGCAATCTGTCTGAGATTTTGATATACGTAGGCCAGACTTAAAGTAATGCCACTTATGGAAACTACATTCTATGGAAACTACAACAGATACAAAGAGCACAATATCACTATTTGATAATCTCAGCAACAAAACACTATTTCTCAACATAATCACCACCATTAGCTAAGCATTTTCAACAACAATGAACAAGAGCCTGCATACTGCACTCATAAAACTCTGCAACAACAGAGGTGACCCACTGTCACTGTTGCCATTGTTGAAATGTGCCACCCACCACCTCACTGTGCTCACATCCACTGTATAGTTTCCATCAACATTCAGCAAGCATCAGTGGATGTCAATGCATGCCATTTTTTCTGCCTGGAGAAATTCATATGTGCTTTGCTTCATTCGTACTTTCATGTCAGGCACCATTTTGTCAGACTGCCCCTCTGCTGCCATCTGTCACGCAGCAACAAAATGTAGTAGAATATCGGTGGGAAGGTTCAGCTTGTGTTGTGGTACCACCACCATCAGCCTCTGACATTGCAGGCCAACAAAATAAAAAAGGAGACATTACTTTCACAACACCACTCAATATCAGCAAGTCATTATTTGTTGTACGTACAACTAAGAAAAGAATTATTATCAGAAAGAAAAACTAATGTTTATAACTGTAAAAGTATTCCTGCAAGTATCAGTAAGCATATATATTATTTCTGAAAATATATTTCCAGTTTAGTGAGTCATTGTACTTGAAGTAGCTATGATGCACGCATATTTCTAATTGCATAGTAATATAGTTCAGAGAAATGTTTCATTAAATGCCAAACTTTTGCAAGTTACCTATACCCCATACAACTTTCCTTGTAAACAAGGAAAAGCTTCAGTCATCATTTCTCTACTCTGTATTTGAAAATATATTCTACTTATTAACAGGAAGAAAATGACAATTATTTAAAAGTGGACGTTTTTATCACTGTTTCATTCCAGATTTCCAGAAGTAAGACATATAAAATAGTCTGAAAATTTCACTGAAAAAAGAGTGTTGTATTGCTTCTGCTATTGGCAATTTATACTCATTGAGTGGTAAATGGTAGACTTCTTAAAACATGTAAAGCTAAAAACCTGTCCACAAAATCTTGAGCTACTGTCTTTACCTTTGCCAAGTGTTGGGCAAAATGAGTGAGAACTTTTATATAGGAATGATTTGAAACAGAAAATAAACCAACAATCAAGTGATAAATTGATGCACTGTTTTGGTAAGGTGCAAGCACGTGTGCATGAGTGAGTCCCTGAAACCAAATAAAAAGCATTTAATGGGCCCATCTGAAGTGCATGAACACAAATATGGAACTTCTTACCATTAGCTCTGTGAGTATAGCCCTATGAGGATAGCCCTGTGAGAGAAGATTTTATCTATTTTCTGGGAAAGCTATACAATTAGGTGTCTCTGTTTGCAGTTGCAGGGCTGTAAGCTCATTGAGATCAGAGAATCACCGTTTGTTAAGACTGTATATCTGCAGCACAAACTTCGGTTGAAGGGCAGTCACTAGTCACTGATCCTTGGGCCAATACTATTTAACATCTTCACTAGTGACCTATGTGATGAGACAGTGCAAATCCTCAGCATGTTTGCAAGCAATGGAAAACAGAGAGGATTACTTAAAGCAGATGATGATTCTGCTATTGAGAGGGACCTTAGTAGGCTGGGGAATGGACGAGCATGAGCCTCATGAAGATTGAAAGGGAATGCAAAGTCCTCAGTCTGGGGGCAGAACATTTCCATGCCCTAGTGCACACTGTTTTGAAAGCGTGGAAAGTAGAGTTGCAAAAAAGGAACTGGGGTTTTTGCTAGACAAAGAAATCCAATGGTACACTGATTTACATTAAGAAGAGTATTGCCAGCAGTGACCATTCCTCTTTGTTCATCATTGGTTCCAGGCCTTGCCTGAAATGACAGGTTCAGTGTGGGTGTCAGCCACACCTGGAATGCCATATCCAGTGAGTGTGTCAGCCAGTGATACACTGGAACAAGTTCAGTAAAGGGCCAATATGATGATAAGGGTTTGTACCATGTAATTCTAGAGAGATGCTGTATTCACTTTTGTCAGTGGTACCAGGGAAAGACAAGTGGCAATGGAAGGAAACTGAAATGCAAGAAAATCTATTCAAATATAACTTGTTTTTTTTTTTTTTTTTTTTTTTTTACTTTAAGAGCGATCAAAATGGAGAAAGTTGCTAAAGAAATTGCTGATTCCTGGAGATATCTGAAATCTAACTGGATATGATTTTCCTGCTCCTCTGAGAAAGGAAAGCAAACTAAATAATCTCTAATCCTGTTCTGTGATTCTGTGAAAAAAATGAATGATCAAACTTTCATCAACTGAACTGAAAATTGAAAGCTTCTTGTTAGAGTTCTCCACAGTGGACTCACAGTTGGCTTCCCAAGTTGTCAGATAAGTAAATAAACTTAGGGCACAAAAAATAAGAAGACCTAGATTGCTAGATCCTAGCAATAGGTAGCCATTAACCAGCTACTGCTACATCCAGCCCTGCTTTGCTTTGGTGCCGTTTGTCCCTGGTAGCACTAAATAAGTTCACCAAGTCAACAGAGAACATGTACTGCTACTAAAAATGCTCAAAGAAAAGTTTCAGGCATGTAACATAGCACTGGCTTCTTTTCACCAATAGCTCAAGAATTTATGAAAGAATAATAGTTTCTAATATAGACAAGGTGCAGTAAGGTTGGTTTGGAAGTTGATGTTTCTCATCCTGATGGTTAGCTGTCAAACCCCGGTAGGATTCCTAAGACTTAGCCCTATTGTTATATCAAAGCAATAATGTGTTATGAAATCTTTAGAGCCTTATCTGTAGCGTATTCTGTTGAAGTCTGCTTAACAGTAATTGCATTGGTAATTGAGTTCTTATTTCCTACAGAGGCTATTGGTGAGGACAGGATAGAATTTAAGAGTAGTTATACTGATGATTAACTGGAACACTTATTCCTCTATCAAAGACAAAGATTTATGGATGTGATGTAAACATGCTTGCTTCAGGACAAAATTCAATTAAACAAATGAAACAGGATTAAGCTGCCTTTTTGTGGCAGGTTTTCCCACTTTATTCTGCAGCTTTATTTCTGAAACAACTGGGAAGACTTTATCAGACAGTGTATACTCTAGGGAGCTTATAGTCATCTACAACTCCCTGGATGAATGATTTAATCTATATACTATAGTACTGTTAAAAAAAAAGTTCACATGAAAATAACTTCTGAAAATGTAACTTGATTATATTATTACTCACCAGTTATTTCAGGGGAGTGCAGAGCTGGAGTACATTGCTGGGCAAAAACAAGGATTCATTTATGAGTACTAAGAAACACCAATCTATATTTAATTAACCATTAACAGTTAATTTCTCTCAGCATTAAAGAGAGAGATGTAATATGGTTTGTTTTCATTCTGCTGCCTGTCCTTCCTCAAACAAAATCAGTGTTTGTTTTCCAGTTTTTAAGTGAGAGAGAAAATGCTGAATAGTCTGGCTACCAACATGTATTGTGTAATACATTTAGAACTGCTAACACTATAGGCAGAAAAAACTAGATGTTCATTAGATACAACTACTGCCTATGTGACTAATCTAAGAAGTCTCTACAACACTTTCTGAACATACATTCTCCTGCTTAAGATGATTATATCATGAAAAAACATATCTGAGGTGCGCATTGGGTTACACAGGATTCTGCAGATACTTTCTTGCCTATTAGATTCCAAACATCAGCCACGATTGCTGTAGATTTTTAACATGCTGAGTCAGATTGTTAATTTATTTCCACATGTATAATGAAATGTTACAATAGTTTCTAAATAATGTATGTAGTAGTAGGGAATACTCATATATTGCCTATGGTTGTTTGGTCTTTTAAGACCTGATGGCCCTTTATCACATGGTAGAATCATAGAATGGCCTGGGTTGAAAAGGACCTCAATTGTCAGGATCGTCAACCACTAGACCAAGCTGCCCAGAGCCACATCCAGCCTTACCTTGAATGTTTCCAGGGATGGGGCATCCACAACTACTCTGGGCAATCAGCTCCAGTGTATCATCACCCTCTGAGTGAAAAAACTTCCGCCTAATATCTAACCTTAATATCCCCTGACTTAATATAAAACCATTCCCCCTTGTCCTATTACTGCAAACCTGTGTAAACAATAATTTCCGCTCCAATTTATCATATGCTCCCTTCAAGTACTGTCAGGCCACAGTGAGGTCTCCCCAGAGCCTTCTCCATGCTAAACAAGCCCATCTTCTACTTTTCTTCATAGGAGTGATGTTCCAGCCCTCTGATTGTCTTAGTGTGGACCCATTCCAAGAGCTCTGCATCTTTCTAGTGCTGGGGGCCCCAGTCTGTATAAATACCTGGAATTGCTTCAGCCCAAGTGCAACACCTTGCACTTGGCCTTGTTGCACCTCATTAGGTTCACATGGGCCCACTTCTCCAGCCTGTACAGGTAACTGCCTGACAGAGCAGATAAAGAAAAAGCGGGACGTACAAGGCCTCAGCTGTCTTCTTCACTGTATCATATCCTTTCCATATAATCCTTAGAATGACAGACTGTGTGGGGAACTAATATGGGTATCTATTCAGTGCAGTTGAAATTTAAGGTTTTTTTTTTTTAATGTAGGCTGAACAGGAAGATGTTTCTCCTACTGTACAATTTACATCTGTCAAATCACCCTGCAATAGATTCCTCTAAGGAGCTGGTGACCTCTACCCGGAGAAGTACAGAAATGAAAGCTCCAGAACATAGTGTGTGAGAAGAAGTACTATAAAATTTAAAAGACCCTCAGGAACTGTGCAAATATAATTTATTTTCAACTAGAATTAGAGTTCTACTGTGTGTTTATGATTCTAGCTAGTAGCACACCACTAAAAGAATATACCACTGCATCCTTACTATTCCAGTATGGGAGATTAAAGATAAAATCGTACACTAAGAACTGTGATATAAGAATATGAGGGATACTACAGGATTTTCTAATAGTCTTTGGTAAGTTCTTTGTTAAACTGCCATCCCTCCTCCATAACACAAAGTGTAGCATGTGCATACCATTTGCTATTCATTATACTTTTAATAATATCATTTCTTAATCTATGCTATCACATGATAAAACTGGCAATCTGTCCTGGCTTTCTGAATTTGTTACACTAAAAAATTAAGTCAAATTATATTTTAAAATATTTTTGATTATACTTATTTTCTCTCAACGGAAACAAAATAGTGTCTTTGTTTCTCTGGTCACATTTCATTTCATACTATTGAGAAAAATTGCACGGAACTATTTTTTAAAGTTTTATATGTATTAGATATCATTTTCTGCATTCACTTTTTAGATGCTAAGGCAATATTTATAGGAAATATTATTCTGTTATTGATCGTTTGCTTTTGAGAATGAATTTTAGATTATATACTAGCTTATCAATTATAAGTATTCCTGATTGTTGAGTTTTGTGGGTCACAATATATATCCTCTCCTAATCAGTACTTTGTGATTTCCAAGTTGATAAGTATTAATTTTGTTAAATATTTTGGATAACGATATTATTGCTTATCAATGCAATTACTTTCAAATACTTATTTCAATGTAAAATAAAACTTGTTTAAAAAGTTGATTTTTTTTTACATAGTGTAATCTAATAATAGAATTCATATTAAAATATTATCAATATTATGCAAAAACTAAAGATAAAGAGCTAGTCATAGAGTGGCTATAAGCTGTTTTTGAGTATACTGTTGTTACAGTTATGTAAGGTATTAATAGACACATCCTTCTCTTGGTACTTTAAGGTTAAATTGTGTCTTTATTCCATTGTTTAGTGGAAAGCTGCCAATATTCAAGTTCATAAGCCTTTGTCAGAACTGATATAGCTCACATAGGAGACAGCTATTTAAAGACACACCCATCAGCTACTTTTTCTTTCCTCTATGAATACTCTTGTTCTCTCTCTCTCTCTTTTTTTTTTTCATGAAGAATGAAGATGGAATGAGAAAAAAAAGGTTAAGCACCAGTAGAGGTAAGGTCAGGTTTATTAAAATGACCATCCAGTAATTGGTTCTGTGTATCTCACAATGTTTAATAAAGTTAATCATTCTGTTTGTAACACTTCCCATTGTATCTCTTGTTAATAAGATATTTATTTTAGAAAAAAACAGTTTTAATGCTTAAACATAGCTTTACTTTATAGCAGTATTTATTTCCCTAATAAAATAAACATTGCACTTTTTTTTCCAAGATCATTTTCCTCCCTTTGATTAAAAAAACTTCCCTTTGATTATGAAGACACAAAGACTAAACTGTGTAACTAAAACACTTGCACTTCTATATCGCTTTGATGGAATATATTAGAATTCTTTTATCACTGTTGCTCTTCTGTCTGTCTTTCACATTTCTATTTTAAGAGAGAAACAGAAATGTTATTTCTGTGTCTTCAGGAGTTAAAGCATCTAACTCTCACATACGCAAAATTTTCTTCAAAGGAAGTAGAATACTTAGCTTTTTTTTTTTTTTTTTCCCAGAAAAAAAGAAAATAAACTAGGCATCACCTCAAAGCAAGACTCTGGTTCTTTATCTTTTGTTATCTTTATGAATATGATGATTGACAAGTTTTCATATATCTCTTTGTGATCTGGATGTAGAAAGTCCTACATTAAAAATATTTAGTGCTTAAATTTAATGATGGAATGTGGTCATACTTGATATAATTCTACCATTTTCTCATGTATTGAATAGGTTTCTAGGTGTCAAAAACAGGTTTCCAAATATATCACCTGAGGCCAACTGCGATCTTAAAGATCGAGGAAAAGAAGAGCACAGTGATACTGGGAGAAGTGTTATGAAGCCTTTCTCAAGAAGAGAAATATTAATTCTAACTAAAAAGGGAAAGAGATCTAAAGTAAGTTGCCCTGGGCTCTAGAACGTCTCTGAATGTTTGTAGATTCCTGTGTTATTATACAGATATAATTGTACACCTAAATTATGTATAATTATAGTAGGAGAGTGTTTGCTGATAAATTTCAAATCACTCAATTTTCTAATTAAAAATAAGAAAATAATTTCAAACTATTCAAACCTCTTGTTCACTGACAGCCTACTGGCTTTGGAGAGGATTGCAGAAACAGCATTAGTGCTGCTCTAGCTATACAGCTCTGTATGGATTACTGTGGGGAAATTCAGCTCCATTCCAGCCAGATCTGGTACACTGATACAGAGAGAGGTGAAATGATTTTACAAAACTGTGATTTCAGAAGTATAAACAATGGACTAAACAGCAGATCTAAATCCTAGAAAAAAAGGAGTAGTTTAAGAGTTTTATCCTGGAAAATATCAGAGAATCATAGAATGGTGTATGGATAAAGACAGGATATCACAGAGGCAAATTATGCATTGTAAGAAGACTGTAAATATTTTGCAACTATCATTGATATAATTACTATTTTATTTTTTAGTGTGTAAAAGAGATGAAGAATATTTGAGAATATTTGAAAATATTTCAGAATATAATTCTTGGATTTTATTTCACTCTTAATTTCTGACTTTTTCTGACACATTTATAATGATCATTAAGCTCATAGTTTAAAATAATTAATCATTAAACTATAGATTATGTATTATGAGGGACTGGCTTGTTCTTCAAGTTGCTTGCTTTTCAAGTTATACAGTTACTGTTGTCCAGTACTGCAAAAGAGATCCAACAAAAGAAACCGATTCAGAACACTTTCAGTAGAGCTTGAACAGGGACTAAGACGACCAGTATGTTCAGTGGCAGGAAGCCAGCAGATTTTTGCAGAATTGAAGGTGGAACTAGATGACCTTAAAGATCCCAAACCCAAATGGTTTCAAACCATTCTATGATTCCATAATCTTTCAGTTCTACTAAAACTAGTAACTCTGTTGTGAGATTACTGCCATTCATTTCTTGAATTTGGAGATAATTAACTGTGCCCATGTTGAAGAATAGCTGAAATTGTTTTACTTGCTCAATTTCTATGCTTATGTAAGGACGAGAAAATGCATGTTCATCAGTGTAAATTTAGCAAATTATCAGAAGTTCAAACGGTTAATGATATTATAGGGTTGCTCTTTAACACTTAGCATAAGTAAAATAGTTTCTGTTCTAAGGGCAGTCTAATTCAGTATAATTGACATTGAAATATTATCTCCCACTAATTTGGCATGAAGTGTTTAACTGCTGAGTTTCGTATTCAAAACCAAACTCTTCATTTGCATTTTATGTTGGGGCATAATTTGATTTACCATTTCTCCTGTTTTCCACAAAATGTGCTAATGACATGTATAAAATTTATGAACACATATTCAAAAAGCCAAAGAACAGATCTGAAGAATCTCTGGCTGAAGTAAGCAGGGCATAGCTATCTCTGTTAGAAAGATGTCATTTCCCATATGAGCTGTGCTAATGTAGTACTTGTCATACCAAGCTTCTTTTTGCTGTGAAGTTGGTCAGCCTACTGCATCTGCAAACTTCTTCTATAACCATCAAAAGACCAGCCTATGTCATGGCATTTTCAAGGCTCTCATCATCCAATCAAGCTAAAAATACCAAAAAAAAAAAAAAAGAAGAAGAAGAAGAAAAAAAAAATAACAACCAGTTTTTCATTCAACGTTACAACACTCCTGTTTCTACCCCAGATGGTGATGAAAGTAAAGTGTGATTTAAAAAATGGCAAAGAAAATGTGTGACAGACAGAAATGACAAGCCTTTGTCTATAGCTGGTGATACAATAACATGAACTGCCTCCCCATTGTCCCTAAGCAATATGTGCAGGGCAAGCTATACTACATTACTTGAACATACTCATTGAGCTCAGTTGGACCCTAAGTAGAGAAGACTCATACTATGCACTTGTCATAGTCTCTCAATCTGTGAGCCAGCTGCATTTATTTATTTATTTATTTACTTACTTACTTTTATTTTTATATTATTTATTTATTTATTTTTCCTCTGTGGTTCTGACATCTGTGAATCCAGGAGACCAAATGTAGTGGTACAAAAAATGACTCAGTCATCCAGACTGCAATGGCACTACCCTGGCAACTGTTACCCCTATGAACATTTTCAGTTCAGAACAGAATATATCATTAAAAAGTCTTAGTTTTACATAAGTAAACTTCTTAAGTAGATGCAAGATATGACAACGCTAAAGTTAGGAAATATGGGACTTTAATGCCATGCTTGTTGCGATTCTTGGGAAATACAGTAAGTTCTGAACTGAAAGAAGATATTAGATCATGTCTTCTAAAATGTTAGCCTCTATAAGACAGTACAGATCCTTCTGATGATATTTTTACAATTAATTTGTCACTCTTTTTTTTAGTAATGTATTAAATTTTGTTTTACACAGAGATGAATATCTGTATAGTTATAATGCAGTTAGTAGTTGGAAGTGTCTTCTGTGAAGTTATTTTCTTACCCTTTGTAGTATGTTGACCCTGAATTATAGTGTCAATTTCTTTTAGTTATAACAAAGTAAAATAGGAATAACTGTACAAAAGTAAATCAAATGACATACATGAAACAGCATGACAAAGATAAATGAATATTTGTTTTAGTTTGTATATCTTGAGGGCCTATATATGTAAATGCAAATATTGTCGCTTTCAGGCCCATACATGCAGAATAGCATGATAACAGCTAGGAGTGTGTGGCTCTCATTACTGTGAAGTTATGCAATGAATTAGAGAGTTATTAAAAAGCCACTTAGTTCTGAGACCATAAAGATCACTTAACTGTTCAATTTACATAGATATACATGAATAAATAATTACTGATAATAATACTGGACAAGACATATGGAAAACATTTCTTGAACTTAGTTTGCCAGGTAGGTAATTCAGAAAATCATTCTATTTCAGGGAATAATTGTTTGCAGTTGTCTCAGATTGAAACGAGACAAAAGAATTCAATAAGTAAATCTAAAGATGCCATTTATCTGTAAATATGGCGGTATGGAAATGCCTGCAAACTCTGTTCTTCCACTTTCCCTTGGAAAAAAAAAAATATATATATATATGTAGTTTGTAAAAATTTTCTTAGCTGACAGCGCAATCAACTAATTCCCTCCAAGGCACTTCCATCCTTCAACATTCAACTTAACATCTGTTCACTTCTTCCTACAGCCACCTAAACAAATGAAAACGTGAAGCCAGTTGTTTTTTGCTGTTGTTCTAAGCAATTATATATACATACAGCAAACCTTTCAAACAAATCTCAGAAAACCAAACAAAACAAATTACTTAGAATATCACGGGGAAACATATAATGTTATATTAATCCAGTTCACAGTGCTGATTTGTGCAGATAATCTGACTTCAAACTTTCTGTATGCAATTGTACATAAGGATTAAATGGAAGGACTGAAAAATACAGTTGTGTCCATTTTCGTTTGTTTTACTATTTTACTGTAGGCTATCAGGAGTATAGAGTGTATATAAAAGACAGAAAGAAGAGGAGACATGTATGCTATATGCAAGTAATTTTTTGACTACGCAGAGCTCCAGCATACAGCCAAAGACATGGCTGTCAAAACTCTGAAAACAACACTGGTGTTGCGCTCCTGATGGTTTGTTACAGATCACCTCATCAACAGGATGCAGAAGATGAGGGCTGGCAGCCAGAGAACTTCTAGTAAAGGTTGAAAACTGTGAGACTGAAACACTTGATGCCTTTTTGCCTCACATTTCAGTAGCAAAATCTTGCAGATTCCCATGCATGTGAGACAGTTTTGGGAAGGAGAACTGTAACTAGTAGTAAGGTCTACAATCATTTGGAGATCTCAGAGTAAAAACTTGGATGTATTGAAATCCAGGATGATATTGGATAATGCTCTAACTGGATGTGTATGCTAGGCTGTCATATTAAAATAGTGGTTATGAGGAGAGATTTCTGACAGTTGCAAAGTCTAACATGATATTCATTCTCCCACAGTGCAAACTGAACATCCAGGAATCAAGGACTTCATTCTCCGTAAAAGTTGTAAAATATATATTTCCACCTTTTCTAAACATGCTACAGATGAGAAAGTGTCCAAAGGATCCTATGTTAATCTATCAAAGTTAACCCAAACTTGATCCACCTGATTGCCATTTATGTTTAAATAACTGGCTATGAATACAAGTGGAAAACAATCACTGTAAAGCACCTTGAAAATTCTTTTCATAAAGGCTTTTAACTCAGTCTCCCATTTCTATTCCCACATATAAACTGAGGAAGCACGGTCTAGATAAATGCATGTAGTGGTTTCATCTAGAATGATTTTTCCTTCATAGTGTCTGGTATGATGCTATGTTTTGACTTTAAGAGGGAAAGTTACTATCTGTACAAACAGTAAGATGTAAGGGTAGAGCACAGAATTTGAGGGTACTGGTGGATAGCAGCTGGACATGAGCCAGTAATGTGTCCTCACAGCCCAGAAAGCCAATCATATCCTGGGCTGCATCAAAAGATTGGCCAGCAGGATGAGGGAGTTGATCCTGTTCCTCTAATGTGCACTAATGAGACGTCAGCTGGAGTACTGTGTCCAGATGTGGAGTCCTCAGTATAGAAGAGACATGGACCTGTTGGAGAGTGTCCAGAGGAGGATCACAAAAATGATCCAAGGGATAGAACACCTTACCTATAAGAGCAGGCCAACAGAGCTGGGGCTACCTGGTGTACATACAGACAGTTGGCTCAATATGAGCCAGCAGTGTGCCCAGGTGGCCAAAAGGCCAAGAAGGCCAATGGCATGCTGGCTTGTATCAGGAATCGTGTGGTGAGCAGGACTAGAGAAGTAATCCTGCCCTTGTACTCAGCATTGGTGAAGCATCACCTTAAGTACTGTGTTCAGTTTTGGGCATATCAGTACAGAAGGGAAGTTGAGGTGCTGAAGCAGGTCCAAAGAAGGGTGACATGTCTTCTGAAGGGCTTGGAGAATGTGTCTTATGAGGAGAGACAGAAGGAACTGGGGCTGTTTACTCTGGGGAAAAGGAGGCTGAGGGGAGACCTATGATTCCTTGTTTCTATGATGTTATCTCAGAGCTCTTGTTGTCTTAAGAAAGATGTCTGTAATGACCTGCCAGCTCTGTTCCATTCCTTTGTCCCTAAAGACAGTTTCCCAAGAGATGTCATTCAACAATTCCCTGAACATCCAGAAGTTTGCTCTCCTGAAATTCAGGATCCTATAACAACAAATGTGCCCATATTCCTTGAGATCATTAACTCAAACACGGCATGGTTGCTACAGTCCAGACTGATTCCAATCTTTAACTGTTCATTTTTTCTGCAATGGTGAGCACCAGGTCTCAGTAAAATTTCTCCTCTGATCTGTTTGTCTAATACCTGGACCAAGAAGTTATCCTCAGTGGACACAAGGAATCTCCTGGACTGATTGAAGCTCACCTTTTTACTTTCTCAGCATACATCTGGATGGTTGATCCCTGATCAGGATGAGAGCCTGCGTGAGTGATGCTTCTTGTAGCTGAAGTAAGAAGCCCATATCCACGAGCATCCCTTGATTGGTATCACAGTTTGAATGTCTGTACTGAGGTGAATTTTTTCATATCTTGTTTAATTCAATGAACACTAAAGATCTGACTTCAGGTATTATTCTGAAGTGTTAGAACCTGTGAGAAAAAAGCATGAAAAAAAATCCTGCCTTTGCAAATGGCAAAATGATCTGTAAAGTTTCAGCATTTGCTATCTCCCTAATGTTTATTCAACTTCAAAACATTTCCTGTGTCTCTATGAGGAAACAAAAGTAAAATGTTTTCTTTATTCCCTTAAAACTAAAGCAAATGAAATAAAATTAATGAATTTCTAAGTGAATATCCACTAAAAGGAACTTTGCACTGCAATTTTCTTTCTATTCTACACAGAACTGCCACCGTAGTAAGTTTCATGCAGATTTCATCCTCCTCTTGTACACACTCTGACTTGATATACTATTATTTAACTTTATTACATAATATGCAAATTTTATTTGAGAAAGTTGATATCTACTTTGCATATAAATCAGTCCTAGAGATAATTCTCCTGAAATTTATGAATGGAAGCATATTTGGTACCCATTAGTCTTGGATTATAATTGAAACATTGAAGAGCATTATTCAAATATAAATTATTATTTACTCTCATAGAAGAAATGTAAAAAGATTTGTATATCAGTCATTAACTTAAGTCAGAATAGAGGGCCTTGGTTAATAAACTGGAAATAGTGATTTTTTTACTCTTTGCTTACTTGTTGAAAAGAAACAAATAAAATTAGATTAAAGAATCTATATATATTTGTTTCCAGTGGAACTGTTGTACAGCAATATACTTAAATTTCATCATTAGTCTGCATCATGACTGTCTCCATAAACACCTAAGGATTGTTCCAGATAGTTTATAAGTACACACTATGGGCTTAAAGTAGGTCACCTTTTTGCCACTGTGGAAATCTTAATCACAAAAATATCACAATGGGTTAAATGTTCTCATAACTGTAGTAGTTATACGAGAAGTTATTTCTGTGTGGGTTTATTTCTCACAATGGAAAATAGCGTGCAGTTAGACATTCAAAATGAACATAACAGGAAATGAAGAAACAAAATACATCATGTCAACTAAATTCTTCTTACATCTCTGGAATGGTATCTAGCACACATAAAGAAACAAGAATGGAAAATTATCTTCCTGAAATCTTCTGTTGGGATTATATGCCATCTCATGCAAATGAGGTATATAAGCATGATAGAGCACAGTGATACCAATTAAGAGCAAGCTACGAAAAGCAAACATTTCTTTGGTATATTAAATTACTTTGCTCCTGTTGATGTTTTATGAGTATTTAAAGTCTCACTCAAAGCGTAGCAGAAATGCTAAGTCATGGCTTGAAACAGTGATTGAGCACCTGGTGGGAAGGCAGGGCCAACCCAGGGGAGCTCAGGTACATGCAATGTACCTGAGTGACTGGAAGCAGTGAAGCCAGAATCCCCCCCTTCCCAGATCTCATTTAAGGGTTGGCAGTGGAGGCAAGGATTTCTTCCTGGATATTCCTGTGTGCCTGAGGTCTTCTAAAGGTAAGCAGCTTTTTTCCTTTGTTTCTGTGCCCACAGCTGTTGCATTTGAGCAAGTCCTCACTTGCTGCAACCTAGTACTTAACTACTCTGCTATCATTGCTGTGCTTTCTGTTGTGTTTCAGCATTACACAAAGCAATAACATTTTCAACAGGAATTATCTGTGCATCAGTTGGAGTTGGTGAATATGTTTCTAATTCTACAAGCAAACATACTTACACATTACATAGCACTCTTCAGTAATTGTGAAATCACTTCCCTAAGTAGGTTAGGATTACCTTCATTTAAAGAGAAGGCCAGTATGTATATTCAGGTTATGTAACTCATTTCTGCCTTATATGGTAAGGCAGTAGCAGGACTGAAAAGAAAAGCCCAAGCCTTCTCAAGCCTGCTTTCTGATGAATAAAGATACTTTTCCTGATGTTGTAAAATTCTCTGTTCTGTAAAATACGTAGACCTTCATCTTAAAAATAGAATTAAGTTTAAATAGATGCCAAAATAACTGCATATGTGAATTTGATATCTTTCTAACTCATTTCCTTCTGTTTTAATTTATTTTGTGAAACCTTATGAAGTTCTCCCTTTACACAGTCAAGCTCAGATGTCCTAACTGTGTCCTCTGCCAGCTTCTAGTGCACCTCTATCTTAATCCCTGGGGAGGGGGGCAGTGTGAGAAGCAGAAAAGGCCTTGATGTTGTGTGAACACTGCTTGGGAATAGGTTTTTTTTATCAACACTGTTGTCCAGTCACAAATCCAAAACATAGCATCCATGAATTATTGTGAAGAAAATTAACTCTCTCCCAGCCAAAACCAGAACAGGGGTTAACTAGATTGTACAAAATGAGAGATGTTTGTGGTGGTCGGAAGAGAGTTCTCCCAGGGAGAAAATTCTTAAATTTCTTTAAAAAATTGAATCCTTAAAAACAAACAAACAAACCAAACAAACAAACCAACCAAACAAAAAACACTACTAAACATTGGGCTATTCTACTTGAATAGTTTTACCTTAATTGAGAGTAAATATGAATGTTACAGTAGTATGTTGCTTTCTTGCATAGTAAATGTAATAGTAAAACAGTATCACTTAGTCACTGTACACATACAACAAACACATACATATACTTGCTTTGAGTTTTCATACATTTTTGAATCATAGAAGGCACTGAGATTCACTGCTATGTTTGTGACCTATTTTTAAAGAATATGAATTATTTTAAAATATATTGTTTAGCCATTGTGAATGAATTGAAAAGTGAAAATTTCTGTAGCGCTTCACTGAGATGTGGACTACGATTTCTTTATTAAACTATTGTACTTAATAATATAGTATCTATTTTTCGTATTCTGTTTTTATTTTTAAAGATGAGTAAAAGATTTACATTTTTGTAGGGGTTTTTTTGTTTTTTTTTTTTTTTGTTTTTTTACTATTCTGTTTTAATTTTCAGAGTCTTTGGTGGAAACAAATACTTCTTCAATTCCCTTTTTTCTGGGAGAGTTTTCCTATTTTGTAAATAACATTATTTTTCATTCCTTATATTGGCTTAAAAGCCAAATGAACAGTGCAGGGAAATAAATGTGCGTCATTTGTCTTTCTTGGTGAAAAACAGTTAATATGAAAAATTACCTCTTTTTTTCCTGGGAAGACAAATTTTGCATACATTTTACTTTCCTAAACATGTTATTTTAAATTGAAAACAGTTGTATCTCACTGTAGTGACAGATGTCTTCTGTTGGGTCGTATGACCCCTGAATCCAAGCAATCTGTACATGCTCTACACTTTCCTGGAAACTCTGTATTATTGTGTCTTCATTGCTACAAGAACAGTATGTGTCCTGGCAGCAGTTTTGTATGCAATATTCATACAGATTAAACATCAGGACATCATACCTCTGTCAGTTTTCTGCTAGAGGAACACATTTCACAAATACACAGTATCTGTTTATGTAGTCATTTCAAATAAATAATTTTATTTGGCATTCCACTTCTCTGAATTCTATTGTACCAGGCTATGAGCAAAGAACTGACTTAGAACCTCTACTGTTTGTGCCTCTTAGTAAATTTGGAGGGGCTACATTATATAAAAAAACAAATAGTCTCGTAAATAATTTTATTGCAATTGATTTTGAGCAAATGACTTATTTGGATTTTTTGGATTTGCTAATACGTTCTATTGTAAATCTGTGTAGGAGAGCATATTTGAAAATGAGTGTTCCTTGTTCCCTCTCTTTTTCTAAAATGAGGAGGAATTAATATATTTAGTTCTTATATACCTAGAATACAGCTGGCAAATCTCAGTCATGAGATAATAACAACTTTTTCAGAGTGTCTTACTCTGTTGCTGTATGTCCTTAATGTATAATTAAAAACAAATAAACAAAAAAGCCTCAAAGCAAGCTGTAAACGTTCACATTGCAAAGAGTTTCTTAGGAGTTATCCACAGTTATCCACCTCAATTCCTCATGAACCTCTTTTCCCTTCACCGAGCTCTTTTTGCACTTCCCTCTTCTTTCAGTGCATGTGACATAGAGCAATATAAGCATAAAGTTAGAGAGGTCTAAAGAGAAAGGAGAATGCCCTTTGTTGGGCTTTTTTTTTTTTTTGAAATACATAGCTAGAACAATTGCAGTGATTGATGCATGAGTTTGTTTCTAGAACAAAAAGACTGAGATGCTTGGTAGAGAATCATCTGTATCCTGCTCAGAAATCTCTGAGTAAAGAAGGAATTTGTGAGCAAAGCTGTATCCAGACTTCGTAGCTTCCAGAGGTCTAAAATTATATTTTAGAAGTATCACAGAATTACATTAGCAGCCTAAATATTATACAAGGAGAAATCTTCTAAATTTGCCTTACCTATTGACTGCTCTTTAACTGTCTTGGCTTTGAGGAACTGCAATGTTTGCCAGCGCTAATTGTATCTTAGTGTAGAAGGAGACCGTTGTAAGAATAAATTTAAAGAAAATTGAAAACCTCTTGCCTAATTACAGAAACAGTCTTAGAGACCAAATAAATATTATTTCCCAATCTGAGAGACATTTTCAAATGCTTGGTGTACTTTATATTTGAAGAGAGAGAAAAAATTTCTTTGTTACTGCATGTTCTCCAATACTATGTTATTTCCTCTCAAAAAATTACTAAAGTGTTTGCAAAGAGCTTTCATTAGACGTGCATTTTCAGAAATGTTGGCTTATTACTGTGTATCTTTCTATCTCTCCATCTGAGATGGAGAGGAAGAGGTTACCCTATTCATCACTTCTGTCTGCATAGTTTGTAGACATCAGAGACTTTGACTCATATATA
Source organism: Oreortyx pictus (assembly GCA_036925125.1). Taxonomy (NCBI): domain Eukaryota; kingdom Metazoa; phylum Chordata; class Aves; order Galliformes; family Odontophoridae; genus Oreortyx; species Oreortyx pictus. The sequence goes on along the minus strand of JAUPFR010000006.1, from coordinate 33,154,830 downwards.
GAATAAATTGATTTGGGACAGCCTAACCAGTTGCCATTCCTACAGTGTGCCTTTCTTTTTCTTGCCAAACACATTGCCTATTAAAGTCAGTGCCAATTTATGTTTGCATAGCAGTCTATAAACTATGATGGTTCATCAGCATCCATGCCTCTCACAGTCAGCTCAGACATGCCTGCTGTGGAAGTGTAAATTTATGACAGAGAAGTGGGATGCAGAATTGGGGTGGTAACCACTGCAGCTAGAAAAAATTAAGCCAACATTGTAAGTGAGTCAACATTCATAGCTAGAACAGAACACCTCCTAAACTTCAGTCTAACTGGTGTGTTTTGTTCAGAAAACAGATGATGCCTGGTGGTGTTTTTTCCATAGACGTAACAGGGATAGCTATATTCAGAAACACTGTAGTGCATGCATTGCTTTATATTATTGAACTTCAGTGTATACAAGTTTAACTAGAGCCTCTGACTTGCTCATATCATATTTTTCTTTTGATAATTCTTGAATTTAATTTTAGTTCCCATCTAGGCAACCAGTAGAGATGTAAGTGCAGGAAAAGAAAAACTTCATAGACTGCTAAAGAAAATTATTAAAAGATGAAATAGGAATGATGAACCAGTAAGTAAGAATATAATAAAAACAAATAAACATCGAGGTTGGGTTCACTAATGTGAACTGCCTCTTTCTGAGAACAAAGCTGAAACACTGCTTCCAAGACAAGAACAAGAATATAGTACTTGTTTCATCTGTTTTCTCAGTAAATGTTTGAAGAATTTAAAAACAAAGATCTGTGTAAGAAAAGTTCAAGAAGTATAGGTTTTGGGATTAATGAATATAATAAATGGTGCAAAAAATACAGTTACCAAAGTAAAATGTTGCTATTTTTGATTCACAAAACAAACTAGTGATTTGGAGATACTAATGTATTTTAAGGAAACTTTTATCCAATTAAAATGAACTTTCTGCTGTTTTTTCAAATCTGAAGTAAAATGACCTGAAGAAAACACGTTTGTGTACTATGACTGACATACGAACAGCATTAGGAAAATATAAGTACACATGTGAAGTACTGATCTGCTGACTTTCAGGAAGTACTGAAGTGCTCCACCATAAGACCTCTTGAATAAAAGTGGTATTCCTACGACGTGGCAAGTTAATTATTAGTAAGAAGGGAATTTTTCAAGCCCTATGTTAGGAATGACAGATTTAGTGGCCAGAACTGGTCTAAACTTTGAAAATCTTGTTTGAATTCTGTCTGAAATGGCAATGAAAGTAAGATTTCTTTTTCTTTGAAATTTCTTTTCATTTGTTTATTCATCAAACAGAATGCATGGTACCGCACAAATACAAGTAAATAAAAAAAAATGTTTCTTATTTAAAAAAATTAAGATAGAAAACCTTTGATAACTAGCCATAAAATTCCGCTACTGTATATGTATATCTATTTTCAGAGAAAATAAAATCTGTAGAGACATCTATTATCTAAATACACTTCTACTATGCTTAGACTCTGATAGTTTAAATCAACTTCACCCTGAATACTTCCTTTCAAATTTTAATACAATATGAAGGCACTAAATGGATTGTACAGAGTATGAGTTTGATAACGTATCCTGCAGAAGAGATCATGTCTGTTGAAGGGATTTCCTGTTCCATTCTGCAACTCCACATCTCCTTCTCTCAGGAGACATTAGTTTTCCCTCAGGTTTGCTAGGAGACCTGTTGGACCTGTTTCGACTAAAAAATTACGAGGAGCGGCTGAGGGAGCTGGGATTGTTTAGTCTGGAGAAAAGGAGGCTCAGAGGAGACCTCATTGCACTCTACCACTTCCTGAAGGGAGGCTGTGGTGAGGAGGGGGTCGGCCTCTTCTCCCAGATAACTAATGACAGGACGAGAGGGAATGGCCACCAGTTGCGCCGGGGAAGATTTAGATTAGATTTGAGGAAAAATTTTTTCTCTGAGAGAGTGGTCCGGCACTGGAATGGCCTGCCTAGGGGGGTGGTTGAGGCACCGTCCCTAGCGCTGTTCAAGAAGCGTTTAGATGAGGTGCTAAGGGATTTGATTTAGTAGCTTAGTGGGTAGGCATGGTGGTGTGAGGATGGTTGGACTAGATGATCTTGTAGGTCCTTTCCAACCTAATGAATCTATGAATCTATTCCAAGTTATTCTAACGAACAGTTTTGCTAGCACTGTTCATTTTGACAGAAACAAATAAGTCAGTATTTGCAATGCAGCTTAGACAGATTGGAAGGGATGGAGACCTTCCAGTGGACACTGATAAGCAGCTGGCATGGTGAAAGCTTCCACTGACACAGCTGCAGTGGGAAGAGGATGTGTGATCTAGGCCTGGGTGTAAGAAAGACAATCTAGCAAATCCCAGAAAGAATAAAACAGATTTGGTTTTGTCTGAAGGAGGCAACCTTCATTCAGTATCAAATAAAGATACTACGTGAAAATGAAGTTTGTCACTATAAGCTGAGAGTGAAGGATTTTATTTCAGTAACAACTTTATTTGTAAGTCTGTAAAGGTAGAAGGTGCCTTAAACATCACTGAGTATGACTTCCTGTAGACAGTAATTATTTGAGGGAAACAGCTCTGCCAAGTTCACATGTCATTTGAAAATCTGATTTGCACACTGTTGAAAATGATTTTTATGAGAAGTCTGGGACGTGGAGCTGAAAAATTTACCATAAATTCTGACTCTTTTTGTTAAGTATTTACTATAGCAAGGATGGATATTTTCTTAATTCACATTTTCTTTGAAAAATTCTTTGCAGAAAGTTCATAACATGCAAATATTTTCACTGTCCGTATATCAGAAGGAATTTTCAGCTTCACAGTTGATGCTTCATCATTAAAACATAGAGATTAAAGCTGAATATTAACCTGCTTAATTGTTCTTATACCACATAAGATACTGGTAAAGTATTCTATTGTTCAAAGACCTCCATAGTACCATTGCACAATAAGATGGGTAACTGACTGGCATTTGCCAAAGTAGGATAGAATTTTAAAGAGGTGTTCATGCAGGTTTTGTTGTGTGAAAGGTAATGGTGTGGGAATTAGGTCTGAGTAAAATTAACATTTCTTATCTTTGTGGAGCTGCCAGGAAAGTGTTTGGGATGGTAGCAGAAATAGGAGGTGTTACTTTTTGCACAGAATGGACAGGAGCTGGTATGCTGACCTCTCCTGATGTTTAGCATTGAGCCTGTTTCTCACTGTGAGATGATCCTCTGGATTTGAACAGCCATTCTGGAAAATCTTGCAGTTGTTCAACTTCACTTGGTCACAGCTAGTCACACAGAAAATAATTGGCCAGTCATCAGCTTTAAGGTTTTGACAAAGACTGTTTTTTTTATAAATTATTATTATTGTTTTTTGTTTGTTTCCAATAAATCTGACATTAGCAAAACAAATTTAACAAGTGGAAAAGTGTGGAGTAGCCTAGCCACTGTTTTCAGTTCCTGAAGTTAGTGTAGAGGCCTAGACGTATGCAAGCTGTTCTGTCTGAAGCATATGGCCTGGTGTGCTGCTTTTACAGATCCAGCGTATTTTGCATTTTTTTACAGCGTGACATATGGGCTTTCTTTCAGATTTTTAATGACTTGTTCTAAGGAAATCTCTGACTCTGTTGTCCCTCCCAGCTAGGGCCTGGGAGCCTGGGTGAACCAGAAAAGCAGAAACTCTTATGGCTCCTTGAAAAAAAGTAACTACGATTGTTGCGCCACCACTAAGCAATTAAGTGGCATTGTCCTGGGCTGTTAATGTATGAGAAGGCTAAATATCGCACCATCACATTGTCTGCCACTGCCAGTATTGCTTCTCCTTTGCTTTCTCAGTATAAATAGTGCCATAGAATTCAAGAAATAGTCAATGTGTGATCATCATATTCAAGTCAAAAATCTCAAAGGAGCTCTTGAAAGACAGCTGGGTAGATCTGCAGATTGTTCACAAGGTTTGAAGTTAAGATATGTAGGATTCAGCCCATTTGAAATCACCCAAAAGGAGCTCACCCCTCAGAAGCTTGAATAGAATTAGCAGGATATTTCTGCTTCTAGTTTTAAAGTAGTTTTAAATGTGGTGATGGAGGACTCTCATAGGAAGTTGTGATCATCAAAATAGTACCTGGATTTATCTGAAAAACTCTTGACTCCAGTGATGGTCAGTAGTACATATTTCAAGGCTTAACTGGGAGTCACTTTTTAACTTTGTTGGACAGTCCTTTTCATATATCTCAAATTAGATGCTGTGGTCAAGAATCACAATTTTAATAGCAATTGATGGAATAATTTCCATATTACATTTGAACAGTGCAATGCTTTGCATGTCCTTGTGGTGTAAGAACTGAAAAGTTAAATTAAGAAGTTTTGTTGCATTGAGGACATATAAGACAACATTTTTAACAAAAAAAGGAAATGGGAGTACTTATATTAACAAACTGTTACATTGTGAACCGTCATCTTTAGATTACTGGTAGAAGTGTGCTTAAAATAAAGAAAAATCTGACATAGAAGTAAATACTGCCTTGATATCATACATTCTCCAGGTACTAAATCCTGTTTCCCTGCTTTATGCTACTTCTGATCAATTGCACAATGGAAAGCAGCTGAGAAATTACTGCCAAAATCTTTTGTATCATGATATTGCATGAAAAGTAAGATTTTTCATGTTTTTAACCAGCGTGCTTCACAAAGAGTGAGCTTGAACCCTTTTTATAGTCTTTAATTGGTCAAAGAACATTTACCTAACCATTTAATTCAAACTAATGAGGGTTTTAATGCGCCCTGTCCTATATCCTTGTTCTAGAGTTATGCAGGAGTCATGCTTGGAAAGCACATCTATTACTTGTGTTAGAGTGTGTTTACTGTCTGTCTGCAAGACTGTATATCTAAATGTATAAGGGATGGCCCTCAAGCAGTAGCACTTAAAATATCATGTCCATTCAGAGTTTAGGCTGGATTTTTGAATGTTACAGAGACAAGGATTGAAATTGAGAGGGTAAGGGAATACATCCATTCTTGTTCTCCCAGGGCATGTGTTCAGTCTTTACTTACATGGTTCTGTTTCTGTTGTTGTCAACAACCATTCTGTAGACTCATATGGAGGAAAAAAAAAAAAAAGTTCTCCCTAAGGCATGTGGTGACAGAAAGGAGGGAATTCAGATGTATTTATTTCTACAGTAGAGTAACTGGAAGCATGAAAGACCCTGAGAAATCCTTCTAGAATGGAGTACTGTACAGACTCACTCATTTATTCATAAATCTACTTCCAGAGTAAAATCTAACATGTATTCTGTTTCAGCATGTTGCATGATAGTATAGGAAAGTGTAAAAGAACTATGCAAAAAAGAGAAAAATTTGTAACCCATATTTAAAATCAATATATATATATATATTACTGAATCTTCTATTACTTTTGAGCTTTTCTGCTCATTTTCAAGTCTGCCCTTCCAGCAGCACAAATAACCAGAGATCTAGCTGAGATTTAATACAAGAAGAGATTTAATGTTCCTTGTCAACAATTATAAAATTGAAAAAAATTGTTTCTTTGCCGATACAAGAACTAGGTAAAAGACGCAGTGTTATAGGCTGTATTACAGAGGCATCAGGATATGGGAGAGGCTCTCTAAAAGTTGGCAGGCGTTTTGAAGGAAGTTCACTCTTGCCCTCTTATTAATAATTTCTAAGACTATGTTAAGGATCATTATCAAAGACAAGCTTATGTAAAAGCGCTTGAACTACATTTTTAAATGCCATTTTTACTCAGTTGTAACTTAGAAAGTAATGTCATTAGGAAGTGTTTCTGTCAGCATTTCCCCTACAAACAGGGAGTTTTGAAGGGGATTCTTGGGCTTTTAAGAAATACCTGAGAAAGATGGAGGGGAAAAAAAAGACTGAAATATATCTAATAATTTAATGAATGTACTAGTTGTACTACATCATCATTAAAATAACATCTGTTCTTATGCTTTCATAACTCTGAAGCCTCGTGCAATAATAGCTCTACTAAGCATCTCACATGTCCCATTTTGAAGCTGGCAGATGATTCCTGTATCTCCTTGTATTTTTGCTATTATATTTCAGCAGCTTAAAACTCTGTGATGAGAGTTAGAAATGTGACAGAGTTGAGAAGTTTGTTTTCAATGAAGAAATACAAAATATGAGGGGAAAGTACATGTTAGGTTGGAGTAAACTAAACTCAGCCAAAGATGACTGTCAATGGTTTATCGGCTGGTTTGGCCTGGTTCTGTGACTAATGGGGTGACAGACACACACCACAGGAAAGGGGGGAAAGGGAGAGGATAGGGAGATGGGCCTAAAAACAGATCGACAGCAATGATCTGAGGAGAAAACAAATTTGTTAAATACTGTATTGGAATGCAAAATAATACAGTATAACACAATATAATTGGAATTGAAAATAATAAATGAAATAAAATGAGAGAGTGTGTGTCCAAAACTGAAGGACTTACTCTCTAAAGCTGAAGGTGAGATGGCTAGGAAGCTTCCACTGCTGAGATGCACAGTGAAAAGAGAAAGTCTCGGGACTTGCATGCAGTTTTATCTTTCCCTCTGGAATGCAAAGTCCTCTGGGGTATGAAGTTTTCTTCTGAGAGCCAGGTACCTGGAAATTTGGCACTCCATTGACTTGGAGCATTAACTCTTTTACTCCCAGTACCTTGCATGATATTATGATGTGGAATACCAATAATGAAAATCAGAAAACCATGACATTTAACCACTTATTCCACATCCCCACATCATGCTTTTATACATATATATATATATATATATATGTACATGGAATTACTGACTGCACGGTCCCAGGTCCCTAGGCAAATACAGTTCCAGGGAGAAGTTTTTCCAGCATGCTCTTTATATATACTACAGGGACCCTATCTCCCTCTACAGTATGTAGGGAGCTGGATTGGTTAGGAACATCTCGGTTGATAGATCCTTGAGTGTTTACCAACCAGGTGGCTTCTGCCAAATGCTTTTCCAAATGCTTAAATGTTCTGCCACTAATTGCTTTCAACATAATGGGTTGTTAAAACTATATCATATGATTTTTCCAGAAGCTGTTGCATGATAGGGGATATGATAAATCCACTCAGTGCCATGATCTTTGGCCCAAGTATTTACAAGAGAATTTTTGAACTGAGTCCCATTTTCTGATTCTGTTCTTCCTGGAACGCCGTGTTGCCACAGAACTTGTTTCTTGAGACCTAAGATGGTGTTTTGGTTGGTATCATGGGGTACTGCATATGTTTCAAGCCACCCAGTGGCTTGCTCAGTCATGTGCACTTTAAGTTGATGCAGAATTTATCACATAACTTTGTTGAACTTTTCATATACTTATCCCCAAATTTCTGTTTCTTTGAAATTTTGATGGATTTTAGTTTTTCCAGTTTACTAGCCAGCAATCTGAAGACTGTTACTGTAAGTTGTGCTTTCCCAGTTTGCTGTTTTCTGTGCATGTCTCTCTGTGTAGTAGCTTTCCTTGCTGAGAGTAACTGTAGTATTTGGACATAGAAGAAATCCTCCCTTATTTCACAGTGTTGCTAAGTTTTAAACAAGTTTTTCAAAACAGTCTGCATTTCCTCAGGACTTTTGATTGGGATTTCTGAAAATATTAATTCTATAATGGGTATTTACTCATTAGCTTAAAGTAAAACACTGGTAACAACTACTTGGGTTATGAAAGCAATCAATTTCTACATTAGTTCTGAGGTCAGTCTCTGCCAGGCTCAGATTCAGTGTTTTTACTGACTTATAGAGATTTGCCAAGTGATTATCCTACTGGAGGAAAAGACTGACAAAAACCTTCGAGCCCAGAGACAGAAGGAAAAAAAAAAAAAAAGAATTGGGTGAGAGGTGTTTTTTTATTTCAGTTGGGCTAATATTGTGACACATAGGAGTATCCATGCATCAGTAAGAATGTTATATGCATATAGGCTTAACTTAGTTTTTGTTTAAGCCATTTGGTGTAGGCTTAAAAAAATAATGTTGAAAATTATAAAGAGGATAAGGAAATTTAAGAAGTATATAAAGAAAAAATAATCTGATTTTTAAGACTGATTGACTTGCATTTAGAATAGACATGAGCATTAATACTCATGAATAATGAGCTGCTCTATCTCCTTTTCTGGTCCCCAAAAAACAGGTTTTCAAAGCTGCATCTTCTACTAATATCAGTGCTATGTCCTTCTTATCTTGTAGAAGTTGGAATCAAGTATGGTTTCAAAGTTTCCAAGTATATGGAAAAAAAAAAAGTCTCTCACACATAAGTAAATATAATTCCATTTGTATATCAGAATAATCTGAGGAAAGTCCTCTGAATGGAAAGCAGCAAAGAAATGTCATATAAACAATGTGACAAGAGTACAAAATTTTACAAAGAAAATAATACTTAAAATTTAATAGTCTTTTCTAAGCAAACCATTCAAATCCAGCTTTGTTCCCAAGTTATTTGTAAGGGAGGATATGCTATCAATTCTACAGAAAATACTGAAACTTTGAAATTAAACCCTTAGACTGATTTGTAGTCATACCTAGCACAGGTATAGCAGAGTTCTCAGCAGTCTGTGATTGGCACCAACTGCTCTTGTCTTAAGCTATTTCCCTCTCCCTAGCTGTAAGTTTGTCTTTTGTATGTGGGACAATATCAACAAGAATAACTGAAAGTAGTTTATAGAGAATATCTTCTGGCATAGTGCTTAAGAAGGTCTATTAATTGGCCTGAATCAAGCAAAATATAAATTTTAATTTAAACCTTGATTGTCTGTATAGCAAAGGTTACTGTCATAATTCTCGCTTCTTTTCTTCACTAAAAAACATTCCAGACCTAAAAAAAAATTCATTATTTCCCTCCACTAACAACCCTGGGAATAGAGCATCTGTCTTAGACTTTGTTTCTTGGTTCTTTGGCAATTTCTTGCTTTTCGGTACTATCCACGGTTGGCAGTTTGGGCACTGAAAGCATGGGACAGCTGTTTTCATTCCTCTTCTTGGCACTATAGATTAGATATAAATTCATAAATTAAACATGCTCAGGACTGCTCTTGGCACTGAGGCCAGCTGGAATGGAGCATCCCATATCCATGCTATTACGCTGCTTCCCTCTTCAACAATGGTGACATAATCCAAACTGCCTAATAGGTGCAGCCCTTGGCCTGCTGTAGCTCCCAGCTGTGTACAGCAATTGTCTGACAGAGTCATAGCCAACCCTGAAGCCAGAAGTGCACCAGAGACTTTTTAACAATGTATATGATTATGTTCCAATTGCTGGAAATATTCCCTGCATGATTCTGATGTAAATGCAGTTACATCATTCTTTACCAGAGAGAAACAGCAATTTCAGGGAATGTCTTGTGACAACCCCCTATTCCATTAATTGGCATCCTACAGTTGTACATTTGCATATATTGAACACCATTTTTTTTTTTTTTGAGAAACTACTAGCAAAATGTAACTTTTTTTTTTATTATTCCTGGAACTCGTGTCATCAAATGTATGTCTGGATATTTGTGTCTCTGATGAGATCAATGTGAAAATTATGTGGTTGAGACTTCTAAGTACTAAGCATTTTTGTATTTCATTCCCCTCAAGACTGAGAGTTTGTTTCATTAGTTTCAGCTAGTTATTCAATTTCACAGCTTGCGCACAAAAATGGGAAATATTAACTAGCAATTTTCTTTTGGTTTGTTTTAGGAAAAGTATTGCAAAGTACTTGAAATCTGTTGCCAGGTTACTCCAATGAGCAGAAAAAAACTGCTAATAGAATTAGAAAGTATTGAAAAGATTCTGATCTAGCCTTGGTGAACACGAGTTAGCATGTTTTTAATTTATTATGAAATTTGGGGAAATATTCTTCAAAGAAAAATTATTCTAGAGCAGGATATTTCAACAAGAATATGTGTAAATTAAAAAATCTGTGATAAACTTAAAATAGATTTATACTGTTTTGAACGGTATAAGGAATTAACACTGTCTTAAAAGCATGTTTTCTGCAGAATTGATTAAACCTTCCAACCTCTTTTGTAGAATTGAGAGTAGCAAATTTTAATCTCAGTTACACTGGTGTGAACAGAAAGAAATTTCTTGGAAGACAGCAGAGTTACACCTAATATATACTAGTATAATTGAGAGCAAAATTGAGCATACACAATCATGATCTGAAAGAAAAAGCCAGCTGGCCTTCATCTGGGAACACTAAAACACTGCTTGCTAGGCAGTCTAATCAGTGGCACCTCAAGCACTGACTGGAATTTTTATATGCTCATTAATATTATGTTGCTTTTTCATTCTCTATCCCATTTGTATTTTGGAAGTTTCTTCTCTAATTGGCACAAGTGGATTACCATTGTTTTTGTATGATTATATTAATCTCACATACACATACAGCAGATAGAGAGAGGATGGTGCAAATAAGTCAACTGTTGCTTGACAAGTGTACTAACACATTTTGGCCTACTTTAACAAAAAGATAAAAGATTTCCTAGAAAGTATTCATTAACACATGAGAGCGGAAGTCATATTTCATTTCTGAAGGAGTAAAGGCTTAAAAATAGGTGATGTGATGCATCTCGTAGAACATTAATAACTTCTGTTCCTGTGCAATCTGAATTTGGATAATTATGCTCCAGCAAATTCTATCTTCCATCCTCTTCGTTGGCTTATTTTATTACTGGTAATCTTTCCCTAGCTCTGTACTTTGGAGAAAAGACATGCTATCTCATATTTCTTGCCTCAGGACCTGAAAATATAAGGTGAGGTTTTTGAGTGTTTGAAGTCAAGAAAGTATTGTAGAATCACAAAATGCTTTGGGTTGGAAGTTCTAATCCCCCTGCCACAGGCAGGGCCACCAACCTCCAGATCTGGTACTAGACCAGATTGCCCAGGGCCCCATACAACCTCGTCTTGAATACCTCCAGGAATGGAGCATCCACAGCCTCTCTGAAAGGCCTGTTTCAGTACCTCACCACTCTCTCTGTGAAGAACTTATCCTGATATCCAATCCAAATATTTCCTCTTTGAGCTTAAAACCATTCCCCTCTTGTATTATCACTATCTATCCTTCGTAAAAAGTTGATTTCCCTCCTTTTTATAATCCTCTTTTAAATACTGGAAGGACCCAGTGAGGTCTCCTTGCAGCCTTCCCTTCTGCAGGATGAACAAGCCCAGCTCCCTCAGCCTGTCCTTGTAGGGGAAGTGCTGCAGTCCTCTGAGCGCTCTCCAACAGCTCCACTTTCCTGTACGGTGGGGCCTCATACCCGGATGCAGTACTGCAGATAGGGCCACACGAGGGCAGAGTAGAGAGGGACAGTCACTTCCATGTCCCTGCTGGCCGCCCCTATTCTGACGTAGCCCAGGACGTCATTGGCATAGTATAAGCAAAATCAGGGCCAGTGTTGTTTCCTGAAGTGTAAGCCCAACAAATTAACTCATCCCTCTGTTTTGAGCCTTAAAAGATGTGGGATAGGAGTATGAATTCTCACGAGAACAAGCACAGAAGCAGCTATAATTCGATAGTAAAACGGACTCTCAATCTAGTTTAAATGGAATCTCACTGCATCTAATACCATGTTCTGGATGTTCATTCAAATAACATGATTTGTTCAACTTTCTTCAATATGCCCTAAATCTTGCTGAGTACAGTTTCACTCACTGCAGCTACTGTTTTTTCTGTTTTCCAAGTGGAAATCAGTGGAGTTATGCCATGGAAGTTACTAACTTTATTATGTTTATATTGTAAAACAGATATATGAAAGATAAATCAACAAATTCCTTACTTGCATGACCCCATAAAACTCCTTTACCAATTTTTCTACGCAGTAAACAAGCAACAGATACGTGTTGACTTACAAAACAAATCAAAAAAGAGTTGCATAAATAATGCATAACATAGATTGCTTTTGTCAGTTTGCTCAAATGAACATTATGTGTTTGCTAAGAAATGAGTATGTTCTTGACATCAATGAAATCTTTTTTCTTCTTCATTAATATTCAGTCTTGACAGATAGAGAGGAAACAGGATGCACTGAGAAGTCAAAGGGCAGATGTAAAACTTGTTTAAACAATGAAAGAAGGTGGAAAGGAAAGGGGAAAGGCCAGCACAGGGTAGAGATCTGTGATAAGGTACTTCAAAAGCTGAGCTTGTTATTCCTTGCTGTTAGAGGACACAGGTCTGTGCATGAGAATAACAGCTACTATATAAAGATTGCAGACTTGAGAGATTGGCAGTTTGGGTTGATCACAGCACTGGAAAAACAGATTCCAATTTCTAGCAACACCTGGAAATGAGTCTGGTGCCCTCAGCAGTATGAAATCTGAGTGTTTCTTTAGTTGCCTTATATCTAAAGCTCTCCTTAGATATAAATCAAATGTTTTTGGGTAATACTAAACAATGTACATGTACACAGTTACTAAGTTGGTATACTTAATAAGAAACAGATGTGACCTTTTTCTACTGGTTTGTTACTTGCTGTTTCCTAATAAGAATCCATATGTACAGCAGTGGTTTGTGAGTGGAAGGGAATGTAGTGACAAGGTGATATGAATACACAGATTCTGGATTTCCAAACTATATTAAGTCTAAGCAGTTTGGGCCAATGCGGCATGAGCAAAAGACTGAAAAACACCTAAATCAAGGTCACATAGCTGGTTACTGGTAGAATACAGAGTTGTACTTGTGTACTCAGAGTTGAGGAGTCAACTGCAGTATTAAACTTTAGGAACTGACACAAGTAAAACAAAAACTTTGCTACTTATAATTTCTGCAGAAAGCAAATTAAAATATTTGAGAACACAGTTGAAATGGAAACATCTAATCAGAAATCATCAAAATGTTTGCAAGTAATTGCTCACTATTCACGTAGTCAATATTGTCAACTACTCAGTTTTATCAGGCTACTTTCTTTTAATCCAGTTGGATCAAAGAAAATTTATTATTATGCAATGCAAGACATTTTAACCTTGTACCTCAAAGCTGTATTTTATAAAAAAAAAAAAAAAGAACAATGTATTTTCTGATTAAAATATTCTTACAGTGAATATTATATAGATTATATTTTGAGTTACAAAAGAACAATCTGTGCTCATTTGAAATTCAGAAAACACTCAGATTATGCTTTCAGGTGGCAAAAGCTCCAGGGTTCCCTGGCTGTCTTTTGTGTGACAGTCTTGAAGAGCGCTAAGGGCTGGCAGATGCTTGTCAAACATTCATGTAAACACTGCTGTCAAAACTGTTTTCTGGTACTGGCTCCACACAAGAGGTCAGCATGGAACAGAATTAAAGGAAAGTGAAAGACACAAATGTCAGCTTTTGTAATATTACAGGATTCACTGTTCTCTTCAGTAAACTATATGAGTGCTAGTAAAGAAAAAGATTCAGAAAATAAGGATTATGGGTGGAATTTTTAGAAGTGCTTACTCTCTTTTCAGAACACATCTGATTAAAACGTATTTTCTCCCAAGCTACTTACTATTTTTCTCCTTCAAAATATAACAACAAATGTTCAAACTTAAAAAATCAACTTGCACTCCAAAATCTGACTGTAGGCATGTGGATCATACTTTATTAATATGCTATTATTAGATACAACCATCTGTATTTTTTTTATTTTTTTTGTTTTTGTATGTCAAAAGATAGGTGATGAAGAATAAATAATGGGATAATTCCTAAGGCATTGAAGCCACTTGCAAAGCTTATTTAAGTACTCTAGATTAAGAACCACAAAAGGACTCTTTCACTGTGCAGGGAAGCACTGTAATGTTCTCTGTTTAGTAGAAGAAATCATAGTGCCACTACTAAGTAAGCTCAAGGAAAAAAACTTCTTTCCTCAGATAAAATCTGGATGAGCAGTCCACCGGCAAACCAGGTATTTGAAATTGTCTAGAAGAAGCATTTACCTCCAAACTCCTAGAGTCCAGTACCCTGTGTGTCTTTCTGTGTTGAGAATTTCTCAATTCCAGAATTTTCAACCAAAATAGGAAGATATATGACTGAAAATATTGTCCTGTTTACAGCAATATTATGCAGAATGTTCACATGATCCTAATAGTATTCATATCTACTACTTCCTAAATACAAATTCCAGTTCTCAGGTATTAGAATATCCCTGTAGTTCAAGTCATTCTGAATTTAGTTGACATTGTTATTAGTAATTGGACTAGCCAGTTGGTTAGAAAATAACTCTGAAGTGGATTTAATGTAAAATAGATTTTCGAAATATGCACCTGAACTCACTTTGACTTCAGTGACTTTTGAATGAAATTGTTTTCATGTTTCTGAGAGTATTTGTAAGCAGAGATGGGTGCAATTCAGAATCAGGCCAAGGAGAAAACAGTGACAATCTCTGCAGATTCACTTTCTACTTTCTGCAATGAACTAATTGAAATTCTTTATTCTTGCTTCTTTGATGTGTTTACTGATCATTAAATAGTGATTTTATTTTTCTTTGACTATTAACTCTGTGTGGTAACATATTAATAAATCATATAGCCATCCCTTGAATATAACATCCATAGGCAGGGACTGCTGACATATATTGAGGTAATAGTACTATCATTTGTGTCTGACCTCAAGAGGTAAAAGATTGCTCAGAGGTAAAAAGGTAATTTTTTTTAGTATTTCAGTAATTCTGTGTTATAGCCTTTACCCTTCACTGCACAAATCTTTATCCAATCCTCTGAAACTACAAATCTTGTTGAAGGGGCATAGTGGTAAACTAAACAATGTATTCCCACTTTACTACTCTTATAATGCAAAACTTTTTTCTTACATCCAGTCTAAATCTCCCCTTTGTTAGTATGAAGCCATTTCCCCTTATCCTGTCACAACAGATTCAGCTGAAGAGTCTGACCCCTTCTTTATATATATTGGGTAAGAGCTTGTTCTTCTCCAGGACTCCACATCTGGATGCTGCACTCCACATGAGTACAGTACTCCAGGATTAAGATACTTGTAAATAGGTACTCTTAAAATTGGATTTGTGTTACTTTAGAAGCTCTAACAGTGGATGGCAGACAGCCAGGCAACAATATGTAAATGAACATGTCTGATATGATGAACAGCAGTACATCTAAAAATACACAGCTATTGTTATATTTCCCGTCACTACTATTCAGAGTCACACTCCCATGACTTGTAATGATTCCATCATTTAGGAGACGTTGTTTTCAAAGCTATTGTGAAGTGCAAGTTAAAAGGTCCTTTTCAATTTTTTAGCAGTAGTGCAATGCCTACTGTCTGTGTATATAGACAAATTAAACATAACCCCCAAAATTCTCACTCTTCTTCATGGCTTTTTCACTGCATATTTGCTGCTGCAGCTACATATTTCATGTTGAAACTGTCTGAAAATTGACAGTATATTAAATATAGCTGTAACTTACAAGTTTGAAGAGGATAATAATCTTTAACTTATCTGCTTCAGATCATACCATGTATAGTCTTTATCCACTTTCTGAATAATAGGTAGAAAATTACAACTTCTCTTACATCTTTGTAAGTATTGACAGAACAATTGACAAAAAATGGTCACTGATCATCCTGAGGTGGATCTGAGCATTTGATGTATATTTATAAACTTTTAGATGTAGAATTTGTTTCTAATTATAATTATAGCAAGTATTTGACTTTTTTCTTTTCTTTATATTAGTGATTTAATAATTTAGAAATAATACTAAGATGTAAAAGCAATTCTTGTATAATTGTGCATATTGAGAATTAATTCTTTTTAATTGGAAAATGTTGGTTACCTACTAAAAAAGGCAGACCTGTTTCCTGGAAATTTTTAACTTCTTAAAGCCAGATGTGCTAATTTTCATTTGTGAGGTAAAGTGAAAAGGAAAATAAATCAAATGAAATTAAATCAAACAACAATCTCGCTGTTACTTGGATTAGCAGAACTCCATAAAATGCAAAACTATTCTTCTTTGGTAGATATTTCCTGTCAAACTATCCTTATGAATTCTTTAGAACAGATCCTGGGTGTGTATATATGTATATGGAATGGCTTATAGCTTATACATAGTAAAGGGTAATATTCTGGTGTGAAAAAGCAAAGATTATATTGTAACATACATAAACAGGTTTTTCATTTACATGTCATATAAGATAATCTTTCCACTCTATATAATATTCAGGTAATATTTCATTGTCTTAATATGGGACACCAGAACTCAATAAAATATATAAAAATATGTTAAGACAGTCAAGAAAAGAAAGGTCAGATAAGTTACAAAGAAAGATGAAAGTCTGAAACTGTTTAAAGAAAAGAAGGATATGATGAATTAGGTTAATAAATTTCGGAAGGTTAAAACGTCAACATTTTATTCCCAGTCAGAAAGATCTAATTCTAGTTCAGCACTTTCTCCAATAAACTTACAACAGAAGATTACACAAAGATAAAAATAACTGTCAAGGATAAGTGGACATTAGATTCTCAAGAAGTTTCTTCACTGATAACTTATTTGCTTTTTCTCAACTGCTTTTTTTGTCAGTTCAAAGTCAGCATGTGAACATACCAACAAGTGATACTGCATGGGTTGAGAAACAAAAAGAAAAAATGAGTAATACACAGTTTTAAGTATCTGAAATCAAGGGACTGATTATTATGTATTTCAGCAGTGAATTTATTCCTTGTATAGGTCTTTTTGAGAAAAGGAGTTAAGCAATGAAATAGTATTCCTGAATTTAAAAAACTTCCCTTCTTATTTTAACCAATGCTTCTGTTAGAATTGTTCTGAATTTATATGCTTGATTCACCACAGCAAAAAATAGTAGACCACAGTGTAATTAGACACTAGAAACTTCAATTGCCCCTTATATAAGCTTAAAATGTCATAATCTGGTAAATTAGATGAAAGAGACTCATTGCTCAGGGACTGAGTTTGCCTTCCCTTCAGGCTCTCAGCAGAATATTTGCAGTATAGCAGATCTTTTGATGGTATTTTATGTGGCAAATTCTGCTAGTTATGAATGTTCTTTATTTTTGAAAGCAAAGAAGCAAGTACAGTACATTTAACAGAGTCCATTGTCAACTATTGATGAAATTTATGCAGAACAGTGGCAAAGCATTTTGATGACACTAAAAGAGAATCATTTACAGCTAAGTCTAAATGTTAACAAAATATAGATGACAAGATACAAGACATATGTATTGCTGTGTGAGTGCTCACCAATAATTGTAAATGAAAATGCACTGATGATAATGGCTTATGCAAAATGGGATAGACTCTCATGAGCTAAGCAAATAGATAAGTTGTCAACAGTAACACTGCTGAACTGCTTTCTTTCTCTCCATACAGGTCATTTTGAAAGCATTTTTCTTTCTTACCATTTTTTTCTTGTAGAATAGCATCTCATTACATTGATTAGAGAATGTAGCTGTTTTCTACATGTGCTTCACTTTTATCATCCAATCGTTGTTAAAAGGCTGCTACTATAGGAGAATTTATTTTTTTGAGAGGAAAATACTCATTTTTCAAGCAAGACAGTATTGTTAAAAAAGCAGTATCTCTTCATAAAAAGCTTAAATCAGAAGAAAGACTGGGTGAATCTGATCCTTTCTTGTGATGGTGGAAACCATCCAAGTCATCTTTTTCCCTTTCAAATGCTGATTTATTCCATAGATAATAGGACAGAGAAATAAATTCTACTCAGCTACTGAAGACTGAGAATTTTAGTCAATATATTAAAAACACAGGTACCCTTTGTTGTATATGCATAAAAATTCTGAACAGAAAATCAATGGGAGCCTTTCTTACTGATATCTATTTATCCTGTGGCACTTGTCTTAAAATACATGCTTTAATGTCATGTCTTCAATCACAAGTTTTCTTTGTTGATTCTGTGGTTTCTGGCAAAAAGTTTTCCAAGCTGGTTAAGGATAAGTTTACTGCAACTGATATAGCACAGATTCTTGTTTACACAGTGTGTTGTATGGATGTTTAGACCTCTTTCATAACCTTAAAACTGCTCATTCTGAATCAAAGCTTCGTCTGTCCTTGGTGTTATGCTCCCTTTTAGGAAGACTAGATTTCAGTGGCATTCTGAAATTTTGACATTTTTATATGCCAAGCAAATGAAAAGTTGGGGAACAGTAAGTGACATCTGGATATATGGCACACTGAAATAGTCTCAAAAGTTTTGATAAAAATTGGAAAAAAGAAGTGAGGAAAGGAGTACAAAAGCATCTTGAAGAGAGAATGGAGAGACATATCATGAATATGATGGAAAGTGTCAAGCTGCTTATTTTTATTAAGAAGATGGGGAAGTGACTTAATTGCAGTCATTGGAGACACTGGGTAGGGAAAAATTATCAATCCTTGCAGAGAGATGCAAAACAAGAAGTAGTGACTAAAAACTGAAACCAGAGAAATTAAAATACATTAGACAGACCTGCATAGTTTTATTTATTTATTTTTGAAAAGTGTCAGGAACTGTCATCATTCTCTCACATGTCTCACTTGCTCATTTTATTTGATTTATTAGCTTTAATTCCAATTATATTGTATTGTATTGTGTTATTTTGCTTTCTGATATTTTTTTAGTAAATTAGCTTTCCTCCTCAGATTGTTGCTGCTCTTTTGTTTCTAGGCCCATCTCCGTTTTCCCTTTTCCCTTTCCCCCTTTCCCTTTCCTGGGGCATGGGTCCATGGGTCCCCCACACCAGTTGTCACGGAACTGGGCCAAACCAGCCCTTAAACTGTTGACATCTTCAGAGCAGGCAATCCAAGAGGGTTGTCAGCTTAATCCTTTCTTACTAAATCCAGATTAGGCCTGCTTGCCTTTTCAGAAGATATAGCTTATTCAAAAAGTGATCATGATCTAGACAAGTAGTAGTTACTGAGTTCAATGTAGAAGTAAAGGGATAAAGTATTATAGTGTACTATAGTGTAATGGTGTTTTCTGTATTTAAAATCTATTGATCTGCAAAAGTAACCCTGTAACTAGAATGCACTAAGATGCATGACATAACTATTATAAAGAGGTTTCTATTTTTACCATCCTGCAGTTTTCTTTAGATATCACTATTTTTCAAAGAAGACTATTGGAGATTTTCCAAGCAAATATGCTCTTGACAAGACAAGTTTGATTTCAGTTGCAGATGTCTGTGTTAAGTTAAGTTGAAGAAAAGCATTCTCTGATGAGGTACTTCAAAGATGAACATTTTGAGATTCCGATGGTAAGATCTTGTTTATCTAAACAAGTTATTGAGGGCTCATCATTTACATTCACTGTGAATGACCAGTGGTACAGTTTCTTTGCACAGAAATACCAGATGTTAGAATGATCAATAAATATTATTCACTTCAGCATGTAAATATTTACACTGATTTACCAGAAGGTAACATGCGTGAGAGCCAGCAACCTGTGAATTGATTACTATGGTGATGTTATACTCACTCAGCACTCATTTCACTGTGCTGAACTTCTGCCTATTTATTAAGTTTCTTACTGATCTTATCCACTAGTAAGAGACATTTGAAGAACTGTAACATTAAATCACAGAAACATGAAAATAAAATTGAATATTACATGACATGAGCCCACAACAGTTATTATTTTGTTATCATTTGAACTGTTGCTTTATTTCAGTTTAGACCTTCTTTCAAATTTTTATAGCTTCTAAGAACAAAATTTAAACTTCCATTAAATAGTATTGTCACTGACAAGCTCTACTCTATGAGATGCTGAGTAGCCACAGCTATTATTTTCCTAATGTCAAGTACAGCAAAGAAGTTTTCATCTTGTACTCCTTTATTTATCTGTAAAGGTGTGACCATTTTAACCCAACTATTCACAACCATGTTCTCTGTTCTGCTACATTGTGGTATAGTACTGTAAAACTGGACATTAAAGTACAGAAATCATATCACAGAATCATACGCTGCTGCTAGTGAATTACTGGGTCTAGTCAATTACCTGGTATCAGTATATTGGAAGCAAATAGTTTAGTTCTATCCTATTAAATCCCTGTCTAGTCACTACCACACAAAGCCAGATTCTTAAGTCTTTCATGTGGACAGAAAGCTTAGATTTCTGTGTATCCCTGCCTGTATAGTGCATGCAGATTTCCATCCATTATGAAAATTGATGTCTATTTGAATATGTACTGTGCTGAATGTCATCATTGCTGCATGTATCTAAATTACTACACTGAAATATCCCACTCATTTCATTTTTAAT
Organism: Oreortyx pictus; assembly: GCA_036925125.1. NCBI lineage: Eukaryota > Metazoa > Chordata > Aves > Galliformes > Odontophoridae > Oreortyx > Oreortyx pictus. The sequence continues at coordinate 33,134,636 of JAUPFR010000006.1, read as the reverse complement.
GAAACATTCTTGTTGTTTTATAACATTAGCTAGTTTTTTTATATTGATATTATAATAAAGTATATCAGCCTTTCTCTTCAACATCCTTCGTATAGTTGGGTGCATTTTTACGTAATGTATATAAAATGGGTTTATATTTTATTACTTCTCTTTGTTATGCTATTTAAGACTCTCTTTACTATTCTGCAGTGTTATCTGTAAAGGACCTTATTATCTTCCATCTTGACCCGTATTATGGACTATCTTTTTTCTGCAGGAATGTAATTCTTTCTAAGATACTATCCAATAATTTGTGGCTGGATACCACTATGCACTTTTCTAAAGGACTTACAGTGCTGAGAGAAATTCATCATGTGATTATGGGGAAATGTAATAGCTAGACTGCCAACTCCTGAAAAAGGGGGCTCTTGCCTTTCAACTAGGCAGAAAGCTTTGCAAGTTTGAACTTGTAGCAAGACAGTGCAGCTCACACTCTCTCCTGTCTGAACCATGAACTAGTTTCAGTAGCTTTTTCTTTCCTTTTTTGCTTTACTTCTTTTAGGTCTCTGAATAGCACCTAGGAGATGGAAAGTATCTGCTCTTATGTTGGAACTGGTATGTTTTCTCTGAACATACTATAGTGCAGGAAGGTGAGGCTGCTGTTATGATGAGACTTCACTCTTTAGCTAATATGATCATTCTGTGATAAATTAATGATTATTTCAGCTGTATTATTCAATTCTCTCAGCACAGTACAAATGTTAAAGTGTTTAGAAATGCCTTTTACTTTGAATGAAAAATCCACAATTTGGATGTATGATGTACACATCCAGTAAGTGATGATCCTGTATGGACCTGTAGAGAATTAGCTGGGCTTTGAGTCCTACCGAAAAATATTTTGTGAGAGATAAGACAGGATTGAGGAAGCAGGAACCTTACTGGGTGAAGTTCATCTCCGGTCTGACTGATGCTTGTGATCCAGCTACCCCACAGAGCAGAACTATATGATATCGTAGCCTAGTGAATATGGTCTGTTAAGAAACAGAGAACATGCTCATCTGGAGGAATTACTACACTAATCATGATTCTATTGCTATTTTTTGGAAGCTAGCTCGGACATCTCTGCATAGTACTATACTACCATGTACACCTTCCATAAGAACACTAAGGCACATATAACCATACAGTATGTAGTATCAAATACGTATATGTAAAACATGATCTAAATTGCAATATGCTTTGGTAAATGTTTTTACTGAGTGTTATTCCACTGATAAATACTTATTGCTCAAACCCAAGCCTTTTCTGAATGAGGACTACTTTCAACGTATTTCCAATGGAAAGGTTTTTACTGTACAGTTCATCCTCCCATTTTGACACCTCTGAAAGAAAAAAAAACCTTTAGCTAGTTTGTCAAAGCCCATATAGAATATTACTGAAAATAATTGACAGCAGATTTATCTGTACTGTAAATACAAATAAATGTATTTGTTTTCATTCTTCTAACTGAAGCAATCTCTCTAACAGCTGTTGTGATAAAATTTGAAATCACAGACCTTGTTAGTAGGTTTACCTTATAATGTTCCCAAGTTCATTTTCCCCCAAATTTATTACATAAATACTATAGAGTCACAGAATCATTTGAATTGTAATGGACATTTAAAGGTCATCTACTCCGACTCCTCTACAACTACCAGGGATACCTACAGCTGGATGAGGTTGCTCACCACCTCTCTGGGCGATCTGTACCAGTGCTTCACTGTCCTTATCATAATAAACTTTTTCTTATATCCAGACAAAAAAAAATAAATCTGTCCTTTAGATAGCCTTCTCCAGGCTGAATAGCCCCAGCTCTCTCAGAATGTCCTTGTAGCAGATGTGTTCCATCCCTTGGATCACTTTTGCTGCCCTCCTCTGGATAAACTGACAGGTCCATGTCTCTTCTGTACTGAGAATTCTGCATCTGGAGACAGCCTTCCAGGTGAGGTCTCACCAGCACAGAAAAGAGGGGCAGGATCCCTCAATATGTGAAACATGCTTCTTCTCCCCTACGAAGGCAGGCTGAGAGAGCTGGGGCACTTCATCCTGGAGAAGAGGAAACTCTGAGGAGACATTACAGTGGCCTTCCAGTACCTGAGTGGGGCCTACAGGAAAGCTGGGGAGGGACTTTTTAGAAGGACAGGTAGCAACAGTATGAGGGGAAATGGATGAAAGAGGGAATACTTGCAGTAGGCCAGGCAGGATGGGACTTAGAGCAACCTCAATCTAGAGGAAAGTGTCCCTGTTTGTAGCAAGGGGGTCAGAACTAGATGACCTTAGAGGTCCAACCCAAATCATTTTATAATTCTATTCTATGATATTGATGCAGACCAGGATGCAATTGGCTTTCTGAGCTGCAAGGGCACATTGCTGGCTCATGTACATCTTACCACATCTTACTAAGTCCTTTTCAGTAGGGCAACATTCAATCCTTTTACCCCCCAGCTTGTATTGATAATGGGGGTTGCCACATCCCAGGTGCAAGAATTTGCACTTCTCTTTATTTAAGCTCATGAGTTTTTTCTGTGCTCACTGCTTGTCTCTATCACAAGGTTCTCTACTGTAAATAGAAAACACAACATTTGCACAACATAATATACTAATTCATACTGATGTAAGTACATTCCTGGGGTTCAGTAAAAAAAAAAAAAAAAAATCATCACCAGTAGGTCAAGGGAGGTAATCTTCCCCCTCTATTCCACCGTGGTTAGGCCTCACCTGGAATACTGTGTCCAGTTCTGGGTTCCCCAGTACATAAAAGACAGGGAATTCCTGGAGAGTGTCCAGTGGAGGGCCACAAAGATGATAAAGGGCCTGGAGCATCTCTCTTATGAGAGAAAGGCTAAGCAACCTGGGTCAGGTTGGCCTTGAAAAAAGAAGACTCGGAGGATTTGATCAGTGTCTATAAATAGCTTAGGTGCAGCAGGCAAAGGGACAAGGCTGGACTCTTCTCAGCAGCATGTGGTGATAGGATGAGGGGAAATGACTACAAACCGAAGCATAGGAAATTCCACATAAATGTGCATAAGAACTTCACAGTGCAGGTGACAGAGCACTGGAATAGGCTGCCCAGAGAGGTGGTGGAATCTCCTTCTCTGGAGATATTGAAGACCTGCCTGGACACCTACCTGTGCAATCTGGTTTAGGGATCTGCTTTGGCAGGGGGGTTGGACTAAGTAGTCTCTAGAGGTCCCTTCCAACCTCTATGATTCTGTTCTCTGTGATTAAACTCCTGTTTTCTTTAAGCATCAAAATGTATTTCTCCTAAAGTGGTATACTCTAACATTTTGATAAGCAGCAATGATAGAAAGAAAATCATTTTTCATCATAATATCATAATCTTCCTGACTCCCATCCACTTCTTTCCTCAACTCCAGTAGTTATTTCAAACTGATAACTTCAGTAAGGACTCAAAATACTGACTTCCTCCTCCCCCCCACCCCCTCAGAAGAATAGATAGATTTGTTATAGATTAAAGCTTTTTGTACTGAGAAAATTAAAATCCATGTGTGCAATAGCTGAGTAACCAAAAAAAAAAAAATCAATTTGAAACTAGAGTATTATTTAGTTTTTGTTAGAATATTTGTTTACTCTTCACTGGAGACTGTTAGCTCAATGAAGATGTTTGTTTGAAACAATTATTAGAATAGGTACAACTGAGGCTATATTTAAACTTCTTCACTCCTCTGTAAAATTTTTGTTTGACTAACAGTTCTTAAGATGTACTATATAACACATATAGACATTACTTTTGGTTTTGAGAAGTCTGTCAATACATTTGAGCAAGATCAAAAGGAGACCTCATTTATTTATTTCAGTGATAAGTCACATAACTCTGAAATTTGCTCATGCATCACTTTAAAGTATACTGAGGCAAATTCTCAAGCTGTATAAACTGGTGTCAGCATACACTCACCCCTTTTTAAACTTTTGGAAACATATTGTGAAAGAAATAGAATAAATTAATGAGAAGCTGTTGACACCATTTGAATATTCCTTAAAAGTTGCATTTAATTTTACAATTTAAATTCACAGTAAGGTTATTCTTTCTATTGCTGTTCTCAGATTTGAAGGTGGCAATTTTAGCTGAACATGGAACAGTACTTCTGAATTTCAGCTAAAATGCTTACTATTCTTTGAAAAGGGAAAAAAGTGTATGGTCTTATTTTCCTTATGTTCACAAAAGGAAAATATCTTGTTTTCTGAAGCAATAAACCTAGTACTTTCATATTTTAAACAAAATTCTGATATTTTCAAGCTGGAGAAATAGAAGAAAAGATCAACGTGAGATCAGAGACCTGTTCTGTTTGTCTGTTTGAAAGACACCTGCATTTGGATCACTTAAACTCCTGGAAAAAATGTTGCTAAATTTTGCTAAATATGGGCTACTGTGTGTCTCTCAATACATTTTCTGAAGAGGCCATTTGTATTAAGCATGTGGCAACACAAGGAAACTCTTACTGGATTCCAGAGTCCTCTGAGGTTACAGGGACATAAGCCACAAACAAGACAGCTCCCTCCTGAGCATGTACAAATGTTTCCCAGCACTTCTGTAACATCTTCCAGGTCATATGTCAAATTATCAACTAAGAGGAAATCAGTAAGTCTAGTGATTCTTAATTTTTTTCCATAATAATTGCCAATACAAATGATAACACCTTCGGCATTTGCACAGTTAGCAAGCATGTTATATTCTTTAACTCACTTTACCCCTCAGTTAAATTATGTTATTTTTGTGAGATATGTTGTTACTTTCTTGGGGCAGTGTGTTAGTTTCTTCAGTAAGAATGAGTTCTTCCTGTTACACGGGGTGGAAAAATGATGCTTTGAGATTTCATTCAAAAAGTAAAAAATGGAAATACTTTTCCCATTATCAATTACTGCATAATGAAAATGAGTTATAAGAACTAGATTGTTACACACTGTGGCTGTCTGTCTTTTAGCATTCTTACAGAGTATCAGTAAGAACATGAAGCTGACAGTGTTTGGCTGAAATACTATTTAATTCTTACAGCAGTCAACCAAAGTAAGGGCCCTTTCTTATAAAAGGCACACATTTTGAGAGAACAGTCTTTGCCTAAATAGATGCCCCAATCTAAAGAAGTAGTGTTAGACAAAACATAACGATCAAGCAAACAAACAAACCATGAAGTTAAATTAAACACTGAGAAATTAACCAACTTTCCTAAAGTCACACAGGAAACTGGCATATATGTATAGCAGCAGAGGGTAAACCTTCCCACCAGTATTCAGTTACATTTTGTTTCTGTGTGACGTGTGGGAGCAGAGAGGCAGTAATACAATACGTTATCTGATGTGGATGTGCAGAAGAGGCAAAGATTCACCACTGAATTCCTCTACATTTAAAAAAAGCGCCTATTGACATTCAATGACACTTGCTGAACATCCATGAAGACCAACACCAAGATGTGCGCATAGGGGGGGCAGTGAATGGTGCACTTCAGCAGTAGCAACAGCAGTCACCCCCAGTGGTGCAGATTCTTAAAGTATGGCATGCAGGCTCTCATACATCGCTATTAAAAATGGCAGTGACTAGGTTGAAAAAGTGTTTTGTAGCTGAGAATTCACTCTATCAATTAGTGTTACTGTACATTTTGTATCTGCTGTATTCTCCGTGAAAATGAATAAGAGGCATTACTTTCAGAGCAATCCATACATATTATATAACATGAGATAGCAATTAAAGAGATGCACTTCAGCCGCCTTGCTTTTGTGGAGTTGCAGTGCTTTTCAGTGTTACCTTTGTCATAGGCGTGCATAAAAATGAAAACCAAACCCTAATACACTTCTAGTCAGTCATACAATTTCTCATCCAAATAGAGTTCAAATTAAATAACTCTTCTTTACCTCAATTCTTTTAGCTTTTTTTCTTTCCTAACTAGCAATAAATGCTTAATCTTTCTCTAATAATCATAATGAAATGAGAGAAAATGGGTGTTATTAGCTACTATGTGTTAGCTCATACAAGCAATGGACCCCTGGAAGGTTACAGAAAAAACACGTTCATTGCTATTCTGCTGTATACAGCTTAACCTACTAAGTCATTTGGTATCCGAACTAGCTAAGCAATTCAAATTAAAGTTTCTTATGATTCTTATTACTGTAATTCATTCTTTGCATGGAAAAATATAATTTATCCTTATTCAAAAATAATAGGGTTATTTGGAAGAAACTGATAACATAAGAATCATTTCTCCTCCTGAAGTTCTGGCTTTTTCATTTTGTTTCTGTGATTATGCTTAAAAATGACTCCACAGGCTTATATCTGATCTTTAAACACCTAAAATATCATTAATACATTATTAGTTTATTCTCATCTACAGAAGAAACTGAATTCATATCTTCAATCAGGGAGATATTAAAACCAGAACCTAATAGAATCTAGAACCACCTAACACACAGTGTCAGATAGGAGGTCAAATTCCTCCTTTGAAGTACTAAGCAACATTAGAATGTGAAACAAGCTAGCTCCTTTACAGCTGAGAAGTCTCAGCTCATATTATCACTGAAAAACATAATTCTGTACATGTAGTATTAATATAGGCTCAATCCAAAACCATTTTAAGTTAATGCAGGTATTTCCACTGATTTTCATAGCCTTGAAAAAAGAAAGATCTTCTATCTATGAAGTTTTCATGAAGGGTGTTTAGTGGAAATAATGGGAAAAAATATATTGGTAGCCACAGCCAGGTGAAATCCTGTGGATGAGAGTAGAGGAAAAGACAAAGATGAATCAAAGGATATAGTACTGCCTTAAACTCAAGGAAAGCTCTTAAAAAAACCCACAAGAAAAAATGAGACTATGGATATTTAGGCTGTTGAAAAAAGGTACCAAGTTTCTACAGTTGGAATAGAAAGTAATGCCTCCTACAACAGATATAAAGAGCTCAAAGACAGTATTAATAATGAAGCAAATTCTTAGCTACAAAATACTTCTTCAACATAGTCACCACTGTTAACTAATTTGCACAGATGAGCTGATTGAAATGGTCTTCATTTTTTTGTGTGGTAGCTGTGCATGGCTGTCCAGAAAATGACTTCTCTTCCACATCACTGTCACCACAGCTGAAAATCACCTCCTACTGCTCACATTCACTTTTCAGTCTCCACGAGTTTACAGCATGTGTCAATGTGTGCCATTTTTTCTGCTTAGAACAAGAACTGAGAACAAGCACAAATACAGTTTTGTGGCCTATTAAATTAAAGTTCATACTGAACCCAACAACTTACATTTGCTCTCATATCTTGATTAATACATATCAAGAGAATAAGAATCCTTCTGTTTCCCAGTACTTTTATTTCCGTGGAAGCCACCTCTCTTCCAGCCTGGTTATTTTAACTTCTGTACTTTTAAATATATTCTTTCGTTTTCTTAATCAGTTACATAAGCTCTTACTCTCCAATATTCAGCTGGAATAGTTCTGCTGTTCTTGTTTTGCAGTAATAATAGTCTGTTTGAAAGAAGTCTAATTCCAGACAACAGGTCTTACATATTTCCCACCACAGTAGGAAACATGCGTATGCTTCTACATAGAGCATCCAACCTAAGCTCTTCACAAAGCATCAACAGTGTGGTATGAGTAATGTGATTCAAAATACCTCATTCACCTGGGTGATTCATATATTAAATGTCATTTGTCACCTAATAAAAAAGATGACAGATTGTTTCTTCAGTTTTGCTAAAATGATACACAAATGCTACACATCTAAAAATAGCAGATAGAACTATGCGAGAGTTACTGACTGCAGATGACATGACATTTCACAAATGGAGTAAGTTACACAGTAAAATGAGTTTTTTTTTTCTAATGTTATCACTCTTGAGAAGATTAGTACAGTGTAGTCTGTTTTTATGTCCTGTATTTAGATACTTAAGATACAGCAGCAAGGAAAGAAAGCCACAAGAAGTTTAGCATTCCCAAATCAAATGTTCATAAAATCAGCTGGACTTTGCAATTCAGTTTGTATGCCACAAAAAATTAACTTGAAACACAATGGAAATAAAATTAAATTTACTGTTTTTAAAAAGCAGTGGAAGCGCAGACAAAATGTTTTCCCTGTAACAAATCACAGAAACAAGAAAGACCCATGATGAAGACTTGAAAAAGATGTGAAGTTAGTATTAGAAGACTGCATAGTTAAAAGATGTATAGCTAACAGATCAAGCAGTTTAAACAGTACGGCAACCAGGATGTATAACAAAAAAGATAACAACAATGAAAAGGAATAACCAAAAGTAGATAGAATGCTCACCCACATCCCAGGCTAACAGTGGGAAAACTCCAAAGGGAACAACCTCCAAAAAGAGATCCTTCCCCCATGGCAGTCAGCCCTTAAATGAGGTCTAGGAGAGGTGGAGCCAGGCTCCACCCCTTCCAGACACACAGGTGAATTGCCTTCACCTGTGCCACTGTGACTGACTCAGTGCTTGCCTCAGGTGATCAATCAGTGTCGTGATTCAACAAATCCCATACAAAGACCATAGTATGTAGACTCAGAAAACAGAACAAAACAGAAACTTATAGCAATAGAGATGCAGAGTGGAACAGTTTTTCATTTTCTCTGCTTTCAGTTTTTCCTAATCTTTTTTTTTTAATAAGTAATTTTCTTAAGGAATTATGATTATACTAGATAGAAAATTGTTTAACTTCTGTTTGAAATCTTCAAGATCAAAACAAAATTCATTTTAATTTTGAGAATTTGGGTTTTGCATTTTAGAAAGGAAGAAGGATGAATCACAATAGGACAGAAAAAGAATATAGGAAACAACAACCACCATAAAGTGAATGCCTTTCAAAATAGAGTTTGATCAATTGGTTGTGCGATGTTGTTATCTGCTCTAGCACTGGCAAGGGAATGGTCTCAATGACCATCAAAGTCCCTTTATGATCATTTCAAGTTTCTTCAGGGATCATTCCTGTTTTAATATGATAGGTGTAATTGAACCATAAGGTGATTAAATATATTCAGTTACAACAAGAAAATGAACTCCTTATAGAGCCCAAGTAGTTCCTAAACTGATGAGGTTGGAAATTTGGATTCTAAGTAATTGATTCTGTTGGATAATGATGATTCATCTTTTATTTGTATAGGTACTTTCCAAAGCTCTAAATAGTTCTTTCTAACTGCAAGAAAAATGAGAATGTTTCAGTCATTGGTCTGAACCTTAAAATGTTGCTTTCTTTGTGTTTATTTATAAGTGAGGGTTATGCTCTTCTTCAGGGTATGCTTCACAGCTTTTCAAGTTACTTCGTGATTTTGAACTCAACATGGACAGAGTTTGATGCAACTTAAAATACTGAGGAATAGCAATCAGAAAAAAGTATCTGTTTTTTTCCATCCAAGTGAATGGTTCCTAGCATCCCTGTCCTAGGTAGGCTGATTCATTGCTGTATGGAGTGGACCATGAAACCTCTGATGTCATCTTCATGGTATTATGTTGTTTTCTTTATAGAGCTGACAGAAAGCCAGGCATCTAAAATTGGTATGTTGGGAATGAATTGAAGTGTGAAGTGAAAAGTCAAATAGAAAATATTTTCCCTAAAAATCAAGTAGAAAGAAGTATAGAAGTATTATACTGCGATAGAAACAACTTATCCTCACAGAAGCAAAAAATGGTGTTGAAGTGTTTTCTTGCTGTTAGATCAAGTTGCAGAGCTTAAATCATCAGTAGCATACTTGGACTTCAGAAAATCACTGCTACTTTACAACACATCATTGCTACATTTAGCAACAGTGAACTTGCTTAAAGAAACTGTACCTCAGTTCAAACTGAAGAGATGCATACTACTTGCATTTTAATTGCCCTTGAAGCTATATAATAATATCAATAATTCTCATCAGTTTTTTCCCAGTATTCTCTTAACAAAGCATCACTTTCTGTTTTTGCTTTATAATTACTCAAGTCACTGGACAATGACACTAATACTTTTAAAGGTGTTATAAAAACCATGGAAGTACATAAAGAGTTATTTATCTTCTCTGTTTGTGAATTTGACTTAATTTTAGATTTGCATGACACAATTTCTGAACTAAATGGTTTGTCTCACAAGTCAGTTTACTCTATGAAACTGTAGAGATGAGATTTTAAAAGAATCACGTGGGGATCCAATGAAAATCTTTGTAAAATTATCTTGCTTATTTTAGGAAAGAATCTTATCATCTCAGGAAATAAGAAGTAAGTAATAAAAAGCAACCCTATGAGTAATTTCCACTAGGTTGAGACGGAATCAAGTTTTATGTTGTTTTTGTTGTAGAGGTATTTAACCTCTACTCAGAAAAGTAGACAACTCCATAGATGTACAGTAGTTGTTGGTTCCAATCTTCTTTAAAGTTCAGTATGAATAGATTAATTTTAAGGGCTCAAATAAGGTCAAATTAATTATTGGTCTGAAAGCAAAGATTCTTCCATACTTGAGGTGTAATTAAATCACCAAACTGCTGAATGATTAAGGAGTATAATTTTAGACTGTAAACCAAAATACTGCAAATGTAATCTCATGATTCCCTTGAGAGGTTTCCTTTCCTTTCCTTTCCTTTCCTTTCCTTTCCTTTCCTTTCCTTTTCTTTCCTTTTCCTTTTCCTTTTCCTTTTCCTTTTCCTTTTCCTTTTCCTTTTCCTTTTCCTTTTCCTTTTCCTTTTCCTTTTCCTTTTCCTTTTCCTTTTCCTTTTCCTTTTCCTTTCCTTTTCTTAGGATAAATAAGTATTGTTTTATTCATTGATGTTTGTTATTAGTTTCAACTTTTATGTTGAATAGTTGTAGTACATATTGGAGGGCTTTTTTTTACTAGAAATCATTTGATGATATGTGTTTAGGTATAAGGCAAATGAAAAAACATTCTTTTTTCCTCAAATATTATCAACATTTAAATACAGAAAGATAATTTTTGTTGCACGAAAAGGAAAAACACATGTGAAAATGAAGTTTAGAAAAAGAATTAACAAAACAAATTTTGACAGATCTGTGGTTTTCTTGTGACTGTGGAATTGTTTGACACTGCCTTAGTAACATTAAGAAAAAAAAAAAAAAAGTTTATACATGTATTTGTAGTTTCAAGATCAGCCTGACAGTAATTTTTCTGGAGAATCTTAGGTGGGTATTTCAGTGCATGCTCTAGTCAGCTAACTTTTAGTATACTTACTGCCTCCCCCTATTCTCATGCTAATGTTCCTGTAAAACTCAACAATACGAACTTGACTGGAATTGACATGTTAAATAAATTTCTTCTACAAGTTGTCAGAAATCTCTAGGTTTTACTTTCTTATTCAAAAGTCATCACATTTGGATAGGAATTACAATACTTTGTAATTTGTGCAGTTGTTTTCTCTTTTCCAGAGATAAAATATTAATGATTAAAAATGCTAAACATAAGACAAAGGATGAACTTATAATAACTTATCAACATTACTTTTTATAGTTATTATAGTAATGAGGTACATTGGTTGTCTAAGGGTTTTTTGCTTATAAAGGTGAGACTGAAATCCCAGTGTTCTGGGCTTTGGAATTTTTGAGTGTAAAAAAGATAAATACATTGCTTGAAAAGATATTTCATTTAATTCATGAACACTTGAAAGAGGAAAATAAAAATCGTGTTAGTTCAATTATAGATAAAATACATATATTTTCCCCCCCCCCCATAATACATCTGTGAAATTCAAGATAACAATAACACTGGTTTCCTAAGCATAAATAGTAAGACTGAATCATGAGATGAGTGTTTTGATTGTTTGAAGAACAGGAAAATATATGAAGGTAGTAGCCTATATTCACTCTCATTCAAATGTGTATTAGAAGAGGTTGCAAAGTATTGTGTGTACACTACTAATGCCAAAAGGCATGTCAAAAGAAGCAATAATAGCTACCCCTCTTACACCTGTCAAGTAGCCATCTTTGTTTTCCCTTTGGAGGCTGTGGAGTGCTGTAGCCTCTCTGTCTGCTGAGGATCAGTGGAAGCTCTAGGCGCAGAAATACCTTTGAGTGAAAGGGGAGGTGGAGGTTTTAGACTGCATCCTGCTGTGCTATTCTAGCCAGCTGCAAAGCCCTCAACTGCTGCTGTCCTTTTCCCACATATAGCAACTGGGACTGTGAGGTCCTTGGATCTGAACAGATTGTGTTTGAGAATCCCTGCTCTTATGATTCTTCTCTGTATATCAGTATGAAATATCCTGCTCGCTGTCAGTGCAGGATATGGGACAGAGAAAAGCTGTGAAAATTGTGATGTAAGCCGATACAGTGACACCACTGTCTTTGTTGATTTTCCACAGATGCCTTACTAAAAGTTGATCATGCCTCCAATTTAAAAACAGGAACTGTGCGACAAACAGGATAGGAAAGTGCTTTAGCAGGGGTGATGGACTCAGTGATCTCTTGTGGTTCCTCCCAACCCCTGCAGTTACATAATTCTGTAATAGTTGCTTTTAGAATTCATAATCTGCATGGAACAGAGCAATTTGAAATACTGAAGTGCTGCTCACCTCAGAAAGATGTGGCCATATTTTAATCACAGACCAGGGTTGTATGTAAGTGTTGCCATTGTCCATCTCAAGGAATGACCTGGGAAAAGGATCAGGGCTTGTCATTATTTTCTGGTTGCATGGAACAGCCTTCTAAGAGGTCAGTATCTTTAGAAGGATTCACAAATGGGACAGAATAAAAAATGAGAATAACATTAAAATGGGAATGCTGTTGTGTGCTCTTGATCATGTTTGGTTAGAGTGGTGGAGTAATGGGTAGGATGAAAAAAAAGTTTATGTTAGAAGATGGTAAACAGTATCATGCACAGAGATGAGCTAAGCAGAAGAGAAAAGGCAGTGCCCCTGAATCACTAATTGAAAGAGGCAATAGCTATGCATTTTAAATTGGTTCTGTGATGTTTAATCTCAGCTCTGTAGAGTAAAGATGCCTGTAGAGAATTTTACTTACCTCTCTGCTATAACTCTCAGGTTACTGATTGCAGCAAATTGTCTACAAGGAGGGGTACATCTTATTTTGTTGTCTTTAATTTCTATTTCTACCTTTATGTTACGTCTTAACAAACCTGAAGTCTTTTATGTCATGGTCTGGCTCTGTAGTCTACATATTTCTAAGTGAAGGCCAAACACCTAGGATTAGAAGAGAATTAGCAGATGTACTGCCATCCAAACTAGAGGGAATTCTTTCAGAAGACAGCATAGACAGATTCCTTATTTCTGGGATTTTTATTTATACATATATAAATATGTCTATATGTATACATTTATGTATATATATATACATGTATATGCTTTCTAATTACCTTCTGTCTGGGCTTACATGTGAGAAAAGGCATACTATTATGGATCAGTTCTGCTTTTAATGTAGAAAATATGCCGTTATACTTCTATTGAAATACATTTGTACTTAAGAATGTGTCTTTTGAGAATGTCTAAGAATGTTTCATTGTTTTCAAGGGGCTGTTGGTTTTTGCAGTTTTGGTAAACATGGAGTGACATGGATATACCACAGGTGAATAATGCTGTGTTGAATATTTGAAAATATATAGCAGTGCATGGATATATTTTTGGAACTAGCAAGATATCATGGACTTCTGCATTCTACAGTATTTCCTGAGGAGGGTGATCTCACATCACTTAAAAGCTCCCATTTTTACTGGTCATTACTGTAATTGAAACACTGCAAATATAGCAATGTAAGAATGTGATAGCCTGGAATCCACATACTAAATTGTGTGAGATATGAAGCATGTGATATAGTGTGTTTTATATTTGATAATAGAATATCATCCCTAAAAAGAAGGCCGTGTTATATCATGTGCTGCACCCTTTTGCCCTCAGTCAGAAATCTTAGTTCCTAGACATGTACATAGTACATACATTAGTTGAAAAAAAAAAAAAAAAGCCCAGAAAGTTATAAAAGAGAAATGCCACCACTAGCTCTAGCTTCCTCTGAATGTATTATGTTGTTAGGCAGCAATGAGCGTAGTGGTTTCAGAGTTCTTTATTGATTCTGATAGATTTATGTTCAAAAACGTTTTTCTAATCTAATATCTGGGGCAATATAAACTCACTATCAAAGGTGTAGTATTACAACTTTATAAAAAACATCATGAGAACATAGTGTATGTTCAGCAATGCTGCTAGGACACTGTCCTATGTGCTCAGAAAATCTATTCTCAATAAACATTGTCTATCATGATTTATTAAGGTTTTCTTTGAAATTTTACCAGAATCATGTGACTTTTAAGTCAAGTAACGAAGAGTCTGCCATAATATAATTATATCACAAATGCATTTTAATTAGCTCATAATTTCATTAGCTTTCCACATTCAAAAAAAACCTTTTTCATAATTATTCACAACCTTTTGCTGTAAATATGTTTACAGTTTTGCTTGCTTTCTCTGTGTCCTGATTTTATCCTAGCACAGTCACAATGAATGAGAATCACCAGGCGTTTTTTAGAATGAATGGAATAGCAGTTGTCCTAGTATATAGCATATGCTTTTCCTTTCCTTCTTTTAATTCTAACAACTTGGACTAGCAGAGAGTCATAGAAATATTACATAAGTATCCAGGATAATCACAGGATAACCCAGAACTCAGGAGTATTTAAAGATGTTTCTCAAATTACATGGGAAGAGATCTAACTGTTATATTGTGACAATAACAATGTTATGTTTAGAGTATTTTTGATGCTGATTACATGTAACTATGTCACTAAGGAAAGAGGAGATCCAGCTGCATACTGTAGAGGAATAGAGTGCTGATAAAAGGTCTATAAAGATACAAGTAAAATAAAGGTAAATATGAAACAGGTTTCTAGCAAGAGGATGGAAGAACAGGTAGATGGTTTCAACAGTTTGATTAACCTAACTACGCATCATGCCATCAAATTACAACAGCTGAAGAACGATTACATGAATTAGATCTTTCAAAGAGAGCTCAGATGTACTCTTGTACCTATGCTATCACAGGTACTAAAATCTAAGTAACCTTGTTAGTAAGGTCTAAAAGGTACATGAATGTATTCACTCAGCAGACAACTAGCTTTTGTATATGCTACTATCAAGGACCTGTTTTTTTCCTTTTTTTTCTGTTATGTCACAGCACAAAAAGTTCTGTTACTCTTTCATCTCTCTGTTCCTTAATCTGGTCCAAAGCAAGTTCTAACATGATTAGTTTAAACTGAAGGTTCTAGATTATTTTATCTGAAGCAGGACTAGTCCTGCAGAATGCTCACAGGATGGGAACTTGTTCCAGTAGTGTACTAATGAACTGCTTTTAGTGCTACTATTTCAGACTTTGCCGATTTATATTTCGTTAGAAACTCATACGTATGGCAGAGGTCTGCATAGGTCCAGTGGAAGTGTTCCTGTCCTTTGACCTTCTTCAGTTATTTCTGCATGGTGATGTATAGCACTTTTGAAATTTTATTCTAGTAGAATCTTGAACAACACAGAAGTTTTTAAAACCTTTGCCATATAATGAATATTGAATACAGTGTGGAATTAATTTCTCTTTTTCAGGTACCTTTGATCAAATAGCTTTTACACGTGCAATAGATATTTATCTGAGCTGTCATATTTGCATTTTTAAATTTATAATGTATGTACTAAAATATTTTAAATACAGTTAGATATATACTCATATATGCATTCATCTAATCATCTCTATATATTTTTTAAAAAATCTTACATTATTATGAGGAAAAAAACTTAAATTCGTACATTGTGTGAGGCCATCTTAAGCCTACTGCTGCTATGACTAGGCTCATTAATTCCACAAAGAAGTTCTACTGTTGTAGTGTCCCCTTCCGAACCTTAATTCAGTGAAGTACACATTTGTTTCAGGAAGATTCAGAATTATGTATGTGCTCCATCATCTACAGAAAGTATGCTTTATAGTGCAGTTGAGACCTCTGCAGAAGTGTGTGTGTCTATGCAGAATCATACTGTAAGAATATTAGAACTAGTTCTGTTTCTGAAGTAATGGGCACAGCAGCGCTGTAAAGCATCTTTACTTCTGCAATATGAATTCCTTCAGCAGTTTGTCGGCACAATTTATGACAGCTATTTATATTCACTGCAAGCCTTAGGGAAGTACAAAGCTCAGAAAGGTTCTGGCTAGAAAGAGTCTGAGTCCTTAGAAAATATAAGCAAAATGGAAAATATTACTTGTCTGTATTTTTTTTTCCAGTGGATCAGTAATTTAATTTCATTGTTCTTCCTGATACACTTTGAATAAATGAAATAACGTTTGAAAAGAACTTATGAGAATAAGATTATAGATTCATTAGCATCTGCTATGAATTTATTCAGATGTGAAAACAATAATATTTTGGGAGCAAGAGAATTTTTACTTCAGGACAAAGATATTGCAAGATTAACACAGCCAAAATAAGAATTATAGGTAAGAGAAAGGGCATACTTATGGAGTTCTGAGATTTGGAAAACAGAGGATAATTGGTGATGAAATACTTCTCGTAGGAAAAAAGAAAAAGAAGAAAAGGTTTCCATAGCAATACGCTACTATTACATTCTCTTAAAGCAAAAGGCACTCTAGAATAAGAACACTCACTAGCAAAAGGGAGTGTCGATTTATTTAATAGGTTTTATTCTGTAAATTTATCATTTCATTTTATAAGTTTTCAGAGCTATTAATGAACAGGGAGATGAGGATCTAAGGTACAGTCACTTGGCATTTAAAAGCATAGGCACAACACATTCACATAGGTGATGGATGTGAGCTTTGTTAATGAAACACGGAAGATATTATTTTGCTTTATTACATTCCTCCATAATACATAACATGTTTATATTCATAAAACAACTAAAACAGAAATGTTATAATAAAGATTGCTATGGTTTAAGTGGAATTTGTATTGTAGAAAGAGACTAAACAATATTCTTGTATTGTCTCAGCTTAGCCTGTTCCTCAACATTATTGTAACCTATTTTAAAATAATTTGTCTGTGTGTGTAACATCTCACTGGGAAAAGAAAGCAAAGAAGAAAGAAAAGAAGAAAAAGATATTTTCTCATTTTTCTCTCTTATATTCTGTAGTGGTTAAGTCCTATCGTGAAAACCTTCACCTAAGTATGACAAAGTAAGTATTTTAAACCACTGGAATACTGATATCTTGTTTAACTAAAAAAAAGAAAAAAAAAAGCTAAGTTAGTATTGTCAGTCTCCCTCCTGTATTACTGTTGTATAACCAGTGTAATTGAGAAGTAGGGTAGACTCATTGGAGTCAGTGTAATGTGACTCTTCAATGGTCACTCATTCTCTGTGGAGATGTGGAGTCTCTTTAGCAAAGTGGCAACATGGAGAGGGGTAGCTTTTTCTGCAACCATATTTTACAGATTAGTGTTTGAAGGAAGAAGCTGATATAACTGACTGAGGTGTTCGGTTGTGTGTATCAGAGGTATCAGCTGCCTAGGCAACATGTTGATGCCTGGAGATGAAGAGAATAGACATCAGAGCAGGAACACCAGAACTAGATTTCCAAAACTTGCTGTGTACAATTCCCTAGTTTTAACAATATGAAAAGCCATACATTTAAGTCATGTAAGGAAAGAAGAGTTTTGTGGAAGGTGAATTTGCCCAATTATATCTATTTGCATTTTTATGGACTCAGGAAGTTACAGAAGAAATAATAGTATTCATAAGTTAGTAATAGTGAGGAAATGAAACATATATTGTAGAGTGGAAAAAAATGTCTCTGTTTCTGTCTTATATTTTTGTTTCCATGGCTGGCACTACTGTTTATTTTAATAATTCAGACAGCAGCATTTTTCTACTCCTATTTAGTAATTTGAAATAATATATTCATTTTTCAAGTATACATAATGAATTGAATATATATGAATGATAGACACCCTTGATGTTTAAGCAGTCTTTCTGTTTTCTATTGCTTCTCAGGGATTCCTTGGATTTCCGAGTCAACAGGAGATGAACCATACACATTGCCATATGACATTAATAGAGTTTGTAGAAAACCTCTGCAGGCTAAAGCTTTTACCTTCATATTTTCCCTCGTTTTTCTCTTGTCCTGAGTCTGTACAAGAAATTGGGCATGCTTAAGTTCTCTGATGTGTTTATTTTAAAGATGATATAATTTAGTACTAGAGTGCTTCTGTTTGTCAGCTATTCTTGACACAAGCCAGAGGCTAAGACAGAAAGAAGTGTTTACATAGTGTAAATGTGTACATCACCTTTACTATTTTGATAAGTATCAACCAAAATGGCATCTATTACTTTGGTATGCACATTTTTACCTTTGATAAAAACAACTCTCACATTATGTATCTGAAACAGAAAGCTTTATTATAGCAATTCAGAATATGTTCCTTTCATTGTGTCAAACCAAATTTAAGAGGATTAGTATAAGAGATTACTCTGCTGTTTTAAAGTACACATTCTCTATAATAGTAAATATTTGCTCATGTGCAGTTATTCTTTTGATTAAGACAACTAACAAGGTGGCTTTTTTCTCCTCTGCCTCAGATTTTGTAAGCACATCTTATATCGTTTGGAGATGTGATCAAATATTTAATCAGAGTCAGATACAGTAAAGATAGGCACGAGGACAAGAAAGTGTCTACTTTCTTTAAGCTTCTCTGGAAACCTTCGGTCAGAATTATATTGTTATCCTTTTTTATTATTTGTTTACTTATTATTTTTTTAGTTTTTATATTCTTTTTTTTTTTTAACACAGTGCAGTGGTAGAAACAATGGTATCACTGAAATGACTCTTTAAAATTCTATAATAATCTGGAAGTCCTATGGAAGGAAGAATTTAGCCATTTAGGTTAATCTGTAATGGCCTCCACGTAAGAGATTGAGATAAATTTCCTCCTTCATTTCTTAAGATATCTGCAACTATAAGATATTATATATTATATATATATTATATCGTTTCCTTTGAATTGTGCAAAATTTGTAGATAAGTTACCAGTAATTCCACAGTTTCTTTGGTTTGTTTTCTTTTTCTGAAGGTGTTGATATCATCATTGGTAGTTTGTCACATCTATATAATTTAGCCAGATGGATTTATTGCTGAGAATCATGACGAGGACTGTTTTGTTTTGTTTTATTTATTTATTTATTTTGGTTGTTTGTTTTTTTCCCTTCTGCAAAGAAAGTCTGCCAATGAAATCCAGTTAAACATGCTGACATTCTTTGGTATATGGAATCTAGTAGGCCATCCAAAAAAGAAATGCATCCATCACAGTGACATGTTGACTCTTTGGTGATTTACATGCTATCTTAACTTTCTGTTTCCTCACAGCCATATCAGATACAGTTCTGTATCTGGATTGTACCTGAGAATTTGGTTGTAGAAATTTGATTATAAACGCTTACTCTGACATTTTTCCTACTTATCATTCTGCTTCAGAAACAGCTGTAAATCCTCCATGTTTGACTCTGCACCTTCTGAAAGTCTATGGTAATGATGTCCAAAACCCACAAAATCAATTAGAACTGATTCTTCAAGATTTAACTTCTTTATTTTCCAGTATGCAGTTTGAGTTCCCTTCTCCCTACATATGACATTAATAATCATCTCCCAGGTGTGATAGTATTCTGCCCTAGTGACATTGGTATGACCATGTACAAACACTTTTAAATTTTCTTTATTAGCAATGTTACTAATCTTTTCCACCACTTTAATATACCTTTGTAAAAAAATAAAATTAAAAAAATTAAAAAAATCTGCATTTTCTGATGCAGAAAATAATAAGATGAATACACATGTGGAAGTAAATATTTGTGTCAGTTTTTCTTATACCTTTGCATTCCTTGGCTAGATATTTCTGTACAAATTCCTACTGGAATATAAACTATTATTGACTTGCTGAATATATTCACTGACTGTTTCAAACTGTTGTTCAGTGTTGCTCTTCTGAAAATCTGTATTAAGTTCCAAGAAAATTATTATTTTTTTTAGTTTGCTTAGGTGCTTGTCATAACGTATATCAGGTTATCCTGGAAAGGCAAGTACAGCAATTTGGTACCTTAATCATTCGCTCTTTCAACATACTAATAACCTGCATTTAAGTGTTACTTTGAATCTCTAACTATTTGCTTTGACATACAGTACTAAAACTCTTAAACAATTGAGTAAATAAATATGTCCCTTGTCTGACAGCATTTTCATTCACTTTTTGTAGTCAGTGAAGTGCATCTTCCGCTACTGTTTCAACCTCTGCATTAGAAAAAAGGACTGCTTCTGCAGGGACACTAATAGGTAATCTGAACACAATCAAACTGTTTTCTGCTTTAGTGTGGTCATAGAATGAGACCATTATCTCTGCCAAGACTCTGGGAAGTGGTTTCTAAGAGTGGGTGAATGCAGTTTCAAGAATATATATATATATGTGTGTGTGTGTGTGTGTGTGTATTTTTTCTGTCATCTTTTACAAAGCCAACTTCTGACAATATACGGTAGTTCTTAATTTCACTGAAGATATCACACCAGTCATTCACTGAGCCATTTGAAAGCTTTATTCAAGCTATGCAGGATTCCTAATAACCACCCTTGATGGATGGGTGTCAAAACAAGTGTGCTGATTTTTTGGAAGGCCTTGCAGAAGGATCTAGAAAACTATACTATTGGACTATTTTGTTTACTTTGGAAAAAAGAAGGCTAAGAGGTGACCTCATTTCTCTTTATAAGTTCCTGAAGAGGGGAATTGGAGAGGGAGGTGACACTCTTCTCCCTGCTAACCCATGGCAGCACATGTGGGAACTGTAGAAGGCTATGCCTGGGGAGGTTCATAATAGAAATTAGGAAAAATCTTTTTGCCACATATGAGGCCAAACACTAGAACATGCTTTCTAGTGAAGTGATTGTTGCCCCATGCTTACCAATATTCATAAGACATTTGAACAATGCTGTCAATAACATGCTTTAACTTCTCATTAACCCTGAGGGGTCAGGCAGTTGGACTCAATGATATTTGTAGGTCCCTTCCACCGACTCTACACGGGGATTATAATAGCACTGTAAATAAGGGATGTTTGTGGGAAAAAATATGAAAATGATGTATTGAGTACAGCTAAAAGGCATTTTATGCTACCAAAATAAAGCACTAACTACTTGAGAGACCAAAACTACATTTGATTTTATGGTTTACTTTGTGTCTGTAGTGCACTGTTTGTTAGAAGCTGCAAATTCTGTTAAAAAGAGAAATGTCTTCCCATAAGACACAGTAACATACATATTCAATGAACAAAACAAATAACAGTGTTAGCAGGAAAAGGCCACTTGTTGTTACAACAAATTTTGTATTATGTGGTTTATTAGTGGATAGGAAAAAAGTATGGTTACATACTACTTTAGAATTTCAGCATATGATAGATTTCCTGGTGAAGTTCTGGGAAGAAATGTTCTACAGCAGTATGGAAGTGTGCTTAGCCCAGGAAGACCTAGAGGTATTTGTGGCATGATATGACTTATTTCAGTTTATGTTCTTTAAAATATATGAAACTCGACAGTTTCAAGTTAGTAATAATTTTATTTGGGGTATTTCATGATTCTGACAGACAAATTCAGTATAATAGCTTAGTACTGCATTTCTTTACTGTCTAAAATATTAATGCAAGATTGACTAAATATCCCTCCTAAAGTCGATATGGCCCAGAGGTTATTAAGAAATCCTTTTTTGGTCTTCAGGGGATTTGGTCTACTTTCCATACCTACAGAAAGCTTTTGTGTGCTCAGCTTTTGAAGAATAGATCCTTTTTCAAAGCAAAGGCAAAGGAATGCTAATAAATCACATCTTTATGAAATATTCATTAATTCAGTGTGTTCTTTACAAGGCTGCTGCCAAGGCAGTGCAGGGTGACGAATTACATTTTACACACACAGGAAATGGTTGACAAGATACATTGTCTATGTAGAGGGTTTCCTGAATGGTCACATACAAAGCTAACCAACAAACGTTGTTTACACTATTAAGCAAGCAGGACAAAAATGCAGCTGTCTATATTTCTGCCAAGTTCCTGTACCTTCTCTTTTATGAAGTGTTTTCCTTTCTGGCTTATTTCTACCATTTTTTTCCTTGCACTTACAAGGTACTTAGAATGCTATTTTAGTGAAGTTAGTTGCTAAAAATAACCAAGAGAGGGCCAGCCTTGTGATGATTGTCATGTCTTACAAGAAGGTGTGGCCTTCCCTTAAAGTGTCTCTATCACCTATCAACAATCATCAGAAACACACTGCACGAAGACATGCGGAATGTTCCTTCACTAGAGAGTGAAACGGAATCTCTTTCTGATGGACTCTTTCAACTCTTGAGCCCTCAAAAAGCAACCTTTGGGTAGCAAGGACACGGAGATCAGTATGACTGCTCCATCTTGCTCACAACTGAGCTCTAACACATCATGGTAAAGAATGGTGTTCTTATGAAATCATTTAAAGGGCACGTCTTTCATTACAGAGTACATCTCTTTTGACTGACTCAGTACAAGAGGAATGACATAGATTTATAAAGACTAAGAGACAAAGTTTGCAGAAGGTAGCCATTAAAATGTAACTGAACCCTTCAGGGGAATGCAGAAAATGTACAAGTGCTACTTGCTAACTGTTTTTTTTCTGAGCATGAAAGACAAAATGCAAGGACTATGATTTAGTTAGGCTCCATCTTGTTGTCTTTACTCATCTGGGAACTATGCAGATCATGTTAATTATTCCCAAATTCTTGTAGGCAAAACTTACCTTAATCACACACCACACCCTCCAGGCTTTAACAGAATGTTTGTAGACCTTACACTCTCTGCTTAAATGAAAGTTAAGGAACTGCTGATTAAAAAAATAATAATAATAATAAAAAATATCCCCCAGTCTCTCTTTATATCATGCATATTGGAGGGATCAAATCTTCTTCCTGAAAATTTCTTGACGATGATTCTATTCTGTACCATTCATAATTCCCATAAATTGAGAATGAGATTCAGTTTAAGTTTTCCTTCATAGTGCAGTAGAATCTGGAGAATATGAAATTCTGGAGAAAAGGAGGCTCAGAGACCTTATAGCTAGCTAGCTCTCTACAACTGCCTGAATTAAGGTTGTAATGAAGTGAGGGTTGGTCTCTTTTTCCACATAACTAGGAATACAGTGAGAAGTAGCTTCAAGTTGCATCAGGAAAGGTCCAGATTGGATTTTAGGAAAAATTTATTTTCTGAAAGGATTATTAGTCCCTGGAATTGACTGCTCAGGGGAGTGGTTAAGTCACCATTCCAGTAGGTGTTAAGAAATGTTTAGATGTTGTACAAAGGGGCATAGTTTAGTGGGGAAATATTGATGGTAGGTGGATAGTTGGACAGGATGACCTTGGAGGTCATTTCCAACCTTGGTGATTCTGTGATTCCCCTCTGCTCCACCCTTGTAAAAATCCAGCATTCAGCTCTGAGGTTTCTAGCATAGGAAGAACATTAATCTCTTGGGGGGAGTCCAAAGAAGGGTCATGAGGATGATCAGGAGGATGGAGCATCTCTCCTGTAAGAGGCTGAGAAAGTTGTAATTGTTCAGCCTGGAGAAAAGAAGGCTCTGGGGAGACCCTACAGTACCTAAGTGGGGCCAACAGGAAAGCTTGTAGGAGACAGACTTTTTATAAATGGGCATATAGTGATAGGACAAGGAGTAATGGCTTTAAACTAAAAGAGGAAGCTGAGATAAGACATTAGGAAGAAATTCTTTACTCAAAGACTGGCAATGCACTGGAACATGTTGCTTACATGGGCTTTGGCTCTGGCAATATGATTTAGTGGAAGATGTTCCTTGGATGCCAGGGCGTTTGGAACGAAATGATTTTTAAGGTTACTTCCATGATTATACAATTCTGTGAAAAGAATTTTCATACTGCAATATATTTTAAGGCATTGACCTGACACCAAATACAACTGGCACTAAAATCTCATTTTCACATAAATATACAATGCCTTCAGTTTTCACAATCAATATAGGTGCTATGAAAAAAAAAATACTATTGAATGAAAATATTAAATTAAACAAAATTTAATGTGGTAGGAACAATAGAGATTTGTGCTTTTATCTTCTTGTTATCCACATTTCTATTAAATTCTGTGCAATCTGTTTATTTCAGAAAACCAAAATATATAAGTGTGGGTCAAATTATTATGAATTTCACTACCGTTACCACTCCAAAATTTGTGAAAATATGCCATCAGGATTTACGGAAATTATGCCAACACTAATAGGACTAACATTTTCTATTATATAGCAAATACATGAGCAGTGAATGGGGCCTCTCTATAGTATTGAAATGCATGATAATTAAAAATAAGAATTTCAAGATGTAAATCTAATGGGAAATGTTCTGTAATTTGTTTCAGCTTCTAAGGTCATTTTTAACAAATTCAAACAAACTTTCTTTTGAATCTTTTCAGCTCGCTAGGGAACATACATCACTGAAGTATCAGTGAAGCATGTCATCTGGATTTTCCTCTGCTTATAATCTTCCCCACCCTTGAAATGTCCCCTATGCTGAGGTTATGAAAAGTTAGGTAGAAGAACTAATATGGGTATCCATATGTCTTCAAGCAATTTTGGGAGATTTTTGTTCCCTTGACAGAAGCTAAGCTATACAGATTGAGCCAGGAAATGTGTCCCTGTGACTTCATTCCTCTCTACTGAGGGAAGATAGTTCCTCACTGGATAAATTAAGTCCCTGTTCGCTTTATAATTCTGGCAGCAGAATGTCAAAGTGAAATAAAAAGTTAAATACTAATTAACACATACAGAGATTTTACATAATCAAATCATTAAAACAAAATATTTAATCAAAATACATTTGACTATTTTTCTCCAAATTTAACTTTTTTTATATATATATAGTTTTAGCTTTATTCTATTAAAATTATACAGGCAAAATAATTCTCTAAATGAGATTTTCTACTACTAGAATTTAAATATTTATTACTGACACTAACATCTTCCCTTATTTAATTTGTTAAATGATTACACTGGATCTATAGTATCATTTTCATGTTTTATC
Organism: Oreortyx pictus; assembly: GCA_036925125.1. Lineage (NCBI taxonomy): Eukaryota > Metazoa > Chordata > Aves > Galliformes > Odontophoridae > Oreortyx > Oreortyx pictus. The sequence goes on along the minus strand of JAUPFR010000006.1, from coordinate 33,109,602 downwards.
CACGCTTTTGTGGTGCTGAATTCACTTCAGTAAATTCTGAGCTTGAGGCTGTTTGACTCAAAAAAATAAAGCTGTAACTTCAGAAGAAACAGATTTCCATAGGTTTCATCCAGATGATGGCAGTAACATAGTCAGCTAAAGACATAAGGTTGCCCACCAGAAATCAGAAAAAAATATGGTGAAAGATTTCCTTTTCTCTTTGAACTTCTCTTTCAGCCAAAGAAAAGTATATTGGAGATGTCAGCCTCCAGACTAGATTGAAAAACCCATCTCCTAGCACTTGGTATCAGCAGTCTTGTTATGGGCCTACTCCTGCAATGGTATTGAGGTTTCAAAATCTGAACTGCGGATAGGGATGGTTCAAGGAGTTGCCATACAGTGAGTCCCCTTTTGTAGTTGTCATGGTCTTATGATTTTTGTTGTATTGTTGATATTCCACATCATAACATCATGTAATATACTGGGAGTTAGAGAGTTAATGCTCCAGCTCTGTGGATCATCAATAGTGATGGATATGCCTGTCTCAGAAGAGAGGAAGAACTACATTCCCCAGAGGACTGTGCAATGCTTTGTATTTTTACGTATCTCCGCCCAGAGAGAAAGATAAAAACTGTCTGTGGTCATGGGACCGTCCGTCTTTCCTTCAGGATCAAGCTCAGCAGTGGGTGTTTGCAGCCGTCCTCCTTCATCGTTAGCATAAGGCCTTCGGTTTATCGGACACTCTCTCTCTCTTGCTCATTTTATTTGATTCATCAGCCTCAATTCCAATTATATTGTATTATATTGTGTTATTTTGTTTTCTGATATCTTACTTAGTAAATTAGCTTTCCTCCTCAGATCATTGCTGATGTTTTGTTCCTAGGCCCATCTCCCTTCTCCCTTTTTTCCTTTCCCCCTTCCCCTTCCCCAGGGTCCCATGGGTCCCCTGCCTCAATTGTTACGGTACTGGGTCAAACCATCCTGCAAAACGCTGACAGTAGTATTTCTAAGACTACAGCTCAAGAAGAATTTAACAAAAAAATCAAACTTAGTAATGAAGAGCAATAGAGTGCAGTCAAAATATGCCTATTCCATTTTCAGTATCTATATGTATAAAAACTTTCTCATGAAGCTGGAAGAGTCAGTTGTTCATGCACTTACTCCACTCACCCATAATTAACTAAGGTCACTGGTGCCTTTTGCCATACAGAAGCTTTCCTTTTGCTTTAGTAGAGGACAGAAGAAAATCTTGAGAGTAAGGATTGTAGACAAAATCTACATCTGTTTAAATAGTATTAGTTCAAAGTGGAAATATATGTGCTGATTTGAATCTCTCTCAATTCTTTTTCTACTCTGGATTAGTAATTCAAGAATGATAGCAATGAAGTAATATTCCATGAGTAAGATTTAATCTGAAAATTGCCTGCTCAAAAATGAAAGTCAGAATCATGTCATAAAATTCAAGACAAGAGAAAGGACTGAGTGGGATGGAAATCACATTTAGAAAGAAATTATGCCCTTATGGCAGCAAATGGCAGGTTCTGTGGTTCAATTTTTTACTGTGTTCCTTGAAGAATCTGGTGGTAGTCATTTACAACACAGTTCAGAATCTCTGTCACAGAGTGTCTGAAGTTTATTCTTCAGAATCATTTTAAGAGTTGATTAGACAGTAGCTCTGAAGTCCTTCCTGTGTATTTTTCCCTAGGACTTTCCTGCTCTTATACATGTGTGTGAGTAAACACAGAAGCAACGCATAAATTTCTTGGTGCTTTGGCCAGGCACTCTCTTTGTCATCCATGGTTATGAGTTCATCAAAACTGCTTAACATATCAAAACAAAATGAAAAGCCAAAAGTCACTGGAGAGAGAGTATATAAGCATGGTACTGTAATCAGCTGATATTTGTTATTCTGTGAGAAAAGTATTCTGAAGGAATCTGTATGTTGTGTTACTTCTTACAAAAGAAGCCTGTAATGTAGTATACACTAAGTAAAAAGTCTGACCATTGGTAGGAATACTTGAAAGAAATAACCTCAAAAGAAATAACCTTGAAAATAACCTTGAAATATATCTTTTCTTCTTTTAGTTCCTTTCTTTTCTTCATGTCTACCCTCTGTGATTCGGTTGATTCCCCTGTGAGCACACTGACCTGATTCAACTTTAGAAGAGCAATAATGATGCAAATAATGGAATTTGGAACAGGCTTTCTGATTAATCCAAGGGTAAATTGTTCACTGGACTGATTGCCCTCCTTGGAGAAAGTGAGAAATAGTCTCTTTTCCATTCAGTTTGTTCTTTTCTCTGAATGTTATGTTATCTACAAGGATGATGAGTCTGTAAAATTCAAGACGTGTTAAGATTGTTTGAAAAGCTAAAATGAACATTTAACAGACATGCCGTCTTTCTTATTTTAAAGCACAGAGGTTTATTTTTTTTCCATTTTTCCCTTTTGCAAAAAGAAACAGAAATGGTAGTTTGAGAATTTGAAGTCTGTTTTCAAGTAGATGAATATCCAAGGTATTGCTATATGATTCATAGTTTCACTTCTTTCTCATTTACTAGAGCATAATTGTGGGGTAAATAATTATTCTTGGATATTTTGAGGCAGTATTACTGGGAAGTTGAAAGCTCAAGAAAAGAAATCAGAGCTATGATTTAGGCATCAGAATTCTTTTTGTCTTTTTAAAACTTTACCAGGAACATGTGATGCATTGATTCCCACCTCTGCAAGAGCATCAGGAATTCTTGAAATATTGGCTCACAGAAAGGCTATCAAATGGCCCCATCTGTTATTAAATTTTGGCAGAATTTGAGTTACAAGAATCTAGCATGATCAAAATCCTATATCAAAAAACATGAGGAGAAGACAGAGACATATCTTCCCTCATAGGAAAAAAAAGTGTGGAACCTTGCCTTGTTTTTAGCTAATGTATGGGGAGAAAAATGTTTAAATTCTGTAGAGATTCACTTCTCTTTTTCCAGTTTTCACAAGAGTTAAAGGAGAGATGACCAGCATGCAGCTGAAGTGAAAGGAAGGAATCTTCCCTTTACAGTGTTTTGCTTAACTGGTCTGGGAAAGCAAAAGACCATAACCTCTATTTGAAAGTCAAGATTTTCCTATCTAGGTGGTCTGGGATCTCTGATTGTATAGGAAGGTTCTCCAGTGTTCAGTATGAATACAAAAGCAGACAGATCTCTAATTCTTAATTCTCCCTGCCACTCAAGATGTCCTTAAGCACACCATCCCATTCATCATGTAAATCATCAATTTCTCACATGTAACATTGACTCCTGACAAAAACAGATGGCAGCAGTGTACATACAAGTTTGATGGAATTTCTGATAGAAAAGGCTCAATTTATGGTACAGGATTGTACTTCTGCTTCAGTGATCACAGCATGTCCCTTTAAGAATACAAACTAAAGCAACTAACTGCCTTCAAAGCACCCTTTCTGTACCAGAGCCTTTCCATCACTTTGGTAAATGTATGTGTACTCTCGTAGTGATAAAGGCCGTATATGAGTAGCAATTTCAACTTCATGTCCTAAAGGCAATAGGCATTATGCACTAGTTGTTGAAGGCAGAAGCAATTGAGCTAAGTAATGGGATCACTACAACACAGTTTAGGCTAGTAGAGCAATAAAATTTTTGAAAAAAATCTTCTGGCTTTGTGAAAATTTTGGTGCAATTCAGGGAAATTTGGGGCTCCAAAGACTAGAGTTGAATATCCTAAAATCTCAAAGATGAAAAATTGTTTCACAGAAATCCGTATGAAAATCAAGATTCTAAAGACTACAGAGGAGAAACCACTGTAAAAACTAGAATGACTCTTTTCGACATTAATCACAGAAAGTTATGCTGTGTTTCTCTGTGCAAATGTATGTTTGTTCTTGAAATCTTAATTCTTTGCTGGATAGCTACCAAAAAATTACATGACAGAAAAGAAATAATGTCTGTCTGAATATGAGCATCTGGGAGAATGAAAAGGTCGATGCATTCAATCAGGAAGGAAACAAAATCTGATTGTTTATAACTTTTTATGGAAATCTGCAGCATCCATTATTTTTTCTAATTTTCTTTTTTTAATTTTGTATTTTTTGCCTAGTCAGATCTAAAGAAACAAATGTGAAATACTGAAAAGCAAGGTACAAGTAGGTTTAAAGCAGCAGAGATACTTAGGAAAACTAAACAAAATACATAGATAAGTTTAAGTATTTGTGTATGCTTGTGTAAAACAGAGATTTGTCTGTTCAAATGTATAAGAAAGTCTCGGAGGAGCTTTCTGTATGAAACGTCTGTTCCTGATCTTGTTATGTTGCTGCAATAGCAGAGGTACAATTCTGGCAGAAATCGAGTGAAGTTTAAAACTATCAGACAATATTTTTTACATTTTAACACTCCTGTTTGGTCAATTAATGTCTTATTTTAGAACCTGATTGTAATGGTTAATTAAGTAATCTTTGAACATCGGCATTAACAGTGCTTTCCTAAACCACTGCCACAAGCCTGCAATGCAGCAAATTGTTGACAACTATAACAAAGCATCGCATCCTGCTGCCTGTTTAGCCTAACATTCCAAAAAAACTCTCTACTTATGCATAGGAAAACAAATACTATTTCTTTTTAATATTTCCACTCATTTAAAACAGTGAAAACAATTAGTTGGTCATATGGAATTGATTTCCTCAAGTTGCTTTCTTAAACAATAACTATGAAATCTGCTTACCTGTCACATATTTGAAGCTGTTTGTATTTAATTGGAGTCTAAGATTCACAAATGTGTGAAAAGTAGATTATTTCTGTGCCATGTAAATAATGATTTGTCATAGGATAGCAAATACTTCTAGATAATACGTTGTCACATCTTTACCACATTTCAACTTCTCTTTGATTGCACTGTACAGATCAGTACTGATTTTCAGGCCTGAATTAATGTAATTTGCAGAGCAGTGGTTATATTATGAACCCAGGGCAGTACATCCAAATGGTTGCTTTTCCAGCAGAAGGTTAACTAATTTGAGTCTTCCCTTTCATAGTTACATAAATTGAATCTTGTTTTTACATGGAAACATCTTGACTTTAAAAGTTGTAACTGGTGCAAATAAAAATGATGATTAACACAGCTAGTTTACATGGCTAACAGCTACATGTACAGTATATCACACCAGTATATTTAAAAATAAGTCATTTCATGAGAGGTAATTACTCACCACATTAAGTGATAGAAGCTCATCAAATTATCTATGAAGATTATGAAGGCTGCTGAAAGAGAAGTGTCATCTTATATAGCTGTTTTTTTCTTATATATTTTCTTCCTGTTTTTAACAGTTAAAAAATCCCTCTGTTTTAAATATTGACCCCTGCTTTATTTTCATTAACTTTGTTGTTCACTTCAAGAAGGTAGAACATCTGGCTAATACATTTTAAGCATTCATAAATAATGATTAATACTGTAGTCTTTTCTCAGGGAATATCAGAATTAATCAAGGTTAGAACATGAAGATTTGGATTTGATGAAAATAATGCAAATTTGAAACACCTCAAGCTGTGGTTTCAAGTACAGTTTCAACTAACACTGCTGCCATAAGCAGCAGTCCTGACCTCCTTCTCCACCTGACAGATTATTCTTACTTTGCTTTGCTTTCTCCCTTGGGCTAGCAGAAATGTTTGAGCTGGTGCTCATTGAACTACATCAGGGAACCAATCAGAGGTACAATTGCCTACTTTAGAATTTTTTCTTCTGTTGCCTACTGTGATTTCTTAATTTTAGAGGTTTACTTTTTGTTCTATTTCTCTGCAAAACTTAGCATAATTTATTCCTCGTCCACGCTTAGTACCAGAAAATGTCATACTGATACGAATAGCAATTCTTTCTAAAATAGTATTGTTTTGCTCTCATCTTCCCATATCTTCTCCTCCTCTCTTAACTGTAAGACTGCATGTTTTGTTTTTTTTTCTTCTTCTTCTTCAAGATATTGTTCCTCAGCTGCTCTATTACAGCATTATGATCATTTGCAAGGCTGCAGCAGTCATCAGCCATTCAGCTGTAAGACAAGGAAATTATGGAGTTTGCAAATATTTGTATGAAATTGGAGTGGATCTGGCATGAGATTATGTCAAAAATCCTTTAACATTTAATCTCCATAAGCAGCTTTATATTCCCACAATCATTCAGAGGATCTTTTTCTAACATGTATCCCTCTTTGTGTATCTGTGATTAAAACACCATTGAGAGTGAGATTATTATTTGTCTTCAACAAAAAGTTCTGTACAATACACCCAGAAACAACATAAGTGTGAGGCTGAAAGTTCCTTTATAAAATTGATGAAGAGAGTCAAAATTAGTCACGTTCACACAAAATAAGGCTTAAGATTTAAATTCATATAATGGGTCAAATCTGAAGCTGAGAGAACATGATAGATTATCCATTTTTTTGTTATTTCTGAAATCTCAAAAACAAAACAAAACAAAACAAAAAAAAAACCCAACAACTACATAATAAGAATTATTTTGAATTTTTATAGATGAATATTCACTTCAGAACTGTTTTGACATCTGATGTATATGAATCATAAACCATAGAGTCTTTAAGTCTATTCCCATACAAGGAAGCATGAATTAATATCTTGCACATTTCCCTGCACTGTACTGCTCTATACTATGTATACCTTATAAATCCAAGTCAGAGATCAATTCCCAATGAGCTACATTGAAGCCACAGCCAATGAGGAAAAATACACTGTACCTCAGGACAATGCTAATGAAATAACAGTATGGCCAATGCAATGCAATTTAACAGAAGACAGGGGCATACTGGTGTGGGTTTTGGGTTTTTTTTTTTTTTTTTTAAGATTTCATAAAACCATGACAAGGTGTTCTCAGGTCATGCCAAGGGTTGGATGATATCTCATCTGGAGAAGATCTCTGGCAATTTTATTTAAAGACTTTTTTTTCCCCAATTCCAAACTGAGTGGTCAGATTATAATTAAGCATAAAATTAAAAAGTTTTAATTTCTAACTGCAGTGGCTTTGCTATTTTTTGTCAAGTCCTTTTTATAAATTTATCATATTCAATCAACAAATAATTTTGATATTTTTAGTAATAGTGAAAAGCAAACAAAAACATACTATTCTTCCAGTCAAGTGTTTCATTCATTACTTGTGAGTAGACAATTTGAAACTATTCAAATTCTATATCTAAATGTAAACAAACACCCAAGTAGCAACGTGTAACCATTTGCACTTCTAACTTTTCTCATAAGGATGTGGAGGACAGCAATTTAAGCATGGGCTAGCAGTGCACTATTGAAGAAAATAAGTTTTTACTATAAGAATAACACTTTTTTTTTAATAGGTTTCACTATAGAAATGGAAGAATCCTGTCCACAGGAAATATTCAAGGCTTGGCTTGACAAGGAAAGCCTACTTTAAGGCATAGCTTTCAAAACCAGGTTGGATCAGGCTGTCTTCTAAGGTTTTGTTTAGTCTAGACTTATCAATTAATCTATCATTTAAAAAATAATGAGGGGATATTTATTTTTTTCTTCTGAAAATATTAAAGTAAAATCTGAAAGATTGTCTCTTCCTGGTAAATGATTTTTTTTTTCAATTTGCACTTCTACAATAGTCATCCACTTCATGGTGAAAGATGTCTAAGGATATCCTTTAGGATGTTTACTAAACATCAAATACTGTACATCACGTGTAAATAGGTTTATCATTTCTTAAGATGTTGTATCCTCTTATTAATGAAAGATTTTCAATTAATTTACTCAGAACAGTTTCACTGAAAAAAGTTAAAAAACATGAAATACTCAGAAGTAAGTTATCATTTTTACTACAGGTTCGCACATAAACAGTGTATGATTGTATTTTTTTTGGATGGGAAGTTAACTCACTGAGGGACATGCTCATTGCACATTTACGTAGGAGGAGTGTTGCCATGCAGATTTCATTTGGGGAGCAACTCAACACTGGGATCACCCTGATGTAAAGAAATTGTACCAATATGGTGTGGTAAAAGTTCCCCCTTTTATTGTCCGAAACACCTCCTTATATACTCTTGGTAGCGTCCATGGCTACACCCCTTAGTATCGGCTTATACACAATCCACCAATCTTACACCGACATGGTCTCTTTTCTTCTATCTCCTTGCGAGTATCCATTGTCTATGCTTAATCATGCTTAGCTATTACTTATTACTTATTAACTACCATTGTCTCTACAACAGAGGAGGAGATGTCTCACAGTAAATCTGTGACTGTCAGCACAAAAAAAAATTAACTAGTTAATTAGGGAGAGGAATCATATACCAAAGATCTCTAATAATAGTCTTCAGCAGTGACAATTTAAACACACAAATACAGAAACAATCTCATTTTACCTACTGTACATTTTAGAATTGTAGTCATAGATCACTAGGAAATGTAAGGCCTTTCATCCCCAAGGACACCCTTCAAAGTAAAACTGTGTAAACTTTGAGATGTAACCTACACTAAATTATGTTTTGAATTTGCATTAATGTTATATAATCTTGGAGATCTCCCTCTGTGAGCTCAACAAGATTATAACATTTTAGGCTAGACAACAAAGTTTTCACACATAAGATATATTTACTATATTAGTACACGTTTTCTGTTAAGTAAATAAAAGATTCTCCCTAAAGGAATGTGAGAAATACTCCACACCATTACACTACAAATAATTCTGGGGGAAGGGTATGAAGAGTGGGAAAAGGAACTCACATTTTATTAGTGAGGTTTATCTGACAAGTCTTATTCCACTACACTATTTGAAAGATGGATAAAATTAGTTTCCTTTGCTGTATAGTAGGATTTTTATATGCACAAGATGAGGTGAGGAAGCAAAATTCTGTTAATAATTTTCATCAAACAAATTTTCAAATGCACATCATTTTTCTAAGACACTTTGCTCATCTGACAGAATGGATAATTTCTCTTAACTGCACATTTTTCTTTGACAATGATGTACATGAAAACCATATTTCTTTGTCTAAGATGGGAACTTCAGAATGAAGAGTAATCACACACATAGACATACACCCCCCTTTCTGTATTCTGTGAAGGAACTGTATTCCTTTTTCTTGTTCAGCTGTGCTTGTTTACTGTGCTTTGTATTGATCTCTCTCTTCCGCAACATTGCAGGTGTGTGTGAAAGCAGCCCTATGCTGGAATAGTTTTTGCTTTCAGGAACAAAATAGCTAGGGCTCCCTCATTTCGTTTTTATAACATGAGGATTCAGCATGAGATGCAATGCATCATCTCCCTGTCATATCATATTACAAAACAGAACCTCAATGGAGATCATAAATATGCTCTTTTTGGAATAATATTGCTCTTGGCATCAATCCTACTCCTTATTAGAGAGTTGCACTAAACATAGATTCTAGTTTTGTTTTTCCTTGCCATTTAGATATTGCTCCTCTAGGTTTTCTAATCAAAACAGGATGAGAAGCCAGCAGGCTATGAGTACTGCCTGAATAAAACACCCAAAGAAATAAACACAAATGAAGAAGTTATCTCAGTTTGTTCTAGCCCAAGGAGAGAATGACCCATATAGGATCTATGAGATGCCACGAACAGATCCTGCTTCAGGATTCTCACCGTGGCATGATCTCTGCAAATAATACAAAAACTGCTGATGGTGGTTAGTAATAATTCATGACAGATAGATCCTTTCTCCTAAATAGTAACTCACCATTGCTTTTTTTTTGTCTTTTTTTGTTTGTTTTCTTTTGTTCCTACCTTTCCCAAAACAGAGTAAAACCCACACACCACTTAATGTTTCTTTCCTATAATCCTGACCATATATCCAAGAGAATAGTAAGGCACAACAGATGATAGAAATGTTCAGCTAGAGATGAGATTAAACAAAAGAGAAGCTAGGGAAAGAAGTCACAGAAACAGGAACAAAACATGCCATGCTACATTAGCAGGTTTTATCTTGCGTTAGAAAAAGTAAACTTTATCAATACTACTTCCTACCCTTCATTTTGAGAAGTCTCCTTTTCAGTGGATAGCTCCACTAGTTATTTTTCCTACATATTTTATCACAGTTTTTTAGTTCTTTGTAGTCATGCCTCAGGCTTTCTGAGGCCGTGAAATAAAATACAACCCAACAATAAATATTGATATTAAGCACATCATTTGCAGTTCTTTCCAGATTACAGAGCGACACTTTCACAAGGGTTTTCAAAACCAAATTTTCTTGTTGTTAAGATGTGAGTGCCTGGATGTATTTCAAAGCTGAACTATACCTCTGATTTAAAAGCTATCCATTTTCATTTGTGTTTTTCCCATAGCAGAGACAACAAACAAACAAACAAACAAACAAACAAACAAACAGCAAACCAAAGAAACAAAAAAGGAAAAGGTACAGATTGTGTGATCTGAATCTGAAGATCTCTTCTGTCCATCAAAAGGGGGCAAAATTTTAAGTGGACACCAGAGTGCCTAAAGACTAGTATATATATTTCTGCAGGCTGTGGACAATCTGATCTCTAAATCCAGCTGCTACTTACAAATGCATCTTGTGCTAATTACTTACGTAAATTATTCAGTGGTTATGTTTACTTTGTGACTCTTTGACATTCAGTATGATAAGACAGTAACAAACTAGAAGGACACTTTTTATTTAAAGGACTTTGATCACAAAGGTCTTGAACAACTGAAATGTTCTAGTCACATATGTGAAACTTCAGTGATGGCTCCAATCTGTTCTGTGGATATAATGCAGAAATGATATTCATCTTCTACACTCTCATTGCCTTTTCTTGCAAAGTGAAATTCAAATACTTGAAAATTTAGGAGTATAATTCAAGGAATACTTTCAGTAAATGTGATTTTCATTGCACCCTTTTCTTTGGAGAAACTCAAGACCTGAATATTAACAATAACAAAGGAACAGCAAAGATGGCTGGTGATGGGAAATCTTATTAGTAAACAAGAGCTGCATCTGAAAAATATCATCATTAAAAGCTATGTAGTAGTTAATTGAGTCTGATATGAAATTTAGTGCTGGAAAGTTAATGACTAATGCAGCTATTTCATACAGCTTGGTTACTGCAGGCTCTATAATGATCTCCTTTGCTTCACAGCAACAATGAAATTAACCTCTCTTTTGTTCTGCAGGTGTTGTGTTCTGATAATGCATATCCTTTACAAGTATGAGCAAATTATTTGCTTTGCATGCAAATTGAACATAAGCTGGATCCGTATGGAAAAGAAAATAAATACTTATGTTTTTGAGATATATGCTTAAGTGTAACTCAAAATTCAGGAAGTTGGCATCTTGGTTAATTTAAGATTACAGATCAGATAGGATTATTCTTTTTTTGAATGTCTATGTATATTATTCGATTGCCTTAAAAATTTTCTGTACATAAACCTACACAGGCCTCATTGAAGCATATGAAGCAAAGGATACCCAGAATTTTAAATAGGATTGCGTAGAAAGTGGGATTAGGGAGAGAAGAGGAATGTTCTTAGATTTGGATGATCAGAGTATCTACTGGGTTAAAGGAAACAAATTTAGAGAGTAGAAACTAAAAATGAATGGAAGAGACTTTTTAATCAGATTTCAATATCCTTGCAGCCTGAAAAGTAACAAAAAATTAATTAAAAAAAAAAAAAGGAAAATGGTGAGAATATTTGGAAATTAAAAAAAAGGGTATGCATTGAATGAGTAAGGTAAGTATCTGCTTCGCTCAAATGGAAGGTATTTTTTTAGTTCATACTAGCCACCTAATTTTTAATGTAAGTCTTATTTATTAGCTGCATTATCAATAGAGATTATGACATTTGATTACGACTTCACTATAAGTATGGAAGTTTGAAACAATTTTGAAAAAAAGTTGACTTTTCTCAGTTTCCAGGATTCTAAAGCAATGAGCCAAGGAAGCTGACACTTCAACAAATGAACTGACAGATTTTATAAGACTTTTGTAGTACTGATCTTAATGTAGAATATTTTAACTAGCTTATTTCTCCAGCATGAGGAGTAGATGTGATGACAAGATAGGAAGTGCTTACTATCTTCTCTGGAAGAAGGATGCTTCTGCAGATGACTAACTCAAACTACTGCTATCAGTAATACCATGCAGTTTGCACAATCAGAACCCATAAAAGGAAGTCAAAAGGAACCTAATAACAATATTTTTTCAGAGACTGGCATTCTTGATTTATAATTTCAAGTTCAGTTTAAGAGATCAGTTTCTCCACAGGCAATAAAAATAACACATAAATTTGATTATAAACAAATAGATGTTTTTTTGATGGGAGGTAATTATCCAGGAATGGCATTCTCAAAGAATGGGAGACCATTCCTTTGCATAAACCAGTTAAATAACATTGTACATTTTTATATGTTAGAGTAAGTAATATGTGAATGAAGTGAAAACTTAGATGCTGAGTTAAGTATGCAATAATAGGACACTCCATCAACTTTTCCTTGATCTGAACATTACTTTTCTGGTTTTGCTTAGTTATGTTTACCCAGAAATTTTATAGGAAGAACTATTTAGAAATCCATTTATCACTTTCAATAAAAGTACTTAAATTGTATTAATTTCCCAGTATAAAAATAATATAAAGGAAATATTTGACAATAGATCTTGTGAGTATTTTACATGTTTTAGAAAATTGGTGAGGGAAGGAACTGAATAAAAGTGAAAAGTCTATAAATTCCTTGGAAGTACAATATTTATTTTATTTTACAATATTTTTTTAATTATTAATATTATTGTTATTGACTGTAAAACTTCAAATTTAGAGGGGAAACTTCATTTCGAACTTATGCTCACAGTTTTGTTATTAAGCATCAGCAATGCAGCTGTCTTTTTTTTTTGATCCAAAGATACTGTACCATAAAATTACAGAACATTCAAGGGAAGAGTCATCTACAGGTTGTTTTGTTCAATCCCTTTGCCCAAAGTAAGAGCAGATTATTCAGTCTCTGACTGTCTCCAAGTATGGGGGCTTCACAACCTCTCTTGATAACCTGTTCCAGTGTTCAATCAGCTAACAGTAATGACACTTTTCTTATGTTTAAATTTAATTATCTGTATTTCACTTAGTGCCCATTATTTATTTTCACAAGATACCATAGAGTACCTGTCTTTGTCTTATTCCCTCCCATTGGGTATTTACACACATTAAGTTCCCCTGACTATTCTCATCCCTATGTTAACAAGTCCCTGATCTTTTAGTGTCTCCTTGTTTGACAGACTCCTGATAGCAGTCTCGATGCTATTGCCATAACAAATCATTCAGGTCTGCAAGGCACAGCTTCCTGATCATGAGTGACAATGACAGGCAGGATGACTTTTTCAGAACCTCCAAGATGGAGCACTGGAACTGTGCCGCCTCTGGGATTCTGGAGTCTCCTCTGGAGATAACTGAGACGTGCCTGGACACCTACCAGTGCAACCTAGCCTAGGGAGCCTGCTTTGACATGGAAATTGGAATAGATGATCTCTACAGGTTGCTTAAAGCCCCTACAATTCTGTGATTCCTCTACCTTTTCCTCCCTCTTTTGTGTGAGAGAAGTTGCATAGGAACATTGCTAATTCTGGTACAGGTGGCTAACAGGAAAGTGGCAGGAGGCACGCAACACTAACGTGATAAATAAATACTTTCTAGCCTTCCTTCTTTTCTAAAGGAGGCTGAGTCCTAGAGGCCATCCAAAGATTTCTGAACCTGTACCAAATACAAGGCATATTAAAATAGGCAATAGAATTTTACTGTAAGAAAAGTTACAATGTTAACATTTCCAGTTACATCTATGAAGTTAAATCTAATCTCTCCAAGGAGCTGAAAGGAGTTGAAGGAGTAAGATAGGGAAAGGAAAGCTAAGAGAACATTTATGCTTAAATACAATGGAGACTGCATCCCACAGGATGGCAAGCAAGCAGAGACACTGCCAGTGTTCTTGGGCCTTGGAATGTCAGCTGTCAGCTGAGACTAGGGATGCTTTAGCATTTGTAGAACTATAACTGTTTTACAAAAAGAGAAAAATTCCTTTGAGGAAATTTAAGACTAAGTTGAATTCACAGGTTGGAATCAAGGAGACTCTGATATACTAAACATACATCTTCACTTCAGGTGGTATTTTGTGCAGTACTCCCTATGGATCATGTATTAGTTCTACGAAAGGGAATGTAAGCTGCCTTGCTCTCCTATTCCTCACTGCGAGATGATGCAGTTCTAAATATATAAATATCCAACTGGATGTCTTATTTAATTTTGTGAGCTGAAGTTTACTACAAGATGCACTCATGACCTTCTTGATGACTAGGTTTTAGGCCATTTTATGAGGCATCAAAGAAATAGTACTACATTTACACTGTAATGGGCAACTGTGCAACATAAGCAAAAAGCGGGGTTTTGGTTTGTTTGTTTTTCAATTTCACAATAAGTGATGAATACAGAAAAAGGGATTTACTGCATTACAATATGTATGTAGTTGGAGTCAGTGTTATACCTTATTCAATCACATACCTAAGGTACAAAAGAATAACTAGGGAAAAATAGAGACCCAAATTAATTTTGTCACTTAAATCTATTTTATTACTCAGATTGAGAACTCATCCTTTTTTGTGGAATTTGAAATTCATCCAAGCCTCCTGGTATGTGAACAGATAATCTTAAAACTATGAGAATTTGTAGGGCAGTGTAATAGTGTAGTTTTTTACTACAAAAGAATATCTATTCTATAGCAAATAAGGTTCCAGAAACTCCAAGAGTTTATCTAAAATTTTAAATTCTCTAGGAATTGGATAAGTATTGCAAATTTGTATTTTACATTCACTTACATTCTTGCAAATCTATGAAATCACCGCTATGTTTTCACACACAATCACACCTTCTAGTTTTTGAAACATTCTGTCCATAGAAATATAGATTTACTGCATTCATGTGTACTTGTCTGGGACACACTTCTCCATGGATGCGATTTTCCTGAAGTTTCTTTCCTTCATTTCAAGGAATGCTTTCATACTGCATTTGGTACAAAGACTGCAGCAGAATGTAATTCCTAACCAACTTAATTTTTTTACCCTGGTAACTCAAAGGTAAATCTTGAAAAAATATCATTTGAAAAGTCTGATGGAAGAGATTTTATTAGAAAGAACTCATTTACCCCTACAAAATACCCCTATTTTTTATGTTCAACTATTTAATTATTCTCAGAGATTAAAAAAAAAAGTTCATTTTTTCCTTTATGCTTCTGAGTTTCAGGTTTAAATGTGAACCAAATGCAAGAGTTTTAGGGATCTCATGAGAGAATGAGCCGGAGGGGAAGAAGGCCAGTGTGGATGAACCGGGATTTCTTGTTGAGACTCCGGGAGAAAAAGAGAGTCTATGTCTGGAAGATGGAACAGGCTACTTGGGGAGACTACAGAGAACTTGCCAAGATTTGCAGGCAGGAAGTTAGAAATGCAAAAGCCCAGCTCAAACTTAGACTTGCTACTGCAGTAAAAGAGAGCAAAAAATCCTTTTACAAATATATTAACAGTAAAAGAAGAACTATGGAGAATTTCCCTACTTTACTTGATGCGGCAGGGAATGTAACCATAGAGGAAAAGGAAAAGGCTGAGATTCTTAATGCCTTCTTCGCATCTGTCTTTAATAGAAAGGTCAGTTATCCTCAGGATACTTTTCGCCCTGACCTGGAATAATACACCCCCTGTGATCCTAGCTGAGACAGTCAGAGACCTGCTCCTCCGTCTGAACTGCCACAAGTCCATGGGACCAGATGGGATCCACCCAAGGGTGCTGAGGGAGCTGGCAGAGGTGATTGCCAAGCCGCTTTCTGCCATCTATCAGCATTCCTGGTCATCCGGAGAGAGTCCCACAAGATGGGAAGCTTGCCGATGTGACTCCCATCTACAAGAAAGGCCGTAAGAAAGATCTGGGGAACTACAGGCCTGTCAGCCTGACCTCAGTATCAGGGAAAGTTATGGAGCAATTGATCTTGAGGGAGATCGCATGGCACGTGCATCGCAATCAGGGGATCAGACCCAGCCAGCATGGGTTCACAAAGGGCAGGTCATGCTTGTCCAACCTCATCTCCTTCTACGACTGAGTGACCAGACTGGTAGATGAGGGAAAGGCTGTTGATGTAGTCTACCTGGACTTCAGCAAAGCCTTTGACACGGTCTCCCACAGTATTCTCCTGGGGAAACTGGCAGCCCGTGGTGTGGACAGGTTCACTCTTCTTTGGATTGAGAATTGGTTAGAGGGCCGTGCCCAGTGGGTAGTGGTTAATGGAGTTAAGTCCAGCTGGCATCCCGTCACAAGTGGTGTCCCTCAAGGGTTGGTATTGGGGCCCATCTTGTTTAATATCTTTATTGATGACCTGGATGAGGCGATTGAGTGTACCCTCAGTAAATTTGCGGATGACACCAAGTTGGGAGGATGTGTCGATCTGCCTGAGGGTGGGGAGGCCCTTCAATGGGATCTGGATAGGCTGAACAGCTGGGCTGAGGTCAACGGGATGAGGTTCAATAAGGTCAAGTGCTGGGTCCTGCACTTTGGCCACAATAACCCCATGCAATGCTATAGGCTTGGGGCAGAATGGCTTGAGGACTGTATAGAGGAAAAGGACCTGGGGGTGTTGGTTGATGCTCAGCTCAACATGAGCCGGCAGTGTGCCCAGGTGGCCAAGAAGGCCAATGGCATCCTGGCCTGTATTAGGAATAGTGTGGCCAGCAGGAGCAGGGAGGTGATCATCCCCCTGTACTCAGCTCTGGTGCGGCCGCACCTCGAGTACTGTGTTCAGTTTTGGGCCCCTCACTACAAGAGAGACATCGAGGCCCTGGAGCGTGTTCAGAGAAGGGCAACAAAACTGGTGAGGCGTCTGGAGCACAAGTCTTACGAAGAATGGCTGAGGGAGCCGGGATTGTTTAGTCTGGAGAAAAGGAGGCTCAGAGGAGACCTCATCGCACTCTACCACTTCCTGAAGGAAGGCTGTGGTGAGGAGGGGATTGGCCTCTTCTCCCAGATAACTAATGACAGGACGAGAGAGAATGGACACAAATTGCACCGAGGAAGATTTAGATTAGATTTGAGAAAATTTTTTTTCTCTGAAAGAGTGGTCAGGCACTGGAATGGCCTGCCTAGGGAGGTGGTTGAGGCACCGTCCCTAGCGCTGTTCAAGAAGTGTTCAGATGAGGTGCTAAGGGATTTGATTTAGTAGCTTGGTGGGCAGGGATGGTGGTGGGAGGATGGTTGGACCAGATGATCTTGTAGGTCCTTTCCAACCTAATAAATCTATGAATCTATGAATCTAATATTATGACCAGTCCATTTTTTTCCTATCTCCCGGTAAATAGAAATACCTATTAGCTAGGAATTCCTGGAGGTAGGTAAATGTTTGGAAATGTGCTGGAGCCATGTAAATATGAATTTACTCCAGCAGTTTGAATAATAATTATATTTAAACATGAACATGGTATATTAATTCACTGGTAATTATTAATCACTAAATCTATGAAATTAATCACAGGATAGTTTAATGACTGACAATCACAATAAATACCGTTTTCACTGATGAGAATCAAATACCATAGTAGCAAAGAAAGGCATTTGTTATTTTAGCAATGTTGTATTGGACAGACTTTTCTTTTATCCATCCTCCTGCAACATTTATATCTGACTGTTTTCAAGACCACTGTCCTGCAGCAAATGTTGCCAGCAATACTGAATACTTTCAATTAGTAGTTCTCTATTTCTCTGGTAGCTAAGCAACTGACCCATGGTGAAGAATACATAATGATCTTCTGCATATCTACCTTAGAGTATCAGACAAAACATAGGATTCAAGGCATGAATTTGTTCATCCCTGATGACTTTAGCTTAACATTCTGTGAGTTATGAAGAAATATGTTTGATGAAAATAATATAAAACTTGGAATAACTGTCTGTATATGTATGTTGCTTTATATTTCCATATTTATTAGTAATTATACTGTAGTTATGCAGGAAACATTCAAAATTCGGTAAGTTGAGGTAAATACAATAGTATGAACATTTATAAAAAGCTCTGAATATGATGTCATCAACACAAAACCAATCCTAATTAACTATGCAAGGGGAAATTTTGTGGCTCTGTTTGTTTTTTGTTTTAAATATTGGGAGTTATGTGGTCTTGTTAATAAAGCAGAGCCTATGTAATGGGGATCTCAGTAAAAACAACAGCTGGCACACTCTTAATTCTCACAAAATAGAGAAGCTGCTAGTTGTCAGGAGGATGGTAGCATGAAAAAATAGCTGAAAGACCAACCTTATCCATTGCAAGGCTTCTAACAGAATAAATATATCTGTAAATCAGAGTTGGCCTCAAGTATTACAAGAATCTTACAGTCTAGAGAAAGCATGCAAAACTATCTCCCTTTAGCTTTGATCAGAAGACTGTGCTCATTCTGATTCAGTGAAGCTTTCACAATTGTAATCCCTTTATATATGCCTTTGTGTACCATCTGTGGGAGGCTGCACAGTGCAGGGAGGACCAGGATGGTGTCATATATGGAGCAAATTAAGCACAGATGAAGATTCTTAAGAACACTGCCCAATAAAACCATAAGAAATCAACCATGATTAGCACATAGACAACATTTTAAATTACTGGACTTACATTACAGTGATTTAGATAGCTCAGATAAGAAACATAAGAACACTTTTGACCAACAGAGATAATTCATCCACAAACACACTGATGTGAAAGGTGAATCTAATTGTCAATTATTAAACTGGTTTAGCAGTAGATTTTACACAGTCCCAGTTTTAGGAGTGTGTGAATTGAAGTGTAGTTCAGCCCATTTAACAAAATAAAGAACACATTGCAATCACTGAGATGGTTGAGTAGTGTCTCAGAGATGCTTGCATAAGAGTAGTGAAATGTATGGCTTGTACACAGTGCTACAACAGCTCTTCTTTTTCAGTTATCTCAAGTCTTCAGGGAACGTTTAGGAATTGTACTCTTCTGTAAAATTAATTTGAAAGGAAGAGAGAATATGGACAGCTAGAAAGACTAAAGAAACAATTAGCTACCAGAAGTCTGTAGCTATCTGTGTAATAGTTCTTGGTTAAGATAAGAGGAATGTATATTTCTCTTGAAAGCCATCATCCTGGGCTTTGAGTTGTCCTACCAGCTGCAGCTATAATCTAAATGTTTGATTTCCCTTATTGAAACAGACACTGGAACAATAAACTCTTTTGTTATAAGCCATAACTACAATTTCCTACAGGAAGTGAGCATAACCTTTTCTGGCTCTTTGAAGTCCATACATGCAAAGCTATCTTTATTTAAATTATTAGCTATGTTTGTAAAAACATATGTTACATAAACACAAATAAATAAATAAATACCACCCAATTATTAATGAAATTGTGTGTTTACAAGCAAAAGATATTTTGACCAACAGGCAACCCACATTTCATGACTAACTGCATATTGCCAATATTTAAAGCCTTCATATTGAAAAAATAACAAGAATGGTTCCTATGACTTGGCTCAGAGCCAGTGTTTATAATCATTATTACGTCACAGCTTCCTCTGTGATTGGCAAATGCCTAAGAAGTGCACAGCTGAAATAATATATCTGTCCTGAAGTTATTTCTTTTGCTAAGTTTTACAGATCTTAGGATCTACATGAAAAATGCTGGAGAAAAAAGAGCACCAATTCATCCGTTAAACAAGTATGATATAAATTCGGAAGTGAGAGATCTAAAATAGTTTACTATACACAGTTAAATAAAAATAACTTACATTCCAGTCCCCAGTTCCCCTCCACACCAAATGTTGGGAGTTGGTTGGAGTTTTAAAACTAATGAATTATTAATATAAACCATGTGAAAAATGACTATCATAGAATCCTAGAATGGCTTGGCTTAGAAGGGAGCTCAAGGATCATCAAGGTCCAACCCCTGTGTCACAGGCAGGGTTGTCAACAGCAACAAGCTCTAGATCAGGCTGAAAATGGCCCCATCCAACTTGGGCTTGAACAGCTCCAGGGACTCGGCATCCACTACATCTCTGTGCAACCTGTGTGAGTGCCTCACCATTCTCAGTGAAATACTTCCCCCAACATCGAATTTAAATCTTTCCTCCTTTAGGTAAATAGTTGCCATATCACTATTTACCCATGTATAAAGTTTATTTCTTTCCTGTTAATAAGCTCCCTTTAAATACTGGAAGGCCATAACGAGCTCTTGCTCGTTGTTGCCGCCTTCTCTACTTCAGACTGGCCAAGTTCAGTTCCATCCTAGGAGAGCTGATCCAGCCCTCTCATAGTCTTTGTGGTCCCCCTCTGGCCCATCTCCAAAAGCTTGTCATTTTTCCTGCATTGGGGACCACAGCCCTGGTTTCAATACTCCAGATTGGGCATCATGAGGGCAGAGTAGAGCTGGACAATCACCTTCCTCTCCTTGCTGGTCACTTTTCTGATGCTGCCAAGGATACAGCTTGGACTTCCTGACTGCAAGAGTGCACTGGTGGCTCAAGGACCCTTAAGTCCTTCTTAGCAGGGCTACTCTCAAGTTCTTCTTCTCCCATTCTATATACATATCTGGAATTATCTTGACCCATGTACGAGACCTTGCACTTTGCTTTGTGAACCTAATGAAATTTAACAAACTTTTGAGTTTATGTGAAATAAGAATTTTTTCCATCATTTAAAGGAGATGATTTTACTTGGGATCACAGATAAAATATATTGCAATAGATTAATAGACGTGGGTTCTATTCCAGACTAGGACTTAGAATCCCTCTGTGGTATGAGGAGACCATACCATGATCAAATCACGAGCCCTCTCTTTACAACTTCCATATTTATAATTACAAATAGCATGCATTTATTTTCAAAAAGGAGCCACTCTGTATATAAAATTCTAATTTAAAATTGTATATATTTTTTTTTCAAGTTTTTTCCTCCTTTTTCTATGAGTACTTTTAGTTTTCAGGCTCATTCTTTGTGAATTTATTTAATGTGAAGAAAATTTCATAGGTGCCATTGTCAGCTGTCACAGCCATTCCAAATAATATCAGCCTGATGCCACCAGAGTGGATGTTTAGCCATTAAGTACATGGCTGTCTGTCTTACAGTGTACAGATCACTTTATTTTTCCAGCTGATCTGCCTGTGACAGGCTTATATCTCTGAGGAACTGCAATTGCTGCCAAAATGTAAGCAATGTTAGTACTCAATGTTATGCCAAACTACAGAATCCAAGAAGAAAGTATTTTCCAACAAAGTCATGGTGGAGAGGGTTTAAGATTTTAACGTATAAAATTTCTTCCCAAATTGATTTGTATTTTCATGAATTTAAGGGAAAAGTTACACTTGTTAGATATTGCTCAGTCACAAGCATGTCCCCATGAGGAGGATATGTGGAATGGAACTTTTCCATTTTAAGCTTGGGATACTAATACTTTCCAATAATATCCACATGCCAAAAGAAATCACTGAACAGTGTAATAATAAGTGCACTTACTAGATGGACAGCAGCAGAAAGTGGCAGTCAGGGAGAAAGGAAGATTGGTTTTAAATTGGCATTAGTTACTCTTTCAACAATGTGCTTATACATCTATGTAGTGTGAAATACAGGAACAAAGGGCCATAATCTCCACACTTCTGATGTGATTCTGACTCCTACAAAATAAACCAACTGGTTCTCAATATTTAGATTTTTATTTTTTTTTTCTTAAAGACTTTGTGATCATTGACAGTTTATGTACAATTTTTGCACCTTTTTCTATGTGAGTGTAAAACTGCCTTTCAAAGTCAATTCCCTGTCATTACAAGCTCAAGGTTTTTTTTGCTCTTATGATGTCTTATTTTTACCAAAATCTAGGCAAGAACAACATTGCTCCTGTAAGATGATGTTATTTTTCCTTATGTTTATAACAAATATTGATTTCAGTGTACAAAGAAATCAAGAAAGAAAGGATGAATCACTTGAACAGTGCTTTGCATGTTATGTTTACAGGCAAATTCTGTAGTACACAAAGGCAATAGTCAGGTCTCAGAGTATTTCTGGGCTCTGAAAGCAACCCCTGAAGGAAGGCTTTGCAGCCATGTGCTTTTGCATTATCCCAACTGTTTTTCAAGCATGAATCAGAAAGGAAAATGTCTTGGAGTTCTCAAGCACAGACTGAAACATGGTATCTCTAAATTGAACCGATGCATTGCTATAGATTATTTATTTTCTTGCACCTAAACCTTTATCTGGCTTTAAAGATGTTTTCAGGTTATGTGATGAAGGAGGTGTTGATTTCCCACAGCTGTGGCAGTATCTGAAATCACAGTATGAACAGTGCAGTATCCAGCACTCCAGTACATGTAGGAAGTTGCTGTGCTGTCTGTTCACTATAATGGCACGCCAAGAAATTAGTAACAAAACATTTCAATAGAGGTTCATCTTCTGTTGAGGACATCTAGCCAGAAGTCCTTAGGAATGCATCACAAAAATGGATTGAACTTTGAAGATTCACAACATCCTTCCTAACTCTTTAAATTTATTGTATTCAACAAGATCTTTCTGAAAAGGTGCACTACTTGAGATATTCTTTTGAAACTGAGTTTGAAGAAGTGATAACTAAATATCTTCAAAATATTACTTCTTTATTTTCTGTACAGTACATTGATGGAGATTTTTCGTTGGATATATCACGGATATATCATGCTGCTACGGTATGAAGGAAAAGGCAGCAGTTTATTCTCATATTCTACTGCAGAATGCATTTTGTAGAAGTATACTCAATGAACACTAATGCCATTCATTAGACTATGCGCTGTGTCCAAAACCTTTTTCCTTTCATATTCCTCAGTACTGAACAGCATGAAAAATGGAAAGGAAGTCCTGGTAGGTGAGAAGCAGCAGAGGTGATTTTTGCTCCTGATGTTGTTAGAGAGAGTTGAAGACATGAAAGGGTACTAGTTTGATGAGACTATGATGATCTTGGAAAAAAAAAAAAAAAATTACCTACTGGAAAAGATGATTTTCTGAACCCCTCTTTTTTCCCCTCATTTCAAATCTTGCTTCGTGGGGCCTTTTTGGTAATAAGGCTTTAACTGACAACTGTGAATTTTCTAGGGGCTGAGTGGTGGGTGTCACCACAATATTGCTTGTGCATGGTAAGGAAGGCACCATTCCCTGCTGGCTTATCTGTTGAACTAAGTCTGTCATGCAAACAGAGAGAAAAGAGGGAAAAAAAAGAAAGAAAATGTGAAGGGAGAGGATAAAAGGCTCCCACTAAACTAAGTACTCTGGAGAAGAACTCCCAAAGAAAGGAAACCTTGGGAGAGGAACTCCCTGAGAAAAGAAATCATTTTGTCAGAATAGTTCCCATAAGAATAAAACCCTTTAAGAAAGAACCCCATGGGTCCTGCTTGCTGAGAAGCTTCCTCACTTTCTCCCATTCCTCACGGTGACTGGATGAGTTCTTCGGGTCAACGGAAAACTACGAGCTGTGCTGGAAAGCTCTCCTGCTATCTACAAAGACTCTTTGCTTTTATTTCCTATCTCTTCTATGGCGCATCTTCCCTTCCCCATCTCCATAAGCAACCAGGATTTGTAACAAACTGGTCGGGCAAACATTTGACCTCTTCTATTTTAATCTCACCACCAGGTATATATATATATACAACAACCTCTTCTCCCCCTTAAAATTGGAGCAAAACACATGCTAGATTTTTTTTTTTTGCTATAAATTAAATGGAATAAAATAAAACAGATTTTTAATATTTCTTTTTTTCATAGATTTCCACATAACAAAAAACAAACAAACAAACAAACAAAAAAACACAAAAAACAAAAAACCCAAAACCCAAACCCAAAACCAAAACCAAAAACAAGTGATGCCTCCGGTTTTATTATGTTGGACCACAAAGACAAATGTGGATGCTGATGGTATAGCAATAGAGGTAGAAACTTCCTACGAATATTCCATTACATTTTGTTGCCATGAGACAGATGACAGCAGAGTGGCAGTCAGACAGAATGGCGTCTGACATGGAAGTGCAAATGAAGCGAAGATGTGTCACTCCACGTTGAAAAAATGGTACCTATTGACATTCACTGACAATTGCTGAACACTTATGGAGACAGTGGATGTGAGCACAGTGAGGAGGTGGGGTTTACCAGTGGTGACGGCCACTAGAAAAACAAACCATGTTCCAAGAGAACTTGCCGATTTTTACTAGCAGGTATTTCAGGATCTTGTCCGAGGCTGCAGAAAATACATAGCTAGTGGTGACAACTATGTTGCAAAGTAGCGTTTTGTGGTTGAGAACTTGTTCTATCAAACAGTATAATAGCTTTCTTTGTTTCCATTGTAGTTACCATAGAAATAAATAGGAAGCATTACTTTTGGAATGACGGACATGTAATGAACCCATCACAAAAAGGAAAACTGAGAAACTAAGGATAAATTAAACTCATCAGCAATATTCAGAGAGATAAAGAAAAAATTAAGTGATTAAAACATGAGTAGAAAACTTGACACCAGTTGTGAGCTAGCACTGCTGAGTGACAGCAGTTCATATTTAGCTCTAGATTTGTTTCTTCTTGGATACAAAATTCAGCAACTTCTTTTTCTGACCAAGAATCAAGAGAACGTGTTTTGCAAAAGAAATATTTTAAGAACTTCTTTCAGCATTAAAACCAGCATTTATTTATTTATTTATTTATTTAAAGTTTTAGAGATTATTTTATTACTATTTATTCCTCATTGCAGATTAGGGGAAAAAATACATCAGTAAGGAAGACCTTTTGAAGCAATCTAGACCTTTAATCATCCTTTAAAAATCAATCTTATTTAATCTTTTGTGGAATCCAGTTTTTATTAATTCTGAATTTATCATATGATTACATACAAAAGTAATAACATTCTGTAACTGCTTTTTCTTTCTTCCCACTTTTCACCTCACCACAAATTGTGTCTTTACATAAGTTGTTTGTTTTTCTCCCTCGCACAATGAATAAAATACCAATATTTATGGAACAGGTAACTGCTCTTTTTTTTTTTTTTTTAATAAAGAACCAACTTGATGAAGTATTATCTCAATGAACAGAATAATTTAAGAATTATTTTCCCTGTAGCAGCTGATCCTTACATGATACCCAAGAGCAAACACTAGGAGCACATAAATGATTCCTCATTCTGAGGCAATTCTTCAGCTTCTCTCTCTTAAAGGTCATCTTTAAATTATTAAAATAAAATAAATAAAAAAAACCATGACTGACAAACAAACAAGCAAACAAAAAAACCAAACAGAAACCCTGAGGTTTTCTGGACTACATCTTTACTTTTTACAATGTGATAGACAATTAATTTCTTAATTTAGTAACATCTTCTGGGGATTATTTTGCTTTTAGTACACTTCCAATAGAAGCATTTTTTTGCTACAGGAAAACTTAGAGACCTCAAAAGGGAACCCTCTTTTAGAAAATCGAAGTCCAGTACTTGAAGGGAGTGTATAAACAGGAGGGGGAATGACTGTTTACATGGGTTTGTAATGTTAGGACAGGGGGAATGGTTTTAAACTAAGACAGGAGAGATTTAGGTTAGATGTTAGGAGTAAGTTTTTCACTCAGTGTGGTGACACACAGGTTACCCAGAGAGGTTGTGGGTGCCCCATCCCTGGGGGCATTCAATGTGGCTCTGGTCAACCTGGTCTAGTGGTTGGTGACCCTGCACATGGCAGGAGGTTTGAAACCACATGATCTTTGAGGTCCTTTTCAACACAGTCCATTCTATGATTCTATGATTCTATGACTTTCAAACTCCCATACATTGAAACTCAGTGCATCACTTTTCTCATTGCTGTGGCCAAATACGATATCTTGATTCTTGCATTACATCTTTTTTTTTCAGACTGAGACTGTTATGGAAAAAAAAAAATGAAGAAAGAGGCAGAACTTCAAAGGTAAATGAGAGTACATACTGTGAGGGACAGAAGTTGCAGAAAAGCTCTGCATTTCTGATCATCCTTCACATAGTTGGCTAGGGGTAAGTGTGAGGTTCCTTGCATATACCCTTAACACAGATACGTTTGTAAGTAGCACATGTGTGAACAACTTCAAGAGATTCTTGTTTCCACCCTAAATATTCTTGAAGTTTATAAAAATTATTCCCTCTATCACACTTGCAGGCAAAATTATTCCAGTTTTCAATGTGCTTTGAGATTTTCAGATAATATTAACATAATGTTAACAACTATTCTGTGGGGCTAATTTGGCACAGTTCTGGCTTGATGATATCCAAACTGAGGACTTGCTGCAGTACACTATGTGTCCCATATAGCCAATGTATCTTCTTTGCTTTTATGTAGAAAACAGAATATCTCCCAGAATTGAAAGTATACACCTGGGTCTCATTCTATTGCAATTATGAGATGGCTTTAATAAACAGTTGGGGAACTGGAGAATGTTACACAAACCCTCAGGAAATAAACTCTCATAGGTTACCAGCTACATAAATACTTTCAAAACATGGAAAAAGTGAACAAAAACAAAAACAAAAAACAAGCAAACCCACAACCCATAATACAAAAGCTAGCCAGGTATTTTATGTTATGGAAAGCAAGTATGGTTTTTAAAGTGATCTAGAACCTCTTACAATAAATTTCAGATAGAAGTTAAATATCACACATTTCTCACTGTTATTTTCTTTTATCTGAATTAGTGAGTAATCTTACGCTAAGATCTATGTTTAGTGTTAAAAAGTCTTCTAAATCATTTTCCTTTCTGTTATTGTCAGCATTCAAGACAAAGTTTTCTGAAAACTGGATTAGGAAATGACATCTTCAGTGACACCCATCTATTCTGACTTTGATAAGCCCTTTGAGAGGACACGACCCAGAAGATCAATAAAATGACAAAGTAGCAAAACATACAAATTTTTCTTGCTGTTACCTGTAGGAGAGTTGTGTTCTTAACAGCCATGGTACCTTTTCCCTTCATAATAAACATTCCACATCAAATCAGAAAAGGATATCTGGCTATTGATGTCTGCACAAACAATCACCTCGGCTAAGAATATCTTCAGTAGGCAGTAACAGAGTGACAAATTTCATTCACACGTACATAATTATTAATTGATTCATCACACACAGCAAGTTTGTGATGGCACCAAACTGAGTGGTGCAGTTGGTACAATACAAGGAAGGGATGCCATCCATAGAGACACGAACAAGCTCAAAAGGTGGGCCCATGTGAAAAAAAAAAAAGGTGGGCCCATGTGAACCTAGTGAGGTTCAGCAAAGCCAAGTGCAGGGTATTGCACTTGTGTTGGGGCAATCCTAGATATGTGTACAGAATGGGAGAAGAACTTGAGAGCAACCCTTAGAACGATTTAGGGTCCTTGTAGATGAAAAACTTAACATGAGCCTGCAGTGTGTCCAGAATGCCAACAGTAACCTGGGCTGCATCAGTAAAGGGGTGGCCAGTAGAATTAGAAATTTGTCCTGCTCAACTCCGCCTTTGTGAGGCCCCATCTGCAGTACTGCATCAAGGTCTGGGGCCCCCAACACAGAAAAGATGTGGAACTGTTGGTGTGGGTCCAGAGAAGATTCATGAAGATGATGAAGGGGTTGGAGCAACTCTCCTATGAAGACAGGCCGAAGAAGCCGGGCTTGAGAAGGAGACCTTATTGCAGCCTTCCAGTACTTGAAGGAAGCTTATAAACATGAGAGAAATAAACATTTTACATGGGTAGATACTGATAGGGCAAGGAGGAATGGTTTTAAACTAATGGAGAGTAGATTTAAATTAGATGTTGGGGAATTTTTTCACTGAGAGAATGGTGAAGCACAGGCTGCCCAGAAGAGGTTATGGGTGCCTCGTCCTCGGAGGTGTTCAAGTCCAGGTTGAATGGGAACCTGAGCAGTCTGATCTAGAACTTGGTTTAGTGAATGCTGGGCAGTCCTATCTACAGAATGGTGTCTGGATCTTGGTGATCTTTAAGTTCCCTTTCCAATCCAAACCATTATATGGTTCTATGAGTCTATGATTCCATGATTCTGTATGTACAAAACCAGATTTGTTCACTAGAGTTGGATAACAATTGGCAAGGTGTTGATAATCAGTTGATTTTCTGGGTTAACTGGGTTGACTACTGGTTATCTGTTACTAGCCAGAATAGTCAAGCATTTAATTACCATTTAATGTTTAGTTTCTAGCTACTTTTTAATTGCTTCTTTTTAATTTAATTTTTTAATGCTAGAAAACATAGATATCCCTATAGAGTTGAAACTAATTTTTATTGGTATTATTATTATTAGTGTTGTTTGTTACACTTTCACGTGTATCGTGATACCTTAAGTTATGTATTGCCTAGTCTGAAGTGAAGTACTTTATATACAGATTGAAGGTATCAAACATTCAACTTTAAAAAATGGTTCTGGTATCCCGAGTTCCTCAATAATAATACACTGTTATATTCCAACAGAGAAGGATGGATAATCGGATTTTCAATGTGCATCAGGCATATTAATTGCAGACTAGGATTTCCACATAAAATATCAATGTACTGGAACAAACTGTTAATGTATCAGAATATGAATACTTACATTCATTTCTTGAGAATTAAAAGCAATTTTCTTTGTTTTCATAAATCTCAATTGTAGGCTTTTTTGTTTCGTTTTGTTTTATTTTAAAGTCTGTTAATGAGAACAACAGAACCAATGTTTTCTTAAAACCTTAATTAGCTTAATTGTTAATAGTGCTTTTCTAGTCATTGTAGTGGCAAACAATACGGCAAACCATTATGGAAAGAAAATAATTTACAGGGTATGGGAAAACTTTTTAGAAGAACTTTTAACAAACATGTCACGGAAGATCAACTTTATATTGTAACAGCAAGGAAAGAAATACAGAATTCAGGTTTTACCTTTCTTTCCTTTTTTCCTTTTTTTTTTTTTTAGTGGGGGAATAATAAAGGTATATTTGGAAACGAAGTTCAGCAGGGAATTTTCAGAGTGATTTGAATGATACAGCATAGCAAGTTTATGCTTTATACTTTATCTGACTCATTCAAATTAAAAACAGAATACAAGAAGTATGTTGTAATACATATGAAGAGTATAAAATATTATATTTACGTAGATAAAATTTGCTTGTTTAAAAACAGGCAAATATTAGATGAAAAACATGCTTTCTGATCATTAACAAGACAAAAAAATGCATGATGTTTTTTACAACCATTGTCTTATTATTTATACCTTCGAGTAGTCATATATCTTTTTGTTCAGTGTCTCATACTAGAATGTGACTACACTAGAAATATGCTCTTATCCAAACAAACAAATTCACTTTGAATTTACACTGTTTTTTGTTGTTGTTTTATGATTTCTTTGTTTCAAACCACTAATCTTTAATGTGCCTTAAACTTTTCTTTTTCTTTTCTTAAAAAACAGCAAATATATGCAAGTCTCTCTCTTTAAAGTCAAACAGAAAGAGGAAATATTTAAGTTTGCATACTATGGCTGGGGGCTGTGAATCACACTAGGGAAGAGTGGAAATACCATCCACATAATCCAACAAGAAGCCTGATTCATTTTGTGTCTGAAGCAATAATTGTGGTCATACAAAAATGAAGTAAGTTTCCTTTGCAGTCTTCACAGGGCAAAAAAATAAAAGAGAATATCATCCTTACTAGCTCAAAACAAGATTCCACTTTTTAATTTATTTTTACTCCTATTTCTTGTTTTTATTTATCTTCCTTAGTTTCTTACTATTTTGCAACTAGCTTGACATAACATGTAATGGTGTAACTGAATTAGAGATAGGATGTTAAGGAGAGCCAAGCAATGTATTCCCGGCCCTCTCAGTCCCAGCTGAGTTTGTGACAAGCAATTTAGCTATCATATCAGAACCAGATCCAAGGATCTCTTCAGAGCCTGTATTTTAGGCTTCTAATGCAGGGCAGACGGAAACCCTTGCTTCCTGTCTTGCACACAGGGGGAGTTAGTACACCATCTGTTCAAGATCCTAGTGGAAGCACCTGCCTAGAGTCCTCTCTAAATGTGCAAGACTCTACTCAGTATGCATAGACACTCTTTATATATAGCTTCCTACAGATCATCAATAGCGAATAATGAAGAGAGTAATATTAAATTCAGTCTTTTAGATTCTTTACTCAAGGCTGTAGGGAGGTTTTGTCCTCTTGGGATCCTAATGCCTAAATTTTCACTTGAAGGGCTTTAAAGTACTCAGGAACTTTGTTGCAAAAAAAAAAAAGAAAAAAGTACTGGATTAATGATTTAAAAGTTCAGCTACTTACAGATGAAATGATGACTGCGGTAAAAATCGACTGGCTGCAGTATTTGTCTGGAAACAGTCCTTGTTACTGCCTCAAAATATTCAGACACTGCTGTCTATCCCTCCATATTGTACTGTATTCAAATGGTTGCAGTTATCAGGGCAGGAGGACAGAAGGGAAGAAGAGATGATGTAAAGAGGGAAGAGGGGATGTAGAAAAGATGGTAGTTGATTTGAATCCTCTCTTGAAGAAGATGCAATGATATATATGCTTGTTACAATCCCCAGTGAGTGCCTTGGACATGAGATTAATGCTTCTGTTCTAAAGTGGAAATTGTAATTGTGTGTTTAATCTATGTAAGTAGGTGCACTTTGAGAGCACTTCTCAGATCAGTTCTCAGCTGTGTTAGGCAGCTACGTGAACAGCTTTAGGATGCTGAATAAGCCTATCACTGGTCATCATAAATGATGTATTAACCTGCTCCATTCTCTCAAGAAAATGTAATGATATAGAAGAACTCACATTTCTAGCTGACCTTAAAAATTTTATCACAGAAAGTTCTTGGATCTCAAATTGTTCCTAGTAAGCAAAGGTAATGTAGGTAATTAGTGTTGTAATTACTTTCTAATTTTCACATGATAAAAATTAGCTAATATTTCAACACTTTATTGAAGTAATCTTTTTCTACAATTTAAATTCGAGTTATATTCTATATGATTTTAAATCTTTAGTCATAAATACATGTACTGAAATTCACGCATATTCCAGAACTAAAACCTAGGTTTGGGTGTCTATATACAGCAAGAATATGGCTCAGAACTGAGTAATCTCCAACAAATTCTGTTGGGATCTGTTCAGTTCTAAAGAGATACAGGTAGTATATTTAAAAACCTAAGGCAGACGTATCTTGTAGTAGCCATTGTTTTAAGCTTCTATAAATCAATATATAAAAATGACAAAATATACCAGCTCTCCACTTTTTATTTTAATCACAAAACAGTGTTAGCTGTATTTTATTATACATATTAAGGAGCTGCAAACTCAGAATCTTGTCAGGCATTGTCTATGAACTCAAACAAATAGGAATCCTTAACAGAAAAGGAACTCAAATGCAGGGAATTTACTGTTCTGAGAGCTTTGGCATGGTTCTTGTTGCTAGGGAAACCACTTCTTTGTCTCGACGTGTTCAGAATGGCTGCCTCATTAGACAGTGAACCTGATCATCACTTTATTGCATGGGGAAAAAAAAGAAAAAAGTAGACACGAGGAAAAGCCAATGGGACTGCAAATCTGTAAGAAACATCAGGAATGAACAGGAGTAATCTTAAATAAAGCTATGTATAATTATAATCCTAATTATGTTCTATTGAGAGTAAATTTACCCAGGCTACTTCATTCCACATTACCTGCAGGTGGAGGAATGAACAATTCTTCTTTCTTGCTTGCTTTTTAATGAATAAAAAAATAAAAATAATGAAATAGAAAGAAAGAAACAAAATCTCCCCCCAAAAAGAGAAACCACAGAACTGGCCGATCATTTATGTTTTGTGTAAAATAAATCTCTTTCTTTTAAATACTGTAAAACATCTATTAAATATGGTGATCCAGCTTATTTAACTGCTTCAGACATTGCTTTAGTGTTGCTGCAGCAGATTTTATTGATGGAATCAGAAGCATAAAATGGCAGGGAAAAGCCTAGAGAGGTGCATTTATTACTCTGATCATAAAGAGGAGTGTTGAAAAAATAATAAAAATGTGAAAATATACATTGACGGGAGAGTTGCTTTATGCTAGCTACTAAGTTTTAAGCAAGATACTAAAACCAGAACCATATAAACATCTGAAATGCAGCAGAGTTAGATGCAGTTTCAAGGCATTACTCATTGGTAATACAACTATGAACCCACTGTCTCTCAGGAGCTCAGCTCCTGCCCTTGGTTGTTGAAAAGAGCCTTTGAAAACAGAGTCAGAGCTTAACCCCCACCCTCTGTGGTTTATAAGTATCAAAAAAGAGAAGAGATACTAAAGTTATCATCCCCACAACTCTATTCTATGAGAGGAGAAAATAAATCCAAATCATAGGGGAAAAGTTAAGAACTGTCTAACTTGTCTATTCATATTTATGTATGGAGAAAATAACCCAGCCAGCAGTTATTTTTGCTTTTTTTCATTAGTTGTATTAGATGTGAAGGTGAGTTACTAGGTGCATAAATAAAAGTGTACCAGACCAGGTGGTCTAAAAGATTAAGGAGTTATTTTACCACAAGTATAAAGAAATGACAAAAACTAGATTTTCATATACCTTCCATCTTAGTCAGTGACAACTTTGTCAGCTGAATGTCTGATTGTTGCCTAAAAAGCAAAAAAAAATTAACAACATAACACCAAATATATAAGCATTTTTAATTGTAATAACATGAAGCTATTTTATAATAAAAGTATTCTTTTCAAAAACAACTTTTTCATGCAACAAAATTTCTTTTATTTTCAAGGAGAACATATTCTTCCCCTCTTTGGTAGTGTTATTAGAATGTGGTTTTCAGATTAGAACTATAAGAGAAGAGAGTAAAGTAATCAACTATCTGCTACATGGCAAGAATACACACTTATTTTTCCTCAGAAACAAGTGTTTTTCATTTTCATGGCAAATGCACTCAAAATTTACTGGAAGATGAGTCACTACCAAGATAAATAATTCTTTCAAATGGGGACCTGGTGCAGCGGAAACTACTCCGGAGGACTCCTGTAATCCCCAGAATGTTTTGCTTTCTCCACAGCTTTCTTTTAAGCAGAGTTATGCCAAGAGAAGAGCTAGATGGAGATATTTAGATTAGATTATCTAAAGCAAGAAGTAGCATCTAGAAAGCTACAAGAGTATTGTTTGAAGTAATGCAAGATTTGAAGCAATTGTTCTTTGAACCATTGACTTAATAACAACTTCTGTTAAATAGAGAGGAAGTAAATGATTCATCTTGGCTTTTCTTTTGAATAAACAGGCAATAACACCACAGTTTGAAGAAGATTAAGAAATGCTGCCTGACTGTAAACACATAGGTATGTGAGCCTCAGTGTCTGCGAGAAAAAGTAATTAATTAAAAGATACAGTTATAACTGCATAGCAGTATAATAATCACTCTGTTGGGTGTTTCAGGACTTCAGTGTGAGACCCATTTCAGAGTGCCATTCACGTTCTGATCTGCCAAACTACCAAATTTTTCTTGAGTTAGTCTCTACTGACATACTTTCTTGATTGCATCTCTCTACCGAGAAATGGCAGCAGAGGGACAGTGACAAAATGATGTCTGACATGGAAATGCATGTGAATCAAAGGCCTGGCATTGAATTCCTCCATGTTGAAAATATTACACACACTGACATTCATGACAGTTGCTGAATGTTTATGGAGACAAAACAATGGAGGTGAGCAAGTGAGGAGGTGTGTGGTATAATTCAGCCAAGGTGATGGTGATAGTGGGTCACCTCTACCAGTGCAGAGTTCTAGAAGTAGGGATTGCAGTATCTTGCTCCTTGCTGGTGAAAATACATAGCTGATGGTGGCAACTGTGTAGCAAAATAGTTTTGTAGTTGAAAATTTGTTCTATCAAATAGTATTATTGTGCTCTTTGTATTTGTATCTATTATAGAAATTATTTATAGAAATAAGTAGGAGGCTTTACTTTACTTTTACTTTACTTTACATTTGAAATAATTCACTTAAAAGTTTTCTTTTTGTGTTTGTTTTTTTCCTGTCTGTGTATGATTTAGCTTTTGAAATTCACCTGAAATAACAATATTGTTTGTATCTTTGTGACTGATATTTCTTGTTCATTCATGAGTATTTGAAAATATGCAAAAAGACACTTTCCATTTGGGGTTCAAAATTTTAGCTCTAGGTGCATGACACTGTAGGTCAAGTACAAAAAATAGAAATAAATTAATCTGTTGGTAGCAGTCTAACTGCAAGTCTTATTCCCATTCGCATGATGCAGAGAACAGCCCTGACACTTCTGTGACTGCTCCAGCCCACTGTAAACAGGAGGTGGCAGTTCTAGTCTTTGATCCCATATGCTGCAGTGATATAAAATGGCAGTAACTATCTGAGGAAGACATTTCCACAATATGCAAGCTAAGCAGCTTTTCTAAGGATAGCTAGAGCTGCTTCTCTTAATTCCTTTTTGCAGGAGACTAAACAGTGTTACAGAAAGAAGAAAGAAAAAAAATTGAACAGCTTTCTGACAGCATGGTGGTGTGATAGAGACTATACGGCATTCAAGGCTTTTTTTTCTTTTTTTTTTTTTTTTCCTGCTGTGTGCTATCACATAAAAATTGTATTTTGTAGGTCTTTTGTGGGAATATCCTCTCATCTTCTCCTCTCTCCTATTTTTGCAAAGGTTTCCTAGCATAAAAATGCAGCATATGCTATAATACTGAAATTCCACTTAAAATCAATCTAATTGGAACCCCTGTCCCAATATGTAATGATGAAATCCTGTACGAGTGGGCTCCAAATTTAACACAGACTTACGCATCCTGTGCAATAGACCATTACTTTTTGAATTTCTGTTGTCTTCCAAATATGTCACAGAATCATAAAATCACAGAATCGCAGAATCACAGAACTGAAAGGGGTTAGAAGGGACCACTAGATTCCAACGCCACTGCAAAAGCAGGCTCCCTACAGCAGGCTGCACACTATGTCCTTTATTTACTAAGAAAACATCACTTTTAGCATGAAAAGAACTTTGAAAAGGGACCCTATCTGCATTCTCTAGATATGGAAATAAGACTCAGACCAACACTGTAAGCAAACTATGTCAGTAAAGAACAACAGCAAAGTAGAGCCACTCTAAAATTATTCAACCACAGGAAAATGAGGAGCAGGCAGTGTGATACATGGGAGAAATAACACAAGCAAGCATTGCGTTTACTAGTTTTTAATCCACCGCCATGTGTGATCATGAAGCATATCAGGATTACAGCAGAAATATACTGTAGAACCATAGACAACAACTACTCTGAGATTTCTACAGAAAATCTTGTGGAGCTCAGAAGTGTTAAAAACAGCTGACATTCATATTTGTGCAGGGTATCAGTAATCTGCAAGGTGCTATTCTCCACAAGGCTAAATGGTATAATCAGCAAAGTACAGCCTTTCTTAGGAGGAAGTTTGGGATGCATCATTCTGATCAAATATTTTTTTAACTTTCTGCTATTCTATCTTCATAATCTCTGCAAGTAATTTCTCCCAGCTTCGTAGCATGGTGAGACTAGTACATAATATAATGGCCACAGGTAACAAAGTCTCTTACTTTTGTCAACCCATTCCCCGGTGGGAACTCCTGTAATCAAAGATTTAGCAGTGTACATTAATCTTCACAGGCTTATGCAGGACATCTCTAACTCAATTCCTTTACATCCTCACAATTGAGTATGTCTAATTGTAGAAAGATAAGACACGAAGTCTGATGTTGTTAATCAGAAAGACACATGCTCTGACATCTTTCACAATAGGAGGAGAATCTGGATCGCATATTGTAGCTATGAAGGAGAATAAGTGTGATAAGACTAGTACTGAACAGAGGAAGAAATCAGATTCTGATTGTGGAATTATTAGGGAGTTAAAGTAGTACAGGGATATTGATACACACCATTCTTCCAGGATCTTTTTGAGAGATATAGAAAGCATGCTTGGGATTTTCTTACAATCATGTTCGTACAGTTTAATCATTCTGTATCAGCTGATCAATGGTAACAGTCCCCAGGTATGCCTTTTGGCCAAAATTAAATCGAGATCTCTGCTTATCCTTCTTTATATTCCAACCTAGCTATGTTTAATTACATTGTAATTAAAGCATAGATGAACAGTTGAGTTTTTTTTTCTGACATGTAGTACCTTAGGCTGTGATAAGTTGACATAGTATCTACATTTCTTTGGTCTGTTTTCAAAACAGAGTATTCAGGCAGGATAAAATCAGCACTGAATATTCTGACTTAAGGGACATTTTGCAAACCAAACTTGTCACACAGAAGATCGCAAAATAAGATCTAAGAGCTAAAGAGTCATAAATATTCTGGATATAAAACCAAAGATAAAATTAAAATTTAAGTTCTTAAACTTCTGTTCTAAGTGAGGATAAATATCTTCTTGCCCACCACAACAATCTCTCCCCACACTGGTCTCATACATAGCTGATGTGGTGGTGTCCAGACACTTAGGATGATTAGCTGATCAGACGTACGCCACTCAGCTTTCCTGTCAAGAGGGTAAAGAGTTGTCTATTTTGGGAATCACATTCTGAGTGTTTTGAGGCCTAGCAGTGGTGGTTATGGTAGTTATGTAACCCTGTAGATGTCTCCTTAAAGGAAGAAAAATGAGACACTCAGCATGGAAGCAGGCAGTCAGAGAGCAATGGAGTCACTGAAAGGCAGTTTTGAGACTACCAAGTAGACTATGTGGCCTTTGAGAAATCAGGTTTATAAAGCTTTTCTTGAATCTTAGGAATGTAAATTATCCTTCTTGTTTCAGTGAGACAAGAAGGGAAAATATTTAGGTGTGATAAATGCTTCCAACAAAAGAAGAAGTACAATGTATTGACTACACTAGATTTCCAAAGTATTTGGAAAAAAGAAGTATAAAGACTCAGAAATAAAACAGCAAGAAAAAAGTGCTGAAGGTTAAAAAGTTATTATATGTCAGCCAAGACACTCAGTAATTGTTCTGTGGAGAGACAATAACAAGGAAGACATAGACTACAAATACTGTCTAACCCAACTTTCCTCCCTTACATGCTTTTTGATCCAGTTTGTTCATTGGGTTTACATATATAATTCTAATGGAATGAATTTTTCTTCAGCTCTACAAGCTATTTAATTTCTCATTAATGAAACAATGGACTAACAACTTAGAGAAACACTGAAGGTGAAAAAAAACAACAACAACAAAAAACCCTGAGATGGCTAGCCATTGTGCTCAGTTAAGAGAGTATTAATTTTCCTTTTAATTCCAGAGCTAAACTGCCAACTTGTGAATGACTATATACATGAACTAACTATTAGCTTACTGATCTCATAGCATGGATTTGAATTAGTCAAAGATAGAAAACAACTAGACTTAGAATGAAAATAACTCTTTCACTTGTAACCATCATTCAGAGTGAATGAGATATTCTAGCATTGGGAAGCTGAGTAAGGATTATTCTCCAATCCCTGTGTGCACTGGGAGTCTGAATGAGAAGTAGCCTTTCCCATTAGATGATTGAAAACAGCAGGTGATGCAGCAAGTTTGCTGTGAAAGAGCAATAAAATACAAACATACAGAGAAAGTGAGTTGTTCTCCTTCCATTTGTTTCGTTGTTTTCATTTGTTTCTGAAGCTTAATTACTTGGTTACAACAAATAAACAATTCCCATGAGTTATTTTCTCATTTTGAGAACAGAAAGAAATAATATCAAGAGGTGCAAGGAAGCAAGGGCGACTAAGACTGGGAACTATGAGGCTTAATGTTTTGTGGAACCTGATAGGATCAGGTCCCTTCTGAGGAAACTTACTCTGAGGCATTCAGAATCTATTGTTTTTAGCAAGAAAGCTTGCAATAGATTCATTTTCTTTAAAGAAAACTGTGGAATAAAAGGGTGGGTTATTCAATTCTGCATCCCACGTCTTTAACAAATTTATTAGCCAAATTCCAAATACAGAAACTTTATTAGAAGTGACACCTGAGTAAGTATTAAAAACATAATGAAACAAAAGTAAACTTAAATCATTCAAACCTTTTTGGCCATAGCTTGATCTAGACTGCAGGTCAGAATAAGCAATACTTCCAGTCATGCATAAAGAAAATATTACCTATAAATCACCAAGACAAAGACAAAGAATTATTTTACAAAGTTGAATTCTAGAGTAGATCTTTAAGCAAAGATTGTTCACGTCCATTTCTTTTTCTACAGAAGAACTTAAATATTTCTGAACCATTTTTTTCCCCTAATGCGCATGAGAAATGATGATTTTGCACCTTTATAACATTAAATACTTGATAGGAATCCTAACATAATTTAATTACTCAGAAAAAGAACCCTACTTTTTCTATTACTTGAAAATTAGAAACTTTATATAATATAACCTAAATATATGTTAGGGAGTGTACATAGTGAAGGAATTAAAATGTGAAAAGTTAATTAACATCAAAAAGTGAGTTATTTTTAAAATGACAGTTTAGTATTGTTCTGTTTTTGCTACTGTTTGCCTATTAAGTGAAAAGTGAACATGCCCAGGAATAGAATTTACTTAGCTTAGGTTTGAAGAATGAGTGCATTTTTGTTTTGATCTTAAATGTATCTTTCTGAAAACTTACATGCACTCAAGAGTGGCCATGTATCTGCATACATCCAGAAAAAAAAAAACACTTTGTAGATTAAACATCTGTCCTTAATTTCATAGAGATCATATTCCAAGGACATTCAGCCAATAATCTGTATGTAAAGCTTAGAATCTCTCCCTGATCAGTCTAGCTTTACAATTGATTCCCTATTTTAATTTATTTAACATAGAAGTTCTTACTTAAGGTGGTTAAGGTTAATTAATGAGCTAACTGATTAAGAAGAAATGAATTTGAAATCATTTTCAACCTACACTAATTTTCCCAAAGAACCACAATTTTTGAGTTTGGGAGTTCTGTAAGAAAATAGTAGAGTACAATTCTTTAATTAATATAATATTTTAGTAGAATATTCATTTGGTAGATATTCATTACTGAACAACATTGATTTCTTTCATGTAACTGGAACATAAAAATAGTTCATTCTATGCCTTTAGTTATTCTTTTGACAACAAGAATTTACCTTCACACTAACATCGATTTAACTTAAGTTTTTCACTGTTTACTGTATCAAGTCAGATCAGTTCAGAATAGAGCTACTTAAATTATGGAAAAAAACAGAAAAGAAAAGCTGTCCTTGAAATCATAAAAGAAAGCTGTTTATGGCAAGCCAAGTCATGACCATTTCTATATGCCCTTTTAAAATGAATTGCCCATAATAGTATTTCACAACTCTTACACACCTGAGTGTATTCATATGCAATCGTTCAGATTTCTAAGTGATATCTCAGATGAAAAATTTGCAAGATAATGACAGATGAAGATATTATGGATGTATGTTTTGAAATGAGCTCTTCAATGAAGTTTTATTTTAGTTTGTCTATTGGCAGTTCAGTCTGAGTGGTTAAGATTTTGTTTTGTCATTTTTTTTTCCAAATGTATGTAAAATATATATTTTTATGAGGAATCTTATCTCCCAAATTATCCATTATCAGATCATAATTCTTTTTGTCTCTACCATTTTGATTCATACTTTATGCAGTTGTGCCATAGCTAAGGATCCATTAAGTTTGGACAGATACAGGAAGAAAAATACCTTAAGATGGAAATATTCCTAATATTCAGTGCCTTGATGCTTGAAAAAAGAGTAGAAGGCTTTCATGTTCATACTGAAAACCTCAACTTCATCTGAGGGATGTAAATTGTACTATGTTACTGTGGCATAAAAGCTGTAGAAAAATGTTTAGATTTAGTTTTAAGTGATTATATTTTCAGTAGGACATAATATATGTTAGGGGAAAATAGAAATAAAATCAAGCTTGAAAATCAACTGTAATTTTTAATATCTCCATTGCTTATTAAGACTTTCTTAACTGATAGTTTATGAGAAAAAGATATTTAGGCTAACTTTTTTCTTCTTCATTTCTCTTGCAAAAGTACAGATGATCCACATTTGAACATATTTTCAACTTTCTTTCTTTTTAAATTTCTAAGCCTTTAAATATTCTTTTCAGTCTTTTTAAATGACTTAAACAGAATGGCTTTTACAGATATATAAAACACTGGATGGCATTTTTAGCACTGAAACTCTGGAACATAACCTGAATTCCAATTAAACATAAAAAAAAATCATTAGGACAATGTTTCTTAGTGCAGTCAGTTGTTTGCACTCTGTAATTACAAAAGAAAAATCTTAATTCTTTGCTGATGCACCACCTGCCTTGCTGGGGTTCTGCAGATCATGATAATTAAAGATAACACTCCAAATATTTCATTATATTTCAGGAAGTAAGCTTTGGCTTTGTCCTGGTTTCCTAAGTTCATTCTCCTAAGGTCCCAATTCAAGCTGACAATTGGAGCTCAGTTCATGTTGAAGAAAGAGTGTCATATATTCTTTTTCTTTGAAATTACAGCCGTTCATTTCTGAACAGTTTAAAGACTTTTTTCTTTCTGTGTCCCAAGTGTCCAACTTTGCATTTTTCTACTGTAATTTTATTCCGTTTATACCAATTAGTCAAGATGCTTTCCTGTTTATGTATGTGCTTATTGTCTGTTGATAATGGTTTTCCCTTCATAATTATCATGAACAATCAACACGCAGTTACGGTTTCACAGAAGGGCAATACAGCTGCAGAGACTGCAACACCTGTACTATCTCAGAATAAGCACATCAGTAACAAACAGTATGCATGGAAAAACTTGTCAAAGATTTTGAAAAATAAATGAAATTTGAAAGAATCAAAGCCCGTATAATATTAGTAAGTTAGAAATTTCACAGATAAAAGTATGGAAGATTTCTTGCCCTTTAAAATATCTTTTGATACCACAGATACATGCCTTTGAAAACAATACTTGATTTTGGTGGTTTTCCTTAAGAATTTTTTGTATGTTCTGTTTATTAAATAAATTTATGTATGACTTCAGCCTTTTTTGTAAAAAGCTAGCAAAACATAAATGTAAATAAAGAAGTTGGGAGAAAGATATAATATTGATAAAGATATTCGTGAATTTTATATACTAGTCAGGCAGTCTGCTGTTCAGACTTCTCATGGGATTCATCATCACTAGATTTAACACTTCATGTTAGAGAAATATTTTGTTCCATCAAAAAATTATCTCATGGCATTGTTAAGGTATCTATGAAGAGCTAAATAATATTTTTTCTTTCTCAGTAAACATTTTCCTCAATTATTACTGAAATATTGATGCTCCAAAGAAGAATAAAAACTGACCTGCAAGATTATTTTCATGTGTCATAATTTTTAGCTCCTCAATTTAAAATTATATCGCCCACATTAATAGCAGTCATGACGATATAGCCCAGATTTTTGGGGAGAGTGAAAATGATATCTCTACTGCAATTGTTTTTACAAAAGAATGTAAACTAAAACAGAACGCTGTTGAAAATTCAGTTCTCAACTGCTTCAATTAATTTCACCTATGAACATCATTCATCTTATGCCAATGAAAACAAGATAATAGGACGTCACTGGTTTTAAAGGCTAAATCCTTGCTAAATTGTACTAGACTCCTGACTGTATTGCCAAGGTTGGGTGTGGTATTATGCTGCAATTCCATTAGTTAGCTCAAATCTTGTAAAAAAGAAAATGGATATAGCCTTTAGTAACGGGAACTCTGAGGTAACAGTGTATTGAGTAATGAGTCA
The DNA here is from genome assembly GCA_036925125.1 of Oreortyx pictus. NCBI lineage: Eukaryota > Metazoa > Chordata > Aves > Galliformes > Odontophoridae > Oreortyx > Oreortyx pictus. The sequence goes on along the minus strand of JAUPFR010000006.1, from coordinate 33,067,865 downwards.
CAAGTTCTGCAGTCTACATTTTAAATAACTCTGAAGATAACAGTTTTAGATACATGCCGGACATATGCTTTTTTAGATGAAAACTTGATCACTTTGCTCAGAGTGGCTTTTTGCTTAGTTATCAGTGACACCAACGGTTACACAGTCTTCCTAAAAATTTAATTTAACTTTGAATGGAAAATCCATTGCAACCTACATTTAATTCACTAACAAATGTTACAGAAATAAACAAACATTTAATATAATTATGCATAAATTAGCAAGAAAACTTCAAAGTGTTCTTCAAATAATAATTATTGTGCTGTAATGCAGCTTTTGAATACTGATTTATCAAAAAAAGTGAGTGAAAATTCTATTTCTTCTGAAACAAGTAGAAAAATCCAACCCACCATTCCTGAGTTGGATTTAAGACTCCTACATAATAATAGACATCTGGGGAGAGTTGAAGCAGGAATTAGATATTTAACAATGACTTTAAGGCTAGATGATACTCAGGTATTATCTTTAGAAGCATAATCATTAAAAACAGTTTCCAAATATTCCCAATTTTACATTATATTACACAGTATTTTATTAAATAAAGATTTGGTATGTGCTAACAGTTATTTAATAAAGGCTCAGAAATCTGAAAGTAATTTTAAATAATTTTCATACATTCTTATAAATGAGTAGAGCTTTTGAAGGAAATGAGTGGTTAGAAAGCATACTCTTTGTAGCAGTTTGAGGTAGAGTAGGGCAGTGGTACAGAAAGTGTTCTAATACAAGAGTGAAGCCTACCATTTTACTGAAGTTTGAAGCATTTTTTTTTCCTGTCTCTTCATCATCTCAGAATTTATTAAATACACTGATAGCAACACAATCAGTGTTGTATAGTTCAGGAAAGGTAGGGACAAAACCAGCCCAGTAAAGCATTTTGAATCATGCAGAGTGTTGCAATCACCCTAGTTTAATCTCTTAGAAAGAGAAATTTGTTTCTCCAGACACCAAACTGGATGTATCAGATGTGGAATAAATGTTTCATACTTTTCTTCAAGATTAGTTTGTGAGCGTGAATGCTCGCCTGCAATACAACAATGCACTCTTGGTGAGCATACTTATAACTATCTATACATAAATATTACGGAAAATATGCCTTAGAAAATATAAAATTCAAGAGAAACTGATATCGAAATGCTTACTACAAAGTGTCTTCTGGGAAAGAGCATCAAACAATGCCAGTACCTATCCAGAAGCAGCAAATACCTGGAAGGAAATTCAGATTGTTTGCCATATTTAAAAAGTAAGCAGATATAATTTCCTTCTAATAAAAAGAGCTGACTTCCTAATGTGTGCATTTTGAGACTTTTCAGTATCCCAAAAACACATAGATGAGTCAAAATTTCAAAGTATTTGGAAATGTATAGGGTGAAATCTTGGATTTTGCAAAGGCTATGGGAAAACTCCCTTTGATTAAAAAGGTTTCCAGTAACAATGATCATATTAGCACTTGATGGGTCTGCATTAAGAATGAGAGGTGGCTAGGCTTCCAGATACATGTGATATTTAGTACTGCTATTGCAAAGTTTTTTAGTGGCCATAGGGAAAATCAGAACTCAAAGAAAGAAAATGTATTTTTGCTTGTAATGCATATAAAGTAAGATAAAAGGATAAGTACAACTGCATAATTTCTGAAATTACTTCTCTGTGCTATCAGTAATGCAGCTAATACAGACTGCAGGACTGAATGAATGTGGAGAAATTACAAAACTTACATATTTATAAACAATTCCTGAATTTTTTACTTTGTTTTCAGGCTTCTGTTTTTTAATTTTTCATTTTCCCTTCATCTGTCCATGAATTTTCTTTTTTTTAACTATAAAAATAGCAAAAATTCTTCCTCATCTACCTGACGCAAGTTTCTCAGTGGAACTCAGAGGAAGAGGTCTATATCAGAACTTCTTCCTTCCTCAAAATTAAAAATTACATAGAGAAAAATTTTAAGCATGCATCCTACTATCTGCAAAGGTTGCTAAATTTGGCAGATACATTTTATTCACATAAACAGATTTGCTGACTTAAAATAGAAGCAGTTGTGTTGCACGTTTTGAAAATTAAATAATAAAATGTCATTTGTTCTCCTGTGTTACAAAACAGACAGATGTATTTAGCAAACTGTACTTCTAATATTGTGAAAAATGTTTTAAAAACAAGTTTTTGCATAAAGTTGTCAATATACATTTTGCTTTACTTTTGCATCAGCATTTTAAATCTGGCTTGACTTTAGCAGGGTAAAATGGATTATTAAAACTTTTGCCTTGATAACTGTTTTTTAAATAAAAAAGCATTTATCATTTGCTTATCTTCTTCTGGCTTTAATTGGTAGAGTCTTTGTAATAGGAATGTACACTGGTATTTTGTAATCAGTATCCCGTACCTTTACATGAGTATGCAGATCTCAATTTTATGAAAATAAATAAATAAATGAATAACTTCTAAGTGAAAGCATTTCAAATGATTATATAATTTAGGCTGATTCCTGAAACCGAAGGATCACTATTTTGTTTAAGAATACAGTGGTTTGGGGAGAGGACGAAGTTAAAGGACAGATGACAGCTATGCATGCAGAAGGAGTTAACTGACACAGGTTGTTCTCTCTTGAAAACAATGTTCAGTTCAGAGCTGTGATGCATGATTTTCTTTTAGTTATTCTAAACTTATATCTTCATTAGGTTTTTCTGCTAAACTGTGGAATAGTTTGTCATTTTATGTTATTCTGATTTTTCATATAATTTAGTTTGTATCACTATGAAGTCATAAATGAGCAGAGAAATTTTGTTTCCTCCATCTCTGAAAACTTGTAAAAGCTCTCAAAGATTATGTTTATTTATTTTCTTTCAGCTGTTTCTATTTTACTCAAAAAATTATTATGACCTTTCTGTTTTCTATTTTTTTTAATTTGATCACAAGCTACAATGTCACAGGAAATTTCAGAGTGTTAAACAAGCCAATAGAAAATATTTATTGAATTTTTTCCCTTGATTTTATTCTTAGAATATCCAGATTATATTGTTATTTTCATATTTCTCTTTCCCTGGAATGATACATTCAATAGCATAATTGTTTTGAAAATGCCATTGGAATTCTGGCTGTTTGACTAAAACAACTTTTTAGATATTTTCAATAATATCATAATCATTCCATAAGAAAATAATGAAATTTAAAAATAAAAAATTGATTCTGAATCTGAATTCCCTTAATAGGTGAATTTTCATTGCCTTTCAACTGTTTATGAGTTCATCTCTAGTATCCTTGTGTATTACACTCTTTATCATAACAAAATCTAAATATGTATAGGACAATAAGAAAATATAATTGAATTCATGGTAAGACTTTCTTTCCTGGTATTTTCCATTTATTTATTTCAATTGCCTTTGGAAGCCTATTGCATACTTATGCATAAATTAAATACATTGGTTGAGTGAGAATTGGTGTTTGTATGAACAAAGTTCCTTATTCATCTAACACAATTTAAGTTGGCCTGTAATTTTTCATCTTACAGCATGCAGTGAAAGAGAACAAAGCACTTCAAGGAATGATAATCTCTCTTAGTGGTTAGGAAGCAGAGCTTGGTTTTACCAGAATACAGAAATTGCCCTTTGGACAAAAGAGAGTAAGAACATTATTTCACTTCCTTGATTATATCTTCTCACATGTTTGGGGCATTTGTTAAGAGATGAACACAAACCTGTCATGAAAATCAAAGTAATAACATATAAATATTTTCTTGAATAACAATTTTGTTGTGGAATAAAATATTCTCCATTCCTTTTCTTGTCTAATTCTGTTATAGTTGGTTTAATTTATATAGGAATATTGCATCTCAGATTTCTGTAGCTGTTCTAACAATGATAAATGAAAGTGGGGATTTCAATAAAGCTTTGCAAACAATTCCATTATAGCTTGTCAAATACACATACGATCTCAGCTCTAAGTCCTTTCATTCATATGTCAGTTTTCTCAACATCACTGACTAAAAGTATGGGTTCTTACATTCAGTTCTTCACAAAAGAATAAATTGACAGTTCAAGTGTGAAGCTTTTAACTATGTCTTCATCTCTGACATTTCTTACTGTCATACTATTTTCCATACCACAAAAAATGCAAAATAATTTATTTCAGGAAAAATCTGAAAGTGTTCGTATATAATATTTACTATGCTAACAGAGGAGAAAAAAATTATGTAATTTTACTTCTTCTTTTTACATTATTTTCTTGCATGTAGCAATAAGTAAAAAATTAAAAAATAGTATGATTTATATTTTACTTCTACTTAGAACTTACAGATACAAAGTCATTTATTTCATTTTCTGTACGTGAAAACTGTAAGTTAGGACCACCATCTTCAAGTTCATATACATATTGGGTATTACTTCACTGTCAATGCAAAATTATGAGTGGTATCATTTAACAAATACAGGGAAAAATTCAGCTTACTGTCATGAAAAACTTGCCCAAACTCTGACATTTGTTTCACTCCATTCGTTCTGTCTGGGAACCTACTTCTGAGTTCGAGAGATAATTAATTATTTGAGTAGGTAAAGGATGTACTTCAGTAAACTTTCAAGACTGTCAGTATGAGTTGGTAGTATTTTTTTTTTTCTTTAAGGTTTTTTTTTTGTATAATCTGTTTATATGTATCTTTATAGGTTTTACGGAAAGCTATAAAAAAAAAAAAAAACAACAAACAAGTAAGAAATCAAGCAATCCACTTTAATTCTAATTCTATTATCAGCCTGAGAAATTAGATACTTTAATTAGAAAATCAATCTCAAAAGTAGGACTGAATTAAATCACAGGCCAACAAATTAATTCAGAAGTCAAATTATTAAGCTAATACAGAATGCAGAAAATTCCTATGAGTCTTACCACAGGAACTGAATTAGGCTGCCTAGTTCCTTTTGCACAATAGAGGTTGTATTCCAATCTTGCCTTAACATAAAACAAGAAATTAATTTGCCACTCAGTTCTCAGATCAATTTGGAATGTATTTTTCCCTAAAAATGCCTCAATGTACAGGTGAATCCCTGTCTGCCACCCCACTATTTTTTTCCCATTCAGTCTTCATTTAATAATTCTGAGTCTGTAAAACTCAATAGATCACACATTTTTCCTTCTAGTTGTAAATCAGATTCTCTGATACTTCACAAATATCTTTAAAGAGAATCCAATGCCGTGTTTTACCAAGTAGAACTCACTCAGCTTCCAAGAACTAAGAAATTACACTCAGTGCCCAAGGGATGGAAATTTTTCTCTATAGATAGGAAGGCTGAATAATAGGAAAGTGCATTTGTATATTAAAAAAAAAAAAATGTCAGCTATAATAAATAAGAATATAAGAAAACAGAAAGTCATAAAATCTTTACGCATTTTGGCATTTCAGGGCGCATGATATTAGAATTTGTTTTGTAGGTCAGGAACAAAGATTAGACAAAGTTTATATTTCCTTTGATGATAAAGGGTGTATTACATTTACATCAAAAATTTCCTGTTCCAGCCTTAGAGAGCATGAGAATATGCTTCAGCGGGTAAACTAATCAATCATGAAAAAATAGAATCATCTGGCAATGACTGAAGTTCGCCTCAGTCAGATGCTTAATTTCACTTGGGAGGAATATAGAACAAATTTTGAATATTGAAAAAGTATTTTAATGAAATACTGTAAACTCCAAAGACATCATCTAAGAAAAATAATATAAGCTGTGCTTGGGATCCTTTTGATTTTAGCATGCACACATTCATTTAAGCCTTGCTGGTGTGATATAGACTGGAACCCAAGAGAATTCCAGCTGGGAGAGGGGATACTGAGTAACATGTAGTGGAAATTTTCTCCCCATATAGGAAATAAATCTAAACTGTGTGCCTAGAACACAGTTCCATTCTTTTATCCGATTTAAAACTTTAAATGATCATTTCTTTTCCTCTTATGGGGAACATCTAATCATTGTCTTATGTTGTTAACTATATTGAGAACAATCTCCATAATCATGTAGGTGTAAGTGATGTTTCTATTGTATTGTTCTATTTCCTTTGTAAACTGATACATTTATTAGCAACTACATTTTTTTTTTGCCAGTAAACACATTAGACTATCTGTTCTTATTTGTTAAATACTTATGGTCTTATTAGTTAAATACTCATAAGCTTAAGACACTACTTATTCAAAATCACTCTGAATCAGCTATTTGCTAACATCCAACAGCAGAATGTTTACATCGTACTAAAAAGAATTTCTTTTCTTTAAGTTCACAGAAATTATTATGATAGTAAAGCATTACTCTTCTAATTCAAACGAAGTCCTACCTACTGAGTTGCATTTCCTGTTTCTTGCATTTAATGAAAAAAGAGAAAAATTCCTCTCCAAAATAACATAGCCAAATAACAGTCTGCACAAGAAATTGGTCTTCTAGTACTTTTTTTTTTTTTTTGCAGATTACCTACACTTTCTTCATGACATGAACAGATGATGTCTCACTGAGTCTTTAAACTAAACAATGGGAGATTGCATCACTGCACTTCCCAGTGTGATCGAAAGGTAAAATACTGTCTCTATGTTAAAATCTATGGTGTGATAGAACGTCACAGAGTTCCCAGTGAGCTCTGATCAGCAAGTAAGTTTTCCTCTGCATGGAAATGATCCGTAGATATCAATGAGATTACAGGTCCATCTTAATCTTTCCAACCTCTCACAAAGGCAAACCAGGTAAACCATCTCACAGTCTCCCTTCTGAAAACTCTACAGTAGCAGAAATAATATCAAAAGTATCTGGTTCTGAAAATGCTAATATTAAGAACAGTATAAACAGGTCATACTCTCTTTAAATAAAATAAAATAAATCTTTAAACAATAAACAAAAACAGAAATAATAAATATGTACTCAGTACCAGAAACAGCTATAAATGAATGAATATTTGTGATTATAAAGTCACTACAGTAACATTTTTTTTTACCAGATAGCATGTCTAAATAAAAAAAAAAATTGAAGAAATGTGTGATTTGCTTGCAGATAAGTCTTGAACAGAAGGAGAGGTTAACATTTTTAGCTAAATTATGCATTGCAAATGGCTCGCTCAGCTTTATTTCATTTGCATAAATGACCCTGATTCAAAAACTCACTGATTGCAGTAGAAAAAAGTTTGGTCGTTTTAAATTATTTTTTTAAGCTTCACTGCATAGAATTCAAAACTGTGGGAGAGGAGGAAAAACACAAATTGCACTTCTAGAAGATTACCTTCCTATTTAATTAACATGTCAGCAGAACTGATTTTGCAAATGAAGTTACAGTTATTCCTATAGTCTGGAATAAATACAGAAAGTGGACAATAAGCAACTAAAGCTGCAGACATAAATCCTTCCTATTAAGACATGATGCATTATCCTCTTAAGCTATGTTTGATAAGGAAAAGATTTTATCTAACCAGCAGTTTTTGAGTAACTTTGTAGCTCAGGAACATTGAATAAAAATGTAGAAATAGTAATGGAAGGACTAAAAGATTGATTTTGCTTGTATATTTTTGGAGATTATTGTTGAAATTTGCACCTTCCTTTAGTAATACTTTATCACAACTTTACAAAATGTAAATAGTAAACTTGTTAGAGTGATATAAAACATCAGCCACTGAACTACAGAAACCAGCAAAGTAGCGGAAGTACTGGGTAAAGTGTCATGAACAACAACAAAATTCCTATTAGGAAATCAAAAAGCTACTGTTTTCACTCAGTCAAATAATTCAGGAAATGTTATGGTTTGACCTAAGAAATAAACCACAGAGCTTCTTCCTTACTTCAATATCTGAGTGTAACACTAGTCAAAAACATCAGAATTATAATTTTTACCTACTTAAGAGATATTAAAATGAGTTTTATATTATTATTTAAAACGGATACTTTCATAACACTGTCTAGAAGTTCAGAGTTCTACAGAGCTATATCTTATAGATATTTGAGCATTTTTTTTAATCTTTTTTAATTTTATTTTGTCCAGCTTCTTAGTTATGTGTCATTCTTAACGCTTTTCCTACATAGTCATCTACTAGACATGATGGATAATTTTGTTGTCAATACATTCACAATTAATGAAAATATGCAAATAACGCAAATCTCAAGATTTATGACCCAATAAGATGTCTAGAATCCTAGTATGAAAGTTCTAACTAGAGCATTAGTCCTCACAAATAATGATTAATTTTAGAATAGTTACTATCTCTGGTACACATTTTCTGTAGAAGCATTAATTGAAACATCTACTTGGGATTTGATACTTCAAAAACACAATTTTTCTGTTTGTATTTTTCCATACAAAACTAAATTAATTAGCTTTTTCTGGATATGTTGTGATTATACAATGAACTTCTTGTTGACAGGTTTAGTTCATTTGCATTAAAAAATGGAAACTTCTTCTGTAGTTTCAGATTTAAAAAAAAATGTTGCTCTTGTTGGGAAATGTGAACTTGCAAAGAACTCTGCATTTGTATTTGAGACTTCAGACTGGATGTTTGTATGTATCTTGATTCTCAGATTTCAGCATAAAGCAACTGAAATTCAGTGAGGAAAACTGAGTGCTTGATTCAGCATCCTGATTAAGCATCCTTGAGGAATTTCTTTGATACAAAACTTTAAAGTGAGATCTGGATACTATTTAAAACATAGAATGACCTGTAAGTTTGACTTAAAACACCTACTGTGCTAGAAAACCATATTACTTGAAAATAAGGTGGAATTATTTCTTTTTTACCTACATGTATGAAAAGAATATTTCTAAAAGTTGTCCTTTGTTTTTCCATACAAACTTTCTAGATAGACTTGAAAAATCACTGACACATTTAAGGAATCTTTGGTATAAAGCTATAAAATCAGCACAGTACAACTTATTTGAAAGATTAACATATTACAATTGGGATTAATATAATGAATGTAACAGGAATATGTGACTTAGAACTACCAGAGGCAGAAATACTTAGGAAAACAAGAGTGTCTAAACTTTAACTAAATGCATTGAAAAGGCATTGTGCTCATTCACTTACTGTTACCATAACTTAGGACTTTAGTCAATTATATTGATTGCAGCTGTGACAGTGTAAGTATATACAAATAAGATAAAACTTGAGGGAAGATATAGTATCTTTTTTAGATCAGTTGGTATTGGTTAGGAAAGGAATTGAGGTTTTGGATTGTATGCTCTTTTGCTATCAGAAATTGAAAAAGCAATCTTTAAAGCTGAGTACTATTGAACAAATGCTGTGAATGGAATAAAATACCTTAATAAGACTGTCAGAAATAAGATACTTGATACCAAAATATCTATTAAAGTAAAATGATTAGATGAATTATGGTGTTCCATGAAACTATTATCTCTAGGATTTTTTTATTTTGGATAACTGATGATGTTAATTTATTCTCCAGTCTAATCTTTTGGAAGGTTTCTTCATTGTTTGCTTTGATTAGTTTTCATGTTTTACATTTACTTGTTTGTTTGAGAAATTTTGGGACATTACTGAAATTAAACTTCAAGTGATTTTTAGTATTATGATATATAAACTAAGTCATGTGCTTTATAAGTGTGTTTCAAGCTCAAGCTACACCTATAAAACAAATATAAGGAAAACTTACATGAAGAAGAATTGTGCTCAGACACAATTAATTTGAAGTGAATACTGAATTACCATCTGAACAAAAGGTCTTGCAGCAAGATTTAGGACTATACTCCCTGATGAGAACCATGAAAATTATTAGGAGAAGGATTACCTGTAACCATAGGAAGCTCCAATTATTATTTTGCCTTTTTTCTTCCTTTGTTTTCCCTTCTCTTTAAGTGTATTTATTAATGGAAGACCTGATTCCCTTTTATTTTCAGCATAATTGGACAGATATGCTTAGAAAACTTATTACTTATACACTACTTTTGCTGAACAATCTGCAGTATCTATTTCAAAATGTGAATTATTTTTTTCTTTCTGCAGTGTAGTAATTTTGTGTATGATATGTTTATATCATATAGCCTGTCAGATGTCTGCTCTCTACTATTTCTGACTAAACTTCAGATGAACTTTTAGGTGGAAATATTTTATTCCAGTTTGAAAGCTTGAACCGTTGGAAGCTCAATAGTCATTGTCACAAGGTGGTTGTGAATATACCATTAAACCTTAGGTTGTGAATATACCATTAAACCTTAACTGAGTCTGTTAGTTACATAAGTCTAATATTCAGGTGGAAATCACGGAACAATACTGCAGAAAAACCTAGAAGATTTCATTGAAGATTTTCTTTCTGTAGCGGGTAGGACTGAAGGTACTTGAGATCTGAGAATGCACTTGGATTACTAAGAGCTATTTGCTTAGGGGCTTTTTCTCTTTTTTTCTTTTTTTCCACAGTCCTCTATCAAAAGGGATCACAGAAGTACTAATTCTCAGCTAATTCCTTTGCTTTATCTTTACTGTCTTCATTGATAGTCTCCAAATTATTTCAAATTGTTTTTGCTCTATATTTGTGTTTGAATAAGAAAACAGCAATTCGGGAGTACAAATTATAGGTCTCTGTGTTATTTCAGATGTTCTAAAGCATTAAGATCTCCTTACAAAATTGACAGATATGACATCAGACCTGCTGGCTGTAGGCAACAATTTTTAAACAGTTATGAGTTGCTTATCAACCTAAGTGACCACGATTTGTAATAAGCTGGTTGGGCAAACATTTTGACCCACTGTGTCTTAATCTTGCTGTACACGTAAGAACCTCATCTCCCTCCTGTTTTTGTAGTTAGACAGATACCTTAATAGATGAGTAAGGAGCTCATGGGAAAACTCAAATAGAAGAAGAAATTTAAAAAAATGTAGAAAGGACCCGCTAGTCAAAATGAGCAGAAAGATAGAAATGTACAGGCAATGGAAGCAGGGACACATATCCCAAAGGGGAATGGTTTTAAACTAAGACAGGGGAGATTTAGAAGTTTTTAACTCAAGAATGTGGTGAAGCACAAGAACAGGTTGCCCAGAGAGGTTGTGGATGCCCCATCCCTGGAGGCATTCAAGATAAGTCTAGATGTGTCTCCGGGCTGCCTGGTCTAGAGGCTGGCAACCCTTCCCACAGCAAGCAGGTTGAAACAGGATGATCTTTGACGTCCTTTTCAACCCAGGCCATTCTATGATTCTATGGTGAAGGCTTGACTGCTCTTATTAACTTTGGATCTAACTGGATGTCCTGCCTCATGCCCATACCTTGCTCCCTGTTTGGGATGGGCTTCTGGCTGAGGAGGCCCTGATCTGTTGGCTTCCATGACAGCCACTGTGACTCCCAGCCCCAGAGAGCAAGACCTGTTGACAACAAAGATCTCCCACATGGGCTGTGAGAGCAAGCTGATATCATAACAACGACACAGAAGGTTTGTATCTGAGCAAACAATGTCCTGTGTCTGTGATTGGTCTTTTTAAAACAAGTGTTGATAAAGATTAAAAGGCAACACATAACTGAGTTAAAGTAGATAATCAATTTACCCAGTTATAGAGAGAAACGTCTGGATTAAAGCTTCTCCTTTCTATTTTTTCAGTTAAGGTTGAATGACCTAATCAAAAGTTGTGTTCAGTGATACTTCACTTCCTGTTCAAAACACCTTATTATACCGATTATTAGTCATATAAACTTTTAGCTAAAGTAACTGTATTTTAGTTATGAGTTGCTAATATTTTCAGTGTTTCCCCTTTTCATTTTTCATTAGAAATTTAAGATAGGCCTGAGATTGAGCTAGCAATGGAAGTTTGTTTGAAATAAGAATATCTGTTCTAGAAAGAACTGATTTTAATATTTCACTTATTTCCTCTAGGAGGCTACTTATTACTATGATTATATTCTCAATGTTATTTTGGCATTTGTGTTTTAAATTTTTAGTTAGAATGAGTGTCTTATGTTTTGTTAATATCACTTTTCTTACTTTTGAAATATGAATGTCCATTATTTATAAGTCTCTTGAATCTATTATTCACTGAATGCAAAATGTTAAAATAATGAATTGTAAGAGAATAATCTGACCTCTTGAATAAAGTACTGCTTTTCCTATAGTACCTAGAGTCTGTTTTATTTATGTCCTAGAATACTGTTTTATGAATGACACTCATTAGTTGGCTTGATGATTCAAATATTTTTGCTCTCAAAGCTTTAAATACAATTGTACTGCTACTACTATATATATTGCTTTAAAAATATGTGATTTGCACAAGTCTACAATCCTGAAAATAAAATAGGTTAACCTGAGGCATAAAACTGTTATTTAGATGTTAGTTTAATCTACAATGTTTGTTAGAAACTTACTTTCTCTTCTATCTCCCCCTGAAAATGTATCTTCTTTGTTTTCATTTAAAATAATTTTAAAATCTACTAAATATTTATTTCTAAATCTATCTTTTGGATCTCATTAAAGAATTCACTTCTTGAAACAATTTGCCATTGTTTATAATATAAAATATTAAATATATATATTATTAAATTAATCTTCAGCCATCTCTAGAAAGCAGCGAAAAGAGAGATTATATAATATATAATATAAAATACACATTTTGGAGAGATTATATATATATAGATGTATTTATATATATATATATATATATCACATGAAAATGTGTAATAAAATAATGCATATTATTTTCTTGATTCATAATTCGGGGAAAAGCACAGATACTGCAAAAGGAGCTGACAAATACTGCTGAAACTTTCAAAAGTAGAAGTCATACCTTGGGAGGAATGGAAAGGAATAAACTGATAGGAAGAGGTCTTCAAAGATTATCCAGTCCAACTACCTCACCACTTCGGAGCTAATCAAAAGTTAAAGCAGATTGTTGATGGCTGTATCCAAATGTCTCTTGTGAATAAATATTTATATATATTAAAGATCAGAAAGAAGACTTATTTACGTTATCTCTTTTATATTTCTGTACAGACGTAGTAACTTTTTTTCAGTAGTAAGATGTCTGTATAGTTTAATATAAATATTTGTATTTATATTTAGTATTAAAAAGGAAAGTTAGATTTGTTAAATCAGTTATTTTGACTGGCTGATCTTAACCTGTGTATTTAGTTTTATCTTCTACTCTGGTTTCTGTCTTTGACATCACAAAGTCAACAGAAAATCACTTCTGGCAGTTGGAGTCTAATCTTAGCAGTGCATACATTTCCAAATACCTCTATCAAACATTCCTTATATGCATCCATTCTTGTTTTGTCCTGTTTTCAGCTGGGGCAGAGTGATTTTTCTTCAGTGTAATTATTTTGGTGCTGTGTTTTGGATTTTGAATGAAAATAAAATTGATAATACACTGATATTTTGGTTTCTACATATTAGTAGTATTTGTGGCTTCCTAAGAGAAATCTTCAGCCAAAAGTACCGGAAAATCCTTGTAAACATGCATGTGATTTTGTCACCATACTATCATTTTCATATTTTGTCCCTGAACAGAATAAAAAATTCTCTGCCTCCTTTCTGCAGTATCATGTTATTTGTTACAATGTTTGTAAGCCCTAGCTGGTAAATCTACACTGAATTCAATCAGCATACTAAGGAACTATCATCCTTCATACTTTAGTGAAAAGTGTTTTTCGATTTGACTGCTCTTTGAAAAGTGAGATAAAGAATAGATTCAAAAATCCCATGGATTCTTTTGCTCATTTGCTGGTTTGTTTTTTGTTTGTTTGTTTGTTTGTTTGTTTGTTTTAATACAGTATGGTTATGCAGTTTTCCATATTAGAGATTTGGAAAAAGAATTACCAAAAACTATAAAGAGAGGAATAACAAAATTAGTAACAGTGAATATTCCAAATCAGTTCATAGCCTGTGAGTCCAAAACAATATGCTTTTGCTTTCAGAGCAAATACATTAATTCTCAGTCCAAAACTAGTCCAAATATTTAAATTAAAACATGTGAAATAGGAAGACAGTTGAATATTTACCTAAGGATAGGGCAGCCTCTGTGTACATCTGTAAAAGTTGGAGTGGAATTACTAGTTTCTTTTCCAGTGCAAGTTTGTACCGATGTAAACACCAGTTGGAAACCTGATGCTAAGCTGAAAACAACTTCAGATATGACTTCCACTTCAAAAGCAATGTCTAACACGATGAATCTTATGAAATAATCTCCTGTAAAATTCCAGAATAATTTTGTATAATCAAGATGCCATAATACACATCAGTTGGAAACTGGGGATTCTATAAATTGACTGACTTGTTCCTTCTGAGCTTTCCACTTTCCCCCTTTGAATAACTGCATATAACTTGGAAAATGTACATATATATTTTCTGTGCAAATCCAGAAAATCTCTATCATTTCTACACTGTTCTTTGAACTTCTTTCCATATACTTGCCAGTGAGCAATTATGCTATAAAAATCTGTGAAAGACAATGACTCACCACTTTCAAATTTCAGGCACATGGTTAAATCACCTCCTGCACAGTGAGCATGGCTATGCTCCCTTCAGGCAAAACTACTTAAAAGAAACTCACTGAGGATAAGAAACACCATAAGAAGTATAGAATGCAGAGACAGATAGCTCATCTTATGTGCAGGATGCCTCTCACATTATTCTGAGATGTCAGTAACATTTCCATCAGTTATTACAGAGAAAAGTAAGTCTTCTACATATAATCGGCATTTTGTTTATTATAATTTTATCTTTCTCTGATTCCATAAAAAAAACCCAAGTAAATATGTATTCTGAATATTTATGTGAATTTGTGTGATTAGTTTAAGAATTGTTCTTCTATCACTTTGACACACATTGTTTGACTTACAGTGGAGAGCAGAGTGGATTTGAATATTTGACCTTTGAAGGCCAAAATCACAAAGTGATTATCCAGTAATTACTCAACAAAAAGTCCTTGTCAAGTTGTGACTTAAAAAAAAACCCTAAAGTATTGCAGAAATGTTGGAATTATGTATCACTGAGATGAGTGCTTTTATTTAATTACATATTTTCATATGATTCATTGATAGAATGCATGTGAACACCACTGGGATTATGGCAGGTTTGCAGATTATGTATTTGAATTATTTAAAGATATTTAATCCACCTTTCTCCAATTGATGCTTCTAAAACAAACCAAAATAGATCGTATCTGTTTTTAAAAATAGCCAGTATCTGACAAGGGAAAGCAGTGCAAACATGGCTGGTGCTTTCATTGAAGCAGCATGTAACATTGTATTCATATTAAAGTAACCACACTGATGAAAAAGAATTACATCCCCTCTCCTTCCCGCAAGTATTTTCTTACCCTGTTTGGTACACCTGTGGTTACTATATATCCCAGTTAGCATTTTTTAACATATCATCTGCCAAGGAAAGGAGCGCAGGAATATCTCAACTCGCGCTACTGGCAGAGAATGAAAGCTTTCATAGGGTGTGAACCAAAGATTACATTGTTAGGTTCACAGCTGATATTAAGTTTAAAAGCAAGAATCCAATATTTTATATAACGAACTTTCAAATATGTTTGTACTTATGTAGATAGTGAATCCTGGTCAGATATTACAAAGACGAATAATAAAGAAAAACAGTAAGATAATCAGCAAAAGTTGGATCACTGATGTTAACTCTACTTTTTTATAAAAATACATTGCAGAATACTGTGGAATCTGTAAGTATGAGATTTTCTTTATGTGAGAAAATGTGTTGTATTGCATTTGGTTCTTATGTGATATTTAAATCATTATGAAATGAACTCAGACCATCAAGCTTGTTTCAATTTACCATATATCATTAGATGCCACAGAAAAAATAGCAGCATTTCAATCTGTTCTTACCATATCACCCACACAATTTATTTGTATTGATTTGTATATTTTGTCTTTTTATTTCTTAACACATTATCTCTCAACTCAAATTCAGAACATTAGAGAATAATTGAATTCAAATTAAGGTAAACCAAATTCTTAAATAATAATAGCACAGGCCATTTGAATCTGCTCTCGTAACAACAAATCCTTTTAAGGTCCCCAAAGCAAAATAAATGTCATCTAGTATGCACAGGGGGCAGAGGGAGGGTAGAAACTAATTCAAAGTGAATTAATCTGCAGTTCATTAGCAAACACTAATGTTGCTTTTGGGAATGAGGAAATTAGCAGGATTATAATTATAAGCAACAAGTGTCTTCATAAACATCTAATTGCCTGTCAAAGATGTACAATATACTAAATAAGGCTGTTAGGTAGAACAGTTGCATGCCATAAATCAAGTTTTCAGCTGAGCAACAGATTTTGTTTATAATGTAATACTTTCTGAAAAGTCCAAAACAATTTCACAGGTGGCAGCAGGTTTGGCAAATTGTAATAAGAAATGAATAAAAGCACAATTTCTTTCTTTATCTTTGCAGCTTAGGCAACCTAGCATACAGCTGTGGCCAGACACCACTGTCAGCTGAGTCCTCTGGTAGATAATAAACTCACATTTGTCACTGAGGGAAAGCAGTTCAAACCATTTGGGTTTGGCTGTGTCCAGGCACATGCAGGCACAGGACTGAAGAAGACAGAGACAAGCCCATTGTCAGTAAGTCACTTTCTTTGGTAGTAGCAAAGAGATTAGCTGCCAAGGGAATCAGCCTAGATAATCGCTCCTATGGGGGCTTGTTAGGTTATACAGCAGACTTCCTGCAAAAACCTTGAATAACAAGCAATCCTGTTGGGCAGAAATCATTATGATGCCTGTGGTTACTTTAACCAGTCTCTTCTAGCAGGGTCATTTCATGGAATACTATAAAGAGCATCAAGAGGATTTAAGAGAGCTATGTTGCCTAGAAACTAACTGAGCCTCCTTATGGAGGAAAAATTTCTACACGCAAAACTCTTCAAAGTCTCTTTTGTTTCAAGAACTTCACAGGCTGTATTTTGGATTCTGATTCCAAAGGGTTCTGTGGTTGCTACAGGAGATCAGTTGTTTGCAAAACTCACTTGATACAAATTTCATGAATGCAAAATCCTAAATCCATTGATTCCAGAAAGTCTTATGTGAATACCTTGAAAGAGAAACATTCTTACATGCATTTTATGCCTGATCTAAATTTGATTTGCACTTTCTGCCTCATTTTTATTGTTTATTAGTTTAAAATTTGTTGTTAGTGATTCAGCCATTTGCAAGATATTGAGAGTGACACTCAAATATGCAAACAGAGTAATAGTTTCTGTTGCTACGTAGATCTAGATTAGTGACAGTTGTGTTTCTTCTAAATGTGCTCTGGACAAAATTCTCAGGCAACTGCAAATATAAAATAGCCCATTTAAATAAAAAACAAAAAAGACAAAACATAGTAATGTAAAGAAATAAATTCTGAACTGACATCTAAAGTGTAAATATTTAGATATTCTGTTCTATATTTCTTTATCTCTATAGGAACCACAGAGAATGAGGACAGAAAAATTAGCAATGATGAACTGCATTCTTCTGCCTTAGCCTCTAATGCTTTTGAGCCAGTTTCTGAAGTATTATCAATGCTGAATTTTAACACTATTTTCTCTGATTAAGAAACTAAGAGTTTCCTATGACAGTGAATTTTTTTTTTTTTTGTTTCTGTTTTTGTTTTGTTTTTAATGTGATAGATAAATCATAAGTCATGGCTATTGTGGATAATATAGGGTATAAAAAGAAGTATAAATTGTTATGGACAAATATTTAATACATAACTGAATATGCTAGAGAATATGCCTAGTTTGTACTTACATATTTACAGGGATTGTGCATAAAATTTGGGTAATCATGCATACAAATGACAAGAGTGAAAACCTCCATGTATTAATTTTATGTCAACAGGCATGAAGGTAAGCACAAATTTACATGGAAGACTGAAGCACATTCAAGGTTCAAAGTGGAGAGTGGGTTTTGTTACTGTTAATAACTTGATATTTGAATTTCCCATGAACAAATATGCTATGTATGACTTGTTTCTATTCATCCATTATTCAGATAATTACAATGTTAGGTAGTTAACAAAAGTAATCACTGTTTAAGTGATTCATGTATTACACATGAAGGACCTAAAAATATTTTGTTAGTTGTTAATCATTTTGATCTAAAAAAAAGCATTTTTTCACTGTTGTTTTGAACATTCAGTAACATATTAGGTAAAAACAACAGAAGTTGGTCCCATGGCAAGTTCAGATATATAGGATAAACTTTCTGTAAAACTTTTCAGTCTGTTTGGAAAACAGCCTACATGAATTGTAATAAAGGGAAAGAGGAAATGAGCAGAATGGAAAAGGGCAGCAATGATGACACACTCAGCAGCAAAAGTGGCTTAGATACCTTGCACAGCTTAAGAGGTTATGCTAACACAGCAGTAAGAATAATGAGCTGAAAGTGGCCTATGATGACTAGGTTAAGAGATCTCCAAATAAAATGGACAGTTGTCACTCTAATGTATGCAAAAGCACCAAGTCACAGACATGGAAATACCATTCAAGAACAAAGACTAAAAAACATAATTTTCACAGTTACTTTTTAGGGACAACTGATTTACTTTAAACCACCTACATTGCCTTCTAGTTAAATATTGTTATTAAATTACTCCTGCTGCTCATAGTTACCAATAACTTCAGAGTATTACAACCTCAGATATTTCTGTAGGTACCTTAACTGTAACCCATTTAACATTCATCATAACTAATTATTTCTACAATGTAAGATAAAGTACTTTGACTGAAAAGTATTTTTGCTCCATGACAGACTGAAGGATGTTCCCCTTTCCCTGTTTGAAGCATGCTCATAAATTGACTAAATATCATACTGCTGTCAACTTGTTCTGCTTGAACAAGGAAGCACTATAGACTAAGGAAGTAGAACAAGTAGCACTCTTCCTATCAAGTAGGTTACTGTGGCTAATAATGTTACTATTAGATACAGGTCACTTGTTCAGAAAGAATAAGGAACAGTTTCATTCAGTCAGACAGTTAAATCTTCCTGAGAATTTAGTGGAAAAAGAATTACAAAATTGTCTTCAAATCAGCTTCATTTTTCAACAGGAAGTGAACTACCTCATCTTAGAAATAGCTTTAATATTCTGTATAGAAATATGATATTATGATAGGATAAGAGGGATTGATTTAAAGTTAAAAGAAGGGGGTTTAGGCTATATGTTAGAAAAAAATTCTTCACAATGAGAGGGGGTGAGACACTGGAACACGCTGTGGATGTCTCATCCCTAGAGGCATTCAAAGACAGGATTCGTACAATTCCAGCCAGTCTGATCTAGTGGCTGGCAATCCTGCCCACGCCAATGAGGTTGGAACCGAATGATCTTTGTGGTCCCTTCCAACCCAAGCCCTTCTATGGTTCTATGATAGTCAAATGAAAATTAGTTTTACAGATATCTAATTTAAAATCTTTATTTTTACATATGTTTCTTGCTTTGTAACTAATTTTATTGGCTCTGATTACCAACTTGTAACAAGTATGGCTATCTAAGCAATGTAAAAGTCATTGCATTGTTATGTGTGTTAATTTCACTTTGAAGATACTATCATTCCTTTTCCCCCCAAACCCCCCACCCTTCAGTGTAAGATTCTAAGATTGATTCCAGAAGACTGGAGGCTTGCCAACGTGACTCCCATTTACAAGAAAGGTTGTAAGGAGGATCTGGGGAGCTACAGGCCTGTTAGCCTGACCTTGGTACTGGGGCAGGTTATGGAGCAGATTGTCTTGAGGGAGGTCACATGGCATGTGCAGGATGACTGGGGGATCAGGCCTAGCCAGCATGGGTTCATGAAGGGCAGGTCCTGCTTGACCAACCTGATCTCCTTCTACGATCCAGTGACCTGTCTGGTGGATAAGGGAAAGGCTGTTGATGTGGTCTACCTAGACTTCAGCAAAGCCTTTGACACTGTCTCCCACAGGATTCTCCTGCGGAAGCTGGCGGACCATGGCTTGAATGGATACACTCTTGGCTGGGTAAGGAACTGGCTGGAGGGCCGAGCTCAGAGAGTGGTGGTGAATGGTGTTAAATCCAGCTGGCGACCGGTCACGAGTGGTGTCCCCCAGGGGTCGGTGCTGGGGCCTGTCCTCTTCAATATCTTAATTGATGACCTGGATGAGGGCATTGAGTGCATCCTCGGTAAGTCTGCAGATGACACCAAATTGGCCGGGAGTGTGGATCTGCCTGGGGGTAGCAAGGCCCTACAGAGGGACCTGAACAGGCTGGAGAGCCGGGCTGAAGCCAATGGGATGAGGTTCAACAAGGACAAATGCCGCGTCCTGCACTTTGACTACAACAACCCCAGGCGACGTTACAGGCTTGGGGCGGAGTGGCTGGAGGATTGTATTGAGGAAACGGACTTGGGGGTATTGATTGATGCTCGGCTGAACATGGGCCGACAGTGTGCCCAGGTGGCCAAGAAGGCCAACAGCATCCTGGCTTGCATCAGGAATGGTGTTGCCAGCAGGAGCAGAGAGGTGATTGTCCCCCTGTACTCAGCACTGGTGAGGCCGCACCTCGACTACTGTGTCCAGTTTTGGGCCCCTCACTGCAAGAAAGACATTGAGGCCCTTGAACGTGTTCAAAGAAGGGCGACAAAGCTGGTGAGGGATCTGGAACACAGGTCATATGAGGAGAGGCTGAAGGAGCTGGGAATGTTCAGCCTGGAGAAGAGGAGGCTCAGGGGAGACCTTATTGCTCTCTATAACTTCCTGAAGGGAGGTTGTAGTGAGCTGGGGGCTGGCCTCTTCTCTCGTGTAATTACTGAGAGGACTAGAGGGAATGGTTTCAAGCTGTGCCAAGGGAGATTCAGGTTAGACATTAGGAAATATTACTTCTCAGAAAGGGTGGTCAGGCACTGGAATGTACTGCCCAGGGAGGTGGTGGAGTCGCTGACCCTGGGGGTGTTCAAGGAACGACTGGATGTTGTGAGGGACATGGTTTAGTGGGAGCTATGTGTGGTAGGTGAATGGTTGGACTGGTTGATCTTGTAGGTCTTTTGCAACCTTGGTGATTCTATGATTCTATGATTTTAACAACCAGAGCTGAAATTGACTTAGTTGATATATGTTTGGGAGAATTTATCTTGTAAAACACATCACATGTACCAATTTTCATTGATTGCTTTGCTGTACCTAAGGGAAAATCCAAAGCACGCAACAATGCATGAGACTGAAAAGTTAGCTCAGTCAAGCAGTAGGAAGTGTGTTTCAGCAGTGGGAACGTGAAAGACAAGGCACATTCAGATATCCAGGCAGGTTTTTTATGAAGGCAACACGCAGACAGTTTTTCATCACAGGAGAAAGTGTCCAGCTAAGGGTGCTGATTATGTTGCAAAATAGTGTTTTGTTGCTGAGAGTTTGCTCTATCAAATACTGTTTTTATTCTCTTTGCGTCTGTTGTAGTTTCCATGGAAAGAAATAGGCATTACTTTGGTGCTAGCAATGTAGAAGAAGTTCTATTAGCACATGATACACAGATGACAATAAAATATTTTCAATTCACATAAAACAGAAGAAAAATCAAGCCAAATAATTTTGTTGAAAAATAAAAAGCATTCTTTTAGTATGTGAATAATGGAGTAGAAAATTAGTTTTAACTTGTCAAAAACTTTGGAAGTGAACATTGACACCTAACAAAGTTTTTGTTCATTTTGTTGTTGTTTTTGAAATACCATTTGACAAATTCTGGCTTTCTGAAGCAGTATGGTTGAGTTACAAACAGCATTTCTGTCATTATCAAGAACACAGAATAGCTATTATCTTTCATTCTAAAAAGTTACCCTGCTTCCTATTAAGTTTTGATCAGTAAGATGGTCATTTTCAACAGTAAAATCTATAGGAAACTGTCTGAACAATTAGAAGAGCAAATAGTGCTTTCTTTTTCTTGTATTTTTGCCTCTATTCCAACTAATGAAGCAAAGCAATAAATTTATGAGTAAAAATTATGGATTTGACTGTTCACCTGCCTATTTCTCCTTTGTTTTTTCTTGGAGTGTAATTTTAAATTAACTTTCATCTGAAAGACTCTTTGGGAAGTATATTTGGACCAAAGTACAGTGAGCACAAAGTATAAAGGTAATTTAATATAATTAGGCTGAAGTCTTCACAGAACAGTTAAAACTGTGAATATAAAATGCTGGTTTTGATTACACACAATGTATTTTCTTCAAGATGGATTGGGTGGATTAATTTGACTTCTTTCTTTTTTTTTTTTTTTTATGTGCACTGTTAATAGCTCATAATTAAATACAGAAACATCTAATCTGGAACACCTATACTGCAGCCTTATCCTTGATACAATAACTAAACCGCTTTGGAGTTTGCCACTGTTTAGTATGGTGGCAGTGTAAGTTATTGAAGTGCCATGCTACTGATATATAAGGGAATATCAATACTGAAGTACTAGGGAGTTATAATGATGTGTAATCTTCCAAAGTTTTAAACTTTTGAGCTTCCAGATTATTATCTAATCTCAATTTTTTTCTTTTTGTCATATGGCATTTTAGAATGCCACGAAGCAGATTTTAGAATACCATGGACTGATGCTTTGAAAGTGATACTATCAAAATTGCAGAATATACACATAACAATGATAGAGGTATTTTTATTTCACAAATTTGTTGTCAGCTTTTATATCCATGGAGTTGTCAGCACAACAACTTGCAGCAGTGTATTCTACAACTTCATTACTCCAGTGCAATGACCTTTTATTTTGGAATGTTAATTTCAACTTTGTGCATTTCCACATGCCCTCATGTTGTAACAAAATGTAAATCTACATTAAGCTTCTCTATGCCTCTTATTACTCTTTAGAACTCTAACATATTCATCTTTGTTTTTTTCCATACTGTGAATTCCTCTTTAGATATTCCTTACACGTAAATGCTGATACCTTTATTGAGCTTAATGTTTTCTTCTTTGTGACATAAGAGTGTACTGAACACAGAATTCTGGAATTAGTTGTAGAGTATGTATGTAGTGTCATAATGTCTATTACTATTATTATCACTTGGTAACGTCAGGGTGATTTTTAAGTAAGACTTATCTTCATTACTTCTGAATTTTTCAATTCAGCTTTGCAACTAAATTGCTGATGCCAAAGCCATTAATAATAACAGATAATTTTAAATCTCATTTCTATTCAAGAAACTATATTAAAAGGAAGGATGTTTAAAGGAAGCAAAAGGGTAGAGTTATCCCCTGGATAACTTTATCATTCATATCAGACAAACTTACAGTTTTATTTTGTCAGTATTCCATAAGTGTTATAAAAAGGAAGACAAAATAGATAAGCTAAATATGTTATTTCAAAAATATCAAAGTTTAAGTTGTTCAGAAGTGTGACTCAGTGGGAATTTCAGATATTTAACATTAATATTTTCATTAATTAATATTGAATGAGGGATTATTTTTAATCATTTCACAGATTTGTCTGTTCCTGGCCTTTTAGAACTTTTAAGTTACCTGTCATTTTCTATAAACTTTATATTTATTGTCACTCAAGAACTGAGTTTCATTCAGGTCCATAATACATTATTCTATGCAACATATCTTCTCACTGATGTCCAAACTTTGTTATGCTCATTTTACAATTGAGGAATCAAGTTCCAAGTCTATATGAGTTGTTACTAATTCTAGATTTCCAGATATCTATACAAACTCCTTATCAGTAAGGCCTATTCACCTGCTAAACTCTTGGGGAAGATTTCATAGGATGTAATATATGTAGGTATGCTAGCACAAAGAAAGATAGTAGTAGGTAGCTAATAGAGCTATATGCACATGGATACATAAATGACTGACTGAATTTCCTTAAAGTGAAGTAGCTGTAGAATAATACTTTTTTATTTTTTTATTTACGTGTTTATTTTTTAATGGATGCAGATAAATATTAGCAAAGATGATTGGGTGCAACAGTATGGTCAACAGTCAACTGCTACACAAGTTCTTGCCCTGTAAATTAATCTGAGTCACCATTTAATGTAGATTTAATGAGATGTAATCTGAAGAGCAATAAAATAGATTTTATTTAAATGAAAAACAAATGAGATGGTTGTCATAGCACTGTGGGATATTAGGAAAACAGAGAGGGAAAGCTTCAAGGCAGATCAGAAGGGAAAATATTTTCTCAGTTATAAGGTTTGTATTTTCTGGTTTTATTGTTCTTATTGAAGGAGGTTGCTCTTTGTTAATGATAAATTCCTGAAGACTCTAAAATTAAATTCTTTGGTCACATTTTTTATTTATGTGATTAATTAGTTTTATCAGAATTTGTTTTGCTATTTACTATAATATTTACAATTAAAATAAATATTCCTTAGTAACAAAATTGGACAGCATGATGAGGATTTGATTTTATGTGAAAAAGAGGCATCTTTGTTGATTTGATAATATTTCTTTGTTTAATTCATTCTAGAGTGTCTGTAAAAGCAAAAGTAAATTCAAGCACCATTTAAAACTGTGTTCTTCTGTACCATCTGCTTTTCCCTAAAACTATGCTACACATATACTACTTTTCACAATGTATTTCTTTTAATACTTAACAAAGGCACATTTCATATTCAGAGATTAATGTTTAACTGGTAGTATCTAAAAAGTCTAACTTAAAGTTTTTCTCTTTTATGACCTTAAAGACTTGTAATAAGTATATTTATGGAAAGTCCGGAAAAATATTTCAATTGTTTCAAGATGTGTTTTGATGGCAGTCTCCATATAAAGTATAAAAGCTGTTTAAATTAAGGGGAAAAAAATTTACCTGTAATTTAGATCTAAACACCTCCAATTATATACAGAATAGTTATGGGTGCTGTTACAATTGGCAATGTAATTATTTACTTTCCTTACACTTTTGAGTGAATGTTATTTACAGCTGTGCTAGAATTTGATACATGTAAATTCAGTACTGACATATATTACCTTCCTCAGAAAACTCTGTTGCATCTTTATTGGAAAAGCTACCGCAGAAGGTAGTGTGTGCTTCTAAGCATCAGACACTAATATTCTGTGGGATTAAGGTTATAATTTACTAAGCACTTTTTTCAGGATAGTGAAAGTGTAGTAGACAAGTAAATTTACTCAGAAAAAGTACATTTCACTGCAGAGTTTAGTGTACTAGAAAGATTGCTAACCTGAACTAATGTAACTCTTTAAAAAGAACAGCAGCAAGCACTTACTTTCCTGTAAGAATCCATATTGTACAGTAACACAGTGGCACCTTCTGCAACTAGTATTGTATCATTGGAGTTCGCAATTAGTATCAAATCAGTAGAACTAAGCGAAAGAACTTGCTCTAAAGAAAGTATATTATTTGTCACTTATAATTCTTCAACAAAACTGCAACTTAGACAATAATGTAAGTGCTCTCTTTCCAATCAAGTGACCATCCTCTAGAATGCAGACTTGCCAAACACAACACAAAGCTTGGTGTCACTGGCAAATTTACTTAGTGTGCACTTGACTCCAGTGTCAATGTCACTGTTGAAAATATCAAACAGCACTAGCTCTATAACTGACCCCTGAGGGGTATCACTCACCACTGATCCCCATCCACCACTCTCTGGGAACGATCTTGCAACTACTTCCTTGTTCACTGAAGAATCCACCATCAAATTCATATATTCCCTATGAAAAGAGAAGGTTGTTGATAAATACTTAATGAAGTCCAAACAGTTGTCATCAGTGGTTCTTCTCTTGTCCAGTGATGCAGATATGCCATAACAGAAGGCCACATAGTTGGTCAGACAGAGCCAGTATGGCTTCACCAAGGGCAGGTCATCTCATATCACCTCCTATTCTTCTACTTTGTTTATAAATATTATATTTTGTATATAGTGTATTACATACCTTTATTTATATATAGTTAGTCAATTATATATAATGCAATCATTGAAATAACATAATTAATCTCCTGGCTTCATAGGTTTAGACTCTTTACTCCATGCAGATTTATCTAAACTCACCATGAATCTTTTTCTTTTATTGTATTTAATACCTAAACCAAATCTTAGGATAGGGTATCAGTCATATCCAGGTCTGACATAATTTTGTTCAAAGAATCACAGAATCCTTAGAGTTGAAAGAGACCTCTGAGGGCCACATAGTTCAACTCCCCTGCAATGAACAGGGACACTACCACTAGACAAAGTTGCCCAGAGACTTATCCAGCCCTGACTTAAAAGTCTCCAGTGACGCAGTACACTAGGTAACCTGTTCCAGTGCCTCATCACCCTCACTCTAAAAGAGTTTTTCCTCATATCTAACCTAATCCTATCATCCCTGAGAGTAGAATATTATGAATATTTTTAAGATATTTTTGAATATTATTAGAACATCATAGAATATTATTAGAATATTATATTGAACCCTAAGGGTTCAATATTATGCAATATTTCCTATCTGAAATTATTAGGGAAAAAGGTTATCTACGGGTGATCATAAGAAAAAAAAATCAGTTGAGGAAAGTTTGTTAGGTCATATAAACATGGAAAGCTCTAGATAAAATAGCAAAGCTCTGAAATGGACCCATGACTGGCAATTTCTAGTGTAGCTGACATGCCCAAGTAACAGGATGCCCTCCAGAGAGTCCTAGACAGGCTCAAGAACTGGACCCAGGAGAACCTCATGTGGTTCAACAAAACCAAATGCGAGGTCTTGCACCTGGGTTGTGGCAACTCCACTACCAATACAAGCTGGGGGGTGAAATGATAGAACACAACCCTGCTGAAAGGGATTTAGGGGTCCTCGTTTATAGTAAGCAGGATGCAAGGCAGCAATGTGCACTCACAGCCTAGAACACCAACCATATCCTGGGCTGCATCAAACAAAGCATGGCCAGCAGCTCAAGAGAGGTGATCCTGCCCCTCTGTGCCGGTGAGGCCTCATCTGGAGTACTGAGTCCAGATGTGAAGATGTGGAAATGATTTCAAACTAATGAGGGAGGTTTAGACTGGATATGAGAAAAAAAAAGTCTTTTTCAGTAAGAGTAGAGAAGCTCTGGAACAGATTGCCCAGAGAGGTGGTGGATGTCCTGTCCCTGGGGACATTTAAGGTCAGAATGGATGGGGCACTGAACAACCTGACTGATGTGTAGATGTTCTTGTTCGCTGCAGGGAAATGAACCTTCAAAGTTTTTTTTTTTTTTTTTTTTTTTTTTTTTTTTTTTAAACTGTGTAGACAACATAAGATACAGGTAAATATTCCAAGATTATATGGAAACAAAAAAATTATGTTTCTTTTCAAAGGGTGTGAAATAAACATTACTTGTGACTTTATCTTGCAAATATTGATAGATATTTTGTTTACCTTGTACTTTAGTAGAAACATATTATAATGATAACAACCATGCTATATGGTAATTACAGAGCTAGAGACAGTTTATTCAGAGGCCTCTATCTCAAAAGAAAATAAAGCTATCCTGAATACATACATTTCAAAACACAAATAATTTTTTGAGATTTACTAGAACTTTCTCCTGGTCAAAACTGCTGTCAGATAAAATCACAAAGAGAAAGCTTATATTTTTTCTTCATCAGGATTATTTATTTATTTTTGGAAAAGAGATTCACTGACACTTGTAACCTAAAAGAAATAATCAAATAGTTCATAGATTAACTAAATCTTGCAGTTTTTTCACCCCAATTAAGACCTAACAAGGCAAAATCCTTTGTAAATCTGAGTCCAGCTGCTCTCTCAGTTCCTTTGGTTCATATGTGATTATTCTGCCATACAATCCCAGTTACTGCATCTGTCAGTTTGGCATCACCTCATACAGACTGTGAACACCCTAGCTGTTCTAAAATGTTTTACTAAAATCATGAAATTAGAAGTAGGTATCTGAAAGACCAACAAAACTTTGTATAATGAGCTCTATTACTAAAAGGGTTTGTAAATAAAGGATGCCCATAAATAGTCTGTAAGAGTAGGATTTTTTTTGCCTCCATATTAAAATTTTCTTTAATGTAGTTCATTTTCATAAAGTGGCTACCTAGGGATATTCTTTACAATTAATTGACATACTGTTTGTGTTCTTGTTCTGCTACCCTGTGTATGTAATGATCTGAAATCAGATGAAAGAAGTTTTATCCCCCCCATTACCTGAGAGACTACAAACCCCCTCCAAGTTTGTGATTTAAGTCCCAGCTGTGTCGTTGACTTTAACTGAGTAAGACAGCGAGGCAGAACATTTTTGTAGATTAAACCAATAAACTAGCAAACATAAAAGAAACAAATCTCATAATTGTGGATTTCAATTAAAGAAAGGAGGATCAAAGCAAACATTCTACTTGAAATTGCACAGCTGCTATCTACACAAAATGAGAAAAAAAAAAAACCTTCTCCAGCTAGCCATAATTTTGAGGTTGGGGGAAGGAGGAGGGAGAGCTCAAGCCCTGCAGTAGGACAGATTGCTTATGCTTCTCACGTCCCAATCAGTAATACAGAAATATTGAGTAATAAATTCCCTGCCTCTCCTGATCTGAGAAGCTCTCACCATCTGTGAAAGACAATTTGTAACAGCTTTAGTATTAAGATTCAGTAAACAGACAATCACAAGCATTGTGCCAAATACTGCCTGCATTTGGAAGAAAAAAATGAAGTAAAGCAGCAGCAATGAGTAACACGAAGACCCTTATATTGCAAAATTATCCAGCAACTAAAACATTTTCAATTGAGAGTTTTCAGTTGGTTGTTTAATTTTTTTTCCTTCTTTCCTCTGTCAGCAAGGAGTGCTGTAGTCTGCACACAGCCCAGCGTCTATGGGTTGTATATGTAGGCCTCATCCTAATGTGTTGAATTATTATTGATGGCTGAGGCAGTTCTGCACTGCTGGTGAACCAATAATGTCAAGGCAGTACCTGCAAGATTAATTATAGGAGAGAATAGGCTCTGGCTTCCAGGGACTGAGACATTAACAGAGACTGTGCATTAGTTTCAGGGAATTCAACAGACAGCTGAACAAATGCTTCAGACGATGTTATACATGCTAAATCCTGGCATTTACTACTTAACAGTACTGGAAAAAAAAAGTTTGGAACAATTGTGTTTAAACTAGCAGAAAAAGAAGGTTCTATGAAGTAGACAAAAAGGAAATAAATATAGAGGCTACTAAAGCAAGTTAAGCTATATAAATATATGTAAGCATATTGCCCTCTGCAATACACTGGAGAGAAAGGGGACAGTAATTAATTTCTGTGGCATTAAAAAATAAATAAATAAAAACCAAACCAAACCAACCCTGCTTTTTAGTAGCTGACAGCACCCAGTTTTTCAAAACATGCATGGCATGGAAAATACATACTGAATAAAAAAAAGTGTTTTTTTTTAATATGCTGTTACTCTTTTTTCACTGCAGAGGAAATTTGTACTGCATGAAGCATTTCAGCTGTACAGAACTGAGCATATGCAGTGGATGAAGCTGCAGCCATAGCAACAGCTACATAGATTTTCAGGCAATGACAAGACGGTACAAAATTTAAGCAATATAACTCCTACTGAGGTTGCCATTAAAAAACAAGACAAAATAAAACAAAACACAACAAGGAAAAACAGAGAAGAGGATGCTTATTACAGAATAATACTTTCTTTCAGACTATCAAGATCCACCTGCATTTTGCTTGTGTGATCAGAGCTGCAGCTGAGAAATTGATTGTAACTCTGTCTTGTGCTTCATACAGCTTTGGCAGGTACCTCATTCTCTCTGGGACTATTTTGAAAGAGCCTTAGGAATTTCAAGGCACAATTTTCAAAATGTTTTCCAACTCACCACTATTCTAGGTGTATAACACCTTTAAAAAATTAAAAAAATGAATAAAACCTAGAAGCTGCAGTGGTTCAACACATCAAAGTATGGAACTGATTTTAAAAAGAAATGAAAGAAGTGTTTATGTTTCACTGAAGTTCCAGGTTCACAGTTGCCAAATGAATTACAGTTTTCCTTCAAGCTTGAAACAGCAGTAGACTTATTGCAAATGCATCTGCATTCGAAAGATACACTGTGATAAGAAATATTCAAACTTCCATCTTTTGTTACTTCTCTCAGCCTCTGTGAAATTTCTTTCACTATACAAAGGTACAGGACAGCTTGAGAAACACAGCACTTCTCAGACCATTTTTTTCTACAGAGAGCTTTGCAAACCTAAATAGATCTGAAAATGAAGATGACAAAAGGGATTCTAATTGTGTTCTGATGTGAAAGTGAGACTTCTTATGCTTTTACTCCATGGCAGCAAGAATAAGCATCTTTAAAATATGTTTGTAAAAAAGGAACCATGTTGGAATACAGAATTTCAGCTGCAACACATTCTTTCTTTCTTTCTTTTTTTTTTTTTAATTTCAGATTTCTGGTGTAGTCATTGAGCCCACAACAAAATTAAGTAAAGCTCATGAAATCATAGAATCTTTAGAGTTGGAAGGGATCTTAAAGGTAATCTAGTCCAACTCCCCTGCCATGACCGGCGATGTAACACAGATCAGGTTGCCCAGGTCCTGATCCAGCCTTGTTTTGAAAATCTCCAGGAGTGGGACATCCACCACAGCTCTTGCAATCTGTTCCTGTGCCTTACCACCCTCACTGTAAAAGACTTTTTTTCCTCATACCTAACCTAAATCTATCCCCTTTAAGCTTGAAGCCATTTTCCCTTTTTCTATTGAAGTATCTCCTCAAAGATTCAGTGTGCTGAAAAACTGAAGAACATCACTGAAATTATATTGTTCTGGAAAGAAAATAACCAACTAAAATAGCAAAATTTCTTCTTCGTAAATTCCATTTATTTTAGCCAAGAGTCATTTAGTTTGTATTGAACAAAAGAACATATAAAAAGCTTTTTATTCTGTATGTAGCATCTGCTTGTAGAGAAGCATATCCTGTTATATTGTTCCTAGATGTGTTTATGAAGGAATGAAGCCCCGAAGTTAAATTTTGTTGGAATGAACTATGGAAAAAAAAGGTCTGGCATTCTGCAGTTTGTTCCTGTACCTTTTCAACACTGACTTTGATTTAAGCTGCTCAGCAGTCGTGTATATTGCTGTTCCCTATCATATACCACAAGGAAGTCCAAAGATATTAGAAAGGTGACTGACAATAGTTTCTTACTGTGTTTATTACCAAACTGAATGTGATCCCTTGCAAGAGCAATGAGTTAGGTAGGATGTCACATTATACCCAACAACACTATATAAAAGTGAGATGTCATGATATCACTGTCTATTAGAGATTGTGGAGACGTAAAGAAGCATGTAACTCTGTTATGTGACAGTGTTTTTTTATAAAGTTCTCTTTGGTCTTGTATTCAAAGATTAACAAATTTCTAACCACACATCACTAACTATTTTCTTTACTGATCATTTGAGCTGTGGAATGGAACTCAAATTCCAGGCCTGGATATAATCTTTATTAAAAAAAAGCTGTCTATAAAGTGACTAGTATACCTTTTCACCTATAGCAGACTCCCATGATAATAACAGTCTTACTGGCCTTTGCTTTTATTCTGACCCATCATTAATTTCCATAAAGTCACAAAAACACAAATTTTAAATAACTCACTGAACTTTTCCCTTAACAGCTTTACAACAATAAACAATGTTCAGCTCATCAATAATGAAATAAAAGAAATTCTAAAGTATTCATGTCTATGACTGCTGCAGTCAAATGATAGAGATTGGTTACATAAATTGGAAGCTGTCCACTAAATAAAAATGAAATACCCACCCTCAGTAATGCATGAAGGTTGCTTTACAGCCTGTGATCATCACTTTGGTCTCTGGGGACCAGTGCCAGCATTTTAGCTCTCATAGCTCTAGGGAAGAAGGGTAGCTGCAGTTCTCCCTGAAAGGGATGGTTATAGCAATAAGCAACTGTATCTGTTCACGCAAATCACTGATTAAATTCTTATACAATACTGAACTCAGGATTCATCCCTGGGGAACATCACTAGTTACAGGTGTCCAACTAGACTCAGCAGCACTCATGATAACCCTCTGAGACTTGCCATTCAGCCAGTTCTCAACTGACCTTACAATCCACTCATCCAGTGTGGACTTCTTGACCTTTCCTATCAAAAGCCTTGCTGAAGACTGGGTAGACAACATTCACTGCTTTCCTCTATCCATCCAGCCAGTTGTTCATCACAGAAGGCAATCAGACTAGTTAAGAATCGTTCCCCTTTGATGACTGCATACTGTAATTAATGCATTCACTGCACTCATTTTTCATAGAATGACTTAGGTTGGAGAGGACCTTAAAAATCATCTTGTTCCAACACTCCTGTCAAGGCCAAAGTTGCCAGCTACCAGATCACACTGCCCAGGATCCCATCCAACTTGGCCTTAAAACCTCCAGGGATAGAGCATCCACTGCTTCTCAGAGCAAACTGTGTCATTGCCTCACCACTCTTTAAGTAAAAAATTTCTTTCTAACTTCTGACTAAATCTTCACTCTTTTAGCTGTCACTGTCAGACTGTGTAAAATTTCAGTCCTCCTCTTGCTTGTAAGCTCATTTCAAGTACTGAAAGGTCACAATGACGTCACCCCATAGCCCTTCCTCTTCTCCAAGTTAAAGAAGCACTCCTTCAACATCACTTCACAGAAGAGTACAGCCCCCCTATCTACTCTGTAGATCTCTGGACTGGCCCCAACTTCTCTTTAGTGTAGTCAGTAAGCACAGAGGATCTAAGTTCAATTCAGAGTAGAGGGATTCAGGACATGGTAGAATCAACAGTATTTCAAATTCAAATACTTAAAATGAAGAAATTAATCATCCGTTTTTATGCAAATCAAGCTCATTTTCAAATAAAACAACAAAATTTACAACTGTTTAACAGCATCAAACACATATGCAAATAAAGGAAATATGACTATTTATACTTTCTGAACAGAATGCATAGTATTGGCCTTAATATTATTTATTTTGGTGTAATGATCAGGAAACATTCTCATGTAACATAAACTGCCATAATTATGCTAGGAGGTTATGACACGATGCACCATCTGAACATCTGTTTGAATGTCATTAATTTGTACTTAATTTCAACTATTTTTTTTCAGTATTAGGATTATTTTGATAGCTACAGAATTAAGAAAAAGACACCAACCTCTGAGCTTTGAAAAAAAAAAAAAAACAGCTGTTTGAAACCCACTGTGATGTACACAGTTTATGCTACCAATCATGTCAACAGTTTATTTTCTTTGATTTCACACTGTAGCTCTAGGCATCTGCTATAACAGATAGAAGAAGCTTTTGATAGCTCACTAAATTTATCATGGCACCCAAGGACTTGAAAAAAGGGCTAAAAACTTCTGTAAAAACAGAAAGAGAGGAGGAAAGATAAAGAGAAACAGAAAGTAGACTCAACTACAACAAAAAACAAAGCTAGCCCTGCAGCTCTGTCTTCACTTTTGAGGAGATTACTGCTGTATATTGTCCAGTACTCCTAATCTTGTTGTATGAAGTAATGCATATGAGGAGGGAATGCTTGCACCAATTGCTAATCGGATTGGTAAGATCACTTTATCAGCATCTTCTTCTTTCCAAAAATAAGCTTTACTATTACTGCACATAAAAAAGATGCTGTCAAAACAGCTGTAAATTCTGGTAGTGTAATTGAAAATGATTTTGATTCACATTAGGAACTGAGATTGTGATTGACTTCTTTCATTAGATACCTGCGAATGATATAATGGATATCACACTAAGCTATAACTCCCCTCACTGTTTAAAAAATAGCCCTTATTGCTCTGAAGAAATAAAGAATCAAAAAGCACTTATTTATCATACTGCACAATTTTGTCTGATCCAGTGACACAGTAACTGCAAAACCCACATAGTTTTAAATAAATACTATGCTACACAATTCAGATTGTAAAAATTGCGAGGACAAAAAGAACAAACCAACAAAAACAAATAGATTAAATTGTTACTGTGAAAACAATGGATTAGACATGGAATTCCCACACTACACAGAAAGAGAGTTGTGGGAACAGAAGGTCTTTCTTTTCACTGATCTACCTATGTAAAGACTGCATCAAACTGATGTATATATCAGTGAATTCATTTACACGGTTTTTACTGGTTATAAATATTCCTTCAGAGAAGAGAAATCCTGTTCAGCACACTTTGAATGACAAAATTCAAATTTTATTTTACCGGGCACATACTTTGTCAAGAAATAGACCACATTTAAGAAACTGTCCTCCAGTTTCATATTTACGTGAAGAAGAGTCATGATTCTGTAGGTTAGAAAAATTCTGTTTGCTGATAGAATAGCATTTAATAGAATGCCTTAACGTAAAATATGAAATGTGAAAACTGCTACTTAGAAGCTGCACTGATAGTTGTGAGGGGATACAAGTATATCTGTTCCAGAAGCTCTGCAAACTTTAAAGACACACAGTTGGAAGTAGTTCAGCTTTAATATCCTGCCATCCTTTCTTTGTGAAAATTCTGTTCAGGGGAGGGCAGGGAGAGAAGATAGAAAGGTTCTGAACAGTACAGCTGTCACTGCTGTCAGTATTACTTGAGCCACCACTGTGATAACCTGAACTCCCAGCACCACTGTATGATTCACTATGCTGTTTGATCCTTGGGAACCCTGATGATGTTCAGTGATTTCAAAGCTGTTACTGTAGTTGCGTATGCGCAAAGTTATCGTCTACTGTAGCTGACATAAAGGTATTGAAAGTCATTAACCCTTCAGTGGCAGATGAAATGTTGACTTCATGGAATTAGAAGATGAATAATGTGCTTTTAGGCTCATAAATTAACTCAGTACACACTCTAGTTCTTATCTTACTCTCTGGGTCTTAAATTTCAGTTTGGTATCCATTGTCAGAGAGAGGTTCATTTCGGCATAATTCTGGTCCATATTCTAGAGTCTCTAAAATAGTTATTCCTGCCCATATATTACAAATAAAAGACAACATTAACACTATGCCATGGTTCTATGCTTTTTCTTGTTGGTATTCCACATCATAACATCATGTAGTGCATTGGGAGTAAAAGAGTTAATGCTCCAGCTCTATAGATCATTGATAGTTCCAGGTATACCTGTCTCAGAAGAGAAGAACTACATTCCCCAGAGGACTTTGCGTTGCTTTGTATTTTTGTTTTCCCACTCAGAGGGAAAGAAAAACTTTTTGCATGTCACAAGACATTCTGTTTCCTTCAGGGATTGACCCAGCAGCAGGTGTTTGCTGCCATCTCATCTTCAGCATTTAGCATAAGGCCTTCAGTTTATTGGACACTCTCTTTTGCTCATTTTATTTGACTTATTAGCTTCAACTCCAATTATAGTGTATTATACTGTGTTATTTTGTTTTCCTATATCTTATTTTGCTGATCAGCTATCCTCCTGAGGTCATTGCTGCTGTTTTACTTCTAGGCCCATCTCCCTTTTCCTATTTCCCCCTTCCCTGGGGTGTGGGTCCACCAGGAAATTGTCGCAGAACCAGGCTTAACCAGCTCATAAACCCCTGACACACTACCCCTACCCAAAGACTAGATATTCCTAGCATATTTGAGACAACCAATCTACAACTGTTCTCATTTCTAGAGAGATCAAAGGATTTCAAGATTAAGATTTCTAAAACTAGTCCTTTAAAACAAAAAACAAAAGCAATCCACATACAAAGAAACATAAGGAGCACTATACTAATATTTACTCATGTGTATGTGACTTGTTTCCCTTATCTCCTTTGATTTTTTTGTTACAACACTGACAAAAACCTTTGATTTGATGCAAGGATATAGCTACTTACAGAGATACTGGAAAAATGAAGTATTGTTATATAATATGAAAGGAAATTATGTAAAAATGCTGCAGCACATCATTTAATAGTCATACTTCAAAACAGAAGCGCAGAATAGTTACAAGACCAACATAGAAGTATCGTATATATAGTCACATGACTCATAGACAAACTTACATTACTTGATTTTTTATTTTTTTTTTACCATTTATATATTTATGACATCTCTTCACAGAGGAAGCTCTAAACTTGTCAAAAATTACACTCTGGTTCATGGAATTGAAAAACGTGTAAGGTTGAAATGTCTTCAGGACTCAGTGAAGTATCAGAGACATACCCTAAGTACTGTGAATAATGCAGTTATCAGCATAGAAGACTGTGAAGGAGCTGCAGGATGGCACTAGCATTTTGCTAAAAGCTGAAAGAATCATTAGCCATCAGACACAGTGTAAGATGTGAGGTTAACAGAATGAATAATACCAAATGATATTATTGTCAAGATATTTTATCGATGGTATAGTTAGACAGATTAATGTGATGGAAAAGAGACAGTCAAAACAAAGAGAAAATGCTTACGATAGAATACTTCAAAGAAGCAATCTCCAAAAAGAGAGTCTTCCCCACTAGTGGTCAGCCCTTAAATGGAGTCTATGAGAAGCGGAGCCACACTCCACTCCTTCCAGTCAAACAGGTGGATTGTCTTCACCTGTGCCCCTGCGGCTGACTCACTGCCCACCTCGGGTGATCAATCAATGGTTCAGGCCATGATTCAACAGTTCCCATACACATAGTTTAACTCAGCGGTTGTTTGCAGCCTGTATATGTGACTTTATGAGTCTCTAACTGAAGAGGAAGAAAGCAGAAGTAGACAAATAAAAATAACAAGAAAAACAAGAGGTTAACACAGAGATAGAATTACTACAGCTTATCAAAGAAAAAGACACAATAATGGTATAATCAAGTAATGGCTTAAGATTCTATCCCATGCTTTATATATACTCCCAGAAATATCACGTTAGCACCTACTTTCTATTTCTATTTGTCTGCTTAGGGTTGAAAAATAATTCAGTAACTTGGATTTTATATCCGATACAAGACATTAAGGAAGAAAAACAATTACTGCAGTTTTTCCACTCTAAAAATATGAGACAGTTGATTTTTTTTTTTTTAATCAAGATAACTTTCTTGGCATTAACAAAATAACAAACACAGCATGAGTTATCATGAAGTTATCAGTAGGTGAAGGCTGATCTGGATGCCCCAAGGTTCCAAAGCTGTGGGATATAGGGCAATCATTTCTCATTTCTGTCCGAGTTTCAGTCAGTCAGTGCAACGGCGCACGATATTTTACAGATAAATTGAGTTATCAAATTTTGAGACTCGTGCATTCATTACAAGACTAGCTTAGAAGTTCCTGAAAGTCATTTTCTGTTTCCTAAATACCAAGCAAGGTATCACACTGAGAACTTTTGTAAAACAAAGTTTACTGTAACTTGTATTTACACAATGACTTTGAGTTTCTAGTACTTTTTTTTCTTCTTCATTCCAGTACATCTTCATCAGTCTTTTCTCTGTTTTTAAGAATTTTATTCTCAGCACGTGTTCTCTTGAAGTACTTTGGCAATATTTACTTTTTTGTTCGAAAACAATCTCATTTCTGTTTTTGTTGTTTTGTCTTTGTCTTTTCATCTTTGTCATCATTCTCATTCTGTTTCTTTTCTTTTTCTCTTCAAAATAGCTTTCATCTATGCTTTTTCCTATTTAGATTGTTTGTTCCACTTGAAAAAATTTTCTTTCCACTTAAAATAGTTTAATCTTTATTCCCTAATGTGATAATTCTTTCTGTGTCATCACTTCTACTTGTTTTTCTGTACCTAAGGTATGTGTTCCTTACTATTCCTCCTGCTCTTTTCCCCTCTTTTACTTTTCCTTCCTTCTTTTTATACATACGACCATGTTTTTCATGTCTTCATTTTTTTGTTGTTGTTTTCTTCCAAACAATCTCTCCTTTATAACTTTCTTAAAATTCATTCTCAGGTTTCTTCTCTCAGTTGCTAACAAGTTTTGTTTTCTCTTTGAGTAGCAAACCAATGTAGAATATAGCTAACTTTCTGTTTACTGGCAAAATTCATGTTGGATTTACACTAGGAATCCCTACAAAAAGCAACTATGAAGTAGCAGAGTAGTTCAAGAAAATGCTTTTCTTCTTTATTCATCACATATGAGGTAAAGGAATTTGTTTCTATGTGGGTGGACAAGAAGAAAGGACAAATTTTAAAGCATATGTGTTCAACCTGCTAGTTTTATTCTATTGTTGCTCTCTTTTTGTTATCACAATAAATAAATAAATAATAAACAAATAAATAAATAGAGTTTTGTTAAGTATTAAAAAATAAATAAAGTTTAATTACTTATTATTATACTATATATTTCATATGCATCTCAAGACAGTTCACTCTGCACTCAGTGCAGCCCAGGCAAGCCAGAAGATTGAACACTCATGATTTAGAGAAGAAAAATTGAGCAAACTGTAGGAGTAGGGGACAATATTAATATTCCTATGGATCAAGAAGCCTCTGAGATATTTCAGCTAAACATAGCAATATTAATAGAACTGGTTTTGCTCTTTATAAAAAAATAAACAGTCTCACACTTTCTGGGCAATGTAACCCCCCAGCTGAGTTGATATAACTGATTGTCCTAGTAATGATTGCCATCACTATTCTCCAGTCTCTTTAAGTTGCATATCAGTAGGAATGGAATACTGGATTTACTAAGTGTTGTTGATACTGACATCACAGAATTGTAGGGCTTGGAAGGGATCTCCAGAGTTCATCAAGTCCAACCCCCAACATATGGGTCCATTGTCTCATACAAAAATCAACAGGTTATGGGCTGGTTCAGCCTGATTCTGTGACGGGTGGGGCACACCCACAGACCCACACCCAAGAAAGGGGAAGAGAGAAAGGGGAAAGGGGAGTTGGGCCTAAAAACAAAACAGTGGCAACAATCTGAGGAGGAAGGGTAATTTACTGAAAAAATATTGAAATGGAAAATAAGAGAGAGCATCCTAAAATTGAAGGCCTTATGCTAAATGCTGAAGATGAGTCAGCTAGGGAGCACCTGCTGCTGGGTCGATCCAAAAGGGAAAGAGCCTGTGTCTCATGACACATGAACAGTATTTATCTTTCCCTGAGTGGAAAATGGAAAAATGCAAAGCAACACAAATTCCTCTGGGGTATGTAGTTCTTTTCTTCTGAGATAGGTATACCCAGAACTATTGATAATCCATGGAGCTGGAGCATTAACTCTTTGACTCCCACTGCACTACGTGACGTTATGATGTGGAATACCAATAGCAAAAAATCATAAATCCATGAAAACTGTTCAATGTTTTGTCCTTCTAGACCTCTGTTTTTATTTTAGAGAGAGCCTTTAGGCCTAAATGTGACATAAATCCTCAATCTGTGTTGTGACAGTGTATACAAATTGTTCAAGCATGGTCATGAGCACAACAAAAATAGGCTAACCCTCCCCAGTTTCCTAGCACCTACATGGCATGTGGATGGATACAATCCAGTCAGGATGGACATGTTTGGACTGAGACTGCCAACTATATTTTTCAGTGATGAAATGGAGACAACTCAGTCAGGGAAGTCAGACCCAAGATCCTTCCTAGAAGATCCTAGCGTTGCATATAAGAAAGAACAGTAAGGCATGATTGAGATTTAAAGTACTCAAAAAAAGTATGGATGTGTTGCCTTAGGAGTAGGATCATGTGAACATGTTAGAAAACAGTGTCTGCTTTAGCCTATCAAAGGGACAGCTGCCTACCAAGCAGTGCAGTTACCAAAAAGGTCATATATAGGAAGCCGAGACAGTTAGAATTGTAAGTTACTTTTCTATTTGCACACATTATGGAAAAATGTTGTCTGATAAGATTCTGCATATATTTTGCTGCCCTAAAACGACTTTGTAGATAAATGGCTATGAATAAACTGTTTCACAACATTGACTTTGAAGAATTTTGGAGTACAATAAGTATTTAAAAAATAAAGCTCCATTCTGTGCTTTCCTGCTGGTTATATGCTGGTTTAATCTTTAAAATAAACATCTTCTCCATTGAAAACATAGAAATACAGCACCAGTAATCATCATGGGGCAAGCAATTCAGATCATTCACTGAAGAGCAACGCAGCGTTGTAAGCTATGACACTTGAGTGCTACAAACATTAGCAGAGCATTTTCACAAGTGTTATCATTTTTTTTTTTAATGTTGCTACAAGTAGCAGTGTGTACAGAGCTGATGGAGGGAGAAAAGACCAAAGGAAAAAGCTGGGAGAGAACTAATGATAATAAAACTCGTGGCAAGTCAAATTACTGAGAGTCTCATATCAAAAACAACTTTGACAATAATAGGATTCCAGAGTCCACAAAACTAGTTGTGATGCAAAGATAAAACAACAATTTGCATAAAAGCTTTGCTTTAAAGATTTAGCACTGAGTACCAAATGAAGAAAAAACCCACCACAACAGTAACACTTTAATATAGGTATCCATTATCTAATGCTTATATAATGGAAACCAAATGAGCTCATTACTATTAGTGCTATTATATTGACAACTAAATGAATTTGTCATAGAAACACACTTGCTTTAAAAACTATTAGTGCATCATCAGTGACAAGAAAAAAAACATACAAACTTCCTGAGATGACTAATTTGAGTTCAATGTTAACTTCTAATGCATTATTAAACAACAGTTCATTATACATTCAGATAGCACTTAGTTTATTTGTGCTTTATTTGTACACAATTCATTTCTGCAATCTTTTACTATACTGCAGTTTATTCTTATGTAAACAGTTCTGGTTTGGGCTAATGCAGATTTACTTAAATGGAAGTACAGTATGTTTGTATGTAGTTCAAATTTATTCTGTTTTGTAAAAACAGTAGAAAAGCAAAAAAAGTATATATATTCAAAGTAAACAATAAGATAAGTCTGTGAGAAAAGAGTGCAAATTATAAATATTTAACTGGATCATATGAATATATTCAATTTAAATATATTGTAGAAAGTTATAAAGATGCTGTAGAATATATACTGCAATACAAATATATTAAAATGTGTGTGCATGTGAACGTATCTCACAATAAATACAGTTACTCACTGACACTTAAAAGAAGTGATCTCAAATAGTGTGACCTGTCAAGTTGTTCCAAAAGTAAGACCTCTTATTTCCATGGAAATTACAACAGATAAAAAGAGCAAAATAACAATGTTTGACAGAACAAGTTCTCAGCTATGAAACACTATTTTCACCACCAGTCACCACCATTATCTATGCATTTTCAACAGCAATAGAACTGTGATGCTGTGCTTGTAAAAATCTGCACCAGTGGAGGTAACCCATCACCATTCATCTTTGACACTGTGGCCCAACATAATAAAAGAGGAAGCATTATTTTCAGAGCAGCCCTCATACTATTGAAATATTGATACTGTGTTTAAGATAGCAAAATCATGTATGCACAATGCACTATGTTATTTACAGCCTGCAAGTTTCTGATTATTGTTGTTGTTTTTTTTTTTTTAATCAACATAAACTGTGGTACTTCCATTATGGAATATTAATGTTGTTCAGCCCATGCTGTACAAAACATGACTCCCAGTACAAGTATTGTGAAGTAACTTCAGAAATCATGCATGAATTTGCTGTAGAAGAGTTTATGAGCAACAAAATAATAACAGAATCACAGAATCATATCAGTTGGAGAGGACCTCTGGAGTTGATCTAGTCTAACCACTCTGCTGAAGCAGGTTTCCTACAAGAGGTTACACAGGAAAGTGTCCAGTCTGATTTTGAATATCTCCAAAGAAGGGGACTCCACAACCTCTGTGGCCAGAGTGATCAGTCACTTTACTTTTCAAAATAAAGAAATTTTTCCTCATGTTCCTATCAGACTTCCAGTGTTCACATTTGCATTCATTTCCCCTTGTTTTGTCGTTGGGCGCTGCTGAAAAGAGCCTAGTCCAATTCATAATTAGTCTAAAAATATCATCTAAGTTTAAGCTGACCTTAAAATGAAAATAAATGGAAAAAAATATGACCAAAAGAAATTATTTCAAAATATTTAAGATTTCAAGTCTTTCTAAGTACTTAAACACTTCAAAAATGAATTATATAACAAAGATTTTGTAAGCAAAATTTAACATTAGTTATTCTGCCACAAATTTTCAATGAGGTCTTTTACAGTTTTTGACAATTTCCTATTTACAGAGGAAAAACACTAAAAAAATTTACTTTCTATAAGTGTAAGAAGATAGAATGAATAATGTAGAGAAAATCTTTGAATACTTTGAAGCTAGCTGCCTTAGGAAAATTAAAACAGTCCTTTGAAGAAAAGATATTTTTCCTTTTATTAAATTATATGATGTTCTTATAGGATAAATCAATTGTAACTATTCTCTTCATCTGTTTACGAAAGGTTGAGATATTATCAAAAGGATATGTGTTCAAAAAGGCATGTTTTCAACATTAACATACACAGATTTAGAATAAATCTCTTTGGAAATATTTCAAAGAACAGTAAGATATTTCTTTTCATGTTATGGTTGTCTGCTGTGAGAGGAATCGCCAATGGGTGTTTAAATGAAATATATAAAATCCTCTTGTATTATTTTATTCTGTGTGATGATGTATAATTTTCATAAGATACACATATAAATGAAAATTCGAAAAGCTCTGTTCAATAGCATTTCTTGTCTTGTGAAAAATAAAGTTCTGCTTAGATCAACCTGAAAAGAATTTTAAATATTTTAATATTTTTTTCACTGTTTAATATTGGAATATTTCTTTTGGTGATGGAAGGAAACAAATAAAAATTCCAGAATCATTTTGCATCATTCCCAAACTACCTGACCCACCTGAGATTATTTTGTTCAGTTCTCTGCTTTCACTTCTTTTCTAAAATTAAGTATTCAACA
Organism: Oreortyx pictus; assembly: GCA_036925125.1. Taxonomy (NCBI): domain Eukaryota; kingdom Metazoa; phylum Chordata; class Aves; order Galliformes; family Odontophoridae; genus Oreortyx; species Oreortyx pictus. The sequence goes on along the minus strand of JAUPFR010000006.1, from coordinate 33,025,165 downwards.
AAATGACTTTCTGCAAGGAAAAGTTTTTACAAAGTATAAAATAAATATTTTGACAACTTTGAAATGTGAATAGTTTCAGCCTGTCTAAAACACAGTATTTCAGTGAGGGAGAACATATTTGTCTAAAAGTAACAAGAAAAGTACTGCCTAGCAGTACTGTCTATCATTTCATTTGGCTAAAGTATTGCTTGCCACACTTAAGTAAATCCAATACAAAATAGTTTCATATTTATTTTTCTGAACAAATGCAGAGGCTTCCTTTCTTCTTTCCACATTTGAATTATAATATGGAATATCAGTATGATAGAATGATCTTAAAGATTTTAGGCAATAAACACTTTGTTTATCAGAAACTGCTTTGATTGTAACTAAACACACTGAAATATGGCACTTAGAGATTGTTCTTCCTCAGAATTTATAGAAGGTGACAGAGATATATCAGAGCAGGCTCAGGAACATTGGGGCTTAGTTATGTCTATGTTTGACACCGTATTAGGTGTGAAAATAATAGAAGCTGTATAGTAAGAGAGCCAAAAATACTTTTGTGTGTACAAGCAATATATACTGAGGTGATACTCCTCTCTTTCTTACTGCTGGTACCATCAATAGTGCTTAAATAAACTCATCTGGGGTTCATACGGTGCTCCTATGGAATGTCTGACTTTGGCCAGATAAACGGGCTCACGCCATCTGTTGTTTCTGCACAACAGGTAAGCTTCACAGAAGCTTCACCTTCACTTTTAATAATCTCATCTTAGATATTATCTTTTATGAGAATCTTCAAAAACTTCTGTAGTTTTGGATCTAACTACATCTTTAATATATATAATTTTCTGTTATGTTTTGAAGCTATGCTTTATTTTATGATTACTGCCTTAATTTTCTTCTCTGTCTGCATTATGTAAGTAAACAATAACAGAGAAAAAGAAACTTCCAAAAGAAAGATATCTTTTTCCTATTCTGAACTCTACTGAAGATTTATAGAGCCTGTTTTCAGAAGGTCATTATGATTGCTGTGGTCGGGGGAAAACACACTTCTATAATTGTGTAACGGACCTCTTCAAAAATTAATGGATTATTCTATAAGTTTTTTTATACACGGTAGAATTAGTAGGCCATATGGCTTCTGACAAAAAAAAAAAATTGTAGAAGGTAGTTTTTTTTTTTTTTAATTTCCTAGTTAATAAGGGACTTTTTAAAATGTATCTGTCAAACCTCACAGGATTGCACTTTAGGATATAAGAGCAGTCCTGCATTTCCTTCTGAATGCCATTATTTCAAGGAAATCCCAAGAAAGGTAGGGATGTGTAGTATGAATAGAACACAATATTATTTTCCTTTTTCTTAGAACAATTAGATTTCCAATAAAATATTAGAAGCTGAAAGTAAATGTATAACATGTGAAATCCATTTTAATAGTATGCCAACGTCTTTCAAATTGCAGTGGACCAGTACAACAGAAAATCAAGGTTACTAGACTAGAATAAGTAATGAGTCAAGCATCTCTTCTTGAGTTCTGCAAATGAGTTTATTATTTGGAAAAAACAAACAAACAAACATAAAATTGTATTACTTATAATCGTACAAGAATGTAAAATTTTAAATATAGCTCAAATTTAAGAACGCACAAGGAAGCATATTTTAGGGTAAATTTGTGGATTCATCTGTTTCTACTTTTTGCATATACTTCTTTGAAACAAATACCACAATATAGAATTACTGCAGCTTGTGAAAAATAATTTTCTAATAATTTTAACTATAGAGCTAGTAGCTAAGAGCAAGAATGTTTTCTGCTATTGTCCAGCTAACCACAATCTAGCTAATTGCAATGGAAGAGTTTCTCAGGTTTCTCTCTCATGAAATCACAGAATCATAGAATGGCCTGGGTTGAAAAGGACCTCAAAGATCATCTAGTTTCAACCCCCCTGCAGTGGACAGGGTCACCAACCACTTGACCAGGCAGCCCAGAGCCACATCCAGCCTCACCTTGAGTGCTTCTGAGCTGCTGTAGGGAAAGCTAAGGAGGAAATAGTAGGAAGCATTTCATAACTTTGTTTCACACACAACAAAGGAAGGCAGAATGGTGAATACATGGAGTCAGGACAGACAAAATCATTAAACAAACAAATATGTTCCTGCCTTAGAACTTGATGTAAATGGAAGTGCTTGTTCAATAGAAATGAAGTCTTAGGTCAACTTACCTACTAAATTCTGATAGGTCTCTACAAAGCTTATGCAAATTGGTGTCTGTGGGGACTTCCATCTTAATGAGATGTGTCCAGTTAGAAGAAATGTGGATTATCCTTGCCAGTGATGGTGTGTGTTCTGCTATATTTTGTATTCTAGTTCTGAACTGTGGGACTGCTACAGTCTCTTGATTAAATTATTTTAACATTTATTTTTAATGGGAAATTGAAACAAACAAACAAAAACTTTTCATTAGTTTGCCGTCAGAACTGGCTGTACTATTTCTGCTGAAGATTTCAGTAATGGCACTTTGAGCAGACTTTCAAGTAGCATTCTTGTAGCGGAATCTGTGAGGCAGCTGAGTTGTTACTACCTGGTGCTGATTCTAATAAGGTATTAAAGGTAACTTTTTATATTTACATAGATATAAGCATTAATCTCCCAGGTACATGTAGAAGGTTATTTCATCAATATAAGAAAGTGACAAGGCTATAGGATTAGTAGAATTATAAATTACATGTACGACACTGTGATTCCTCTGAAACAGACTCAAATGTTGTTGAAGATTGTCTTAAAATAAAAATATCTAACATCTTTCTAAAAAAAAAAGCTGTTTTACATTGCCATTTGTAATAACTTCCTAGGTGAAGACCTTGCATTTTCAAGGAGAATTTTTGCTAATGACTGTTCTAATCCAGTCTCAGCACATTTACAGAGTTGGAACAAAAAGTTAAAAAGCTGTTCTCTATCCCTTGTGTAGCATGTGACCTCAAGAACAAGTATCTGCCAGATAGACATTTAAAAAATTACTGTTCCAGAAAGCCGCTTTTACTTATTCTTTTGACAAGCTTAGATTATTTGAGCTAGGCAATAAGCCAACATCCATGGTAGTACAAGATGAATGAAACAGCACAATGTCATTATATCAATTAAGGGTATGTGATACTGTACTTGTGAGAACAAAATGTGCAGAGCTGTTGGGTTCTGCCAGAGACCATGCTCCTCAGAGCAATTTGGCCTTATGAATATGGATAACAGTTGTTTGAGGAAAGGAAACTGTTTATGATTTCAGTTCACTGGTTGTTTTTTAAGAGTCCCTGCCTGAATGAAATGAAGCTCAGAAAAATAAGAGCATGCAGTGTCATCTGTAACAATTATCTCATTTTCAGAATCTTTTCTTATATGTAAAGCTACTATATTTAATTCTTGACTATTATTTCTCATTTTCCAGGGCCTAAATTTCCTCTCTTCAGAGGAAATTTAAGAGGTAAAAGGAAAAAAAAAAGGAAAATGGAAAAAAAAAAGTGAAAGAAAAGAAGGAAGTATAGAAAAGATTCTTAAACACTGAAGGAGGAACTTTGATGGGCACATTAATTTCATTTTTACTAAACACAAAACTAAAGCTGTTAATCTTCCACCAAATCTCAAGAAATCTCATCCATCATCTGGTACAGGGCAGAGAAAGGACAGTAGGGTGCACCTGGATGGGATCTGCTTCACTTGCAATGCCCCTTCTCTTTATTGCTAATCGCTCAGTTATGAATAAAAACACTTCCAAAGAGCACATTCACACACTGATGGAACATAAACTTTATTGCACTGTTCAGCATCAAGGCTACAAGTCAACCTGAGGGGACCTTGGCTAGCCTTTAATGTTTTTTCTACTTATTGTAGGAACATGTCCTTATGCTGGACATCACGTAACTTTGAAGAATGAGCAAGAAGCCATGCCTGATGTATACTTTAATTCATGCAGAATGAAAATTACACATGCTTTATTTTTGATATGTCAGAAAGCACAGACTGGAGTTAAGGATGTGAAAATAGGAATATTAGAATTTAATTGCTGTTATTTAATAACATCTACCTTTTGTAAAATAAAAGTTAAATTTTGTATCCTGTTCATTAAATAAAGCTTTGATGGCTAACCTCATACAATCAAGGGAACATAAGTTTCTCAAAAATATCTCCCTTCTATTATTCTGTTAGATGACAGAAGCCAGAAGTGAAGGAGTAAATTACTTTTCACATATTTGTTTCTTGCTTTTTCACTAAGATTGACAAAAAAATGACAAGGCCAATATGCTACTCATGCTTCGCTTAACCCAGAAAAGGGCAATGAAGCTGGTGAGGGGTCTGGAGCACAGGCCCTATGAGGAGCAGCTGAGGGAACTGAGATTGTGCTGTCTGGAGAAGAGGAGGCACAGGGGAGACATTATTGCTCTCTGTAACTACCTGAAGGGAGGTTGTATTGAGCTGGGTGTCAGCCTCTTCCCTCATGTAATTAGTGTTAAGACTAGAGGGAATGGCTTCAAGTTGCTCCGGGGGAAATTGAGACTGGATGCTAGGAAGTACTTCTCTGAAAAGAGTAGTCAAGCACTGGAATGGGCTACCCAAGGAGGTGGTGGAGTCACCAACTCTGGAGGTATTTAAAGAACATTTAGATATTGTGTTGAGAGATATGAATAGAGAGAGAACTATTGGTGATAGGTGAATGGTTGAACTGGGTGATTTTGTGTGTCTTTTCCAGCCCTTATGATGCTATAACTCTATGATCAGTCTTTTCTGTGTTCTGTGTAATCATGGCCACTGTCTCATTCATTCATTAGACCATATTTTCCCTAGTTTTCCCTTTCTCATTTACCTGCTTATAGAAGCCCATCTTCTTGTCTTTGTCATTCTTGGCCAGGTTAAATTTCATGTGGACTCTGGCATTCCTAACTTCATCCGTGGATGCTTCAAGATTGCCTCCACATTCCCCCCATGTTAACTGTCCTTTTTTCTGCCTTCTGTATCTTTTTTTTTTGTGTTCAACTAGGGGTAGGATCAACTTGTTCTCCAACACGGGCCACCTACCATTTTTTCGTGACTTTCTGTTCATTTGATTGAGCTTCTCTTGGTCTTGCTCCTTGAAAACTATCAAGCTTTCTATCTAGTTTTCTTTCTTTCTTCCTTGAGACTTCCAGGAATATCTTAGATCCTGAGTCCAAAAGCTGTTCTCCTGAAGTCTGGAGTTTTGTGGTCATGAACTCTTATGAAATTTCACCCTATTAATTATTTTACTAACAAATGAGGTAGTTTTGTGAATTGGGTAGGTGTCCACCTATCCACCAGAATAATTTTTGAATAAATTTCTTAAGAGCCTGACTAGGGGCTGTTTCATTTAACATTGCCTTATAATCCAGAATGAATGTTGGTGTGACTTTATATAGGCCAATTCTAGCTGAACAAGTAAAGAAACTAGTAAGAAATTTTGTATCATCATATAGTTTTTTAGCACACAAAACATCTGATGAAATCTGTCACTCCAATGAAGATGCTTTAGTTATATTGCAGATTACATCCAGAGAATTGCAAGTGATGTTTCACTGCCATTTTCCAGAGGACACTAGGAATAGATATGGACTGTATTTGAAAAACAGAGCTCTTTAGATTCTCACTGGTAACATCAAAACACTTGTATAAATATAATTCTGTGACCTTTTGAGCAGCTGCCAGAGCTTAGATGATTGGAAACTGCCCAGCAACAACTGCATAGTTTTTAAGAACTGCTAGCAGATCAAGACAAGACTTACTGTAGGGTGATGAAGAAAGACAGGTGGAGAAACAGAAGGAATAATAATTTTTCTTTATTAAATTAGAAGTATATATGAGGAGGTCAAAGCTAGCTTCATGACAGAAAACAGTTTTTATAATATAATTCTATAATCTTTGGTTGTTATCATAGATATTTTTGTATGTGTTTAAATGTCATTTAAATGTACATCAAGACTTTTTCTCATTTAGAGACCTGAGCAAGTAACAGGAACCATAAATAAATCACATTTGTGAGTCATAAATCAAATGACTGCATGATGGTGAAAGAAATCTAAGCAATCTAAAACAGTGAAGGTAGAACTAAGGACTTATCTCAGTTTGAATGCAGAAAGGAAAGTGTAAGTAACTGGGGGGGATGAGGAGAGTGGGTAAATGTCTTCTGTACAGGTGATAAAATTAAGTAAATAATCATCATGGAAGAATATAATATTTAAATGTAAACAAGTACAATTTTCAACAGCAAGTGGTTATATAGACACAGGAAATCAGAACAAGAACCAGGAAAGGTTAGAAAAAAAGTGATAATACTTTAGAAATTTTGGAAGAAATTAAAGCAAGATCCTTAAAGGAAAAAACAATTTAAAAATTATGTTACTGACAACATGATCTTCACAGACAATAAATGTTTTGTCCACATTAGTCAGCATGCTGCTGTGGAATTTTGAAAGTCACTGCTTTGAAAGTCATGGCAATCTGAATGTTAAATCTTTCTCTGGCTGCTCACTGAAGGAGTGTTAACGTTGGTAAGAACACTTCATCTCAGTGTTTTGCCATAACTAAAGCAGTGGAATAGAACTCCTTCTATTGAAGGAAACACTAATGTAAGTGCAAGGAGAAGAGAAATCATTCTGTCCTTGTAACATCATATTTCATGGTAGGAAGAGTCAGTATGATGGCTAGCATCCCTGTGTCACAGAACTATGGACAAGGAGAAATGAAGAAGACTGCCTAGTCTCCCTGTATTTGATACCAAAATATTATGCTGTTAATACAGAATTCAGTATTAAATTAACAAGAATTTAGAGTTGCGAACTTCAAAGTCTTCTCATCCCACTCAGTAAATATGTATCTCCTGACACACAGGAGACACACAGCTTCTTCCATGAGAAACTAATCTGCAGTAGAAAAAAAAAAGAGGGTGGAAACTTAGGCAGAAGTCTGTAAGAGTGGATCAGAGGACCAGAATCCACTAGGAACTGGTGAGCAAGTTTATGTTCACTGCTAAACTGGCACATATAGCAGTGAAGAAAGGCAGCAAGCAAAGGTGTGGTGAAACAGGGGCCGGATAAGAGCAGAGAGGCTGAGTGATGATAAAAATAGCTGCCAAGTATTGAACTTACATCAGCACACCCAGAAATACTGAACACAGGCCAGAATAAGGATAGTATTAAAAAAGCCTCAGTTATTAACTGCTCTCTTGAGGAAACATCTCATGAAGTAGATAGGGCAAATTAGAAGCAACAATGAAGTAATAATATAGTGCAAAGAGAAATAACAATATTAAGACTCATTCCTTTAATTACAAATTCATTCTCAGCAGCAGGATGCATAGACAATAACCTCTGTCTGTAATAAGTTACAAACGCTCTGCTAAGATACAGTCCTAGTTATCACTGGAACACACTCAGCAGACAAGAAACCTGAAAGAAGACAGAACACTATAGAGAGTTAGAATTTGAAGAATATTGTGCTCTACAACCTACTACTGTATTTTTTTTTTAAGTTCCTTGGAGCAAGAGCACATACTATCTGTTTTAAGGACTCGATACTATGTGTTATTTTTTAGCAATTATAGTAAATTAGTCTCACTTTTTAGCTTTTGTGGCTTAGAAAAACAAAAAGACCTGAAAATCAGGCTAAAATTATATTCAGAATCTTTCAGATAATGAAAAAGCTGGAGGAGTACAACCTTATCCTTTCTCAGTCTAGTTTGTCCTTGGAAATCTCCTCCATTATTAGTATCCAGACCTAACTTTGATTAGCTTGTCAGATCTGATAAAATCAGAGCACATATAAGTGTTATTGCCTTTCAAGGCACTCTGCATCACATTTCTATACTACTTAACAAGTTTCTTTTTGAACTCCTTACAGCTCAAACACTGTTAAAATGGGAGATCTGATCTGGGATCAAGATAACTGGAACAAGTAGGTAAATGTCAACATAGAATAGAAATGATGCTCGTTACTTCAGATAAACATGGTTAAATCAAGATTTGTCAGATCAAGAGAGAAGTGGAATGGTAGTATTATTTTAAGCTACAATGTGCCAACAAGGCAACCCATATCTTTTAATGGCTACGAAGAATTTGTTATCGGAATGTGAAATAATTTGCATTAGTTTCTGGATCCTGAACAATTGAAAAATGTTGCTATTGTCACAGTTGTCTGGCATTAACAAAAAAATTTCAGTATTCTAAGGTTACATATGATGATGCCCTTCTAATAGACATTGCTAGATACAGTGTTAGGCAGGAGAGCCTAATACTTGAAATGTAACATTTTTAAAGAATACATACTCTTCTTGAAATTGGAACAGTTTGATAGGTTATTTCTGCTCGTATCAAAGCCAAATACATTCACATTAACACAAACAGTACATGACTTAAAAAATTTCTATAAATTGATTAGCTTTAGTATCTCTTGCCTATTCAGACACATATATTTCAGAATCTTGCTATACCAAATTTCATTTCCTCCAGAGCAGTACATGATGTGTTATTTGATGCCCTTCAAAGGACACTATTAGCCAAGCTATAAAGTGTCTGATTTTATTAGCTTTGCTGGGTTTTATCAGTTTATAAATGTGTTATATTCTCCATTTGTTGTGCCTATGGGATACAGAAATAGAGTGAACTTCAGCTTAATATGTTGTCAGAATGTAGCAGTGGCCTTACTTTAGCACTCTGCACTGTGATGCAATGACATTGAAGGTAGAGTCATGAAAACATTAATGTCAGGGCCATTTATCAAGGCAATTCCTCACTACTATAAAACTCTGCTGTGACATTGAATTCAAGTTTTGTTTTTTTTTTGTCTTAAATAGAGCAGAGAGTTCCTATGCTGTATAACCTCCAGTCCCCAGTAACAGAATAAAATGTAGTTAATAAGAAGAAAGTAGGTCACACAGATGTTAAAACAAAACAAACAAACCAAACCAAAACAAAAAAGGCAAAAGGTTCTGGAAGACATTGAATTCTTGGAGGTTGGAGCTATTTGAATGTTTCATTGTCACTAGTTTTATTCAGGGTTTGTGGGTTAATAAATTGCAGAGGAATCCAATTTGCCTTGCAATCTTTATGAATACTTCAAGAACTTGCTACAATGTTCAGCTGAAAATGTGTTTGATGCAATAGATATTGAATGACAGTACAAAAAATCTTGTATAAATGGACCATCTAATACATTTTAAGAGCACCACTCCATTTTATGCAAGGGTTTTTTTTTTTGTTGTTTTTTTTTTTTAATTAGTTACAAAATACAAATATATATTTTTTGAGGAAATATCCTGCTATACAGTCATATTTTCACAACAAACTGTCTTCTTACTCTATTCTGATTGTTAAATTAATCATATTTACATTAATTCATCTTTTCACAGCTTTCCTCTTTAATTCAAATTTTGGTCTGAAAATGAATATGTATACACAGTTTAATAAAATAAAAAAGCGTTGAACTCTGAAGATATTCAGAAGTTCTACTTTGAATTTTTTTTTCATAGGAATGTAAAAATTTCATACAAAAGAAACTATAAGAAGTATATGAAGAAAATGGATGCCCTCGAGTTATTACATAAAGCATCCTCTAAGTACATGGAGAAACTCTCAATGTTCTTACATATATGTAGTACTACATATATTCTAATGCTTCCATTAACTCAATAAATTTAGCTCCCAGTGTCATTTATTAAGCTTAATTTCCCTTACTCCTTTTCAGATGCTTACACTTACTAATGTCTAACTGCAGGAACTAAATTCAGATTATACTTAAACATCAAATATAAAAGATGCGTATGAAAGATTGAATCGTTCAACTTCAGGTATCAAAGTATCAAAGACTCATAAAACTCAAAGTGTTTCAGGAATGGGAGAAACACTAGGAGCATATTGTGCAAAATATTAGTAAGAAGCCATGTAGCTTATGTCTTCCTGTTAGTCAGTAAGATACACACTTATATTTCTCCATCGTCTTCAGTGGAAGATTACATTTAATGTACTTCTATTAAGAGACAATGGATTTAGTACCAACATGTGAGTTCCAAAGATTTTGAGATTTCGGTTCTTTATAGTATTCTTGTTATTCTGATAATAGATGGTCCATTAAAATTGGTTAATCACAAACCTGATGTAAGACACTGGAACAAAATTGCACAAAAATAATGAATGAGCAAACAGCACTACGTTTAAAGGCAAATGGCAATTGTTCAAAGCTCAAATGAACAGGAAAAAGTCTTTTAAAAAAAAAGTTTACTATTTGCAATTTAAATAAATAAGCCAACACTGAACATATTAGTTTTTAGCATTTTTAAAAGTTTACTCTATAATTCCATAGTAAGTAAATAAAAATAATCCTTTCATTAACCAGCCAGGGTATAGCTCAGTCCAACAACCTTCTGTTGTAGGATGTAGATACATTGGTCCAAATTCTAGTCATAGATGCACTTCAGACTGTGACAAACTAGTGAGGCATGTAAAGCTACAAGAGTATTAATGTAATCATTATTTTTTTTAATTAGAAGAAATAAAATAGTAGAAACTTTTATTCTGGTGCAAATTTCACATTTTTCTTCTTTTGCTATGGGCACAGTTCAGAATTTCTACCTTGAAATCAACATTTAACGTGAATAACTTCCGTATAGTTTCCTCTTGTGCTTCTCACCCAACCAGCATTTTTAAATAATAACTATCTTGCCTAGCAAAATTCACACTAATAGAATTTTCATGTTGGGAATGGGTTGACTGCCATTTCCTTGAATATCTAGTAAGTTAAGATAATTTTAAGAAGTTTAGTTCACAGTCTATAGTGTTAGTGCTTGAATTTACTCAGATTTGTAGATGTACATTACAAGGGCTTTCATTATAAGGTGTCTTCTAATATGATGTGAAGGAGGATTTTAAATTGTATGAATGCTTCATCATCCCTTATGTCATGCATACCTTATTAATATTAACAGTAACAGTAGTAATAAAAATAAACAGTTTTTTGTTTTGTTTTGACAGAAATTATAACTATTTTGAGAACAATCCTTTCAAATCTGCTTGTATGAGGGAAATAAATCCAGGAATTATGGAACCACAAACTGGATGAGGTTGGGAAATTTTCTTGATATCATCCAGTTCAACATCACCCCTTTAATTTCTGGCCATTTTTTCTTTTCCTGCCCTTCGGCTCCACTGAGAAGAGCCTGACTCACTAATTTGCTATCTCCCATCAGTTATTTAGGCACATTGATAAGATTACTCAAGCTGTTATTTTCTTCAGGATAAAGAGACACATCTCTCTCAGCCTCTCCTTACAGGAAAGATGCTGTAGTCCTATAAACATTTCAGCGTCTCTTCACTGGACTCTATCCAGTGGCTTTGTGTCTTTCAAGGAATGCAAAGCCCAGAATTGAACACAGTGCTCCAGATACAGTCCTGCTAGTAACAAAGAGGAATGATCACCTCCCTTGACTTGCTGACAACACAGGGCAATATGTACATACTTTATACATTGTTGAAACAATTTGCAAAACGATTTGCAGTCTGATTCCTGATGATACACACAGCAAACCATAACTATACCTCATTTCCAGGAAAACTCTCAACATCTCACTCCATTTTGAAGAAAAAGATAAACTTCTATGTTGCTAACATTCTTCTCTTCAAAGGAACTCTAAAGGAATATTAAGAATGCTGAATGAGCTGGCTTTCCTTTCAAGTAAAATCTCATATTTCAAAATTCTTTCTCTTCCAAATAAGAACAAAAACCTTGAAATTCTGTTTTGGTTTTTTTCTCATAAAAAATTTTTTCCCATAAAATATGGGATAATAATAATATATAATATATATTATAATATATATAATATATATAATATAATATATTATAATAATAATAATTTTCCCATAAAATATTTATTTTTAATGAACTAGGGAAAAAAACCCAACAAAAATAATAAGCAAAATGTATGAAAGTAATTGTGAAGTAACTTAGAATTCCCAGCACAGTATGATAGCTACACAGGAACCCACATTTGTTCACATACTTGGAAAAATAACTGGGAAATATATGTATATTAGAAAACAGTAGTAATACTAAGCCTAGATGTTATATACTATTATTATTTTGCTAGATAAAGAAGGCTTATTTATCAATAAGAAAATAATTAGAGCATTACTTAGTGTTGATAAACATAATTGCTTCACAATACTCTATGATTTTCAACCAGAAACAAACTACTGAAAAGTGAATAACAAACACAGAACTGATCATCTGTTCTACAACTGTAGAGATGGCTTTTATTTGGAAAGTGATGGCCTTGAGAATCAGTTAACTTCAATAAATTTAATATAAAGTTATAAATATTTTGCAAGATCATTTTTTACAAGATGTTCTTGGAATTAAACCTTATTTTTTAGAGGTAACTTTTTTTTGTTGAAATTTAATGTTATATAAAATTTTGTCAAAAACAGAATGTTTAATAAATTTAATTCAATATCGATCCAACTACAACTGTTCTTTTGTTTGTTTGTTTGTTTTTCAAAAGGAAAACATTGTCACTTCTATAGAAAATCCTGCCTGCATCCAATCTAGTTAACAAGCCTAAACTGAATGTTTTATATTTTTGATTAACAGTTCTTGGCTCAAACCTAACTTCCATCTCTATTTTTTTGCCATTACCTACCAGAGAAATCAATATAACTGTTATTCTGAAAGACGCTGAAAAAAAGACATGTAAATTAATATGGAATATTTCTTTTCAGCAGAATGTGTTAAGATAAACAGAAACCTTGAGGTAGAAATAAAATATGTCCACAAGATATTCTATGAAGAAACTTGCTGTCAGTTTGGCTGTTTACCTATAGAGAGAATACATATTTTGTTTTGTGTAACAGTCTATAAGCAAGGAAATATTCTCAGCATATGCTGATAGAAACAGCTGCCATTTAGTAGGTTATAAATACATTTCTTGAAAATGAATGCTACTTTTACACAGAGATTTTACTTATTATTAGCATTTTCTCATTCTCATTGTAAAATTAAGACCTTGAAAATGGGATTCTTGTACTTCTGTCATGAAAAGTTTAAGAGATCTTAATCTGTACACAAGCAAACTCTCAGTTACAGACACTAATCTCATTCAGCTCAGATATTCTTAAACTCAGCTCAGATACTCTTATCCTGTATGTTTTCTTGTATCCAGATGAATGAAGAGGAAAGAAAATATGGAAGTTGGAGTCTGAAAAAAATCTAACAACCACAATGTTGTTAGAAATAGAATAGGTTCTTCTTTTATTAATATAGATAAGAAAAAAGTGCTGCATGTTTGGCCACCTCAACATAGCTAGAAATGGAAGTATACCAACAACAACATATGAGGAAGATGTAACACTTAGTGTGCCATTTTTTATTGTGATTGCCTTCTACTGTCACTTACCAAATTATCATCTGTGTTAGAAAGCAATTTCACCATAGCATTATCACACTTCAAGGATCGTATAAAATCAACATTATCAGAGCTTATGCAAGAGATTTTTGTGAAATCCCATAGAAAGGCTTTAAATCTAATTAAAACTCTGGAATATCAGGAACTCCAGCAGTGTTTTTGTATACAACTGGATACCCAAAGCACACACTTACATTTACTATTTCTACATCATTCCAACAGCACAAACTATTTTTACAAATTCTACAACTTAATAAGTGTTGATATTATATTTAAATTTTAATGTCTGCTGATAATTATTTATCATTTCAGTCAGAAAATTGAACAGCTGGACCATCTAGGGTTGGTACTCAGGTAAAGGCCTAAGAACAGTTTTGAGGACTTGGTCTATGGAAATAGCATGATGTTGCAGTTCTTATAACTCAGGTTAAGGACCATAACCTCTGAGTCATTGTAAAATAGTTCTCTTCCCCTTTACCTTGCCAGGTCCCTAGCTGACTGAAGTTTTCTTATGTTTCTCAGCTAAATATTTGCTTGTAATAAATTATTATTATAACCTGATATATTATTTTTGGTTTGTATATATAAACACGGGTGAAAAGCCAGAAAAAAATAGTATATTTGGCTGAATTATAATTTTTTGGGTGACAGCAGGGTGCCTGGGTCAATGCATGATGATTATGTTTTCTGTGTTTTACTTTCTGTAAGAAAGAGAACAGTAACACATTAATGGAATGTTGGGATTTATTTTACTACACTCTTCTGTAGTCTAATCTTCAGCATTTAAACATGAACACATTTCAGGGATATTTAAGTGTAAAGAAGTACAAGCTATCATACTTAAAGAAAGAGTGAAATTTATGGAGGCTGCACTGCGACTTTGAATTATGATAATAGTGTTTGTTTACTAAGCCATTAATTTTGCAAAGCCCTTCTACAGTTAGTAATCCTGAGTATAAAATTTATTTGCCACTAAAAGTGATAAACTATCATAGTGCATAAAAGCATTCTTTTTATTTTCAGCAAGAAAATAAACAGTTTTAAATTCGTTTTTTAAAACTTCTTCTTTTGCCAGATCTATATTTAAACCTTTTTGCTTGGTTAATAAAAGAGAAAATAATCCAGCACATGAACTACCAACATACTTCATTATAGGTATTTGAAAATTAACTTTTTAATGCTAATCTTTCCCTAAGAATAATACTGAAAAAAATCTTACTATGTCCTCCTTAAAGCCATATTTGTATTTTCTCAAAAGCTGTCCGCATGCACATACATTTATCAAACCATAGCTCTTCTGCAATTCTTTCTAAAATCAATGCAAGAAAATACATTTTAGAAGAGAAAATAAGGTTCAAGCTGTCAAATTTCAAAATAAATTTTCGTAGTGGTACTCAGTAACCATTTAGGAGTTAATCATAAAAGCAGTCAGCTGGAGGTAGTTTTCCCTTGAGATGAATAATACTTGGCAGGTTTATTTCAGTTTTCTGCCTACAGGCCAACCATTCTGCCACTGGCCATTTGCCTTGATGTCTGTCATCTGGTTTTGATCTCTTCCCCATTAGTGTACAAAGTAGATCAAAACTAGGCAATAAGCCATTTGGACTCTGTAAGGTCAAACATTTTCACTGCAAAAGATATGAAGGCAACTGCTTGCAAATAATTTTGACAAAATGTGAGGGATTTTAGAGCAAGTACATCTTCAACTGGATTTTAGCCATGAAAGCATATAATCTCCACTAAAGTATTGTGAAATTTGGAAACAGATACCTAACAGAAGGCTAAATGAGATTATGAGGAGACAACTGTTTGGCTCATTATAAAGTCAGATGTGTTCCATGGCATTTGAGTGGACAGCAGAGACCTGACGCTAGCACATGGCTCATTAGAAGTGAATCTGAGTTTGGCATTTTTCTTCTCTTAAACAAATTAACCAACATATTCAAAACAAGGATTCTTCTAGAAAGTATCAATGCCACTTCCCAAGTGCAAAAAGTCCTAATTGAAAATTAAGATGCTAAATATTTCACTTTGCTATTTGATGTGTATTGCAGCTATTGTGAACAAGAAAAAAAGCTACATGTGCCATGCAATCAGAGACAGTGGATATTAACATTTGTTTGATTTTCCCTCCTATCATCACATTTCTTTTCCTGCATTTTTTTTGACAATTACAGTGTTTTTAATTGCAAAGACCTATCATTAAATTATAACAGAAATGATAAGTCACACTTCTCCACGTGTAATACTCTGGAGGTCATAAAATATGCTTTTATATTTTATATTCTAATTTGCATTATTGTGAAACTTTACATGCTGGACTATAGCCACACTACAATTAGTGGAAAAAGTCTCACTGGAATTTCACCTAGGATTTACGCAATGTTATAAATTTCATTCAGCTGGTAAATACCACTTTGCAATGTGTTAAAAGTACTGTGATAATGGAACAACATTGTAAAACATTTTTTAAAAGGGGAGATTCAGTTACTGTACTAATGTCTAATGACTATGATAGAAAGATTTGCTTAAGGTTTGTAGTTTCCTTCAGTAGTAAGTACCCGTTACCTATCCAAAATAGTACGCATTTTCACTTTCTACGCATCACTTTCACTCATCAGGATACATCTCTGTCCACCACAGAATACAATCTTATCAAATGAGATAAGAACAAATGAAATGTTCGCTTTATGCCAAATCATTGACAAAAATATAACATAAATATAACATAACATTTATTTTCTATACTGTTTTAAGCCTATTTAAAGATTCATAATAGGAGAATCAGTAGTTTAAACACTGTTTATCAGATCATGATTATTAAACCTATAAAAATCAGTGGGATTATATGGCAGTTGAAGATTTTATGTGTAATAAAGTATTTGTAGCATATAGACTATATTGTTTTTCTGTTTGTTCAAAGAAACTGAGCTTGGAAGTCTACTTCTGAAGATAACAAGTATTTAAGACCACTATTTTTCATTAATATGTGGTTTTTAATTTATTATTCTTTTAGTTAGCGCTTTCAGTGTTGAAATCAATTCTGCAACACATTGTAAATATCATTAATTTCTTTTATAGATATGTAAAATCAATTGAAATTGCTAAATTTTCCTTAGAATAAGTCTACAGATGGAAGTACAAAAATTTTGTTGGAAACATTAAAATCTCTTTTCCATTTGCTGTCTGTTCTTATTAAAATTTTGTTTGTAAAATTAATTAAAAGTTTAGAAATAACCTTACTTAGTGATTGTTTTTCTTTTTTTTTCTTTTTTTATGAATGAAGCCTGCATATCTCCTAGATAATTAATTTTAATTTGCCAGCTATTCTTTCATCTTTGATCAAGATTTTATGTTTTGAGAGAAAACCTTTGTTTCTTCTCTTTATATAGTTCACATTTTATTTGCAAGACACAACCACAAAGATGGCACTTCCATGGTTGAGAAAAGCCCAGTAATAATTAAGTGTGGCTAAAAAGAAAACATTTTATAAAATCTTAACAAACAGAATTTATATTCTAGTAGTATGTAATGTAGCTGCATGATGCTAGGCTGCTATTTCTGCAGTGCTACTGCAGAGATCTGCAGGACAATCCATTTTGTTGGAAACTGAGAAATAAACCTTCTTCAGGAACTTAAATGTAGTTTAGAGTAATCACTGATGGTTGGAGTGAAATAAATTAACAGAAGATATTTATTCCACATTCAGAAAATAAGGAAAACATAGCTGTAAAAGGCAGCGCCCACTAAAATGCACAGTATTTTTCAATATAATTTTTAATTTTTCAGCTTTTTCTTCTTTTTCTTAAAAAAAAAAATAATAATAAGGGCTGCTCCAAAAGAAATACCTTCTATTTTATTATGTTGATCCAGAATATCAGAGGCAGGTATTGGTGGTATGGCAGAAGAGGGTGAACCTTCCCACAAGTATTCCATTACATTTTGTTGCCATTTGACCTACGGCAGCAGGGTGCATTCTGCCAAAATTGTGTGTGACATGGAAGTGTGGATGAAGCAAAGGTGGGGCAGTGAATTCCTCTACCCTGAAAAAATTGCTCCCATTAATTCTCATTGATGCTTGGTGAGTGTTTTGTTTGTTGAAGACAAAACAATGAATGTGAGCACAGTGAGGCAGTATTTTAACACCCAACAGTGACAGTAGGTCACCTCATCTTGTACAGGTATTTACAAGAGCAGAATGCAGGCTCTTGTTCATCGCTGTAAAAATACATAGCTAATGGTGGTGACTATGTTGAAAAACCGTTTTGTAGCTAAAAATTTGCTTTATCAAGTAGTGACGTTGTTCTATTTGTAGCT
Source organism: Oreortyx pictus (assembly GCA_036925125.1). Classification (NCBI taxonomy): domain Eukaryota; kingdom Metazoa; phylum Chordata; class Aves; order Galliformes; family Odontophoridae; genus Oreortyx; species Oreortyx pictus. Next base: position 33,007,422 of record JAUPFR010000006.1, on the reverse strand, counting down.
TTTGTAGTTTCCATGGAAATAAATAAGATGCATTACTTCTGCAGCTACCTACTTATTACAGTTAAATCCAGTAATGTTATTTTTTTTTCTATGCTGTTTTCATATAAGAATTTCTTCAGCACAAGTAACAGCAGAGGACTTGCTTTAGTATGTTGAAAATTAAAGAACTTCTAGTAGAGCTGATTTCCTCTGCAGATGGGAGAGCCCATGGACTTACAATTTTGCAATAAATATATCTTTTCTCTCTGTTATCATCAAAATGCCTTTGTTGTACAGTTCTTGGCATCTTTTCTGTCACGAATAACCCTTCACTCATTTTTGTCCTATTTAATTATCCATCCTGGCTTAAAACATAATCAGCATTAAACCAGCTGTGCAACCTTGAAAGAGCACCATTTCAATAATACACTGATAAAAAGCAGCAAGCAGGCTATTAATTTTAATAGGAACCTTCCCTTCTGGCTATAAGCTGGACAGAGATCCAGAAGCTGTATCCATGTACTGCCAAACAGTAACATCCCTGGTGCACTCATTATAGCAACAATATCAATTCATAGCCTGACATTGTGACCAGCTAGACAGCTGTCTTGGGCCAATAAAAGTCACCTTAGAGGTGTAGGCTTCCCTGCTAATACAGTGGAATGAGGAATTGTATGTGGTAAATAGAGAAGAAGATTACATGAATTTCAACATGTAATGTAACCTAAAAATCTGCAATAAGAAAGCTGCAATTTAATGCTGTAAGTATTAATTACTCATATTCCATCCTGTCCAGAAACCTTAACTACTAAAGAAGTCAGAAATTAATTAACACGTATCTCCCGATTCCCTAAACTATCAGAGTATATGGCAGAAGTCCTAAATGAAATACATGGACTTGGACAAGAATTTGCAAGGTTAACTTTCATCTTCTACTACATTTGAAACAGTATCTACCCTACACTTGTCACATCAACGTCCGAAACAGCATACAATGTGTATTTTCTCAAGTAACCTGCCTCACCTGCTTGTAAGTCACTCAAGTACTTATGAGTGTGGTGATCATGACACTCCTGACTGGTGAGCACAGAACTTACAGAAAATGGTGCTGATTCATGGAATAGCTTGGCTTGAAAGAGATCTTAAAAGATCAATCAGTACCAACCTCCCTGGCCAAGGCCCCAACCAACCTTGCCCTGAATGACTCCAGGGATGGGGCATCACTTTCTCTGAGCAACCTGGTCCAATACCTCAGCATCCCCTCAGTGAAAACTGTTATAGTGGTATATTCCGTGGTAAGTATACTCTTTAATACTATTTTCCTTAATCTTTTTCTGCTCCCATGATGTCCCTTGCCATGAGGATCTAAAGAAATATGTGGAGTCTCTGCCTCCAGTGTACGTGCATATTTGTTTTTCTTGGAAAAATAATATGGATAAGAAATCTTTCAGAGTTTTGGGAGTAAAATGAGACTAGAAGAACAAGAAAGCTGACAGATAGCAGTCAAATATTGTTATATCTGTGCAACCCCTACAGCAGTAGCATTCCTTTGCACTTAGGTGAAGCGTGCTGATTTATTGCCGTGCTTCTTTGATAGAAGGAACAGGTTGCCCAAACAAGGAGTGCCTGTCCCATCCGTGAAGGAGCTCAAGGCCAGGTTGAATGGGGACCTTGGTAGTCTGATGTAGTGACTGGCAACTCTACCCATGCCAGGGGCTTATAATTTGTTCCTTAAGGTCCTTTACAACGAAACAATTCTGTGATTCATTGCATAATTCATTCTATGATTCAATATCTGCTATCAGGTTTCATTCTAAGATTCTGTGATTCTTCTTACATAGCTTCTCAGAAGAATTAATTCATTCAAGAATAATTCCTTGACTTCATAATTTCTGCTTCCAGTAGATTTTTCAGAAGTTGCTCAGATATCTGTATAGTTATATGAAAGAATGCCATACTATATCTAGAGAGCTTCATCACTGTCAAAAGTGCAAGGGCATACCTGAGCTATGTTTTTCTATGGATACAGTTAAAATCTGATTCAGAATTTTCGTTCGTATAATGTGAAGATCATACTGTAGTAATGGGGAATTCTAAGAACAAATTTCAATTATAGCTGGTGACATTTTCTGCACAAAGCCTATGCATTCATTTCCTTCAACCCAAGCTGTGAAATAACTCCTGAAATAAGCATTAGGAAGCTTGGATTTCTTTTAGTTATTAAGCTTTGAATAAAATGTTTCGGTATGATAATGTGTGATCATAATTTATTTTGTTTAGTTATTCCAGTAGATTAATAAAATGTTCTTAGCTTTAAATATAACTGAATATAAAACTCAGTTACTATGCGTTCCTCATAGTCCCATGAAATTCCAGAGAGCACTGTTAAAATCCTCTGTACCCAAGGAAGAATCAAATCAACATCATTTAGTATTCAACTCATGTTTTGATAACTTGCTAAGTGTTTTAGCAGTAGATTGTACAGATACTTTAAAATGCAGAAATCCACAATAATATATACACTGAGTACAGAATTCAAAGTAGCTGACTGGGTACCTTCTTAGATTAGTTTTAAGGGTCTCTCCATCGAGGCAGAAAGAAGGCATATCTGATGTAGTATAGCAACATTAAAGAGCAGCCTTATTGTTATGGAGAAATCTAAAGCTTCTGAACCCTTTATTATATTGTAGAAAGAAGAGTTTTATCTGAAGAAGACTGGCAACTGTGGAAAAGAATCTATGTGTGCAGCATTTCAAACGTAGAGGAAAGAGTAAATGCATATGCTGCATTTGTTTATCTCTAGATAGCACTATGAGACTTTGTTTCAACAGTTATTTTCTCACTTGCTAAACACTGCTTTAGCTGAAGGACTGGAATTGAGTCACCTCAGCCTTTCAGTACCCTTTCTGATATGCATGTGGTTCAAACACTGGGAGGGTGCAATTGCATATGCCATGAAGCTGGAATGGAGTTGTTGCCACGTGACTGATGCAGGCAACATGTAATAGAATATTGGTGGGAAGGTTCAACCTCTTTTGCCATACTACCACCTTTGATGCTGTGGGCCAAAATAGTACAGTGGGAGGCATTATTTTTGGAGCAGCCCACATGCTTTTATTCATACACCAAATTCTGCCATTGAGGGAAGCAAGCATAAGCTTCATTACATACAATGTGAGTTTAATACATGTAGCCTGTGAGTGTGTAATAATGCTCATTTCCTCTATAGGAAGCACTTCAATCACTATAGAAGTGCAGCTGCCTTTGGGATTCACTGTAACTGCTGTTTAGGTATACTGCAAAGCATATTTTTCTTATTCACAAAAGTAAAGATCTCCCTCCAATCTACTAGAAACATGTTAACTGAATATAATATTTCTCCTTGACTGCATGAATTTCAGTATATGGAATATTTGATATTCCCACTGACAACTGAATTCTCATTAGCACTTAGCTCTTTGCCTTTCTTGTTTTGCTCAAAGAAGAAATAATCAACTTTAATTTAAAAAGACTACACTATATTAATATTTGACCCATAGCAGGTTATTATTTTTAATATTTGAGCTGATGTAACAGTACTGTCATGCTAATAAATATTGCTATGATTTATTAATAAATGTATTACTTTGAATATTGATCCTTTTTGTCTCAAAAGAAACCACCAAACCAAAAAAAACCCCAAATAATTAAACCAAACAGAAAGCATCCTCTCCCCCCCCCAAAAATTAAAAAAAATCTGTTTAAAAGTAATGCATAAGTTTGTATTGGCAGATGAAGAATGATATATGGCTAATTCTAGGCTGAGTTTGGAAAGATTAGGAATATTTATTTTTATACAATGGTTTTAAGTTTCTTTTAAAGTTCTGGTAATTTTATAAGTTCTTGAAATCTAAAAGTTATGCAGGATTATGAAATTTTTCTGATTTAATCTCATTGAATGGACCATTTGAAATTCTGTTCTTTCTTCATGCTTGTATTCTGAGAATTATTAGGAAAGGATTTACAGAACTGTATACATAGTGTGTGTATGTCATTTAAAGAAATGAATGAGTGTCTAATAGAAATATTCCTTTACTAAAAATAAAAACAGATACGGAATTACAGTGGTAATTCAGACAAAACTCACAAGAAAATTGATGACTATCACTTTTCACTCTGTTCTACTAATCAGTACAGATCGTTTTCATGAATTTCTTCAGAGATTAAATAACGTTATTGTATTCTAAGTTCTTTCAAAATATTCCTAAGCATGTAAAGACTTAATTAGTTTGAAAAACAAAACTCCATGCAACCAAATAAAGTCACCAATTCCACAAAGATTAAAATGGGAATTAGTTACAGAAAATCAGATTTTCTTTTGAACCATTAATGTACTCTTGTAGTAGCAAGGTTCTTTCATATTTAATTGATGGGTTTTGTTTATTTCATAGCTTTGTCGCTGTTTTTATAGTGATGATAAATACTGATACTGAGTCAAGTTTCTCTAATGAGATCTCTCTCAACTGTTATGAAACAGATGTCTAATGAAGTGAAAATTCTCACAAATATTAACCCAAGATGGAACTGTTCTGGGAAGACTAAATACAATTTGATTTTTGAAAGATAATTAGAAGCCCAAATTCCATTTATTACTGATTGTTAGGAGTGAGGGACCTAAACCCTTTCCAGATCTTTTCTTCAATATATTTTAATTTAAAAAATATGCATTAACAAAATAATATATTTTTCAATTTACTGCCAAATGGGAGAATACAGAACATTATTATATCCTCAGACCTTTTCTAATACCCCAGGAAAAAATAACTGTGAATTCACCTGTTGCAGTTAGTGAGAATATATAGTGAGATAGTGAGAAATGTTCTTACTAAACCTCCTGAAGAAAGCTGTGAAATACTGCTAATCGAAAAGGAATCATCATCATCATCATCATTTAGAGTAATGCTTTGAATTGTTTTTTTACTTATCATTGTTATTTTAAAAATAATATCACAAATTTGGAAAAGGAAATTTTGTTCAGCAATGAACTACCAAAATGGGGCCCAAACATTCTATTCCCCAAAATAAAAGAGACTACATTATTTTGTTTGTTTGTTTGTTTGTTCAGCAGATTTAATTCCCCCTGGATTCAAAATGTTGTTTTTCTTTGTAACAGTTATTTTTATTAATCCCCATTTCAACTACAGAGTAAAAATAATACAGTAAATCTGATTCAACTGTTTATTTTATCGGTGCAAAATTAACTAAGCAATAATTGCAAGGCCCTAGGTTCTTTCTGAAAAAACTTACTCATTTCAGATAGAGCCTAACATATAAATACAAGTGGAGAGTATTTGTGTAAATTTTATTTATTACTGATATGAAAACAAATGTGCAGAAGATTCAATTTTAAAGCCCAAGATGAATTAATAATCTGAGAAATTCATTCAAAACAATGTTTTGATGTAATTATGCAGTGCAAACTCCTATTTTTTTAATGCTGATATGTTTTGAAAGCACTATGAAACTGAATAGAGAAGTCAATGCTGTTTCCATATAGTCATTTCATAAAGAAAAGTTAGATTGAATTGTGACTAATGCTCTATTCTGTAAATTAAGAAAATCACAGATCAAAACTTGTCTATTTCAGAATCAGCTATTAGTTTGCAGTTATAAAATGAGTCAGCTTGTTAATGCATTATGGCTTTGGAACAAGCTCTAAGTGAAGAGAATAATTTTATAATATTATACCATAAAATCTTTTTACTCCACGTAGGTCCTTCTTACATTTTATGAAAAGTTCACACTGAAGACTGGAGGTGGAGTTGCAAAATCCAATAGTTTTGTCTGTAATGTAAATGGCAGAAGGATGTAGTTTTACTGTAGAACTAAGGTTCTACAACGGAAAAAGAAAACGAATCATTTTTTTAATTAATAAATAACATACTTCATAAACAACATAGACAGACATAAATTAGAAGCATTTCAGAAAAGCGGGAACAGAATTTCAGACTCAGATCTTTCCCAACAGTAAACTAGACGCAAAAGTATGCAGAGTAAATTTATTTTTCATTAATGATTCTTTTTTTTTTTTTAAGAAGACTAACGAAGGCCATAGATGTTTTAATCTCCCGCTCTTTGGATATTTAACTTAGTTTTGCACTAAAGTTGCATCTTTTCTCTGAGTCTTTCTGAATAAGTGATTGCATTGATATTAAATTCACTAAGTTTGTCTTTCAGGGGAGTAACTAAAAAAAGTTTCGTTTTACATCTCTACACCTGAAAATAATAATTTAAATATAATTATTCCTGGATCTCTGAGAAAATTGTAGATAAAGTTATGTAACTGAAGATTATACTCCTATTTAATAAACAACATTTATCTGTGATATAGGTAAGATTATGTATTATTAAGATAGGAAAAGGCCATTCAATCTCATTATATTTTTATGGTTTTGACAACAGTGTGGATTTTTGTCATTGTTTTGCACTGTTTACTTTATATCTCCTCTAGCATTTTACTGGACCCTTTTCCCTATGGATTTAAGTTATCTTTCTTTTTAATTAAATTGACCTTTTGGTTCACTTGACTGCTCACAAAATGATTGAGAAAGATTTTTCTTTTGGAAGGAAAATGAAAACGAGAATAGAAAGACTAAAACAGTCATACGAAATAAAAATATTTTATGCAGCAATCTCAGTGTTGTAACTGCATAATCATTATGCTAATAGCCTCTAACATGAAGAAATACTGGCCTCTGCAAATTTTATGACACTTTAATGATGACAGGTTGCTTCTTATCTTCTTGAATGAATGCTTTATAGTGTACTTTTGTGACTTCTATTTTCGGAGTATATTTTTACCATCCCATATGGTTTTGTCTTTTTTACCTTTCCAAATCGCAAAGGGTAAACTTTAAGTAACTATCTTCTATTACATAACATGTGCACTTCTTCACTCCACCAGTATTTCTGAAAGGAATCATTATTAAAGTTATATTTTCTAGGTTGAGAACAAAGAAAATCAATCGATTTTATTTGAATCTAAAAGTAATTACACATCATTCAACTAGATTAGAATCAAATAACAGTGTTCTGTGTAGGATTAAATAATTGTTTTGAAAGATAAAAGGTCCCTATTTTTACCATGACGACAGCAATCGGTGTAATACATATATTTTCATTTGCCGAAGACAGGGAGTAAAAAAATGTATTCTTGTTCTGTTATCCTCAGAGGTTAGAAGGAATTTATAGCTGATCTTTCCTTTCATTTTAATGTTTTATATGTGAATACTGGGACAAAAAGGATTTATTCCTAATCAGGATATGTTGTACAGAATTTTCAGTCTAAAATGAAAAACACCTGAAACTCAAATGCAAATTATTCAATCAAAATTAACTTAGTCTGTAAAGGCTTTATACTTCTCACAATTCTGACCAAAACATTGACCAAAACAAAAACGTCCAAAACAAATTAAAAACAAAGAAAGACAAAAACAAACAAAGAAAACAAAATAAAACTTCTTGGATGGTTTTCACACCGAAAACAACAGAAAAAAAACCACCCTTTTTTTGTACTTCTCTCTCATACCAGAAAAATCAATCAATTTTTCCAACTGAAAGAGCTGAGTTTTCTTCTTTTTAGCTTGTTTGATTTTCAAGAGAGGAGAATGAGGGGAGCAGTGATCCAGTTAATCACTGACTTTCCAAAGTAGGCAGACCTGCTTCCTTAACAGCCTGCATCTTCATTGGCTATGTGCTAGCTTTAAGCCAGGCCAAACATTGTCTGGGAGCAAGACCCCCTGCTATCAGTGTTGAACTGAAATTAACTATAATTTCAGGTTTTACATCTCTTGCTGTCATTGATTAGAGGCAGCAGTTAATTTTGAGAAACTGCTGTTTTTTGGAGTAGTAGAATCTCCATTTATCTGTACTACTTTTTTGTTTGTTTTCCTTCTGTTTCTGTAAACCCAAATTTGTTCATATCATTGTTGATAATCCTCTATCATGTCAAAGAAATTTTATAAATCTCTTTGTAAGCTCTTTGATTAATATCTGACTTCCACTATACTCTTTTCAAGATATTTACTACTTAATCCATTTTAAAACATTATTATATCCAGGGCTGTGCCAGGTGCAATTCAGTTCCTGTATATAGTCATCTAAAAATTCTAAAATGCTAATATCATGCTTCATCACCATTATCTTGTAACAAATCAGAAAGGTTCTCACTCACCTGTTTCTCAGTCTTTTTGCTCTACTACGGAAGATGTTTCTTTGTAAAATCAAGACACTGAGTTGTAGCTATTTGGGTAGAATTTTCCATAAAATAAACTAATAACTCTAAGAATTGTTCTTAATATCCCCTTAGAGTTAAGCTTTCATCCCAACTGCTGTTAATTGGTTACTCAGCTACAGATGGAGAAGTGATGAGTCTAACATTAGGTTATTTATTATTGCAGGGTGGGATTTGGGTACTGACATCATGGTTTTTTTAGCTTTAGTAACAATTAATTAATTTCTGTAGAATTTTAGAGTTTGTTTTTCTTGTATGTTTTTAGTCCACTGCAATTCAGATTGCTTTAGAAATCATTTATAAAAAAAAAATAAAATGAAGTATTTTATTTAATTTCATTGCAAGGGATGAGAAAAAAACAAAAACAAAAACAAACAAAAAAACCCACCTCAATTATTTTAATTTTTAGACATTAGGTATGTTTTTAGACATTTAGACCATTTAGACAGGTATGGTTTGAATAGACCAGAGTTTATGAAGTGGCTTACATCCTATACTTTAAGGGATAATGAGTCAAAAAATTAGAAAAATGAACAGAACTTAAAAACTTTTGTTCTGAAGAGATCTTGTTTCACTTTGAGGAATGCATAAAAAGTTACTGTTCTTAAGTGCAATCAATTCCTAGAACATTCCTTAAGTAAATATTAAACTTTTTTTTTCTTCAGATAATTGGAAATAATTACTGCTACTTAAGGAAGTAGACAAATTATTAAATAACAATCAAATATATGTTCTTAGAAGCCGGAAAACTATTTCCATAGCAAGAGAAAATATTATAACTGTATTCCCTTCCAGTCATATTTAAAAACGATTACAGTCTTGAATTACAGTCTTAAAAAGATTGTCTTAAGTGCTTGCATGATTTTTTATGTATGCATGTAATGCAAAGCTGAACCTATTCATCTAGTATTTTCATAAAAATACCTTAAGTCATATGTTGAACATACTGAGAAAAAATTTTACTGCCACTCCCACCATAGTATTCAGTTTCTATTCTGATGTAATTGTGGAGAGGTTAACCTTCATCAGAAATAACATACGTATATATTTGGCTACAAATTTTATTTGTTAGTTTTATAATTTTTTCACTTGAATGTTGAAAGAAGTATTGTTTGTATGTACATTACAAGATCAATTATCTGATTGGCTTTTGTGTAACACTTAAATTTTACAATCTCATCATCTGTTCTACCATTAAGTGAAACAATGAGACTGAATTTTCAACTCAAATTTTAGATTTCTCTTCATCTCATTTTAATGTCATTATAGAATATGCTGTATATGTTTATAGAAAACATAAGTGTGTTTTCTCATAAATGTCCTTAGGCTTCAAACAGTTCAACAAAAGCTTGGTGATCTGGCTGTTCATATATACTATTGCACACACTGCAATTGTTTTCCTTCATATCAGAAACGTATATGTAGGTGCCCTAGCCTGTAAGAGATTATCATGAAGCTGTACTGTAAAAGTGCCAAAACAAGTTCTGGGAAAGGTTCAACCTTTCTGCAAAGAGAAGCAAAAGAAGATACTGAAATACTAACAGAGTTTGGAAAAGATTCTGCATATCTTAGTGTAATCTTAGCCATTAATATCATTAACGTGTTGGCTTTTGACGAGGGAGCTAGGATTAATGCACAGTTATGACATCTTGTCATGGAGATACAAAAAAATCTATTTACATCTATGCACGTGTACAATCAGTCTGAAAACAGAAAGGAGGAATAGAATGTCCTAGAGATATCAGCAGAGTTTTCAAATGAGGCTATGAAATTATACTCTCCCTCCCCAAAATAAAACAACAAGAAAAAAAAGTACAAGAAATTGTACTAGAATCCTCAACATATAAATTAGGAGTATTTTACACAGGCAAAAATCCAGACCAAATTCAAATAGTGAAAAATCTGGCTATTCATTTTATATAACCACCGAATTTCCACTGTAACAATTTAATTACATTTGGGTTTTGTTCAGGTCTGAATTTTTCTTATTATTCTTGCACTGATTTAACTTCAGATTATCCACAAATTGATTAATATACCTTTGGAAGACATCTTTCTTTCTATTATCCTTGTTACAGTTCTGAAAAACTGCTGTTATACTGTGTGGAGGAATAAAATCTGAAAATTATCTTTTTATTTATAACACCTTCACAAGTTATACCTCCTGTGCAATTTCCTGAACTTTAGCAAGGTCTTGCTGTAATATTTTACTTAGACAGTATTAGGCAATGAAACAGAAGATTACTTGGAATTAACCTATTTTTAAAATTGAATTAAATTAAGTCTCTTTACTGTTGGTATTTGAACGTGTATATTCAAATTCTGGAATGTTTTCCAGACACGTCAATCTACTCAAGCTGAAAAAAGGGTTGAATCATTTCAAGGGCTAAGTAAATTTTTTGTCTAAGCATCAGCTTTACTATGCCCTAAACTTTTAGATTAGCTTAATCCCATTTAGCATTAAGCATCTAATAACACAGTCTAAATCAGTGCTGAACTTGTGTCAGACTTCTTCCCTAGTCAAAAGGAAAAACATAGATATCCTCAAAAGATAAAGAGCTATTTATTCCAATGAATGACTTAACGATCTTTAATGTCCTAGCTTTTTCAGTTGATCAAATAGAGAGTTCATGTAAATAATCACAGAATCAGATAATTGTAGGGGTTGGAAGGGACCTCTAGAGATCATCTAGTCCAACCTCCCTGCCCAAAGCAGGCTCCCTTGATCAGGTTGCACAGGAAGGCAACCAGGTGGGTCTTAGACGTCTCCAAAGAAGGAGACTCCACAAGCTCTCTGGGCAGACTGTTCTAGTACTCCATCACCCCTACTGTGAAGAAGTTCCCACACACATTTGTGTGGAACTTCCTATGCATCAATTTTTGGCCATTTCCCCTCATTCTATCACTACACACTGATGAGAAGATTCTGGTCCTGTCCCTTTGCCTTCTGCTTCTTAGATATTTATAGATGTGGATCAGATCCCCTCTGAGTCTTCTTTTTTCAAGGCTGAACAGACCCAGGTATCTCAGCCTTTCCTCATAAAAAAGGTGTTCCAGGCCCTTTATCATCTTTGTAACCCTCCTCTGGACTCTTTTGAGAAGATCCCTGTCTTTTTGTAAGTTTCTTGTGTTATGCCTGCAATCATATGGGTTGAATCTATAGAAAGTGAGTGGAGATGGACCAGTATAGTTCTAATTTACTAAAACATAGGGCCATATGTCAGTCATTGAGTATGGCATATCCAGGAAGTATCGGTGTTTCTGAATAGGCTAAAGGGCTACAAGGATGGTGAAGGGTCTAGAGAGAAAGATGTACTACGGGTGGCTGAAGTACCTTCGTTTGTTCAGCCAGGAGGAAACAGAGGGTGGACCTCATCACAGTCTACAACTTCCTCACATGGGAAAGCTGAGGGACAGGAGCTGATCTCCTCTCTCTGGTGACAGTGACAGAATCCAAGGGAAAGTTGTAAAAGGGAGCAGTTACATTGGATATCAGGAAGGGTTCTTCACTAAGAAGGTAGGCTGGCACTGGAACTGGTTCCAAGGGGAAACAGTCATGGCACCGAGCTACCAGAGCTCAAGAAGCATCTGAACAACACTTCCAGAAATATGGTTAGAATTTTGGATGAACTTGTTTGGAGCCAGAAGCTGGACTTGATGATCCTTGGGATCCCTTCCAACTCAGGGTGTTCTATGCTTCTACAATTTCTTGAAAGCTGACCTGAAAAATGTATTCATTCTTTTTCCATTATATTCCTTTTACAAATAGCTGAAGTGAAAAGCCAGTACTTTCGGCACTGTGCATGTACTGGATAGGTCTTTCTAGAAGAGATAACAACCAACATATGACTTTCTAAATGAGAAAATGTACATAGTTTTTTCAACTTTTTGATCAAGGAATGTTGTCTGTGTCAGGAATTGCATATTCTATTGTTTCAAATATTCCTTTAAAAAAAATCAGATGCCAGGAGGCCATTGGTATTTTATTTTTCCAGTATAGAGATTATTTAGAAAAGTAACAGGTAGTGTATAGATTGAGCTCTGAGTAAGTGTTATTGAATTGCACTGATTTATCATTTAAAGGCCAAATGTGTGTAAGAGGATAAGCTGTAGATATTTATAAGCTTCCTGGAAGCTTGATAAGGATATGCACAACAGGGAAAGTAAAAACTGTATAAATAAGGCCATGAGACTAGATTGTGATTATTTATCTAGCGTTAAGAAATATTGCAAAAATTATGCACAGCTAGTTTTTGACAAGATGACCAGATTGAGAAGAACGGTGAGCAAACTCTCTCTACAGACTTTTTTAAAATAAAAAAAAATAATCCAAATTGAATATAAATAATGTGCATAAGAAAGAAGAAACACAAAATATGAATAAAATTTTGTCTTCAGATTTCAACCTGTTAGCACATGAAAACACAATTGGCTATGGATAGAGTTAAATGGTGCTAAAAATAGCAGCGAAAATAGCTAATGGTTACATATAATATACTCCATGTAATTGATTTATTTCATGCTAATGATTTATCATTATTGAATTCAGCTCTAAGTTTGCAAGATTCTGAATATCTCAATGGTTCATAATAACGTAAACTGCTCTCTGGGAATCATAAAAGTCAAGAGACTCCATATTTTATAAACTTGCCTTAGAGTTGTTATTTGTATCTTTTTTGTGTTTGATAACATTTTGAACACTGTGCATGGGATGAACTAAAAATGTGCATTCTTATCAGATATTATTTTATATGTAGAGGATTTTGAAGTAAATACCTCTGTGTACTCATATTTCACATTTCACATAAAAAGCAGGCAGCAGCTGCAGTCCATCATCAGTGCACTTCCAGATGTATTTCAGTGATGGCAGAGTTTTCTCTTTTCATTACATATCAATGACGTAATGCTGCACAATATGTTTTATAGAGAGGATGTGAGAGCATGTTTAATTTGACACATTTCAGATAGATAACAGCTGCCTGTTTTGGAAGGTAATCATCAGATATCATTCAGATTATATGTGCTTTTACAAAAGGAAATAAATCTATCTCCATCTATGCTATTTTTATCACAGTATCTTACCTAAATTATGTCTTTTTCTCCTTTTTTTTTTTTTTAACTCTCTCAGGAAAGAATTTGAAACTGTAATTTAAAATGTACAGAAGATTTAATGATTCTTATGTTAGAATTATTACATTAATAAATGAATTTTAAAAATACCATGAAAAAGCATCATGGAATTGTAGAACCATTTCAGTTGGAAGGGACCCTTAGAGATAATGTAGTTGAACCCCCTTCCAATGAATGCGATCATGTTGCTCAGAGCCCTGTCCAGGCTCACCTTGAATGTCTACAGGGATGGAGCATCCGCCACTTCCCTTGTCCTCTCACAACAGCCTCTGCTAAAGAGTCAGTTTCCCTCCTTCTTATAGCCTTCCTTTTGAAACTGAAAGGCCACTATTGAGTCTCCCTGGAGCCCTTTCTTCTCCAGACTGAAGAGCTCTACCTCTCTCAGCCTGTCCTCATAGGGAAAGATTTATACATAAACATAACATACAACAGAAAATGGTAGAAGATTAATTTGAGATGACTTGAACTTATTTTATCTTGCAATTGAGTTGCAGATCCTTGAACACTCCGCATAAACTGTGTCAGGTATATACTGGGCTTCCTGTTTCTACTGTTAATGCATTTTCTCAGTTGGCAAAAGCTCAGCAAAACATTTCATATTCTTTCTAATTTTAAGTATAATAGGAACAAAATTAAATTAAAATACTTTTCATAACCTGGTGAATCTAGACATGAATGTGCACAATGTGGAATGTAAACTTCTGAAATATTTTATATGACTATAAATATCTCCCTTTAACATTCTAGTGCTATTCCCAAACTGAGATGCCCATTATAAAATTGATTATAATTCATAATTTTTAATACATGAAGAAATGTTTAAAATTTCCATCATTAAAATCTTGTCATCAACTTAAAACTTCCCATTACATCTGACATACTCAGATAATAGCATAGTAGAATTACACAAGGAAAATACATATGCTAAGATATTTTGGTGGATAAATCATTGTACAGCTTCTGGAAATTGCCTTTTATTTTTGGCATATCAGTGACCAAAATATGAGGCAGAGATTGTAAAGCATTTTCAGTGCATCCCTCAATTAAATTTATATTTCTTGAAAATTTTATTGTAATATGATATTGACTGCAATCAGATTACACTTGACGATGAATAGTGTCATAAAGATAGCAGGATGTATTCTGCAATATAGTTAAAGAAAAATTTTCTAGGAGTCACTGTTGTCAGATTGAATGAGCTAAAGCTGTGTTTAAGACCACTTTGTAGAAAAGGTTAGAAAATGAGGATGTTTGGAATTTACAGTAGTGCTCAGAAGCCAGCACTGAATGATCTTTGCAAGCAACAGTCCTACACTGTGTGTGGTCAGCAATGTCAGCGGCTTATGTTTGCATTTCAAGATGGAAATCAGTAGAAGTAAAAAATAAAGGAGTATGATGTTGATAAGGAGCAAATTATACAATTTGTTGTATTTTCTGTACTAATTTACAGACACTCAGCAAGAGTAATCTTTCTTTAGAAATCAAACCTACATCCAACGTATGAACTTCTCTTACAAAACCATTTTTAATATGTGTATCCATGAACCTCTGAGGTATTTAACTGCAGCAATGCCTCTAACTGGCTGCTTCAGGACACAGAAAAATGCATCTACAGCAAATTAAGCCCAAATCACTTCTGAAAATGAGATTTAGTTTTTTTGTGTCACTTTCGAAAATTATACTTCCTTTCCCAAACACATATTAACACTTACTGAGACTTCTAATGATGTGACAATCTAATATGTAAAATAATATAAACTTGTTAATAATATGATGGTGAGTTAGTGTACTTGGAAATGACTATAATTATTTGAAACTCACTGAAATATTTACATTCTAATACCTACAGTACTTAACGTATTTGGTACCTCTCTGTTTAACTAGCACTGTTCATTCAATAAAAACTTATGTTTTGAATATTATTCTGCAGGTAACAATGAATGAAAAATAAAGTAAAACAGATAATTTTATAATGATTGAAAATGTTTTAAATGATCTAGTCTGTAGATATTATTGCATTGAACCGAAGTTACTTTTTCATGAACTATTAAGGTAAAGGGGGGATAAGGTAAATGCTTTTTCCCTACGTCATTTATTTACTCATTATCATAAATACACTTTTTTGACACATTCTAGCCTTATTTCAAAGTGAGTGTCATTTAGTACTGAAAATTCTTCAGGCAAAAGAAAATAATGGCTTGTACCTAATTACTGATTATGGCCCTTACACTTTATTAATTTTACTTGACTTTTCAGCAGCATTTAATAATGGTAGCAATGGGATCTTCCTATAAATTTTTAAGACATATAGTAGCACTGATGTTTCTGATTTTTTCTGTGTGCCACTTTCTCCACTTTATCACTTGTCCAGAGTTTGCTGATATAGCCACTCATATCTCCCCTTTTGAAACTATTTGAATTGAAAATCTAATCTTGGTTTAAAATTTATCTACTGCACATATTTTATTACCTTTTAATATTTATCAACACATTTTCACAATATTGGTGTCACTGTGAAGATATTTGCACTGACACTTAGCTATGAAAAAAAGATTCTGATAAAAGGATCTATTATAGAAAAACTAGAAAATAATTTGTTTAGTGAAACTGTGTTTACATACTTTCTTCCATTTAAAATCAGTGAAATAAGGATGATATGTAGTATGAGATTATTTTTATCTACGTGATGGAAATCTTTTTTACAATTAAAAAAAAAATCTATTTTGGACGTGTTAGTTGATCCAGTGCACAGAAATAAACAAAAAGGCGAGTTCAAATGTTCATCATGGGAACACGGAAAAAATAGTAATTAATACCCCCACCCCCTCTTTTTGTCCCCACATTTTGCAAGAAAGTAGGCTACTAGTGTGCTAATAGCATTTATATGTGCCTGCTTCTCTTCCAAGTATTAAATATGGAATTAGTCCTAATGAGAACAATATTTTCACCTTCTGCAAACTAGAACATTCAATTCTTCAGTGTCTTTTTCTGCAGTACTGTCTTCTTTTGCAGTAACTTTGTGACAGTTACCACAAGCATCACATTAAATATCAACTCAGTTAAATCAAGCACTATACACTTCATTTTTCTGTGGCTATGACAATAAGAAATTTTGGCTGGTTTGATGATTTTGAAAAAGCCTGGTAGAGGACAATGAGTGAGAGTGAATGGAACACAGAAGAAGCTCACTTACCTTACTGAACATTTTTGTAGATACTGAACAAAATCAGAAAAACTGTCTCTTTTGAAAACCTTTAAGAATTACGTCAATATTCAGTTTCATTTTTTTCTAAAAACTTTGATTATGAAACACAGATACATTGGTACTATGTTGCCTTAGTTTCCTCATTATTAGTTTACAAGATTCTTACCTTAGAAAAAGATAAAATGTATGCCTTACATTTTGTAAGACATAGTGAATAAAATGTTGTGCACACAGTTGTGTACAAAAGAATGCACCTTGCAGTTATTCACTGAATCATTTGCTATGAAATGGTAATAATGCCAGTCTCATTTATTTTATATTGATGGAAAGAATGTGCTGGCATTCTAGATAGATCATTTGATTTGTGACATTACTCAGCTTAATTACCTATTTAATACTTGCACAAAGAAATGTTTGCTATAAAGCGAAATTACTCAAGTGTATTATCAGCATGAGAGTGATATACGATCTATGGATCCTGAACTTTAAAGATAAAAAATGTAAAAACATTCATGAAATGAGTATTACTAGGTGATGCGTGATGATGATGACATTGATGTGTTATTCTTTAGAACAGTCTTTCAACATGTTGAAAGTACTGCTGGAAAAAGGAAGCATTTTTGTAAGTTTCTTTTTGATTTTGAAGATAAGAAACATACTACAAATTTGTCTTACCTAAGTCATAAACAAAAAAAAAAATTATTACAATAAAAGTATCTGTCTAAAATAGTTTTTAAGTATGAGAGAAAATGTATGAGAATATATGGGAAGAAATTATAAGTACATTATGAGAATTACCTTTATTTTATTTCATTATATTACTTGAGATTTCTGAATGATAAAAACATAGACAATTTATCATTACTTACTGCTACATTTTATGGAAATTTAGAAATACAAATTCACCACAGGATTTTCATTTAATTTGTACTGTATTTCCCTACAATATATTTAATAGATTATATGGTGACTGTAGTAGTTCCCTGACTAAATTAATCACATATCCTGTTGCCATAAAATAACAATATATTAAGAGAATATTCTATTACTGATGTAGAAATAAGACATGCTGGTTTTCAAGTACTGCAGATCCTCACAGTAATTGTATCTAAAATATCTTCCATTGCATAAATTTTCAACTCACCTTAATAACAAAATTCTAGAAACACACTTGTTTGAAACTACATGTATTGACCAGAAACACAATGAATAAACTGTAACAGCTGAGCTCATTTCCTTTTATTGCATTTAATCTTAAAGAAGTTTCTGTATTTCTCATTCTGACAAGTTGACATCAGGTAATATAGTCTAAACATTAAGTTTTTTAGCTACACTTAATCACTCAGTTTTTCTAGTAATCTAGATTTTAGGAGGTTTGTATGTGTAATTAGCTCACAAACTTCAAATTGGACTGGCCAATGTGTAGAAGTCACTAGGTCCAGCCATGAGTATTAGGTGAGCATGGACTCTGTGCTAGTATTCAACGGGATCTGAGAGTGTGGAGTGCCTGTAACATAAGTTTGTGAGCAGTCATGTCCCTCAGCCTGGAACGAGGTGCTTTCATTCACAGGTGTACAGGACAGGGATTCTATGGCAAGGCAGAAGAACTTTGTGGGAATGGAGCTGCTGGAAGCATTAGTTGTTCCTAACATCTCTCAACAACTCATATGCAAATTCAGTGAATCTATAGAATAAATAATAAAGATGATGACCAGAAGTAAACTATCAGTTGCGTATTTGAGACATGCAGGGACTAAAATAACTAGTACCTCCCACGTTGCACAGCATCAAGCCTCAGTGACAACCATTATATAAAACCTTATAATGTGGATGTAATGTCTCATTTAAAAAAAGTGGTTTTTATTCCAAATGTTTAGAATGACTAGAATTTTGATCTAAAGTATATTGTATACAATTCCAGCAGCCTAATCTGAAAAGTTCAATATTATATATATTTAGGTTTCCAGAATATAACTGATTGGTGTATGAGACTTTATAGGGTTGGATTTAATGTTTCAGTATTTCAGTGGTGAAAAATGACTTTAAAACTTACAAAAATAAAGTGCTTATTTTTATTTCAAAGTGAACGTTTCGCCTATGAACACGTTGCATAAAATTGCAGAAACATAGTTTCTAATGCAAGTGCTCAGATTTAAGACTGAATACTCTCAGCAATGACTGAAATTACATATGAGGGTATGGTTTGATCTTCTCAGTATAACTCACTGACTAAGAGCAAATGCTTACATTCTTCCTTTGTTTCAACCTCAAGCTGACTACATGCACAGTAAAAGACTCAAGTCAGTCTTTAGTAAACAGAAAAACCCATAAAATGAATGTGGCTCCAGCTGCTAACAAATCAACTTAAAATCTCATGTCAGAAGAGAAAGAGGCATTATAAACTTTCACAGAGTATATTTTGTATTTCCCCTTTTGACAATTTGGCGTGGAATCTTATTTCACAATAAAGCAGGACCAAAACCACACAAAGTACAAAATAAAGATTGTTCAGACTGTTTTCACCAACAAGCAATACATAATCTCACTTCACTAAACTAGTAAACAGTGGAGACTTTCTCTGACATTCAAATAATAGGTGAATATTACAAAGCCGATTCCCCTAATCATAAATGTAAATAAATGCAGGGATGAAAAATGTTTGTATTCTGAAAGTTCTTTCCATTAGTGATAAAATTGCACAGATTATGTATCGGCAATAAAATAGTTAAATTTCTGCACTTGAATTTAAACAAACATTTGAGTCCTAACTTAGTTCTTTGTACTTTAATCACTAATTTCTTCTATGGCAATTGCAGTAACTGTTCATTTCTACATTATTTCTCCCGTGTTACCAACACTTTTCAGAACACACCAATAAAGCTGACTTGGGAGTAAAAAACAGTAAATTACTTGCATATCACTCTGTATTTCATGTTAAAAACTCTGAACTTGGAACTAAAAATGATATGCAGATCTTTGCAAACTGCTTCATTCAGGCCTTAATGTGCTTATCTACAGTAAAAGCAAGGCATTCATTTCCTTATAATATTCTTGTAAGAACTTCCCTAATTGCTCAGTGAAATCCCTTGGACTCCTTTTTTATCACATGAATATGTCCTGGAATAAACACATTTTCTAAGGAAGAGGTATTTCAAGTTGCAGAAATGCTTTATATGTTTATTTTACTCCTGTGAAATTAATAAAAATTTACTATAAGCAATGCATAAAAGCAAAGGTGTTTTCTACATTTTGCTTCTCAGTAAGTTCCTCTTTTGTATCAACTCTACAATGGAGCGCTCTACATTTGGAATATAGAAAACAATACCTATTTGAGGAAAATAATCAAAACTCACAGCTTTCCATTTCACCTGCATTCTTTTTTTTCACTAAGCCACTTCATTCTGATCATTGAACCCTAAGCTGTTGGGCTTTTGCATGTGCGCTTTTCTATAGTACAGAAAAGAAGCTGTATTTGTTCCAGTCTGAAGCTGCAGTTAACAGTGTATCTGCATGTGATCTTTATAGATCTCTGTTTCTATAATGCTTCACATACACAATTAACCATTAATTTGGACATTCCTTTTAATGGTTTAAGTCTCATATGTTGATTTTTTTTCTTTTGCATAACATTTCATATATCCAGAGCAGTTTAGTGTGCCCTTCACTTCTAGCTTCTAAAGTACCGGGAGAAAAAATGCTCTTAATGCAATAGAAATATGTGACTTAACTGCAAATATAAATGGCATTTAAGAAAATGAGGATTGAGTTTTGAAAACATAATTTTGGGGCAGTTTTCCTAAGAACAGAAAAATCAAGCCTTGATCTGAAGGTATTACTGTGCTTTAAGAAACTTGTAAATGAGCTCTGAACCACCTGAAATCCTGAATGTTATTACTGATCGAACTATAAAGTACAGCTAAAGTCTTGATGAGATGTTGAGATAATAGCTTGTATTTGTTCTATGTGAGAATATTCCCCATAAGTTCTCATCATGAGTTCTCTAGAAATAACGAGCACAACTCCTGATATAAAACAGGGGATCAGATTTAAAAAAGAAAAAATCAAGCATTATAAAATGCTGCCATAAATGTTACCCAAGCAGGGAAAATGTGATTCTTTTGGAGCTACATTATGTCCCCTTCTGTGAAGAGATTAGAAACCTTGAAGAAAATAATCTGCTGCCCAAGGCAGCTGCAAACCATTAAAATCTATTTCCTTCCTCCTAGAGAGGAAGATAAACTTCATGTGAAGTAACAAAATCATTGTCAGGAAACTGCAGTTGGATATGACGATTATTATTATGTTTTGTACTTTGTTTGAAACCATAAACGTTGTTTCAACAACTGTCTGAAAAGCCAAATAAAGTAAATGAATACCATGGTATCAGTTTCATATAGTTATCACAGAATCGTAGAATGGTTTGGGGTGGAAGGGACGTTTAAGATCATCTTGTTCTAAGCCCCCGTTATAGGCAGGGATACCTACCACTAGACAAAATTGCTAAATGCCCCATCCAGCCTGGCCTTGAATGCTTTCAAGGAGGGGGCATCCACAGCCTTTCTCAGCAACCTGTTTCAGGGTCTCATCACCCTCACAGGAAAGAATTTCTTCCTAATATCTACTCTAAATGTACCCCTTGCTTTTATAGTATAAAAAAAAAGAGGAAAACAGTCATTTCTGTGTAGTTGACATTTGAAAATATTATATATTTCTGAGTCATTTTTATTCAAATTATTAGAGCTTTCTCTCTGTCATCATTGTGGTTTTCTCAGTCCATTTTAAATGTCTACATCTATAAAGAGAGACTGCAATGCTCACAGTGCATGTCACTGTGTCCCTACAGATTTAACAGATGCAACTTAAGACAAACATTTTTAATCTCTGTGTATCTTTTCACAGACCGAATCTACTCCAGAAGGAAGTTTAAATTCTACATAATACTGAAAAAATTAAATAAATAAAATAATAATGATAAAAAAACACAGAAAAAAACTATTGAAACTTCGGTGTACACAAATTAGTGCTGCAACAGGTCCAAATGAAACTATCTTTAGTACAGTAAAGAAAAAAAGAAAGTATCTTGATCTGTTAAAATCACAGCAGTTCAATTTAAACCAAAACTTTCAGAATTAAGTCCACGGCTACAACTATGGAATGGAAATTTTTGTCAACATAGTCTATTCTGTGTGAAAGTCCGTACGAAGTGTATCCTATTCCTGCAGCATTGTTTTTTAAAGAACCCAATAATATTAAAATCATATACATGATAGAACAGTTAATGTTTTATGTGAATATAATATTTTATATTATTGAAGTAATGAATCTGCAGAATACCTGTTTGTAGACTGTGGGCCTAAATTAACCAGCTTTTAGTTTAAATTCCTTTTTTATTTGTTGGGTGTTCCCATGAATAATATTTAAACATTCCTTAAGTGTTATAAAGTTTGCAACATTTACTTGTTGCCTTGGTTGCAGTCTGTAACAGATGTGTCAAAACATAAGCCAGGTCATGAGCCAAAGAACTGAATAAATAGCTAAAAAAAAAAAGAAATTCTATCTTAGTTTATTATGTCATCTAAGTTGCAAAATTTCCACTGACTTAGCTTTTCCTTTGAATTTGTCTTTATACAGAGCCAAAAACTTACTCTGAGTCAGGCAAGCTGTGTTTTATATTATTCTGTAAAGTTTCTGATATTAAGTATGAAGTCATTGAAATATACACACACATTTCATTTATTGTATGTATAGATGTGAGAAGGAATGAACCAAAAACATTTTTGAATTAAGAGAATATAAAAAATACATAGATTTCCAATAATCTTGGATCATTCTTGGAGTAAAGGGAGAAATAAAGTAGATTTTTCACAATGTATATCTCTTTCAAATGCTCAGATTTTTTTTTCCTTCTTTTCTTTTCATTAAAATAACCATCTCTCACTTATGTGCTGAACATCTTGGGTCATTCTTTCTTGATTGGGTTCCTTGTTTGTTTTTTCCCTTGCTTGCAGGCTTGTATTTGTAATTGTGAACAGAAACCTGAGATATTTTCGTAATGCTAGAATTCTCTCAAGACAGGATACTTAATTCCCTGTTTCTGCAAACAATTATTCAGTCCAAAATAAAGCTGCTTTTGCTAGAAATGATCATTGGTAAGATATTCTATTCAAAAGTCCCAGTGTTAAAAGAAAAGTGTTTATGATGAGCAGTGAGATATCCAAGGTATTATTTGTTAACACAGTGTTTTTCACCAAATGATTCTGAGCCTGTATCTGCCTTGGAATTTGTGCTGAGTAGAGGACAAAGGCAATAGGCAATTATTTTATATATTTTTCAGTTACATGTCCCAGAATTTGCCAGAGAGTAGATGACCTAGAGGTCAAAACGTTTATAGCACTTCAGTCCCAATTCTCTTTTTATTATTTTTTCCATTGATCTTGTTGAAATTTGGAGGAGAGCTGTGAACACTGCAGATCTGCAGGCTTTTGGATACAACCTGAAGCTGTGTAAAAGAGATTCTTTGAATCCAGTTAAAACAGTTTTATCTGACTGTTCACTGATTCCCCTTCAGTGATAGGCTTGCGGCAAACTGTTTTTCCTTGTGACTGTGAATATTACTGTCAACAGTGCTTCTTCTGACAGCACAAAAATTGACTTGCACTTACAAAGGTCAGACAGCTCCTATAGTTATTTGGACTGAGAACACTAACTCCAGCCACGTTCTCTGAGAAGAATTTAACCTTCAAATTACAAAATACAGGGATCTGCAGAGCCAGGACTTCAGCCAAGATAAAAGTTAACCTTACTTCCCAGCAAACACAAATGTAGACTTCAATGTTGCTCTAGAAAAAGGAAAAAAAATCAAATAATTTGATGGATAAAGAATCTAAGAGATATAAATCTAGCAGGCATTTTATTTACTTTTTAAAAGATTAGCTGAGTGTATGGAAAGAGCTGCTTTTGGATTTCTCACCTTTCAAAACAAATACCTCCCTTAGCTTTTAAGAAGCATACATGCAAAGATAAACCATTCTTTTTCTCTCTTGTTCTGACATTAGATAAAAAAAGTTTATCCACAGAAAAGCACAGCAACCAGCTTGCTCACCTTTGAAAATTAATCTGTTTTTGCTGTCATGCAGATTTCTGCTCAGAGCACAGCTGAGGTAATTCAAAGTCTGTAGGAATTTAACTGTATTAGTGACAATGTCCTGCTGTACAATATAAGATATATGACAGCGTATGTGCAGAATGAAAATGAGAACGAAAGCTCACTTTTCTTGTTGATATAATGTAAAAAATAATATGTTAGATTTTTAATGCTACACATTTGTACTGTGACAGTAGTGGCAGTAGGCTCACATTGCATATACATGAAGCTGGTACTTTGATTAGTAGAGAAAGAGAGGAAATATTATGATGAAGAATGAGTTGGACAAGTAATAAAAAGGAAGAATTACACACGAGCATTTGTTGCCTAGGATTGCTTTCTGCATTTGAGCACATTGTTATTATTATTAATATTATTGTCAGAAATGCACTGTAACATTCACAGTTTTAGGTCTGACATCAGACAAATTTTAGATAGTGTAAAAACGGCCCTTAAAGGATTTCTGCCTCATCAGAGAGGCCACCTTTTTAGCAACATAGTGCCAATCAGTAGCTCTTCTTCCTCTGTAACTTCAAAATATTACTGAAGTGTTTTTGCTGAGATTATGATCTCTCTGCTTGATATGCTGCCTATTATAACTAAATTTGGAGGTCTTCAGGCTTATCCATTACAACCCCTTAATTTTCTTGAATGATTTTTTCTTTCCAGGTTAAGACATAACCTGGAAAGGACATGCTAAATTTCATTGACTGCTCCCAACTCTCCGAAGAATGTCCGAAAGTCAATGGAAGAAAAAAAAAAAAACAACAACAACAACAAAAAAAAACCTGTGCTGTTTTATATGGAGTATGAAAGTGAAACATTAATACAGAATTATTAAAGATGTTTTTTGAGTTGTTACTGATCTAATTAAATTGCTGTTTTTTTAAATTAAAATGACATTTCATGGATAGTTAGGAGTTAAATCAATTTGCATGGAAAAATAATATATAAAATCAGAGAAAAGGTGTGATTTATGCACAGTATTTAAGCTGAGGCATACCTCTTCTTTGAACATTACTTAAAACACTTTGTCTCAGGGAACTGTTGATGTTTTTTTTAATCTTTTCAAGTTTCTGATTAATGTTCTGATTTAAAATTAAATCAGAGAATTAAAATTCTGGTTTTTCAAGTTTTTGATTAATACACTCTTACAGAGCAATGGGCAACACAAATATTTGTTTTTAAAACATGTGCCAAATGATTTCATATGTCTCTGAAAAATAAGTACTGCAAACTCATTACATTATCTTTATATGAAATTAACAAAATATTGGACTTCTTCACAACTATTGCAAAATAGCATTAAATTTTCTGGGCTGAAAACTGTTAAAGTGTGGTAAGAAGATAATAATACAAAGAATAAAACAGTACAGTTCACTAATATTTGAACAAATGTCACCAGATTTATGATATGTGATTACATTTATTGAGTTTTAATTCATACCAATATAAGTTAACATTTAATATTGGGTAAACCTAAGTTCCAGGCAGGTTTTTGTATTTCATTTTAAAAATCAAAATATAATTTATAAAACATAAGTATGTATTTTTATATAGTGTCCTGAGTAAAATTATTGTAGTCAAATATTTATTTTTCCAGTTTAATAATCAGAAACTAAGGGAAACTCTCACAACAAACAAAGATTTCTGAGTAACCCCAGAAAGAAATTAAACAAACAAATCCTTCTTAAATGTATGGAATGTTGTGGACTTTAGTTTCATAACTGAAAACAATGTAAAAAGTATCACTCTCCTTTTCTTGTTTTAACTCCAGGACCATTTTTTTTCTGAATATCTTAATTTTCAAGAGGATTACACTGCAGATGAACAGCATCTGTCACCACATATTGCTCATCTCAACATCCAAGATTGTTCCTGGCCTTTTTGACTGAAAATAAGATTTGAGCTGTGGAAGTTCTAGGACAAACATTGAGAAGAGATAAAGGGCACACAAACCAGATTTCTTAATTCTGTAGACCAAAGATTTTCAAACCTTAGGGTAATCTCAACCGTCCACAATTTCAAAAATTCCAAGGTTCCCTAAGGTTGTATGAATGCTTGTCTCTAGACACCCAAATTACTCTTCCCAGTGTTATAATTGAAATTATTACATCTGCAAAAAATCTTTCTGACTTAGAATTGAACATGTGCGCACATAGACACATTCAGACTCTTAATGTACAACAAAAGACTCTGATGAGTAGCTGCACTGGGAATTCACAGAGTACCACAAACAGTCAGAGACATTCTTCTGCCTCTCTGATCTGTACTGTCTTTCTGCATACAAGCTGAGCCCAGGAGGTCCATTTCCATCAGAATTTGTTTCTTCATGATAGCTCTCAAAAGACTGGACCACCTGATAGTATTTTTTTTTTCCCAGTTATTTTCCCTTTAAACTTCTCCTGGTAACACAAGGACGTTCAACATAATTTGGATGTTTTTCTATGAGTTAAGGAATTCTTCATTCTTAATCTTTTCTTATCTATTGGCAATGCAAAATATGAAAAAGGAGTTGCACTTCAACTGTGAATCCTAATTTCATCTAACCTGGAAATTTATTAAAAATGCTGCAATACTCAAAAATTACTGCCTCACAATTGTAAAGAAGAATGAATAAACACAAGAGTGGTCACCATTCCAAACAGAAGACCACAATACCTCACTAGAATTGAAGTCCAGCTGAGAAATTTCTTCATGTAGACTGAAATGTTTTTGTTTTCAGACAAAAATGCAGAAACTGTTCAAAACTTACTATTTTACGATTTATCATATATTAGTCTATGCTTATCAAGTTCTAGATATTCAAGTAATTTCTTTGTTGGAAAGAAGTCCTCTCCCACAATAACAGGTATTTTTCAAAACAAACACTTTTATTGAAAACTTTAAAACTGAATTTACTGAGAAACACAGAAGCATGAAGTGTTTCAGCTAGCTTTGTTAATCTTAAAGCTCTAGGTTTATGCTGTTAAAGCTTATGTGTACCTTCACAGCCTATCTTTTATAATACAGTGTTTTTGTTTGCATGTCTGGGTTAGTGTAGGTTCCTTAACGCTACATTTTCCTGTGTTCTGTTTCTCAACATATTTGAAATTGCTCTGAATTTTATGTGTCTTCTATACCTATTTGTCTATCAGACTGTGAACTTCTAAAATAAGTAGATGTTATGGGTTCTTTCATTTCAAGGGGACAAACTATTTCTTCCAATAACAGCAAAAGCAAGGGGAGAGAGGGAAAAGAAACAAAAATCCACAGCATCTTCCTAGGCCTGTTTTTAGATTACTTAGAAGGAAAGAAATGGCTTGAAAACCATTACTAGTGTTGTTATCTTACAGATCCTGTACTCTCAAGAGAGTGATAATCATGTTGTGACAGTCCCAGATGGAAGAAGTGTCACATACAGGGCGTAATCCAACACTTCAGATCATGAGTGGGAGGAGGGAAGATTTTTATCTATGGCAATTCTCAAAGAAAGCTATTAGTAAACAGTCAAAATTTCTTTGTGTTCCCTTAAGTCTGCACTCTAACATAGGCTCAGCAGCCAAAGTTAAGAGAAAAAAATGCAACCAAGATGTAATTGGCAGGATGAACACAATAGCTAAGCAACAGTTAGGAGGCACTGTAAAGTTACTGAACTATGCTGCTAGCTGATGTTGTTCTGCAGCATTCTGTAACTGCATGAATAAGAGTGGATACTTTAGGAGAATCTGGAAACTATCTTCTAGAAATGCCTTAGTGAAAGCAAAAACAAAGCTCCTCATTACAGCACAAAAGATTAAAACCTTATGTTATTCTTTCAAAGATGTTCTCACGTGACAATTTGGCAAAGGAATAGATTTCCAGTACTATTGTCTTATTCGTGAAACAATATCCAATGACTACAGGGCATTCTTCCTTGTAGATCTGTTCTACTTTCTGCTAATGCTACCTTCTTTTAGTAACGCATAAATTCAAATAATATAACTTTTACTCCAATTTTTCTCAGTGGCTCAGCATCTTTTTTTATTTTTATTTTTTGCATGAGAGGTACAGATCTCTTATGTCTGTGAGGGCAAGATGCTCAGGAATGGCACAAAGATGTTCCAGAGGAAGTTCAGATTGGACATTAGGAAAAACTGCTGTATCATGAGGTTGGTCAACCCCTTAAACTTCCTAGTGAGGTAGTTAATGGCCCATTTTCTTGTCGGTGTTCAAGAAACAATTGAACAACGCCCACATTAATACGCTTAAATGTTTGGTTAGCCCTGAACTGGACTAGATGATTTTTAAAGATACTTACAACTGAGCTGAACTATTCTGTTCTGTTCTGTTCCCCCTCCACTCTACCCCACACAATTCCATTCTAGATTTTTCTGCTCTGCACTACTCTGTGGCTTCACATACACATACTCCAACTATTATTATATTAATCTTGTGGTGTCTAATAGGGTGTGTTTGCACAGTAACTGCTGATTGTTCTATTGCTGCTTTTCTTCTGTTTATAAATTAACATCAATGCACTAGCTCCCTTGACTGGCAAAAGACAACGGAGGGCAGACAGTTTAGAGGTGCATTTGTTCCTCAGCTTTGCAGAGGTGTGACCTTATGACACTCAGCTGTCTTCTCTACCTCAGTAGTCATCACTGGGTGAAAGACAAACATAACGTACATTACTAACTTCTTTTCAAGGTGAGTGATGAAATGCATTCATTGTTGCCTTTGCTTTACAGTGCAATTCTTCACAGAGGCTTAAATATCTGGTAGATTTACCTACTGCAAACACCTAGAATATTTAGGCCTTGCAGCCTGTGTAATGCCTCATTCAACTTTCAGTCTTCTAATGGCAGACACTACTAACTACTGATAGAAACTCTGCAAGCTCCAGAAGTTCCACTAAGAAAGATAGCTACCTTCAGAGATCTCCATTCTGTAGGAGGTTTGATGTGTAACTTAAAGATGCATTATATTAAGAAACATGCATGGTTTATTTTTTTAATTTTGTTTGTCCTATATGTGGCACTTCTGTTTTAAAATAATGAAGTAAAAGAGTTTTATTATATGTAATAAATTATTATTCACTACCATGTAGAGTATTTGAGTTGTCAGTTAGGCACCAGACCCAGTGGGCTTTGGAACATACTACTCCAAGAAATAGAAACTATTTCTTCACCATTTACTACTGTAGATGTCCCGCCAAAAAGACACTCTAAATTCACAGATGAAGAACTGTATTTTCTCCTCATAAAGACCCTTTGGAAGGAAAATTGAAGATGTTAAGAGGTGTAATTCAGGACTGGCATAATAAGATTGAGGCTTGCATGGTCTGTTTCTAGAACAGAAATCACTCAGATTATTTGGAGATCCAGTTATCAAATTGTTACAGAATCAAGAATTGACAGGACTTGTTTCAGGACAGGACTGATTTCCATTATAACAACATTTCTTGTGAAATTTATGGTTGGATATTCTCTTGGGCAGCCACTAGAGGACAACATGATCACACACTTTTAAGTTAGTCTTATGTTTCTATCCACAGCAGTACACAAGCTACAATAAGCTTTGCTCTGCAACTTCTTCCCTCTGACAAAATTAATCTTTAAAATTACAAAAGTCAAAAGTCTTTTATATATGAAATAACAAGCATCTCACAGCTCGGTGTGAGAATCCTTGTGATCCTGACCCAAAAGTTTTGATACTTAAACTGAAGGTAGATTTTTGTACAAGTGACATGGAAAACAAAGCAAAGGATTTTTTTTTTTTTTCCTTTTTGCAGTGAAGCAAATATATAGGAAACAGAGAATAATGTAACCTCTCATTTGTTGAGATTCAATACTTGCAGTTGTTTTGAAGTACTCATCCTATTTTTATAGTATTTTACATATACAATAACTAATCTGATGAAATAATATTTATTAAACAAATGCCAAAAGGCTTCCATTAGCCACATACAGGAGTAATAGAGTGAGAGTTTCATCTCTTGAAAGCTAGTCATCTGAACAGCTAAGACTCAAAGGATAGGAAAAGGATAAGGGAAAAGAAAAAGGAAAGTGATAATAAAAATAAAAATGAAAAGAAAAATGAGTGTAGGGGGAGCACTGCACCATGAACTAGAAGATGAAAGGAGAGGCAGAAATAATTATGTATTCCACAATCCTGTTCACATTGCTCCCTGTACCTATGTACCAGCACAAAGAATATCAGATGCTTTCTCCCTGCAGTGAGTTCTCTTAATTTGAGATAAGGGTATTTGATAGCTCCTGTCACTGTAAAAACTGGAAGAACCTGTGCGTTCATGCCTGTGTGTGTATGTAAATCACTCATTTATATTGTTGTACATGCGCAATAGGACTGTTTTTCTCCTACTCATTAAAGAAAGACAGACAGAAAGAAAATTACCTGTTGTTCTAACATACCTTTCTCCTGCATGTGGCATCTAACCCCATATTTTTGTCTGACTGCAATTTGATGCAAACTTCTAAGCTAGGAACATCTTCCTTCCTTGTATTTATTCATATAAAGCACATTGTGCAGTCTGTAAACTTCCTGCTTTCCAGTGTATTTCCTTCTTTTCCCATTTTTACACTCTCCCCTGGAGTTACTTTCATTACATCCAATTTCCATCTGTCCACAATTTTCACAATGTGAGTCCCCCCCAAAGACCTCACTGTCACAAGTATTTGAAAAAGCTTTTACGTCATTTTACATTGCATTATATTTTAAAACAGCAAATCATGACTTCTGGCCCTTAAAGGGTTAGTAACTAAATGTGCACTGAAGGCTCACTGGGGTGGGAACAGTAAAAGCACAAAGTATTAAGTCAGAACAGTAACAGAGAAACAATGTCAGCACAAGGACAATAAACGCTGTTATTCTTAGTGCTCCAAGAATAACAGTAGTTATTGTTCTTGCTTTGTCATCATGTTGTTTTCATAATTTTGCTGGACAACAGCATAATGAGGAAGCTCTGAGGTGGCCTGTACGAAGATTTTAAATTTTTGAAATTAAGAGGGAGAGAAATGGATTTTTATTCATGTTACTTTTCCATGATGGAACAGTAAGACTGCTAAATCAAAGGGACCTAGTCAGATGTGCAAATGTTTATTTATTTATTCTTGACAGCAACACCTTCTGAATTATCGCGGCATGAAAATAGCTTTGAGGTTAGCCTCATAAAGGAATTTGGCCTCATAAAGGAATTCTTTCCCTCATATGCCTCTTCAGCCATTCATCACTCTCCTACACTTCGCCTTTTATTAAAAAGATTTTAAGACTTTGAAAAGAAGATCCTGTGCTTTAGTAATGCCCTAGGCATGTTGAATGCTGCAGAAAAAATAAAACAGCAGTTCTGCGTAGACAGTGTACCACTACTTCCCACATGAATGTTGATATTGAACAAGTAATAATGAAAAAGCTGCCTTCCACACATTCATTTTGGGTTTAACATTAGGGTTAAATGGACACTATGAATTGCTATGAAGTTTATCTATAGTGATGATAGCTGGAATTGTAAAACCTTTTTTGTCTTGTTCACAATCAGATTATACACAGTAGTGACTGCAGTGTTGACCAAAATTCACCTCATCACATAATAATGTGATGCTCGAAGTACAGTATCTTGTATGCTTTTGTATACTCTGCATACCACTGTATTACTGTGGTAGACCCAGAAGCACAGTATAGCAGCTGTAAAGGCACAGCTTAGTTTTCCCAGTGCTATTCTACAATGTTCCAACTCACATTTCAGTGATGGTTTGAACAGCTGAAAGTCAAGTGCCAGCTGTAGAAAACACCAGTTTCAGGCCTGAAAGAATAGCTCAGCAGAGTTCAGGCTTCTAATTTTCCTTAATGCCCATTTGGAAACACTGTTGTTAGCACCTGACTAGCTCCTGACATCCTTCCACAGGATTAACTCCTAGGATACCAGGGCAGATCACCAGAATAACATATCAAAATGCTTTTAAAAAGAAATACAATTGTAGAATCATAGAACAGCTCAGGTTGGAAAAGACCTTAAAGATCAAGTCCAACCACGACCTATCCATGCTATCCTAACAGTCCTATTACTATTCTAACATTCCATTACCTTTTGTTGACACAAGACATGTGGCAGCAGGGGGCAGTCTGACAAATTGATGTCTGACACTGTCATGGTTTTATGATTTTTGGTATTGGTATTCCACATCATTACAATATGTAGTGCATTAAGAGTTAAAGAGTTAATACTCCAACTCCATAGATCATTGATATTTTCCGGGTATACCTGTCTCAGAAGAGAAGAACTACATTCCCCAGAGGACTTTGCGATGCTTTGCATTTTTACGTATTTTCCGCTCAGAGGGAAAAGATAAAAACTCTTTGCGGTCACGGGACACTCTCTTTCCTTCGGGATCGACTCAGCAGTGGGTGCTCGCTGCCGTATCGCCTTCAGCGTTAGCGTAAGGCCTTCGGTTTATCGGACACTCTCTCTCTTGCTCATTTTCTTTGATTTATTAGCTCCAATTCCAATTATATTGTATTATATTGTGTTATTTTGCTTTCTGATATCTTATTTAGTAAATTAGCTTTCCTCCTCAGATCGTTGCCACTGTTTTGTTTCTAGGCCCATCTCCCTTTTTCCTTTTCCCTTTCCCCTTCCCCTTTCCTGGGACGTGGGTCTGCGGGTCCCCCACACCAATCGTCACGGAACCGGGCCGATCCAGCCGGGTAAACCGTTGACAGACACAAAAGTACATATGGAGAAAAAGTGTGTCATTGAATTCCTCCATACATAAAAAATGGCATCCTCTGACATTCATTGATGCTTACTGAATGTTTCTAGAGACAAAACAGTGGATGAGAGCACAGTGAGATGGTGTCACCTGAAGTAGGGATGGGGACATGAAAGAAAAGACAAATTCCACACACAGATGTTACATTATGAAATGAAGTGTGTTTTGATCAACTCATCCATGTGAATTGGCAAGTTACTAATAGGTAACTGCATAGTGAGCTGAATATCAGATTAAATCCATTGGAAATGATGGTGGTAACACTGGAGCATCACAAAGCTTGTGTCTAGTTAGTCTCATAAATGCTCATACAGGACCAAATAGAACACTGTTTGCATATTTTTCAGAACCTAATGAACCAATACAAAGCTGAAGGTGACAGTTGCCTGGATTGCATCGTTACTGGTGATGAGATGTGAAGTCACT
Source organism: Oreortyx pictus (assembly GCA_036925125.1). Taxonomy (NCBI): domain Eukaryota; kingdom Metazoa; phylum Chordata; class Aves; order Galliformes; family Odontophoridae; genus Oreortyx; species Oreortyx pictus. The sequence goes on along the minus strand of JAUPFR010000006.1, from coordinate 32,974,519 downwards.
ACTATAAGTCAGAGTGAAAATGACAGACTCTGGAGTGGCAACATATGAATTCCCCATTGAAGAAAAAGTTTGAGATGCAGATCTCAGAGGGTAAGGTTTTTGGGATAGGAAAGGAGTGAGATCTCTGGATTTCCTGGAAGCTGGACAAATCAACAACTCTGACTGCTGCATCATGATGCTGTCTAAGATGATTGCTCCAACTTCCAAAGTCAGGCCAGAGAAGACAGCTCAGAAGGTGGTGACACACTGGAACAGGTTGCCCAGAGAGGTTGTAGGTGCCCCATCCCTGGAGGCATTCAAGGCAAGGCTGGATGAGGCTCTGGGTAGCCTGGTGTAGAGGCTGGCAATCCTGACCGTGGCAGGGGGGTTGAAACTAGATGATCCTTGTGGTCCCTTTCAGCACAGGCCTTTCTGATTCTATTATTCTGTGATTCTATGACAACCTGTCTCTTGCAACAAAATAACGCCAGGCACAATACCAGTTTGAAGATTGTAGAGTACATTGGCAACCTTGGCTGGACCACACTCATCATACAGTACAACTTCCATCTGTTTGGGGTGATAAAAGATGGAATGCATGAGCAACCTTTTCCTAGTAATAATGCCATCATAGCAGCTGTGAAACAATGGGTCGCCTCCACTGGTACAGATTTTTACAAGTGTGGCATGCATGTTCATTCATCGAAGGCAAAAATGCACATCTAATGGAATTGACTATATTGAGAAATAGTGATTTGTAGCTGAGAATTTTCTCTATCAAACAGTGTTATTGTGCTCTTTGTATCTGTTGTGTTCCTATGGAAATAAATAGGAGGCATTACACTAAGTACAGAGCGACCTATGCACTTAACAACACCAGTTCCACTGAACAGTACAATAAACAGAATAAATGACTGGCTATTGAATATGCTTATGGCAATTCTTATTTTCCTGAAAATTCTGAAAAATAAAATGCATAGAGATTAAGTAAATTATTATGCGTTCCAGATAAAAGCTTCTCCTTTTTTTCTCTCCAGAAACCCCAAATTACTTCTACTTTCATTGTGTTTTGTGTTTTGTCTTTACCCCTTTTGATTTCTACTGCTGTGGAATCAAAGAGAGACGTGACATAGACTGAATTATATTGAGAGAACTTTACCCTCCAGAATATTTTACCTCCAGAGCTCAGCTACTTCCATCTTGGATCCTTTTTAGTAAGCAGAAAAAAGTAGAGCATAACAGCTAAAGCTATCAAGATACAGCAGAAAAAAAGAATCAAGCCAAAAAAAAACAACCAAAAACCAAACAAACCAAAACAACATCAACAACAACAAAGAAAAAAAACCCAACATGGACAACGTAGACTACAATGGTCAGAACAGAAAGAGAAAAATAGACAGCTAACAAAAAATCATTCAAATAAAATCTAATTCATTTTTTAATATGAAGAACTTAAGCTAGAACAGAATGCAGAACCTGTAGTTACACAGCACTGCCCTGAACATTCTGGTCCTTAACATTCACAAGGCATGAAAAAATCTTTGTGCAGACAACACCATTTCAAATTAAGGAATGGAGGAAATGACAATAGACATAGCTAGAGATTTCATATAAAAAGTCACTTTGCTCTTATACTGGAAATTGATGTTGAACATTTTAGAGGAATCGTGAATATGAGAGGTCATCCAGCACATGCCTTCTACAAATGATTGGTGTTTTATGCATTCATGTACAGCTGCATTACACATAAGGACACAGAAAATGCCAGCAGGTATTATTTTGGTTGATAAAATATAGTGTCTAATACATAACTAAATACAAGTAAATCATGTACGAAATGACATTCGGAGGAATGGTGAGAATGACTTGTCATGAAGTCATGCTATACCGGTGTTTATTTAAAAATCTTGAGCATTCAGCTCTATCACATGATGTTTGTCAATCTAGGATTGAAAAACATCTGTTTAAAGAAATTTTGAAGAACAAGGTCCTGCCTGCTTCTAGGCAACCGTACAGCTGCGGATTTAAGTGCCTGTGTAAGACAGCTGTTAACACAGAGTGGTCAAGCACACAGGCATTTCTACCCTTTCTATTACTGAATCATACACAGGGGTCTATATTGCCAGCAAAGGTACCAGTCAAATCTGTGACTAAGCTGTCCTATTCTAATATAATTTTAAGTTCTGAAACCTGGAGTACAAGTACTTACCTCAGGGTCTGCTGTACATATATTGGTCTATACTGTAACTTCCATGCATTTACATATTTCAATTTCTGACACCCAAGACTAACCAACAATATTTCTAAACAATGTGTCCAAAAATGCTGCCACTTTTCAATTCAGTGAAATTCAAGCATCACAAAGGCTTCCATCTTTTGCAGTCAATAACTTTCAAGTTTTTCCTTTAGACTGACAAAGTTTACTTTAGTAAAGGCTGACTGTTAGGTCATCCATTAGTTTGTGTCCTGCTCTTATGATTGACTTGGTACGGTTGGCCAAAGCATGCCAATAATCACACAAATGTAATAATTAGAGAGACAAAGGGATTTTGCAATGTTGACTCTACTAGCAAAATTAGCTGTTGGTGGTAATGGCCATAAGACATTTGCTATTCTTCCACTTCTTAAAATCAATTTGTCAAAACAAGTAGTGTATATGGTCTTAAAATGAAACCCTGAAATATATCATTGATTTCAAGCAGTCCAGACATATTAAATTACTCTGTAGCTACTTAATGTTCTTTCTGGAAAAATGAAGAAACAGGAGTCAAAAATGGTTCTTTTACTACACACCACAATGCTTTGGTGAAGAAAATGTGAAAAACATCTATTTTTGGCATGTAGCCTTCTAGCTAAGTGTGTATGGAAATGACAAAAGAACAGAATGGAGACAGAAAAGTTAATAAAAGAAAGCAAGAACAATAGTAGAGGAAAGAGAAACATTAACTGATTTTAAAAACAAAGAAATTCTGGAAAGGTTCCAAATTTTTGTGGCTTACCTCAACAGACAGTTAAGTACCACACAGTCAATCACTCACACTGGGTGGGGGAAAGAATTGCGGAAGAAAGATGAGGTAGAACTTGTGGGTTGATATATCAAAAAAATACAAACAAACAAACAAACAAACAAAAAGCAACAACAACAAAAAAAAAACCAACCAAATCACCATTTACTATACAGAGCACGAAGAGAAAAAGAAAGTAATAATAGTAATAATAATAATATATACTTACAAAACAGGTGATGAACAATACTACTGCTCACCACCTGTTGACCCATGCCCAGCCAGACCCTCATCAGTGGCTACCCACTTGCTGACTCCCCAGTGTTTCATAATTTTTTGCATGATGCCATATGATATGGGACATCCCAGTTTTGGTTAATTGCTTTGGTACTGTCACTTCAGAGTTCCTTTAGTCTCCCAGGCCCCTTTGCTGGCAGGACATGAGGAGCTAAAATATCCTTGTCTATGTGCAGCACTGCTCAGGGATAACAAAATCACAGGTGTGTTATCAACATTGCCAAAACACAGCATCATATCAGACACTATGAAGAAAAATCTATTCTGTCCCAACTGAAATCAGAACACAAACAAAGCCACTGCACAGAAAATTTTACAGATATTTGTGAGGTAAAACAGAATGTAAATTCTTCCCAAGTGCTTGCAATAATCACAATGGAATTCTTTTTCAGATATTAGGGAGCTATCTAATTAAAAGGGGATTATATCTTTCATTTTCCATTGTCTTATTTGCTTTGCAGCTCTTTTCCATCCAATCATAGAGTAGTAACCATGGACAAGAGTTATTAGAGTAGACCGTAGGCCTTTTTAGCTAACATTTTAATTCAGAATCATTACAAAGCTCCATCAGCTGGAGCTCTAGTTCTAAATAAAATAAAAATTAAATTAAATTAAATAATTCAATAGCCTTTAGCAGATTTCAACTTGAAGTGTGGATGCAGAAGCCAGAGTCTGATTTTTGACTAGGCTATCTTTAGTCAGTCAATTATAACTGTGAAAATCTTAGTGCTCTTACATGTAGAGAGTTTTCCATCATCTTTTTTTATGAATTCTCTTTCTCCACAAATTATTGTTGCTCTTTACACTTATAAAGTAAATAAAGGCAGTGACAGAGCCTTTATTTGAGGTACAGGTGCTATAGAACTAGATACTAGAGAAAAGGGGAATGAACTCACCCCTCCCAGCAACTGTGTGGGTTTAGGAATGCAGCCGCCTCTCGTTCAAACTCTGGCACACCGGAAGCAAGACAGCAAGGGGGGGGGGGGGGGGGGCAACCCGTACAGATCTGAGTGTATCTGCGCTCCTGGAAGCACCACCGAGAGGGAGAGAGGGAGGATGGGTGGATGTGGGCTCGTCTGCTCCGGTCACTCAGGTGCTCATTTACTGGCTCAGGCTGTGACCAGGCAATCCCATTGCAACAGTATTTTGTTTAATGCAGTGATCTAAAAGAGGTCATATCTGCCTTTGAACGGTTCTCCAGATGACCCTGGGAGCATTTTTTTGTCAGTGTCACTTAACGTTTCCAACCTAGGGCTGAACTACATGCTGAGTCTGATGAGTTTTTATTGCTAGTGATATCAGCGCTGCTCCCCTGCTGGGTACCAAGATCATGTATCTAAATTCCACCCCTATGGCAGTTTTCCCCTTAACTAAGCATGAGCTCGTTTGTCCCTACAGACTCTTTTAGACATATAATGCTTTCTAGATTTCACATAGAATGAAAAATCATGCCTTGGGGCCATCCTAATTTATATGCTTTATCTGAGATTGCCCCACCAGTAAAAGTCACTTTATAAAAGTGATATCGTGGCACCATATAAATGTACTCCCAATATAGTTTTTCAGATCCAGTATTCATTTACTCATCAAAACAATTTTTTGGCTCTTTTCTGTAACTCTAATTCCAGTTCTACTGTGGCAAAGATAAAAACAGCTTGCTTCTGATTTATTTTATTTGTGAGCTAAGTCCTTTAAAACTAACTTTGATACCAGCTGAAAAATTGTTTCCAGGTTGCACATAGTGATTTTTGCAGTTTGAGTACCTCAAGGGCTTTCAATGCTGTACTGATTTTCATTAGATTGTGCCAGATTTAGTAAAGCAAATAATTATTTTCCTGAAGGCATAAATATGTTTTTTAAGACTTAAAAAATGTTTACATTTTTAAAGTTCAAAAATATTTAGACCAGGTTTGGAGAGTAATCAAATACTTCTAAATGTGACGTTCCCATGGTTTATCTCTGTCCCTTTGAGCCTGGGATAAATCAAGGAATGATGCTGAGTGGGAAGAGGCAACCCTGTAGGTTGGTCTCTGGAAGCAGGAAGCACTGTTGGGTGGACATGGCTTTTTATAAGACTATTTCTGTGACGTTAATCTACTCAGATAAACTTAACATCAAGTGAGTATATTGTACAAAATATTAATTATAAAGACTGTTTGCAACATACAAATTTACTACCATGAATGACATAACCATGATTATTATAGGTATGCTGTTTCTTCTTATGAAGTTATTTTTTTCTTTCTTTAGGTGAAAACTGAAGAATTTTCAGTCCTTATTTAAACAGCAAATTCATATATCTTTATGCAGATGTTCAGATCAGGGAGAACTTCCTTTTCAGATACTGTATTTTTTATAAATCGAATACATGTAAGACAAAAGTGAGTGCAGTAAATATCGCATTCTATGCAACCTCTTACTAATACACAGGAATATTAAAATGCACATCAGTGTGATATTACTCACCACTATTATTGCTAAGAACACCCTGTGCAAAAAGATATGATTAGATTTATTTTAGCATGGATACTCAAGTGTTTTTGTTTTACTGAAAACAGGTAATTATTTTCTCTCTGTTTCATTTTTGTTTGGATTCCTACAAAAAGTTCACATTCTGAACACTTTTAGAAACTAATGTGAATCTTCAAACTAATGATTAGATGTATCAAAGATGATCTAAAGTTATTTAAACTGAACTCAAAAATTAGTATCACTGATCAACCTACAGCAATATTTATGCTATATGGCACAAAAAAAATACATACATTCAATACATTGAATGAAAACATAGATTATTTTAAGATGTATTTATTTGACTTATTTTTGTTAAGGAAAAAAAATCTTAAACAGTAACCCCTCCCTCAAATTTTCCTAGTTCAAGCTGAGCAAGTGACACTTAGTGGGAATCTTTATGCTTCACTGTAGTGATTCTGTTTCTTTGGATGGTTATCTATGTATTATTTGCATAAGTGGAATACAGTTCACCAATAAGAAAAGAATTTTGAAGCTGCCCAGATAATTAGTTAGTTCTACCTCTCAGAGGATGTTATGAAAATTAATGCATCTTCCCTCCAACCTCCCTCAAAATAATAACTTTATTTAGGCTTTATTTTCCCAATCAGAGTGAACATTTGACTTGTCTATATAATAAAAACATTGACTTACATTCATCATCCATCTGGAGACATAGATATCAACTTGACATCGCCAAGCAAGCTAGCCAAGCTTATGGTTGGTTTGTCTCACTAGAGAGTTCCACTGAATATATAACTTTTTAAATCTAGTGGTTAACCAACATAGTTATATCTGTCAATAATGGAGCAAAATGTGCATCGATTATGCTTCAAGAACATATTTTCTTTTTCTGTAAAATGTTTGAGATAAATATTTGCAGTTTCCAATTCTAGAGATGTGTGAATTGAAAATCAAAATTCACACACTATTAACAAGTGGAAAATCTGTATTCCTATCAGACACTAAATTTTCAGCAAGTGTAAATTTAAATCAGTTTAACTGTTATTATTTGGTTTGTGTGCTTTGTTTCATCCTTTATTTCTAACACAGACAGCCCTACAGTTCTTGTATTTCAGCATACCTTTGAAAAGTGCAAGCCAAAACCCCAATTATGTTTTTATCCATCAACAATTAGTATACATTTTTAACATATATTTTTTCAGGAACTGCTATACTAATCTTGCAAAAATGGTCAAAATCAAAGTAAATATCCTAGCTCTCCTGTTTTATCTAATCTGGTTATTATCATTCTGATTAGTTTTCATTCATCTGTCTCCTATTCTTTTTCTACTAATTCTGTGTATGACTTGGGTGGAATGAGAAACAAACTGAACAAAAAATCTGCTAAGAAAACCTGGTATAACTTTTTCTCAATAAATTCTTCCACAAAGATATTCCTTTTTGTTTTTTTTCCCCAAGTCTGCTTATTAGTTTTTACCACTATTCTAATTAAATACCAACACTACAGGGTACTTCTGATTCTCTTTAAATACTCAAATGTACATGCAGACAAGATTGCCCTAATATATTAACTAGCATTAGTAGTTTAGTACTTCCTTCTGGGAACGAAATATTATTCAGTTTATATTTGCAATGGGTCAGCCTAACTCTGAACTTCATAGCAGTAAGTTTTTGAGCTGTGAATGAACTAAGATAGTGATTGCCAAAGTTCTCTTTTCACACCATTGTTATGAAAGACTTTCTAGGATCTTCCAACACCCAACATCCCTATGTTTTCTTTACAGTGCATTTAATACCAGTGATGTACTAGTTCTTTGCTGTCATAGGCATAAAAAATGTATTGCAGGTTTCAAAAAAGTTGGCAAGGTGTAGTTTGTACCACTCCTTAATGGTCTTCAGTCTGTGTCACAGCTAAATGAGGAAGATTTATTGAGAGGGTAGAATGTGGAGTCTAGATGATTGATTTGCCTATTTTCTTCCTTGCAGTAAGGCACTTACTGAACAATAAATACATTTACTACGTGCACCTCTTCCCATATTTGGTGGATAAATTAATATGGTAGATAGAGGAACTAATATAACCTGTTTTTGTCCTTTTTTTTCCTTTTTATTATTTTATACTTAAAATATTTAAAATGAATATTATAGAAAAATCAGTCGCTTACGGATAAGTGGTATATAGAGAAATAATTACTTATAAGCATGAATTTGTCCCCAAATCCTATGTAAATGGAAATGGACTAAACATTCAGCGCTGATCCGAGAAACATCATTATGTATTTCTCACAAACCATTGACAAATACAGGTGGAAAAGGGTCAGTGCACTTATATTCCTAGCCTTTATTTGGACAGATGGCCAGTCACTGCAGTTGCGGAAACTTTTTTCCCCTAATTTAAAATTAATGAATTGCAAGAGATCAACCAAAATGTTTTTGTTTTTTAAATATTTCCTGGGGGAAATAAATTGCTCTCTTTTGCCTCCCTCATTCTCCAAGCAGCATTTCTGTCTCACTGTGCAGCTGCTGCTTAGAAAATTATCAAAACAAGCATTAACCTAAAAGATCCTCATTTTAAGAAAAATACTCAATAGACTGTGAAGTTTTATCAAAATTTCCACAATGAAGCCAACACCTCCTTACTTGGAAAGACTGGCAGTTTCTTCATTATTTATTTAATGCTTCAGGCCAAGTTTTGATGTAAGTGAAGTACACGAAAAAAATATCTTCCAAATTTTAAAATGTATTTATTATTTCCTGGATCAATTTTTGGATTGAAAGCGTCTGACTTTTTAAAAACATAATACTTCTCTAGCATTTTTAATTTGCATACAGATTTGTAGTCTTTCAGTCAGAACAGTTAGCTCAGAAAGTCTATTCTCAGAACTATGCTGACCTCACTGATGATGTAATCACAGATGCTTTTGACAAATAATATGAGACAGTCATAAATAAATTAGTCTTGCTGGCTGGGAATTAGGGAGAAACAGACAGAAATGTTTATTGGAATGGAAATAATGAACCTGGAAAAGAGTGAAGTTTATAGGAGAATACTACAAACAGTGAAGAAAGAAAACACCAAAACCAAATGATTTACCCAAACAAAATTCTTGAATTTCAGCACTTTAGAAATTCATTAAAATGTGGATATGAACATATGGATTTGTTTCAGAGAAGTCATTTTAAATAAGCTCTAGCAGTAACTATTAAGCACAATCCTTATCAGTCATCAGTTTTGCATACTTACTGGTACTATCTACAAGTGAAATTTCGCTACAAGTGAATTTAGCTGGAATTCAAAAAATTCACTTCATTTTGAATAAAACACTTTTCTCACTTTGCCTTTCAATTCGAGAAAGCATGACTTTGAAATCTGTGATACATGGCACCATGGTAGGTGTGGAGTGCATGAAACATTTTTGTTTACTGGATAGGTAATTGCAAGAGAACACACGCAGGACTGTTAAACATCTGTGTAATATCATCTTCTCTGAGTATACAAAACAAAGCACAAGCATTCAAGACGTGGCACAGTGCTGGCTCTGAAGAAATTTTTATGCTAAGTAAAATTTCTCTTCTTTTACTGGCATTAAAAATAATGAATTTAAGGCCTTACTGTCTATCTGCTGAACTGATGGAAACAGCTGGTCCACAGGCTGAGCTTTTTGATGCAAAAGGGAACATCATCTTCACTATGTCCTCAGGATAACATCATCTGTTAGATATAAAAAAAAAAAAAATAATTGAAGAGGATGAGAACAACAGTCAGAAATCTAAAAGTTATGATTTGGCAAATAATACAGAAACAGGAACAAAATGCTTCTAAGCTGGTAGAGAAACAGTTAATATGAACTAGTGAGCTCAGCCTGAACTCAGTGCATTGACACAGCTGCAGACTGTGAGAATAATGATGAAACTAAGTAACAGTAGCTTCTAGCTGTGATAACTTTGGGGTGGAAGTAGATTTTGTGAGATATCTCTGTACATTGCTGCTAGCTGAGTAAGCACCATGGAGGTATTTTCAGAAAGGGCTAGAAATTCCTGTTATGCAGAGGGCAGAAATACACATTTATTTGTCCTTTATTTTTAATCAGAAATTAGAATTTCTGTGACAGTCTCACTTTTGTGTAGGACAAACAAATAATTATTTGAGACCCATATTTTGATATGAAATTTGGTGGAGAGATGTTAATTGAGAAAGGTTAATTTCTTGCTACTTAGATGAGAGATTGAGTCCTAGAAGAAGTAGAAATTTGCAAGGTGTATTATAGTCTTGTACGAATATAGCAATACTATATTTAGTATATTTGCCTAACAAGGAATGGAATTTGCATGGTTTCTAACTGGGCATTTACCAGCCTGTGCTGGTGTTTCATCTGTGCTGACTGGGTGCATTCAGGCTGTATGAGACTCTCAAGAATTTTAGGTAAAAGCTCTGCTTTTGAGCTAGTACCAGTTAATTTTTATGCCTTCAGACTGCTAAATAGAATCTGGTGGTGGATACTTCTGTGTTTTGCGATTTTTTTTCATAATGAAAAGTAATAATCAGAAGTCAGCTTCTAATAAACTGTAAATTGAAATTGTTGACTACGTAATATTATGATGTTTATAATATTTCTTTGGATACTTCCCTTATTAGAAACAAAAATTGTAAGAAGGATCCTTCTGCATCAGAGTGGACAGAGAACTACAACATTGTACCTCTCTTAGAGATTTACTTCCCAGTTGTCCTAAACTACACATCTTACAATGTTACTCTAGCTGATCCTTGTCTTTTCATGGTCACAGGAAGTAATGCTAGCATAAAAACAAGAGGGCGTTTGGCCTTCATAAGGCAGATAAACCGTGTAGACATTCCCCCTTTTTTCTGGCAATCATCTCCTTTAATGTAGTGTCCCAAGCACTCAGAAAATTTTTGGTAATGAGAATTTACAAAGGACCTTGACGAACAACATTGGACAATTACAGTAATATTTTAGCCATCACTGTCCATCTTATAGTCCCTGTGTAGTGGAAATGCTAAGTCATAGCTTGAAACAGTGTATCTACAGCTGCTGTTTTTGGTCTTATCCTCACTTGCTGCAGCCTAAGAGTTTGCCACCTCGCTATTAAGGCTGTACTTTCCACCACGTTTTTGTGTTACACCTTGAAACTATTTAATCTCTGTTGAAGATGGAGAATATCTATTACTGCTCAGCCCTTCATCTTTTCTTTCTCTCATTTATAGTGACTTCTACAGCAGCATTATTTTTCAACGTGGAAATGCAAACATTGATCCTAATTGTAGGTAGTTTTGCAGATTAAAGCACAAGAGGCTTGAGTTTTGATCATTATGCTCAAAGAGTTATGTGCATTTTTCTTACTCACCCATCACACACATCAGTGCTGACTGTGGCATGAAATACTCTGTTGTAGGGACTGACAACCCCATTCTTTGGTCTGATGAGACCAGACTATGCAGGCTGTTGCTGCTGTTTTCACTAGAGATAGACTGTGCTACTGTACTGAAGCTCATATCACTTCTAATAACTGTGTGCAAGGTTTCCAAGCGATGAGGCTTCTTGAAATTTTAACTATGAAGGTACACTATCTTGGGAACTAAGCTAGTTCTTGGGAATTGGCTTTTCCTAACCTAGAGTTTGTGAAGTATTTTTCATCCAGAAGAACAAGAGTTTTCACATCAGAAATTATTTGCATATAGTTGACAATATATTTTGCTTCCACTGTTGTTGTCTTAGTGAGGAAACTACAAAAGTTTGAGGGGTTTTTTTTTTGTTTGTTTTGTTTTTTTGTCTTCTAACTTATTAAGGTCAGTAACACATATACTGAGCTTGAAAACTATACTTCAAATCTAATCCTAAAAAGTTTCAGGCTGCAGAACTAATCCTACCTGTCTGTATTTCCTCCTGTCTATATCTTGATTCTGTCCTACAATTCTTGACAATTTCTCTTCATGCTGTTTGTTTTCAGCTCTTGGTGGAAAATATCAGTGAAAAGGAGAACGTGCTATTGGTTTGGAAACTAATAACATCAAGCAGTGTGTTTCCAACACCACCATTCCACCCCAGTGTCTCAAGTATTAGCACAATCTTTCCATCACCGCACCCTTGTCTCAATCATTAGTATTTTTGTTCTGGTTTATTAATGTACTGGTACTGTGTTCTCTGCTAGATTGCCTTCCATGCCTGTTTTTTCTGTCCTTAACTTCCTTTTTAATTCCAGGATCATTCATTGGTTTAATTTCATTTTTATTCAGGCCAGGGGTACAAATTGATACACTGATTGAGGGTATTCCCACAGTTTCTAATAAACAGCTTATCCACTGTTATTTCAGTGGGTTTCAGTTTCACTGTTTAATGGCTTTACCCTCTGTGTGTTAATCCTGAAAAACTTCTTTAGTTTAATTCAATCCTGTCAGGAAAAATGTTGAAAACTACTATTCCTCTTCCTCCAGGTAGGATTATTTCCACCACTGTTTCGTATAGTTGTTCAAATATATGGTCTGTTTTTCTATTTACAGTACCAGTGCATAGTAACATATCCTGAAGTCAACAGCATGATATATATGTATATGTATTCTATGATATTGTGTGGTAGCCAATGGGAAAATACTTTGTGACTGAAGAGGCATTATGCATGCATGTTCTCCTTTCATTTTCAGTAAAAGGTTGCTTCACCAATATCATCATCATAGCTTACAATATCTGGGATTTTCATTTAATTTTTTTGCACATACAAAGCTGGCCTGTATCTGCTGCCTATGATTTTCAGAATTTCTCTTAGGGTTCTTTAGGTAGTGATCCTGTGCTCAATAACAAAGGAAAGCAGGAAAGTAAAAGTTTCTTGTTTTCTTCAAAGAATGTCAGTTGAAGGAACTGCATCTTGATTATCACATATGTTTAAAAAAATATATAGAAGTTTGTCTTGTGTTAAGATTATGTCTTATAAGGTTAATGTTATATTTGAAATGCTTATTCATTTTATTTACTATTTTTAAAAGTTATGCTTCCTTCACTTTTTATTCTTGAATGTGCTAGTGTTGATGGTTTAAGAGACAATACAAATAACATCTTAGAGTAATCTCAGCCAGAAAATACGCTATAGCCTGAAAAATAAAGTCAAGAGAAGCAAAAACAATCTTCAGAGAAAAATAATTATTTAAATGGATGATAAAAAGAAAAACAAAATCAATTTCCTCTGCAGAAGATAAGGAACTGCATGAAAAACAAAAGAGTTACATAATATGGCAAAATGCCTTGCTGCCCATAGGAGATGCAAGCAATGTATAATAGGGGAGAAAGATTATAAAGCTACAAGTACAATCAAAGCAGGAAAATAAAAGAATGTTCCAGTATATTTTATGATATGAACTTGGGACATGAAAAATACATGAAAGGAAATAATTTTTAAGGGATAATGTTGAAATGTCAAATAACACTGGAAAAGTCTGGGAAAAAAAAAAAAAAACATGAATGCATTTATGTGTAAACCTGTGCAGGAACACGTTTTTCTGCCCCAAAAGTCCATGCTATGGTGAAGGGTAACAGGCATCTGGTTTTGTTTTAAAGTTTCGATAGTTGCAAATGAAAGGAAATTAATATGTCAGGTTCCTTTGGAACTCCTTGTGTATTTGGACTATTGGATACAAATTGTATTTCACAATAATTAGCCTAATTAGTGTGTTATATAGAAACCTTTGATTATTTTCCTTTTCACAGATTGTTATCAGTCTTTTTTTCTGTAAATGCTGAAGAAAATCAAAATGATTACTGGTAGTGTGCTTACACTTGAAGCTTCAGATGCAAATGCTGTGTTGATCTCTTAATGCGTAAACTAATATATAGGTCACTCTGAAAATAATACCTCCTATATAGTTTCATGGAGATTACAACAGATATAAAGAGTATGATAGCACTATTTGATGGAGGAAAATCTTAGCTACAAAACATTATTTTCAACATAGTTGCTGCCATTAGCAACACATTTTTAGCAGTAATGAATAAGAGCTTAAATGCCCCGCTCATAGAAATCTGCATTGCTGTCCAGAACGTAGATTATTTGTCATGTTTGTGTTGCTACTGTTGAAGCACACCACCTCCCTGTGCTCACATTCACTGTTTGGTCCCTACAAATGTTAGCGCTCGCTTTTAGCAGTTTTGCAAAGGTCCAGAGGAGTTAACTGAGTTATGTGCAAATATTTAAAAAAAAACAAATGTAATGATTCATCCATTTCAGACAGTAATTTGTAAATATTGACTAAGGTATGATATTAATGTAAGTATGTTAGTAACTTAAATTTTAGGAACAATACATCATTAATGCTTCTTAGCTTTGTTATCACTGTCAGTATCTGTAGAAGTTTCTAAATCAGGAAGGCAGACTTTGCAAATAATATTTTAATTCTCATAATATTTTAAAACCATTTTAAATAGTATGTGTTGCCGTAACAGTTTTATTTATGTATAATATATAAATAATTAACTTTTATTTTAGACAACTTGTGTGTAAAACTATAATAAAAGAATACTAAACAAAAGCAGTCAAAAGTTAGGAAATGTTGAAGATATACTTGTCAGTACAACCTTTTCTATGACCCCCTGTATAACTGAACTGCATGGTTTTGTGATTATGCGATCATATTCTCCCACCATAACCTTTTTTTTTGTTTTCTGAGGATGAATTGAAAATATTTGTCCAGTCTCCAGGTGCACTCACAACTTTGTCCCTGCCTTCTCCTCAGGACTCCCCCTCTCCCTGCCCAGTGCCCTGGACCCCATTTCATGCTTTGAGACCTTCAATCCCTGTCCCAGTGAGGCTTGAGCTGGGCTGGTGTCCAGCACTCCATAACCCAGCTTTGCCCAACTCTGGGTATGCTGAGCCAGGCCCTATCTCTGCTGTCCTGGGAGGCTCTTCATATCCTGGCCTGAGGCACACAGAGATGCAGGACCATGCAGCAACTTGACGATATTTAATAAAGAAGTCTTGTTTCCTCTGTGAAAGAAGCTGGTATCATACGATAAATATGTTACATTAGGAAAAAATATAAAATTTGCCATCAGATTAAGGAAATTGAACAGAATACTAGATAAATTTTTATTTTATTGTTATTTTATTATGCCATTGAATTCTTTTTGAGGTGTTGGAGGATAGAAGAAAAATGCTGTATATTTCCCTCAAAGACATTGTTTCAAATTATTATTTGCTGTAAAGTTATACTGGGGGGCAGGTGGTATGAACAGAGAGCTAGCGAGCCTCTCTTTCTAGAGTGTAAGTGCATTAAGGATTTTTAATGAGTGTTGATGAGTGACTATGTACAGTTCAGCTGCTGGAACAGCCCTTGTGTAGGTCTAGAATACATCAGCTAATAAACTTTTCGAGAATCCCACTGTTCACAAGTGTGACTACTCTGCAGGCTGTCCCCTGTGGGCATCTACAGACAGCCGTATGTGCTGGAGACAGGCATGAGGACTCTGCCAGCTGGCCTCAGTGCCTGGCCACGTTTAGTTAACTTGCACAGACACAGCCTTAGGCCTTCTGCAGTATGAAGGTCAATTGCATAGGAAAAGTTGGGATAGTTGCCTAAGCTAGACATAAGTCAATGCTCATCCATGCAGGTCTCCTGCCACCTTTGCTTGATTTCTTACTCTGGGAGGATGCACCTATTCTTCCCTACTGCAGGGAAGAAGTGGTGCTTGAATGTCAGTGAACTTTCTTGGGCTCCCTTATCTCCCAATGCTCTAACCCATAGGATGCCTCTGAGCAGATCCTTGAAGACTTCAAAGGGGTTCTCCTGAAGTACAGGGTTACAATCCTACTTATTGCCTTGTTTCTTCCATGTAGGATCCTGAACTATGCTATCTCATGGTTGCTGCATCCAAGGCTGCCCCCAGCCTTCACATTTCCAATCTGTTCTTACTTGTTTCTAAGAAGATTCAGCAGCAGCACTCTCTGATTCCTTCACCACCTTAGTCAGAAAGTTATCTTCCATGTGCTGCAGGAAACTTCTGAACTGTGTCTGCCTATCACTGTTGCTTTTCCAGCCAATATCAGAGTGGCTGGAGTCCCCCCATGAGACCTAGTAGCTGTGATTGTAAGGATAATTTCAGCTGTCTGTATAGGAATTCATTAACTTCCCTATCTTCATCAGGCAGCCTGTAGTAAACATCCACAACTATGTCATCCATTTTAGCCTGCCCCTTAGTTCTCACTCAGGAGCTCTCTACTCTTCCATCATATATCCCTAGGTGGAGCTTGATACATTCCTGTTCTCTCACATTAACAGCAGTTTCACTGCCTTGCCTTGTTGGACTGTCTTTCATAAAAAGTACATAGCCACCCATTACAATGTTCAACCCCTACTGTGTCTCCTTGACCACAATAAGATCATGGCCCTGTGACAGAACAGATTCCTAGTTCTTATTTATTCCCTATGATGTGTGCATTGTTATACAGATGTTTCAGGGAATAAAAGGGTGCCAAGGATGCGGGTTTGTTTAGAAGGATTAAAAAGAATCTCCCATAATGATACACAGCTGTGAGGTAGCTGGCTGTCAAAATGTTTCCAGACAGGTTCAGCCTGGTTCTGTGACTAAATGGGGCAGAGGGACCTGGAGACCACTGCGCTGAAAAGGATGAAAAGAGGAAAAAGGTAGAGAGATGGGCCTAAAAACAAAACATCGGCAATGTAGTAAGTGAGGTTTAAGCTTTAATTAGGTAGATTTAGGCTAGATATAAGGAAAAAGCCTTTTACAGTGAGGGTGGTGAGGCACTGAGACAGGTTGCCTAGTGATGTGGTGGATGCCCTGTCCCTGGCGACTTTCAAGGCTAGACTGGATCAAGCCCTGGGCAATCTGATCTAGCTGAGCATGTCCCTGTTCATTGCGGGGGAGCTGAACTAGATAAACTTTATTAGGTTTCTTCCAACTCTAAGGATTCTGTGATTCTATGATTCAAGTAGACTTTTATAAATAAAGGAAAGATAGGCTTTAGAAATCTGTTAGAATCTCTTAAGACATCAGCAAATAAATGACTGAAGGAAACTCAACAGATACAGTTTAGTTAAATTACTAAAGCTTTTGATGTTCTCATCCTGAAAGGACAAAAGTTGTTCCCAAGATAACATAGAAAGTCCTCTTATGTAGTAATACCTGTAGAACAGATAGAAAATAAAAGACAGGAGTAAATTATTACTTCTCACATTGGATGCTGTTTTCTGCTGTGATACCTGTTCAGTATAAATGGCCAGTGAAAGGTAATGAATAATACTGTGACAAGGTCTGCTGATCATTTGTATTGCTCTGAATAAAATGGTGTCATAATTGATGGTAAAATAATGGGAAAGTCTTTCACAGAGCTAAATAACAAAATGATAAAATGACAGATGAAATTCAATGACAATAAATACTATCTAATGCACATGAAAAAAACAGCCCTAACTAAAAAGTCAGATGAGCTATGATTTGGTTATTACTGCTTAGGAAACATTTTGATTTCATTATATCTCCATCAAAATATTATCTCAGTGCTCAACAGCAGTGAGAAAATAGAATGCATGAAGCCTAAAGAAATGATTAGAGGACAAAACAACAGTGTTATCTGAAAAACTGTGATGTAGCTATATCTTAAATACTGCATGAAGTTCTGTTTCTACACAACTGAGAAATAGTACTGTCTCAGTGTTAGATGAGAAAAGTGGCAAGAAAGCTTCTGTTTTGGAAAAATATAAAATTACTGCCTAGATTCATTGAATAATGATTGGATGACATTCCATTTAATTTTTGAGAAGGTATTTTAGAAACATTGGAGAAAATAATTTTGTCAGATGCATAATATAAAACTGTAAAATTCAAAGCCACAGGATACAGTTGTGTAGAGAAAAATAAATAGTTTTTAAAAGTGATCAAATAAATTCACGTAATACATACCCACTAAAGCCTGTTAAACATTAAAATAGTGATGTCATTTCAGCACAGAAATTCTCTTAATTCTAAGACAGATATTTGTCTCCCTGAACAATTCTAATCATAAAATAAAACACTAGTTATATCTTTTTATACTGAGATATAGGCTTTGATATATAAATGTTTAATAAATAGTTTATAATAATTATTATAAGTAATGTATAAATATACTTGCTTGGATTCTACTGCTATTGTGCCTCCTTCTGATCTCCATCCTGAAGGAGTCAGTCCCCACCTCTCATATTCTGTGGTTAAATCCTGCCTTTTTTAGTCTGGCTATAGGATCCTATCTCATTTTGGAAGTTTTAAAGTAGTATCCCTTTTCTGATGAATGGAGACAATGTTTTTGCCTATTTATAGGAGCTGAGAGATTTTTATTCTGAATAGACTGTATGCGGACAGGGAAAAAGTTACAGACATAGTCCAAAATAGTTATATAAGTGTGAAGATAAACTGGAAAAGTTCATCCTGAAATGCATATTGAAGTCACAAGATATAACAAAGAAGTAACGCAAGGAAGTAATATTTTGCAATATATTTTGACACAAATACATTACTTTTACTTTATATGGAACAACAAACTCAGAGCAATCACTTGACAGTTTCTTGCCTAAAACAATAAATGATTTTCCTGTTTTCCTTTCCTGTTAATTTGTCCGTACTGAAGTAGGTTTTCCTCAGTAATTTCCCTTTCTATATATTCACTTCTATTTCACAAGTTCCATACTCAGTTTTCAAATGAAAATAATAATTAAAAAATCCATAATCATATTGGCCTAACTGATTAGTCCAGGTACGTATGATAGAGTTCACACTCGAGCAAAACATAAGCATGTTCACTATTTTATGTATAGGAATTTTTGCTTCAGTCTCAATATGTATTCCAAAGAATTTCTGACTTTCTGCCCATCTATATTTTAGTAAGGCATGACATTTCTGGCAGTAAATCCGGAGTGTTTTTTAAACTCTCATTTAATTAATTCTTAGAATTGAAACTATCTGGTAACTAACACTGCTCTAACTTTAGAGTACTGTCTCCAGTAACATCTGTTCTAGGCTTCCTGCTTGTGTTAAATGTCTCCTTTACTCATCTTTCCTATGTATTGCATATTCACGCTGAGAGATTGTAAGTTTTCTTTGAAAATTTATGTAAAAACTCTCAGTGGTAGTGAATGTTGTAAAGGAAATAATGTTTCATATATTCTAAATGTAAAGAACAATATGTCAAGCAGCCTAAGAGTAAACCTGGCTGTTAGATTTTTAAAGAATGTAGACTGTAAAATTCTTGAATTTTAAAGTTGTTTTTTTTTTTTAATAAGAATATTTCTTGTCATCTAGTTTGTGCACTGCTTATACTTTTGTAGATGTGGTTAAAACCAATACTAAATGATGATGTGAGCACAAGATCTTAAGAGACATAGTGACATTAAATTGAAATAGAAGGAAAATGGAACAAAGACCCAGAGAAAACTTTCACATTTTAGCCACAGAAGACTAAAACTGAGTATGCTAAAGTTGGGAGTAAAAGACTAGTGTCCAAACATCAGATTAGGGCATGTAAAGAGCAGAGAATGTAGATGGTCTAAGGGAGAAATACTTCAGAGGGTCATGGCAAGGGCAATTATTTGCCAAGGCAAATTATCTCTCAGAATCATTAGATACACACTCACCAATAAAGATTCTCTTATCTATTATACCAGCTATAGTTGCCAGGCTGCCACAGTTCATTTTAGCTTAAGGACTGTTTAAGTATGTGTCTATTGTAAACTAGCTGTGGGCTTTAAAACTGGAGTGAAATCAATGTTCTTTATAGCCTTGTTATTAAGATTCAAAGTTTCTGCAACAATGAAAAATGTTTTAGAAAAGCAGAATTAAATTTAATAATCAGACTATTAACCACGGATATTCACTGCACATTGCATAGAGACAAATTAAAAAGACTACAATAGTTTCCAGAAAACATCTGTTAAACAATGTCAAATTGGTTATAAAGAAAATTGAGCTCCCTTTGCTAAGTTTAATGCATATGTACGCAGCTATAAAAGAGCTATCAAAGACAAATTTCCATTTGTTGTTGATTCAGAAATGTTATCACAGGGAATCCTTAATATCCTTAATTTTCTGCCAAGTATTCCTTTTTTGTTAATTGATGGAATATTTCAGTTGATTTCCAGCTTTCCTTCTAGAAGCAGAGGTGCACATTTATCCTCTACTGCTAGAAGGAAAAGATATGTTGTCAGGTTTCTTTTGCATGATTTCCAGTAATGAAAAAGATAAAAATAGCAAATTGTGAAAAAGTATGTCTTTTTTCTTTACACCCATTCTTTGAAAATACTGATGATTCCAAAGTTAAGATTCCCTGTGAATGAGTCGCACCCTGTTTTTCAATCCAATCGTTTCATACTAAGCCAATAGAAAAATTTCACTTAATTTTATTGAATTTTCATCTCTTTAAAATATGCTTTAGATGAGACTTTTATGTTCAAGTGCTTTCACTCCTCAAAATATCTGCTGTGCCTATGTCAGCGGTTAGTGCATACCTGTGAGAAGATATCCATAGAGTGAAGGTTGATTCTGACATTTACATTTCATAAGGTTCTGCTCTGATCAGTTCTACTCTGGTCATGGTGACCAAGTGCCCACTAGCAGTTGCAGGGCTTTTAAATTTAGTTTTTATCATAGTTTTATGACATTTTGTTAACCGGTAATCACATCATAACATCATGTGGGCGTTAATCATTGGGAGTTAGAGTTAATGCTCCAAGTCCATGGACTGCTGAATTTCTGGGTAGCTGGCTCTCAGAAGAGAACTACATACCCCAGGGTATGTAGTATTAGTATGCTAGTATATTAGTATTAGTATATTAGTATTCCCATTTTCCACTCAGAGGAAAAGATAAAATTGCATGCCAGCAGTGGGAGCTTCCTAACCACCTTGCCTTCGACTTTAGAGTAAGGTCTTCAGTTTCTGACACTCTCTCTTTCACTTTCTTTGATTTATTAGCTTCAACTCCAAGTACATTGTATTACGTTGTGTTATTTTGCATGCTGATATATTATTTAGTAAATTAGTTTCCCTCCTCAGATCATTGCCACTGCTTTGGTTTTAGGTCCAACTCCCCACCCTCTCTCTTCTCCCCCTTCCCTTTGATCGGTTGTGGGTCTGGGGTCTCCCACCCCATTAGTCATGGAACCGGGTCAAACTAGCCCATAAACTGTTGACAGTTTTATACAAAGTAAGTACAGTTGGTAGCCTCTAAGACCTGCCTGCACTGTGAACTGAAAAGGAGAGAGAACGATCAGGATAGTGAACTCAGAAGCATGTTCCACATCCAGACTAAAACACAAACACAGAAACCCAGTATGACTAGTTATTATGAATTAAATGCTATTAGCTAATATCAAAATGAGCTCTTTCCACTATTTCTTATGAAAATAAAATGCATATAATCTAAATCCTATAGGCTAATATTTGGCTAACAAGTTCTTATTGAAAACAAAAATGTTAATTAAAATAAAGACCCTCATACAAAAACTGTATTTGCATATCATGCAAGAGAAACCCAGTTAAATAGAATTCATTTCTATCATACAAATTGTATTGTGAAAAGTAAACAAATCAACTTTGAAATTACAACTGCATTTCAAAACTACACACACAAAAAAAAGTCACTGAAAGTAGTAATTAAGAGTGAAAGCCCATTGACAGAAATGGAAAAGATTTAAAGTTCTAATATCATTATCAAATGCAAGAAAAGTCAGTCACGACAAAGAAGTAAGATTAATGTGGCTGCAAACTTTTTACAATGTTTTTTTCCTTTTCTATCTTTACTAAATGGACATAGGCTGAAACTTTCAGGGAAAAACAATAAATATATTTTTATTAAGAGAATATTATGACATTAATATTATGAATATACAGGTTGCAGTTTGGCAATGACAGAATTTGGCTTTTCTGATGTTTTTTTGTTGTTATTTTCATTTGTTTTATGTTTGTTTGTTTGTTTGTTGTTTTGCTTCTTTTGGTGCATTGCAGAGTTAGGCCTTTAGTTAACTACAACACTAAGGTCTATAGGGAGGTAGTATATTAGGTGTGACAAACATAAAATGTGTCTTCTAACATGCATTGAACAACATAGATATTTCTGTACATATCCTGGGAAGTTTCCTTCCTTGTCCTTGTGACCTGTGAGCTACATGAAGTATCTCCATTACTTTTTATTGGCATAAAAATAAGATTTATGTCAATATAAGTATCAATGAGAAGGAGGTCAGATCTTGGTATAAGTAGCACAATATTATTCCAGAAAAAAGACTTGTTATATATGTGATAAAGTATTTTTCAATATCATTAAAGGTGAAAATGCCAACTTTCATTATAACTTTCATGATAACATTTGCTTAGTTCTACCACCAGGAAAAATCTGCTGTCTTTGGACTGTACTCACTGCTCTACTTGTAATAAGGTTAATTTTAGAATTCAACCAAGGTGAACTAAAATAATAAGAAAAAGCGTCTCTGCAGGTTGGTATCTCCAAAAGTACTGCCACCTTTTTATTTACATGGAAACTACAACAGATCCAAAATGCACAATAACACTATTTGATAGAAAAAAATTCTCAGCTACAAAACAATGTTTTTCACCGTAGTCAACACCACTAACTATACATTTTTGCCAGTGATGAACAAAAACTTCCATGCTGCTCTTGTAAAATCTGCATGACAATCTTGGAACATGTCTCTCATGTCACTGTTGCCACCATTTACACAAACCACCAACCAGCTCACTGTGCTAACATCCATTATTTTGTCTCCAGAAATGTTCAGCAAATGTTAATGAATGTCAGTGGGAGTAATTTTTTCATACACACTTCAATGTCAAACTGCACCTCAGCTGCCATCTCTTGTGCAGTAACAAAATGTAATGAAATATTGACGAGAAGGTTCAGTCTCAACTGTCCTACCATCACCATCTTCCTCTGGTGCCAGGGGCCAACATCATAAAACTTGGGGCAGTACTTTTGGAGAAGTTCATATATTGTACAGTTTAATCAAACAAATGTCTTGGAAATCTTTTTCTTATTTGTCACCACCTTTCTGTTGGCTTGTCATGCTTTGAAGCCAAGGGTCATATTGTGCTAATTGCAGATTGCATAGTATACCTAAAAAATTATAATACCATTGCTTTATAGCAACACTACATATTCTCTTATAGGAGAATAAAGGAAGTATCCTAAGGAAATGTTTTTTAATCTGTCTAGTTTATGTATACATTTAGATTCTGAAAAACAAAATATTTGAAGAGGTAAAGACAAATGAAATCAAAAGAGCATATATTAAAATATACTAAAATGTGATTGAGATGCTGGAATTTGAAAATATGAAAAAAAAGTGTATACAATGTGTTTTATGAAAAAGCAGAAAGAGATTTTGCTCTCATTTAAGCTAGAAAGTGTTTCCATTTTTTTTCCCCATAAATGGCTGTTGCATTAGAACAGTGTGACCTTGTTAGATTTCCTTTATTTTTTTCTCTGGTCAAATGCTGATAAGCCTTCTTGGCCAGCAGTGATTTTAACTGGAATGACAGTGTAAAATAACAGGATGAAACATGTCCATAGAAGTTATTGCTGTCAGTGGCAAGAATCTATCACTTTGGAGCAAACTTCTGTATAAAAGTGAAACTATAATACAGTGGAACAGAAAATAAATTGTGGATGCAGGTCATGAATTCAGTCATAAGAAGACAGGCATAAACAATAATGATTTTTTTATTTTTTAATTTCTTATTGTTTTTATCTTTCTTGTGTCCCTCTTTGTCTATTTTTTTTCCATATTATAAACCTGCTGAAGCAAAGCTAGTATTAATAAATGATAAAAGGAAAAATTTTGCTGTAATTCTATGTATTTTAATAGCATAATTATAACATACTAAGTAAATTAAACTCTGTAATTATCTTCTAAATTTTCCCATTTGATGTAAAGATACTGTTTATCTATAATTTATCTTCAAAATAAAATTTTTAATCAAACTGATTTCAAGAAGAAGTGTTTATACTTTATTTCTTGTAATCTCTAGGGTACAAAACCTGATGAAGTTATTAGGTTTTATTGATTCTGTTCCACTGATATGAGTTTATCATGTTGTATGAATAGGTTATCCTCCTGCAATATGTTCCAGTGGAACAGTAAAAAAAGAGGACAATTGCAATTCAGTGTTGCATTAAATAGCCTATATTATGGAGTATATTTTTCCCCAGTAAGTTTAATAGTAAATAAAAAGTGGGAGGTATTCATAGAGTTTGTAGAACTCTAGTTTAACTACCTATATTATAAGATAGATTCCATGGCCTTTCTCCACAGACTGTTGAGGAAGTCCTTCAGAAGACAATTGAGTGCATGAATAGGCTCTCAGTCTTACTGTAGAGAAAGCACCAATTTGCCACATAAAAGGGGTGCAGTGATATTTTAACTTTTCTTTCTGATAGATACAATGAATAGCTCCCCATTTTTAATTAGGGAGCTATGTATTTACCTTTCTCTACTTCTCAATTTATTAGATTTTGCTGGTCATGGAAAATACAGATGTTGTTAGGTCATGTTGCCAGAGCCTCTCTTTCCACATTGCTCTGGGAGAATTTTGTGACGCTGCTATTCTGCGAGAATAGCAGATATGTTAATTTCAGCAACCTTTATGTTTCATGCAGAAGAAAACCAGAGACATGCAAATTTTTGCTTGGTTACTTCTATTTCAGTTTTTGGAAATGGTGGTCATGAGTTGATAATTTGATCAGTTATAGTAGACATCTTTTCCAACTGTAATGTTTCTATGATTTTATGAATTTAAAGTGTGTGATATTATACTGCAGTCTGAATACTATTACTAGTAGGGGTGGAAATGCAAGAAACAAACAAACATACACACATGCAAAAAACAAAACAAAAAACAATACTCCAACTGTTAGCTGATACTTTACAAGTTCTGTCCTATTTTGGATTAATTCTACATATTTTTTCAGCTTCATAAAAATGCACCACCTAAACTAAGCCTGTGTGTGTGTGTACCTTTTTGAAAATGTGACAAACTGTACTATGGCATATTCCCTGTAAGAAAAAACAGCAGTCTCAGAACCAAGTACTATACTTATTAAACTAAAGAAAAGACTTTCCATTAAGGAAGAAATAAAGATGTAATATTAATTTCATAGTCTGGGTTTTGATTCTCCTGTTGCCCTCTAGTTCTTGTTACCTGCTAACACCTCTATAATGAAATTAGTAAAGGAAATCAAATGCCCCTGCTGAATGAGTAGGTTTTTATGCTCCACTTGACAGGAGTAGATGTCTGCAGTATCTTTATATTCATTTTTCCATTTCTGAAGAAAAAAAGTAACTGATTTCTTATACCTAGGATCAAGGTATCACTGCAATTCACAATGTGATTGCCATAGCTACCAGTTATCTACTAAGGACTGTTGTTCATTCCCTAGAATAACCTTAGAAAACAAACATAACTACGAAAATATTTAATTCTGAGGGAATTCATTTCTTAACAAGTAGAAAATTTTCATTATTTAAGAGAATGATATGTAAGTTTCCAAAGAACTAAGAATCAAGATGCGTTGATGTCAAGTAGCCATCTGACGTTTAAAAATAAAACTGCCTGAATGAACAAAATTGCAGCACTTGAAAGACATTATTATTATTAATTACTACTATTCTATTTTACATTGTAGATCTCTGAGGAATAACTTAATAGAGTTAGTCACATAACAGCAAACAGCATAACCTCATCCCAATAGTTCCCCGAATCTGCTTTGGATAACAGTTAGCTGTTACAGTGATAAGATCATGAGAAAAAAGAATAAAATAAAATGTTGAGCACCATGTCTTGAATAAATTACAATATAGAATCATTACAGAAAATGATAGATGTTGTCTAGAAAGGACACACAAAAATACATTAAAAAGGTGTACAGTAATTCAGAGGCTGAATTTACTTTTAGTTTCATTTATGAATAAATTTCTGCAGCCCTTTGAAACAGAATTGTGGTGAGAATGAGGAGAAATATGAAATTCCAAAACCAGAAGTGAAAAACAAAACAAAACAAAAACAAACAAACAGAAAAATATTTTTTCAAGGACTAAGATACTATAATTTTATTGTTTCTTTCTGATGTTCTTTACTTTCTCAAGATGCTGATTTTTTATTAGACTAAAGATTAGTGCAGTTTGGTTGTAAATTGGCAAACTTGTGAGTCACAGAGATTTTAAAGATGTAGAACAGTGACTCTAAGACTTAAATGCTTGGGTTTTTTTCTTGTTTGAGTGATTGCTTGCTTGGTTGTATATTTGTCAATTCTGTTAGCTATTTGTTGTTTGTTTGTGTAATTCAGTAGGATTGTTTTCTAACCCAAGTCCAATGTTCTATATCTTATTTTTTCATTTTCTCTTCATTCCCTTCAAAATATACAACACAGCATGTAAGTAATGAAAAATCTTTACTAACATCCAGACTTCACAATTTCAAATGTTTATGGTTTTCTGAGATTTGCAAAATCGAACCATGTACTGTAACTAACATCTTTTTTACTTTTTTTGAAGCAAGAAATATTTCAATATTATATTTTCAGTTAATATATAATATAATAATAGTTAATAATAATATTATAATAATATATAATATAATATAATATAATATAATATATATAATATAATATATAATAATAGTTAATATTTCAGTGCTAAATTTTATCTAATTTTACCTTTTTTTTGTAAGTCATTTCATACTTGTGGTCAAATGTTTAAGTTTGGAAGTGTTATTATATAATTCTGAACGCAGTTCAATCCTCCTAATATGGGCCCATACCAAAGTTAAACAGTGCTATAGAGTTTCTATATTCTTTCACGGTAATTGCTAATATCTTATTTACCAGATTGATGACTACTGAACTGAATCCAGAAGTTTTCTAAAAACTACCTTCTCATTTTATGGAAATAGATTAATTACAGCCCATAATTGTCATTTTATCACGTGGCTATACTTAAAATATTATGAGAACTTTTTATATTTCATCTCTTTGTGGTCAAATTTGCATTTGATTTCTTTTACTAATTTCATATCATACAAATTTTGTTACTTCCCTCTCTTTCCAATACCCGGCCTGTACGTCTAATATATAAACCAATACAGGAACAGTTCAGATCCCTAGATGATCAATATAGCCATTCTCCTTATCAATCACCACATTTTTCCCAATTTAATATTATATCCTTTAAGTCACAAGATGACTTCCACCTTTGACAGCTTTGTTTCAGTCAAAGAGTGATCCTGCAAGATTTGTTTTTGAATTCAGAAACATTCAAGTCATTCATTTTGCTTGCTTTGCATCTTCTCTTTCAGTAGTCCCTGTCTCTATCTCACGCACTAACACTGCAGCTTCTCTCCTAGTTCATGACCCATGTGCCAAAGAGAGGT
Source organism: Oreortyx pictus (assembly GCA_036925125.1). Lineage (NCBI taxonomy): Eukaryota > Metazoa > Chordata > Aves > Galliformes > Odontophoridae > Oreortyx > Oreortyx pictus. The sequence continues at coordinate 32,947,334 of JAUPFR010000006.1, read as the reverse complement.
TTCTGACAGGACCTATGATTATCTGTAACTAATGCACAGAATAACCTATGAGAGAGAAGTCGTAGTGTTTCAGCTGGTACAGGGGAAAGATGAGACCTTCAGAGCTTCCTCCAAAGTCTAATTCCCCAGCAGCTGTATAATGTCACTTAGTTTCCACTATAACCAATTTTTAAGGGTGAACTGCTGACAATATCACATTATCATGCTTCCGGTTGTTCATAAATTGAATTTTCATAGAACAATGCATAAAATGAATGCTTAAATTGTTTCTCCTCAATCTCATACTAATCTTCCAGAATCTCTAGTATAGTGTGGCATAGATTTCTGGATGTCATATCCACTTCTTGGATTTATCTCTGACCAGACTACGAATAATTATGAAGGAATTGTGAAAGAATGTTATTTAACTTTCTGCTAACATCTCGCCTTGACCTGTGGCTCCACAGATAGTGTTGCCTCTGTTTCAGTTTTGAACCTTTCATACACACTTGTCTCAAGGTCAACAAGATGACATGATAAAAAGAAAGTAGAATTAACACTGTTTACTGGAAGCAGCATTTATTAGAAAGCTGTGATGGCAACCAAAGACAGCAAAGGAATGTAACTTTTAAGCTGAACAATGTCTGACAGATTCAATAATCAGGGGAAAGCTTTAATTGATGACATTTCGTTAGCATAATGAGTTGAAGTTGGGAAAAGAGAGTCTCTTATTAATTAATCAAACAAAGCACGAACTGTTTCAGTCCCTTACTCTCTCCCATTTTCCATTAATCATAAGACTGTATATTGCACTCATTTGAATTCACTGGATGACGAGTACTTCTGAGGGAAAAATATTGGCAGTGTGGCATTCTCAAGTGAACACACTTATGCAGGTATAAAACACATTAGAAATTCATGTTTGTGAAATTAAACTATCATCTCTACAGGAAGTTTTGATAATATTTCTCCAAAAGTCACCAGTCCTCAAAAGCCATTGTCTGACAGAGTGAAACTGTCTCTTCGCTAACAATCTCTAACAATCACCTGGTTGCAGGTGTTTAATTCCTGGGAGTGGATTTGCGGTACAAAATGTGATACTGGGGACAATGTTGACTGCTGTCAAGGTAACCTTTTTCTAAAACTCTTTGTCATGGAGAATTTTCCATGTTATTCCCAGTAGAATTTTTGTCTTTTACTTTGCTTTTAAAATGTACAGAGGTTTCTCTAAATGAAATGCCTCCTATTTATTTCCATGGAAACTAGAACAGATACAAAGAGCACAATAACACTGTTTGATAGTGAAAATTCTCAGCTACAAAACACTCTTTTTCAACATAGTCGACACCATTAACTATGCAATTTTGCCAGTGATGAATTAGAGCCTGCATGCTGTGCTCATAAAAATCTTCACCATTGGAGGTGAACAACTGTTTCACAGCTACTATGACAGTATCCTTGCTAGGAAAATGTTGCCCATGTAGTCCGTTGTTCTTTGGGCTGAACAGATGGAAGTCAGCAGGCTTCAAATCCTAACTATACAGTGGGTGCAGAAGGAAAATCTTGCCAAGATTGTCAATGTGCTCCACAGTCTTAAAGCTGGTATGGGGCCTGATGTGATTGTGTTGCAAGAGAAAGATTGTCATCTTGTTTGGACTGACTGAAATTTGAGCCTTCAGCTTAGTCAGAACTGTAGATATAACCCTTGGAAGTTTAGACTTTCACAAAGGTGGATTTGGGTATTTCTTGATGAGGAAGTGAGTGAAGTGAGGTTAGATACAGATGTAAGTTTGTTTTTGTTTAGGAGGAAAAAGACTATCATATTTCTTTTGATAAATTTTATCTGGAGGCAATGTTTTCAACAGAGCTCTCTTCTTTGGGCTTTTAGTCTCTGGGTACAGCTCCAGGGCTGGGCCATGAGACAATGCAAGTGGATTTTCAACTTAATGTTATTAATTGTTTAGTCCTCCTGAGGTGGCTGCAGAGCTGTGAAAATTTAGGCCTATAAATGTTACACTCATTTATTTTTGCTGAGAGGGTTAAGGTCTTAATGATAAATTAAAGGTCCAAGGCTTAGATTTAGTAGTTTAAGCTCCTTTTTTAAACATATTTGTGTCTAAATATCATTGCAAATATTGACACAAATATTTTTCTGCTTGTTGGGTGACAAATTCCATTCCTTTTTCCATTTGAAAATGTAATTAATCGATAAGAAGCATTTCTGATAATCCTCTAATTCTGCTGTTGTGCTTGGATATTGTTATAGTACATAAACTCTTAAAATAAACTCATATAAAAACATTTTATTCATACACTAATATCAATTAATTTGATATAAATGGATTTTGTATATTAGATATGCACATTCTACTTTATCTAGATTTGTTTTTAGTGAAAAGTTTGCTGTGCTGCTTTGTAACATAGAACAATATCAAAATTGTAGTACTTCATGCTTCTTTGCTTTCCAGTTTAAATATCTAGTCTATTATGAATTTTGTATTGCCATAAATTTTTGTGTGTTTTATAGTCTTCCTAGTTAGCGTAGAATAGTGTATTTTTTCCCAAGTTTCAAAACTTTTGTGTTTTATGTTAAATTTGAAGATAACTGTACTTAGATTTTATACTGCATGTCTATTTCTCTATATTCACATGTATGACATGGTTATAATCCACACAAAAATGAATAATATTCATACAGCTAGCATGCGACAGCTTTTTCAGAGGTACTCTCAATGGAAACCAAGCAATAGTGTAGAACAGATAAATAACTTTGCTTAATATGTGAAAATATAGTTCATTAAAAATGCAGACATTTTGTGTATAATGAAATAGCAAAATAGACCAGGTACTCCATTTTTTTCTTTATTTATGAATATTTTATTCTCTGCAAGGGCATACCTGAGGAAAAAGGAAAGTTTCATTTTAAAAACTAATCTTTACATATCTTCATTAGAATTCAGCATTTTTTACTCACTTTGAAATCTATGTCCGTTTTGCGTCAATCTATTATTTTGGCTTTAAGGAGTTTTATTTTATTTATTTATTTATTTTTGAATGTATGGGAAGAGAGTTCTGAAGTTTCTCTGAATATTGCAATCTAAATTCAATATCTGTCAGGACTTGGTATGTCAGTATTGAACTTATTCTAGTGATGAAATATTCATGATATGTAAACAAATATTCATCCTACAAAAAGTGAAGTTCATGAAAATCTATTTTCTAATGGAAATTGTAACCAATATGAAATCTGTGGAGAGCTACAATAAGAACAAACTTGTATTATCAAAGGAAAATTCTATGTTTATTTCATTTGTGCAAAAGATTTCCCGAAGAATGCAAGAAGGTTATGTAAGCATTTAGTAGAAGGGAATATCCTTCACTCGGATGAATTATGTCATATTCCAGCCACATTCTGAAAATAGCTTGTAAAAACTGAGCCAATTTAAATTTTAAAGGAGATTACTAAGACATTGCTCAAAACAAATGAAAATTAAAATTAGTCATAAAATTTTGGAAGATATTTATGGAGTTTGCTAGTCATACCCTTTTGCCTGGGTTTCAAAATCAGATTTCCCTCATCTCTAGTCCATACAACTGAAGGATGTATAGAATACATATATCAAACAGGAAGGTGTCTCTATTTCTGGTGATGTTTCCCAGTTCCCAAGTAAAAAGACAGCTACTTTTTGACCTTTGTGGTAACAAACCAACACAGTACACAAAACCGTGAACACATTTGGAATTATTCTCCCAGATTTTGTCAATGGGTTTTTGTGAAATAACCCCTGTTCATTTAGTTTTCACTATAAAAGTAAATGCAGACACAAAAGAAAAAAAGATAATCATAGTTAAAAACAAAGATCATCTAAACGATAGAAAAAAAATAGTAATAAATTTGTATTTATCCCTGGTCTCCAACTGCTATAGTACCTTCAAACACATGCAACTCAGATCAGTAAAATCAGTACAAGACATCAGAAGTACCCTAGATTACAGCAAAACTAATTTAGGAACTTCTGAGAAACCAGTCAGAGGAATCACTGCTTAGAGCGTTAGTGATTTCAGTTCTTATCACACAGAGTATGAATATCTGCACCCTAACATCATATGAATGTAGTTGAATTCCTCTGTTATTTACAGAGGATTTATAACCAAAGAACATGATTTATTATTGGCAAAAATTGAAGATAACATGTAGGGGAGGGGTTATTTCTGACAAACAGCTCTGTCAGGATATATTATAAAATTGATTGGATAATTTTATGCAGTATAGAAATAATTGTTTAAAAATATTAAGAATGACAAATTAAAGCCTAAACATTGCAAACACAATTTTCAAACTTTAATATTTTAAACTTCTCTTACAATAAAAATTGTTTTACTCAGTTAATTTAGAATACTTTTTTCTAATAATAGAAAATGAGCTAAAAATAAGTTGAACTGAAGGATTTCATTGGTGAGTATGAAAATGGGATTTTTTTCATTTATAAATGAATAATTAATAATTTCTATTTAGTTTTTTACTAATCCGGTTTGAGTTTGGCAGAAACATATAGATTTAAGCTTGTTTTTACGTGTGGCTTAATGCTCTGTTAAATTTTGATTCACTACAATACCACCTGCTGAGAATATTTTTGGATATTTTTCACTCAGGAATAAGGAATACAGTATTAAAAGATATTCCTGAAATTTTTGGAGTTATACTTGTATATATATATTTTTTCAGATATTGCCTGAAATGAACATATTTTCTTGTTACCTACAGAGATATCATAGGAATTCAGAAACTACAGAACTTCTGGTAAGATATCTCTTTTATTAATATCTGCAAGTTATATCTGAGAGCTGAGAAAAAGCTTTGTATGAAATCACTGCTCATAAAAGATGCATGTGTAGGTTGTGCTCATTTCCGAAAATATAATGGATAGCATGTTTTACGCTCCTGAGAATCCTAAATACCTATAAATACAGGAAAATTCATACGTGCTTTTTTATGTTGTTTGTTTGTTTGTTTTTAAGAAATCTTCTGAAGTGAATTCAAGATCACAGCTGTTTTATCCTTGCCAAGTAATACTTAATAAACCATCTGAATGTAATGATCAGCTTTTATTTTTTTCCTGTAAGATATTGCTAAGTTTTAGTTCAGCTCTGATGATAAAGTATAATCCATAAACTACAGAAAACTTCCATGTGGGCAGTTTGCCTCATTTTTATAAAAGAAATGGGAAAGATTATTTAGAAATAAACTGATACTGAGTACTCAATGGTACCGAATCAGTCCAATTTGTAATCAGTCTAGATTCTGTGCCAGTCTTTTTGTGACTTGTGAACATTTCTGCATGACTTCAATGTAACAACTTGTAGCAGCTGTTGCCTTTTATCACTTTGCTTAGTCAGTCAAAGAACTGGAAAACTTACCACACAAATATTTTTAATGAAAATTCATCAGCGCTTGCTTTAATTTTTGTTTGATATTATGACAAGCACTTGTCAGGATCACATTAATTTGATTTTACCTAGATTGTAATCTCCTTCTACATTTTTTTGAGATTGATTAATTTTATTTATCTGCTAATTTTCATGCATTCCTGCAACTTCAAAACCTAAAAAAATGCTTACACTTCTATATGTTCCTAGAATATTTTTGCCCATTTATCCTGTAGGTGAACAACTTATATGAAGGTCGTATTTGTCTGATTACATTTGTTTTATGTAAAACTTCAATCAGGTATGAGTTTCTTCTCTTAATTATGTTCTCTTAATTATGCTATTTATTGCTAAATGTTTTGAGACAGAAAAGATAATACATAGCAGACTAGCATTAGTAAAGTACATCTCATAAGAATTAAGAAAATATTTTGGTAGATCTCTCTGTGAAAGAAAAATGGAAAAAAGCTTGATTATTATGAACATTCTAGCTCTACATGCTAATCTCATTTTTAGTCCTAAAAAAAGATCAGCAGTACTTTCTTCCTAAAACTAGCTGTATATCAATTAAAAAATGAATTAGAATAAAAATATTACTTATATTAGGAGTTAAAAAATGGAGAAAAGGATGATAGCCTGAGTGAAAAACAGGCAGACATCACCGTCACTGTTCACCAGTGTATCTACAGTCTTCAAATATCAACAAGTAAAATGAGCATTTCATGGAGGGAAAGTAACAAAGTATGGACACCCATCTTTAGTTACTACAATGCCTAGTAGTTAGTTTAATACATATGTACATTTTAATGACTCCATTAAAGTAACTGTTATTAATTCTATTCTGCTAATTTGTGCAGTTCAAACTATTCAGGATATTACCAACAGTAGCTGATAGTTTTAGATAACTTGCCCTCATTCCATTCTACTTACTTATTTGAATGAAGAATCTCAAGCTCAAGAAAGTAATGTTCTCTTAGAATAAATACTTCCATAAAATTAGCAAGAATGCCTAATTGGTGGCAAGTATCTTAAAGGATACCTTTCAAATAAATTTCTTTGAGATGGGGGAAGGAACTTTAAAAGGAGAATACTTTGATCATCCTCCTCCAATTTTTTCTTAAGTGTAGTTGTAATCTGGCATTTTTTAACCGTTTCATACATCTATTCTGTATTCTTAGCTCTCACATGTGACCAAAGTAAAGAAATATTCTAATACCTTTAGAATATATTATTCTTTATGTACTTGTTAAATCACTGTATTCATTACCAAGTAAAAATTTTCACAAAGAAACCTGGAAGTCAAGAGACTCAAGCTGTTCACATATATCATTTTTTTAATTTATCAAAATAAAATAATGATTCCTAGAGTCTTCACAAGTACATTTTCAGTTGCTACTTTGCTTTTTAAGTAAGCTTTTAAAAATTACTGAGGTCTCTCGATAAAATATTTTTAAAGTTCAATATAGTACTTTTTTAAAAAGCAACTGGAAAAGTGCTTCAATTTTGAATTATTTTACTCGCTCTTAGTACATTGCCATTGTCATTTTATGGTATAAGTTAAATTTGTACTTTTCTAGCTACAGAAAAGTACACTAGTTATAGAAACCCGTATTTTTTGGTTCTATCCCACTGAACTATATCCCAGTGCTATTTCAAACTCTCAGTTTACTGAGTTTAGATCAAAGCATAATCTAAATGTATTGATAGGTGATCTAATTGATGTGAAATGGAATTTATATGCTCTTCTAATTGAAGCTTCAGTCTCAGGGTAGGAACTTCAGCCCTGTGCATTCCATATATCTTTCTCCTGTTCCTTACTCTTCTGCTCATAATAACCATTCTTTGTGAAATGTATCCAGGGTATCACATGATACAGTCACAATTTTCTAGTAATATCTTAACCTTTTTCCTTTTTCCTTTTCCATTTTCCCTTTTCATTTATTCCTGGGATGGGTCTTTACAGTAAGAAAATAAATGTATTTGTTAATTGTTTTGGGGTTTACATGGTATATTATTCCAATGCTTTCTGAATCCAAAAAAAACCAATCCATTTCTTTCATTAAATTTCTTTTAAAATTAACTGTGTACATAAAAATATATAAATTCACGAAGAATGAAGTATTTAACTCCTCTTATACTGTTGATATGAATTTAAAAAATTATTCTTAACTTACAAATTAAATTTATTTATTCAAGCAATAATGTCTTATGCAGATCAAGTAATTAACATTTGTAGCTCCTGTGATGTACAAAAATATCAGTATTTAGTTTTATTAAGCAGTAAATAAAAAAAATCTAAATATCTTTCGTATTAGTGTAAAGGAAAAAAAAATAAAGCTGAATATGCTGCCAAAAGCTTGTTTCATTTTTTTAAAGAAACATTCATTTTTTAAATAATGAGTCCTTGAGTCAATGTGAGATGAATGAACCCATGGTAAATTCTAATACTTCTTGCCCGTACAGAAATCTATGAAGAACTCAGGACTCAATGAGGTGCATGTTATAAGAGTTTTGTCCTGATCTCTACTTTGAGAATTTCCTTTGCTTTGAAAGCCTGTGGAGATTTTAATTATTTGTTCATTAAAACGAGGTGTACCACATTACATTAACAGCCACAAATATTGACCATGATTTTCCTCAAAAATGAAGAGTTTTTTGGATGTGACTTCTCCATCTTAGAGGTATCTAGAGACAGACTCTTATTTTTTTCCAGTAATCAGATATTAAATCAGTACTATTTCAGCATTCGGTCATATTCAGGAGTTGTATTTTGAACACATGTAAATTGTCATCTTAAAATGACAGTGTTCTCTGTGGTATGCCTTAGTTTCATCTTGCATCCCTATAGGAGGCAGCACACGACCATTCTATATGATGTCTGTTGGCAAATGCAAGCAACGGAACAAATGCCAGCTCTTCCAAAGCCAGTGACTGTCAGTGCCTGCTCCCTGGTTGGCAGAGAGCACCCTGCTCAATTGCTAAGAGGTTTGTTGGCTTCACTGTCTGCTATAATTCAACCTGTTATGGAAGAAAACAGCTGTCCTGCTATCATGACCTGGAAATGTGCCATCACAACACACTGAGTTAAAATCCCAACTTGACTGCTACTACTAGGATTCAGTCTCATGACTGTTGATGAATGAACTGCAGAGTAATCTTAAGGGGGTAGAGTATAATTGATTAATTTTTAATGTAATCTGGAAAATGATCTGCACTTGAAAATCTTGATTGCATATGCAATTAACAGAGCTCTGACATTTTATATCTTCAGAAGGCAGAGTTCAAACAAGAAGTTCCTAGTGAAGCCACACCCCAAATGCCCCCTAGATATGTACTCGATGTTATACATGCTGATAGGATTTGCTATTCAGTTGTCAGATATAAATGCAGACTATGATCTACCCATGAAATTCTGAGACACCTATATATAGCTCTAAAGTAAAATAAGCCACCTTTCTTCTCAGAATACATTTTTCTGTTTTCTTATCTAATCTGCACATCAATTTAATACCACAACACTGTGCTAAAATACTTTGCTAAAGAATTTCACACAAGTAGTGCAGAGTCACATGGATTCACATTTGGAATACAGTGATAATAACTAAGAAATATATAAGAATAGGTTTGGGCCTTAGGTAACTTTAATGAATTCATTTTGGTCATTAATCAGCTTTAATAAAAAAAAAAAAATCTATGTGTCATGAAATGTGACACTTACAGCCTTTGTAAATCTGAAGGTCACCTGCGATATTTTTAATGCCCTGCAATATATTTTCAACATACACTCAGAAACAAAAAAACTTTCACTGGAAGAACTGATTTAGTTTTCACAGTAGACTAAACACACAAACGCATACACAAAAAAAAGAAAAAAGGAAGCAGTAATATATATATGAGAAAAAAGACTGACAAATGTACAGAATGTCAGATAAATGACGTCAGGGGATTCTGAGGAATCAAGTTATACCTGCAGTCATGTATGCAGACTGGTTGAGTATCAGATTGTCTGCTTTGAAATGTAAGAATTCGGAAGGAAAAAGAAGGTTCCTTTTGCATATCTATTTCATTTTTATGGGTATCTACCTCTGGTACTAAATGTAAGATTTTTCAGGGTGTTGTCATGTATAGATAGACTGAATGTGAAAATATTTCTTTAAATATCTCTACCATGAAATCTGATTTTCTGTATTCAGTGACATTTACAGTAAGTTCCAACTTACACTCAGAACTCTTCAGGGCAGGAGCTGTGAACTCTATTTATAATGAACTCATCACTTATATTTTTATCACCACATAAGAAGTAACAATGACAGTAATAGCATTTCCTAAATAGAAACATAAATGTTTACACCCGATGAAGACTCTGCCTGAGAAATCACTGTGAGACTTAGGACAGCCAGTTTCTACCTAATGGCAGAAGATACTTGCTTACCTTTGCCAACTTGAATAAGCAACTGGGGATTTCCCCAATCTAGAAAAAAAAAAAACAAAAAAAACCACATGGCTTAAAACCAAAATAACCCAATGTTTAGGATGCTTAAGAGTCTAGGTCACAATGTTTATTTGTGTTTGAATATTTATTCCTATTGTGCAAAGAGAACAAAGTTCCATTAATAGAAAACGAATGTTTCCGCATGTATTTTTCTTCTGAGCAAAATTCTCTGAAGTGTGTTGGTATAAAAACAAAATTTTAATTTGTAATTTCTCATGAGTTAGAAAAATGTGAAGTGAGCAAGAAGCAAAAAAAGTAGTTTGGTTCCAATCCTTGCAGTAAAAGGACTTGAAAACCCTTCATAATACAGTGCTACTCACTATGATTAAGAATAACAGAATTTTAATTTCAGCACATTCTCATTCCTTTTTATTCAAAAGGCATACATGGCTTAAAGGAATATATGATACCAGAAACTTTTATCTGAAATTGTATTCTGCTGCCAGAAATACAAGTCAGACCCTTCAGTTCTACAGGCCCAGATGCAGACCAGCACTGTGTTCGTAATGTTTGCTAGTGTAACTAGAATGCTCCCTTATCAGCTAGTGACTTGCCACAGCATCCAGCAAGCTGACATGTTGGAGTCCAGGACAAATGCTTCCCACGTATGACACATTAAAAATCTACTACTGTTTTCAGATGTGTAGGACACACTGTGCATGTCATGTAGAGTCCATCTGTCTGCGCAGGGTAGAAAGTATTTAGAACATGTTGAATGCCCAGTGCATTAATAGGTACCTGGCAGGAGTCCAAAGCAGAAAGCATTAAACTTGCTTTGCAGCCTTCCAGTGGTGCTCAGGTTAAGTATGTTTTCTGTCAGTTTACAATAGTGCACTTCCCGTGCTCTACTGAATACTTGAGAAAATACAAAAATCTTGCTAACCAGAATCACTTTTGACTACGATGTTCAATTACTACCATAAAATTTATTTTTAATGAGCAAAACCAGCACTGGCATTTCTCAATAAAAATAAACAATGGAGTTTTTTATGTCATCATTTACACAATATTATTACAGAGTAATTCACAAAGTTATTAGAACCTTGCAAAGCAAAGACTATACAGAGAAACAAAACACCATTAAGCTCTGTTGTGGTTCAAACACTGGTAAAGGACCAGATGCTGCAGGCGAGATAAGAATCTTTTGTGGAATACTGAACTCCTTCCAAAGTGATGCTTAGCAGCCAGACAAACTACCTTGTCTGCAAGGAAGGATTAGTGCCCATGAACATTATAACCTACTTTATTGAGCAAAGGGAACTTCATTAGTGTAATTGGTTTCCTGCAGATGCTGGTTTATTTTATAAACATTTTTCAGTTCAAAAAAATTCACACAAATTTATTATTATTGACCGTTTCTACAGAATTTTGCTGAATTTGAATTAATACTCAGTATTCAGTCATAACATTTGAATGAAAGTAAAAAAATCTATGAAATAAATACTTCTAAAATGTTGAGGGATAAAATCTGTTAAAAATAGTTGTAAAACAAATTAAGGTATTTGAAATTATTAATTTTTGCAACAGAAGTAGAAAATGTAATAATAACAGCAACATTTTCTAAAATAAATTTGTGAATTTCCAGTGTGAACTAATACAATTTTATTTTAGTACTAAAAATGATATAATTTGTAGAAGTGATGATATGCTGGTTTTTATTTTTTTATTTTTTCCCAACAAAAGCATATTTTATTTTTGCATTATCTCTTGTATGGTTTTCTGCTCTCATGAGTTCCTGCTGCATACGGTTCTGGAGCCCCAAGACAGGAAGGATGTGGAATTGTTGGAGCAGACCCAGAGGAGGGCAACAAAAAGGATCAGAGGGCAAAGTACCACCACTGCAATGACAGGATGAGAGTGCTGGGGCTCTTCAGCCTGGAGGAAACTTTACAGAGGCCCTTCAGTAACAGAAGGGGGCCTACAGAAAAGCTGGGGAGGGACTTCAGAAGTGCAGGTGATGACAGGACAAGAGGAAATGGTTTTAAGTGGAAGAGAGTAGATTTAGACTAGATATCAGGGAGAAATTCTTTACAGTGAGGGCGGTGAGACACTGGAACTGGCTGCACAGTGAGGTTGTGAATGCCCCCTCCCTGAAAGTATTCAAGGCCAGGCTAGATGAGGCTTTGAGCAACCTGGTCTAGAAGCAAGTGACCCATCCTTTAACAGGGGGGTTGGTACTAGATGATCTTCAAAGTCTCTTTCAATCCAAACTATTCTAGATTCTATGATAAGTGAACTTGTCAAGATTAAAGATTTTCAGGACAATCTTAGGTAGATGAAGTTAAGGAAATCTTTACCCACCAAATTAAGATCTGCAAGTATAATTTCCTTAAGCCCCTGCAAAATAGGTGTTTTCAATGACAATTTATGAAGCAAGCAAAGGGGGTCAATGTCATATCCACAAACAAGAGTTACAAATGATTTATGTTAAAATTTAATGCTGGCAGTGTCAAAACTTAACAAGCACAAGATTAATTGGCAAAAATGTTGAGATTTTTGTCCTACTCATTCCCAACCATGATGGGTAATCTGCACTAAATAAATCTAAAAAAGATTTTTCAGTCTATCTCCTCATCTAATTCTCCGTGGAAATATTTTTGCTTTCCCCATGATAGTGAATTTTGAGACTCTTTAAATATTGCTTTGTCTTTAAATTTGGCCTATACTGCAGAGAATCTTGAGCCAGCTCTGAACTCTGGCAGCTTTTGACACTTAACTGCTACTCGCAGGGCACAGGGCAGCCCTGCTATGTAGGCCCCTATGGCTACAGAATACAGATCTGTCTGCAGTAGCTGACACAATCTGAAAATCAACTATCTTGTTTTCTGCAATGAGAATATAAACGATAATCTGGGCTATAAGTACGGTCAGGTCACTAGGCAATATTGTATCATAGGGGAGATTGTCCGTAAACAAAGCACTTTCCACAGTGAGTATGATTTTCAAGCCTAAGTGAAAGCTTATTCAGAGTACTGCATAGAATGATATACATTCTGTGTAACTATAGACCCTTCTGTATTGCAAGTGCCCTCTGTCTCTTTCTTTTTTATTTTTTATTTCTCCTTTCCATTTTCTCACTGTAAAAAGAAGTCAGGTACAGCTTTCACATTTGGACGTCTGTTTCAATGGAAATATCTGCAACTTCTGAAATATTATTAATGAAGCTATAGGCATTAAATAGCCCCATGGGACTATTTTGGCATAATTACAACATATTAAAAGAACCCTTTCCTTCATCTCTGTTTATTTTTAATTTATCTCATAATTTGGTTTTCCTAGTGCTATGTGCAGTCTCTCTCAGGGATTTATGTTCTGCTTTAAAATGAGTGACCACGAGCAGTGTTAAGTCAGAAAGTGGGAATCATACTTCAAATAATGACATCATTTTGGCTTCTGTCTTGGATTCTGAAATAACTCTTGCATATAGTGAACCTATGGAAACATGTATTAAACCTTCTTTTATTTTCAGCTGTCCTTGTTCTCGCATGCTTGAATGTACTCTGTGTTCATCTGAAAGCAATATTTAAATTCAAAATGCATGTTATTCAGAAAATAAAGGTAATTGTATGCTTTCTCTTTCAGACTTTTGATCCATATTTTTTTTTTATGAAATATGTTTTTATCTGTTAGAGTGATGCAAAATACTGCTTTATTATTTTTCCTCCTTCTATGAGGGTTTCCTTTGAAAATATTAGCACTATACACTTTATTTATATAGGCTTTTCAGGTTATTTATCTGTATTAAGCATTTAATAATCTAAGGTAAATCATTATTTGGTATAAATCTGTAGCTTTGCTGGTTTCATTGGTATTCTGTTAGTGTACCTCAGCAGAAGTACTAACGCATAATATTTTATTGTAAAGGCAGTCTCAATAAATAATAAACACCTCATCAGAAGCCCTTAAGGTGTTTAAAGAGACATTAACTGAATGAGCTTTATTTTGCCCACCTGGGGTAGACAAGCATGCAAACATTTGGAGTTGTTATGTTTATAAATTGTTCCAAGGGAAGAGAACTACTTTTTTAGAGGAAATGATTTAAATGTTGTCTTAAAATAGAAGTACTAAAGAAATTACTGTAGTTAACTGGAATGCTCACTTGATTTTAACTTCTCTTAGCGTGCACAAACTTCTATCTAGCTATCTGCCAAATTTCAAAGGTGTGATAAAAAGTGTTTTGATGAAGATAAACATCAAAATTAAGTTCACAGCCTATTGCTTTTTAAATCCTGGATCAGATTCATTGAACTGACATAGACCCAACCATGGGGACTGAAAATACAAACTACTGATTCGAGCAAGACTTATGGAATGATTTTCATGTAAGTCTTTTTTATAAACGTTTTTATAAATGTATTTCAGTAGCATGTAGTATATGATGTACTTAAAATAAACTGAATAATGAAGGGAAGTCACTGATCTTTATGGTCATTCTTCCATAAATCAAGAGGGATGAAAAAGTCTGACATCACATCTAGAAGTATGCGACCATCTTTGCAGTTCTTCCAGTGTTACCACAAGTCACAGTAATAGTAAATCATATATCTCAGTTTGCAAGGCCACTTTTAGCGTTCAGTGTTTTCCTTTATCTACCTTTTCAGGTTGCCTTGAAGATCAATTTTCTATCTATCTCCCTATATGTCTTCCTATCTAGCTATCATTTCCTTGTGTTCAATACTTCGTCGTAAATAGTCTCCTTTATGTTATCACCACATACAAATATATATATAACTTGATTTAATTATTTAATATTGGAAAAAAAATGTTCTTTTTATATTCTTTTCCTCTGATGTATGCCCTATCTATCCTGTTTCTTATCATCACTGTCTTCCTGAAAAGCAAAAAAAAAAAAAAAAAAAAGATACAATATCTTCACACTGTCTATTGCTTTTTAACAGGGAATAGTAAAGGCTGTAAAACAGCCAGGCTGGTTTTCGCACTTAATGGAATGAAATGACTTGCCCACAGAAATGCTTATACCTTCTCCCTCACCAAATCATGATTTTATTGTTATTTAACTTTACAGATTCAACTCTGGACATACGAGTATCACTCTCAGTAAAGAAAATTAGTAATTTGGGACCATACTGTGTTACATTTAGTCCATGAAACAGACTGAATATATTTTTAGGCACTGCTTGTTTATAACCTAATTTTCTCTCATTGCTTTACAAAGGTGACCTTGTTTTAGTACCATCAACACATGATGTTATAAAAGAGAAAATCTTTTCAAATCTACTCTGTTAATGTGTTCTTGCTCTGAAACAAATGCAAGATAACATTAACATTCTTCCCACAAAATACCTACTAATTTGCTTGCAGTGGAGATAGAAAGCTTTTCATTACATATCACAAACTTCATTTGTGCAGAATGAGTCACCGGGCCTTCTGAAAAGCCAAATGAGTACCTAATCTCTAATGTTGCCTTCAGCTATAACATCAATCCTCCCTGGTTCTAGTCATCTTTTATCAGCTATTCAGATTTTAAAATTTTCCATTCTTTTATAAAATTGTTCACCTGTCAAAACAGTTTTGATTTATGTTCTTTTTAATACCAAGGCTTCAGAGAAAAAGCTCACAGAAGTACACTGTTTTTTACTGGACTCAACCAAATCAATGTATTTTAAAATGATTAAATCTGTTCTGCACAGTTGTTGATATTATTAACCTAATAATAATAATCATACTGTCAGTAATAAAGTCGATGTGATACTCTTCGTGTGTACCTCTTTCTGATTTTCACTCATTCGTAGACATCATTTTGGAGGATATAAATGCTGTATGCATATATGTTACATGGTAGATTATGAACATGGTATACACAGTAGATTATATGAGTGATCTATTTATTCCAATACATTTTGTTACAAATTCATAGAAACTACCATCTTCAAGTTTCTGAAAAACTTAAAACAGATGTATCTATGAGATGTGATGTATTTATGTATGAAACTGAAAACAGAAACCATAGAGATTCTGAGAAAATGTTTCTGGAACTGGATAAATTAATCATTAACAACAGTATTTTGGCAACAAATTTACTGGATGAACAAAGCAATTTACAATGACTTGAAACTACTTGTGTATTTTGATCAAAGCTCACTGAATAGTTTCAGTTAAAAAATAACCCCCTGGAAGGGAGAGATACAAACCTCACTTCCGAAATCAAGAGACAGTTCATCTTTCATGCAATAAGTGCAATGCTCATCCAAGATGTGAAAGATTCAGATTCTGTTCTTTCAGCTTATTAAAAGGGCTTTAAATTATACAGCCAACTTTCTGAGAGACTGTCCTATTTGCTAATAATCTGAATAAGAAATGAAATCAAAGGATTGCAGTCCCCAGAACAAGACATGGAGCTGTTGAAGTGGGTCCAGAGGAGGGCCATGAAGATGGTCCAAGGGCCTGAGCATGTCTCCTATGAAGAAAGCTTGGAGGGAGTTGGGTTTGTTCAGCTTGGAGAACAGAAGCCTCCAGGAGACCTCACTGCTTCTTTATGGTACTTGAAGGGTGTTTACAGGTAGGAGGGGGGACAGACTTAATACACAGTTTAATAGTAACAGGACAAGGGAGAATATATTTAAACTGAGAGAAAGTGATTTAGGTTAGATTTTAGGAGGAACAATTTTAATTATTGAATGGTGAAACCCTGGAAAAGGTCACACACATAAGCTGTGAATGTACCATCCCTGAAGCCATTCAAGGCCAGGTTGGATAGGGCCCTGGGCATTCTGATCTAGTGGGTGGCAACTCTGTCACTGACAGGGGGTGGAACTGGATGGTCTTTAAGGTCCCTTCCAATTCAAACTAGAATTCTATGATTCTATCTACAATACTATGAAACTGAAATAAATTGCAACCCACATGCCCCAAATTTGTAACTGTAGTTTACATAAGGACTAAAAACTTGTAGTTATTTTTGATTACTATATAGTTTACAATTTTATTTGGATTGACTGTGAATATCCCCTTCCCCAAGGTAATATAGAATACCCTGAGGAAAGCTCCCAAAGGAAACTAAGTTTGGTTTCCCTTGAGAAGAAGTATGTATCCCATGTTCTGTTCCCTTTCCCTTGAGTGTGGCAGAAAGAGTCATCATCCTCCTCTTGATCTACATGGGTCTTCCCTTCTAATTCCAGCAAACTTTTAAAAAACATGCAAGCACCTTTCATGGCAGCGAAATCTTAATAAATCAAGATAAACAACAACAGCAACAAAAGCTTGTTTCTGTTTTGTGTCAGCAATTTTTCATCTGGTTTTCATCCAAAAAAGGCTATCACAACTTCAGAGTCTACTGGTCTAGCAGTGGTTGCCCAGTTACCATAATATACTTGTATGTTAGTGCAGAAAGGAGAGAAAATATATTGGGGAAAAAAAAATCTTTTATAACCATAAAGAAAATATTGAGAGAAAAAAGTGCTGAAAAAGATATCAGTCTTCATAATCAGGAGCCTTTTTATGTATGCTTGCTTCTACAACTTTGTATATGCGATGCCATGCTTAATTAAAAAAATAAAGTATTGTAAAAAATAAAAGTTTTTTTTGTCAGACAGTATTATTCAGAGTAGCCCTAAGAAGAGGAAGCAGCAAGTATGTCCTTTTATATATATGTGAATACGTGCATAAATATTGACATATGAATTTAATTATTGTTCAGAGCATAAACGTACAATAGCCCAGAGGTTCTGAAAAGCTTAACTTTTATACATACTCTCTATTGCTACATGTAGTATTAGATCTGTATTTATGAGTTTAAAGCTTGATGTATCACAGTAAACTGTATCCCTAGAGGTCACTGTTTTACTAGATGAATCTTCATACTGACAGAATTACTGGGCACTAAGAATATGACCCTTAGAAGTGGAACGTACAAAAATAATTTCTAGATAATTGAGCACAGTGGTAGTTCTGCTAAATAGGATACTACTTACAGTGCATGCTGTTTCCAAATTGCTTGATTACTCTTCAGATTTAGATAAGGATTTATATTTTCATTGGTAATTAAGGAATTACATTTCTAAGGAAACCACAACCCCTGGAAAAAAAAATATATATATATAAAAGAAGAAAAAAATAAATTAAAAAAACCCACCTGTGTTTCATTAGAGAAATCTTTGTATACATTTAATTCAATTTTAGACATTAGATAGGAAAATGTTTTCTCTTGGTGCTAGTAATTCAAAATAAAATAAAATAAAATCTCTTATCGTAACTTCTATATTATGTTCAAATATTATGAAGATAAACACATAACCTTTCATCTTTACCTTACTTTCCTTTTTTTTTTAAGGTGAAGCTGCTATTGATGTTCTCAGCCCTTTGTGATCTGTGTCATTCTTCACTTCATGCAATATTTCATCATACCTAATATCTCCCATCATCTTCTGCTTCATTAAAGGATTCATGAATTCATCACATTTAATAACTGGGCTTACTTTGGCGGGTGACTCAGGCAGACTTTTGACAAATGCTCCAGTAAGGTTTAAATGCAGCAGACATGTAAGAAATAGAGTGTAATGTTAAAAACATGTATCATCAACCTTGTCATACTTTGACCCTCAAAATCAATATGAACGAGATGCTTTGTAAATGTTGCATGTTACATGAAGTGGTTAGGATTATTTCTTTTTCCCTATGAAACAAATATATTCTAATTAAAAATTAAAACTCAATTTTTTCACCCCATCTTTGAGATGTTACATTTGAAATTAGAATATTTGTTTCTGAAATGCTTGATGGTGACTTATCCGCAAACTCCATGTTTGCTTTTTGGGTCTTTAATTATCACCCTGAGATTTTAGAAAGCTATTTCTCCTGCTGAAAATTTTGCCCAGTTATTGAATTTGACAAATTATTACTTGATTGACTGCTGATGACTTAAGCAGAGAGTAGGGGAGGATCATGCAACCACAGAATGTTTTCTTGCAAATCATGTCTTCTCTATCCTTGTATTTTCTCCTCTTGTTGAAAATTATTTATGACTATCTTATCAAATTATAGAGCTTAATTTCATAGTATTGTTTGAATATTCAGATATGGTGCTTTACCTACCCATTGAGAGTGCTTATTAATGAAATCACAACAATTTCATGAGGTCAAGATAAAGATCACAGTGTGTATATATACTGTTAAAGAGATGAGGACACTTCGCAAGCTTATTCCATATATTAAAATATGTTAAAACAGTACTTGCTAACAATGATAGAAGAGTCAGAGTGAATTGCCAAAGTTCAACTTTCTTAGATTTTCAAGGAAATTGAGACAGTTATTTCTTACTGGCAATAGCCAGTAAGAACACCTTGGGTGACTGAATGCTTTTTTAAGAGGATTAACATTTAAAGAGTCTTTATTTATTAAAACTAATGAAGAAGTGCAAGTGGAATATGACCCTCTAAGCATCTTGCTGATGATTACTATATTTGAAGTAATGTTTTGAAAGTTCAGAAGATAAAGTGTGTTTTGATTTAAAGGCCCTAGTCTTTCTACTGTGTCAGTCAACTTTATTAAGATCATTTTGTTTTCAATTATCGTCTTCCATTGATCACCATTATCACCCATCAGCCCCTGAACAAATATCACATTGTCCATCTTCCCAGGCAAGTACTGTAATTACTCAATAACTGCAGTATTGATTCTTGAGAACTGGCTCTTACTGGCTGGCATACTGAGCTGCTTACTAACTCGGAATTGCATCAGTCAGATAGACTTGTTTTAAATGTAGTTCCAAGCAAGAAGTAACTCAGATTAAAGTTTTCTCCATCAAATAATGATGCCTAGAGTTGCTAAGATTGTATTCTTTAATCAGATTTGATATCCTATGTGAACTGAAAGCTTCTACCTTATTAAGGCTTTGGCTGCATACCCTACTGTAAGCAGAGGGTGCACAGCTCCTTAATCACTACGACTGCAGACCAATTGCTTTCTGATTTTTGTTTCCCTTAATGGACCATCGAACTCTTGACTGCTAACAGCAATAAACGATGCAGAAACAGTGTGTGGGATCAGAGCTTGTAATGGTTCCATTTTTAAAATATTTTGTCGCTGTCATTTAATCAGTGATCATGGGAAGGTAGAACTTTGTAGGAAAGCTTTGTCAGTGTGCTGATGACTAGTTTAAATGTTAGCTTGTCAGGTTGGCTTTATTGCAGGTTCTCTGCTGTTTCCTTTTTTCTCCTCTCTTCCAATTTTCCCTACATACTCTTTCCCCTTACCAATTGCAAGTCGCACTCTGTGCACATTTAGATCAGCTTACTCAGAACTGTTTGGCCTAACCTCTTCCATTACTTTTTAAAGACAAAGTTGACTATAATAGCTCTGAATTTGAGAGGACAGGAAATAAATATACTAACAAATGCACACTGAAGTGAACAAGTCAGCATTGCAAGCTGAGTCATAATCTTTGTGTTGTAGTTTTATTTTATATCATAAAGAGCAAATCTTATATTACTATGCTAGTACAGAACTGATGCAGTACTGACAAAGCAAGCCTTGAGACCGTCTGCTCATTTGGAGGATTCTGCACTTAGGATCCATCACAGAAACCCCATCGTTATGCTGTCTACACATATGCCATCCTTAAGGGCATCTTAGGGAAACAAAGATGATAGATATTACCAGTAATTAATAGCCAGAGTTTTCCAGTGTTGCTTTTACTGTGTCATGTTCAGTTACAAGAAGATGACCTCTGAGGTTAGAAATAATTACGTCCATAAATAATCATATTCAGTGGGGTAATGATTTACAGTAAAGGAAAAAAAAACAAACAAACAAAGCCAACCCTGAATTTCCTTTTCATTTCCAAAGGAGGGTTCTTTGTATCTGTAATCTGCTTTTAGAGGACAGCTGCCACTTAGGGAATCTCTACAGCTCAGGAAACTCATGTAAGTGGGATGACTCCAGTGTTTTGCTTTGTATTCAGGTGACCACCATAGCAGGATTACAGAAAGGCACATGAGAAAAAACATAGAAGTAGACCAAATTATACATCAGCTCATTATGTACCAGTGAGTTCCACAGTGGAGAGGTGACATTTATCACTGCCTGGAGAACAGATTTGGACTGGCCTGAATCCAGGATTCTTAACTGAAGTGTTTACTGTACAATAGGTATATGGAACTTCTGAATTTTGGGATCTTCTTGTGTGGGATCTCAACTATTCTCACTCTTACTCCATCTTCAACTCTCTTTTTTTCCTTCTTTCTTTTTCTTTTTTCTTTTTAAATTCATTTTTAGTTGCTTTTCCTTACATTGTTTAGATAGTAGGGTATGATGATGTCTGATTTTTCTGGGGACTAACATACAGTTGTGGTAGATGACTGAATTTGCACTTTATTAGAAAATCACTAAGCTGTCTTGGCCCACTTTCTGCTCAGCCTCAGAAGACAATTTAGCTCCTAGCAGCAGCTGAGTTGGCGAGACTACTACTGCTGAAAAGTGATTAATTTAAATTTTGCGGGAGCCAACGACTTCTGATTCTGAAGAGCCTGAACTCAACAAGACATGGTAAACCTTGGCAGCTGCCACTCAGTCACAAATATGCAGCCTCCAGCTCACAGCTTCCACTAAATGCAAAACTCATCAAGATGTAGGTGTCCTCATGCCTCAGGACTGATACATCATGTCAAGTTCAGAAGCTTCAAAACCAGCAAGAACTGGAATCTCCTTCCTGCCCCAACAATGCCTGCTAGTTCCCACTGAGTTCTAGCTCAGCAGGAGATGGGAGTGAAGCAAAATACTTATAATGAGTGAGTGACTCTCAGCTCCCGCTGTGCTGAGAACCTCATAAATGCTTTTTTTCCCTATCATTCAGTTAATGCTAGGATTCTGCAGTGCACTGATAACTTACACAGACTCCTGCTGAAATCAAAAGAAATCTTTCCATCTATTTCAAAAGTCCACATGTGAGGTCATACATCTTGGCTAAATCAGATTGTGCTTTAAAACCCCTGTAGTAGATAACATTTTTTTTCCTTTTTCATCTGAAGGTATCACGTTATAGGAGAAAGTGAGAAGATTGGAAGTTATGAACCTCAAAAACATTTCAACTCCTGGGTAAGAGTTTTATAAAAGAAACGAATTGTATTCCCAGTGTTCTACCTGATGTTCTGAAGAAAAAAAAAAAAAAGCAAAGTTAAGGGATTGTTTTCCATTCAATGAAGTTTAAAATAAGACTGGCCATATCAGTTAGGTTAGCATGAAATGGGAACAACATAGTAGGAAAAAGACCTAATATAGTTCCAGATAGAATGATTTTGTTTCCATTCTTTCTAGCAATCCTTCAGTGTCCTTATTTTTTTACCTTAATTTATGTCTTAATTTTAACCCTATCTGTTACTCTTGTACCATGATTGAATTTCTTTCTGAGAAATGGTTTCCAGGGCATTTGCTTGTTTGTTTTAATTTCTGTATTCATAAACTGGCTGTGAATGTTGATTTTGGCATACTGCCGCTTTCCTGCCTTGGGGAGCATTTCTCAGTGGCTAACAGTAGGTGCTGAGTCCTGAAGTGTCGGTTCAGAGAAATGGAGACAGGTGGGCCATCAGCAGGAGCAGTAAAGTGATATGCCACTGTAAATATGAAACTGTGACAACCTACAAAAACAATCTATTTTTTCCTTCAAACTTCCAGGCATGACAGTTCCTAAACGTTAAAATGCAGCTTCACATAGGAAAAAAAATATTGAGACACAGTTGAGGAATCAGTTTCCTATTGCAAGACTTTTTCCTCATTTGTGATATATAGGTATGTGTGTAGGAACAGTTTTAAAAAGAAAGGCAACGTGTTAAGTCACATGGATATTCAAATGGCTGCATTTGGAGAATAGCCTAACCCCATATCCATGTGAAGATGACTGCACGTGAGGTAATATCACGCTGCAAACAGAGTGATATATAAAAGAGATATATAACATAATATCCTAGCTGAGAAGTCAACCAGAAAGGCAAATAATATTAGTATTACTATTAACATACTATTTTTTTATTCATCAGTTTTGATGTCTGGAACTCCTCTAAATGAGCTTTTTTTTTTTTTCTTTTTTTTTCTGTTGCTCATATCATCAGCCGTAAATTACCTGGTTATTTTATTCTTAGCTTTTTTTTTTTTTATGATGATGACAATAACTTGCGTCTCAAGATCTTTGCCAGTGGCAATACTGTGTTGCCATTGTTGCGCAGGAATACTTAATTTCATGAAGTAATATTTCATTCATTTTTAGAAAATAATTGTAATTGTAAGAAGAGCTAAAACACTGCTGTGTGTTGATAAACCACTACAGCATTTCATTGCAGAGGTGGCACTTCATTGATGTGTCAAGTCATTCTGAAATATTGATGGAGTAGATATGATTCTTTCTGTTTTTGAAACACCTTTAGAGTACTTTCTGAAGTAATATATACAAACATAAGTGGTTACTGCTATCATCCAGACAGAAGTTATTCTTAACTACCATAATAGAAAACATGGAGTTTCTACCTGTACATTTTTTAGACAACTCTGTTGCATGAGAGTTGGAGAAAAATTGTAGTACTAATCAATGACTATCTAAAGTTTAGAAAAATATCCCATATGTTGTGAGTTGATCTGAAAGCATAAACTCAGTGCATTCAAATACACTTGCACATTCACGTATTTGAGTGCATTGATTATTGCATTTGGTTTTGAAACTGTAAGCTTTTAATAAGCTGGTTATTGGCATTAATAACCTTTTTTTTTTTTGGCTAGCAAATATGATCTGATGAAAATCTGAAAAAGAGTTTTAATGGTTTGGCTCCTGAAAACTAATAATGCCTACAAAATATGTTGCTGAAAACAATTTTTCAGCTTACAGTACAGTTCATTTTAGTAAATGTTTTTGGGCTACACACAAAGTTAATGCCAATTTACTCATGCTGTGTTATTCTGCAATGGATGTGTAAGAAATTACTATCAGTACATTTTCCTTTTTCATTTATTAGAGCTATTATATATTCAAACCAGTTCCAAGGTAATTGCTTCTCTGCACTACAGAAACACTTAAGAATTTACTGCAGTAGAGTGGGAGAAGGATTCAATTTATATGGTGGCTAAAGGAATTAAGATCAATGGTAAGTGATGCTGGATAGCCAGAGCAATTTGTATAGCAGTTTGAATGATCAGGATGTAAATATATGCTGTAAGGATTTAAAACCAAAAGCTGTTGGACATGCACAAACTGAGAAATCACTTGTGTTAAAAATCAGCCTTGTTTTTGGTTTCTAGAAAGAACAGAATGAATCTATTCAGCTCTTTGTGAACCTCCTCTTTAAATTTTTAATATTGAAAATAAAACTTGTGCGTAACAGATCATTTTGTATTCATATATATATAATAATAAGATTACTATAAAAAGTAACTATAGTTTATTGTAAGAAAATTTAATAGCCTCACAGTGAACAGAGCTCCAAACTGCAGAGAAAAACATAAGCTTTTAACTGAGTACAGTTTCTCTTTCTGGTTTCCTTTTACTGATAAATCTTTCAAGGAAGGTTTTGGTACACTAAAATGTATTTGAAATTTATTTAAGATCCATCCAAAATTAAAACGTAACATTTAAAAAAAGGAAAATAGTTATCTCACAGTACCTCAAGACTACCACGCACCAAATGAATTATCAGGAGATATTAATGTGCTTCTACGTTATTTGAAAAACATATATATAGTTTTACAGATTTTCTTTTAAATATGGTAAGATGTTCTTTATCAGTTGTAAGCAATTGATTTGAAATTCAAAGAAATGTTATGAGACCTGGTCGCAAATAATTATGCAAGCACTATTCCGTAAAGAGCATAGTATAACCTGAGTTTATTAATATGACAGATGCATATTTTCAATATAATAAATTAATGCATAACATGTGTATGTTTATACATGTTTATATAAATATGTGTACTCATAAGTATTCTTTTTCTAAAAATGTATATTTTTAAGCATATATATTAATCAGAACTGAAAACATAACTGCAAAATATACATCATTATTAAGTAAAAGTTCAGGCTTTTCCTATTTTTCTCACAGCAACTAGAACAAGAGACAAAACTATGATTTTCTTCTGAAAAGAAAATAAGAGGCTTTCTGAAAAATTCCGTGTAATAAATGCTTACCCAGACTTTTTTCTATCATTAGTCTGGATGGAAGGCTCTTGGTTCCAGCAGCTTAAAGAATTACATTACCAAGAGCCTCTGCCATGGAGGTAAGGAGGGTGGGAAGCCTCTGTTAGCATAGTAAATAATCAAGGCAGCTACATTCCAGCATTCAGCTGGAATTCATTCAGCTTACACTGAAAATAACGTGGAAATCCTTACTTGATTTTTAGTATAAAACCTTTCTAAAGGAATTTTGTACACTGGAAATTTTCTCTTGATCCAGTGGATTTTTTTTATTATTATTATTATTATTTTATCTAAGTATTTTCTTCACGAGAACTGAGCATTACCAAAGGAAAAAAAAATCTGCTGTTATATCAACAGGCTGATGTCTCAACAGAAATGATTTGGTTTACTAATGCAACCATAGTATTCTGTGGCTGCAGGTGGATGTCTGAAAAAGACACGATACACTCTGTATACTCACTGTAGATTCAGGATACATAATGGGAGGTCCATGTGTCTTACCATGAAATTCAGTGTGGAAAAAAGCATGAAATTCTAACCTCTGGTTCCCTGGAGGTCACTTAATGGCATTTCTGAATGTTCAGTTTTTACAAAAATTAATATTTTTCACCAAACATTCATTCTGACTATCTCGGAAGAGTACTTGCTGCCAAACACAGCAGTTCTTTCTGCAGTTTTCACAAAGGATGCTAAAATATTTGTCCCCAGAATGAGAAGAAGTGGAAAGAATCGGCATTTCTCTTAAAAATCAAGAGATACTGTTGAAATGAATGCTCTGAGCCTAGTGCAAATCCACATATATGGATATATAATATATATATATAGATAGATATAATATGGATATTAAATACACATTTAACTGATGGAGAGGATATCCTGCAAAGAATATAATGAGTTGTAAACTTTAACAGGAACTTTGTGATTTTTTCACAGAATGGAATATCCATAAATGAATTGTGTAAAATGGACTTGCTGGGGAGACATCTGAAACAGTTTATGACTGCCTTGTTAAATAGTTACAGGAAAGAAACTCTGTCATCTTTGTTTTGGATATATTGGATTCCATGTAGTTTGAGAAGGCTTTAAGTTTCTTCTTTCTGTGAATTTCTAATATATGAAGGGAAACATCTGGATTAAAATATGCTGTGATGTTTCCAAGTCTTCTCAATATTTTTATTTGTAATCTTCTCTTATTATTTACTATCAAGAAAGGAGTATTCCCATTTATATTATTTTATTGCCTGTTTTAAAGCCTTGATTTGCCTTTAATGGAAGAAGACAGAACTTAAAGGCAGCTTGAAAACAGGCTACCTATTTTACAGCTGCACAGCCAGGACATCCTGCATTCTGGTTGCTCAAATTCTTATAGACACAAAATATTTTTGCTCAAGAAAACCATAATCATGGCAGTTCCACAGACTAGAATTCTCTGATTTTTTCACAAGATGGGAAAAGAACATACACAAATGTTAAGTACGTAGTTATTTACCAGAAGTCTACTCTAACCTGCTTCACATGCATGTCCTCTAAAAGCCACTGGATCCTTGACATGAAAGACCTGAGAGGAATGTTCTGATATTTTCCTTATGTTTTTTTGTTTCATTGTAAATGAGAATTCAGTTCAGGCCTTAATTTCTTAATTTTATTTTTTATTTATTGAGATTTTATTTCTTACTTCAATAAACTGTTTTTTAAATGTCCATTAGTAAGTTTAATTAAAAACATTTAAAACTTAGCACAGTATTGGAGATGAACTTTGTGCCCCTTTCTTTTTTCTTGGAGAGGAATTTAATAAGAATTGTTTTAAATAAATTTTACGTATTGATTCTAAAATGTGGCTTGGGGATCTTAAAATTACTTTTCTGGGAAGAAAAATTTCTCCTATTGGGGTGGAATCTATAGCAGAAAAAATATTTATTCTTCCCCAAAGAAGCAGAACTTAGCAGTTCTATTACATTAAATACTGCTCCTAGAAATTTACAAATATAAAATATATATAGCTGCATTATGTTTGACTTTGTTGAAAGATGCTACATGACAAAAAAATGTAACTGAAAGTATCAGATTTGATTTATTGTAGATCCCGAAGTAAACTCCCTTGTATGGATGATGATGATACCTTGAATGACATGCCTATATGTGATTTTGTCCCTGTTTAAAAAATGGGAAATATCTTTTGCTAATAATATAGGGCTAAATTTTGGTACAATATTGATTTATCTTGTCCTCCCTTCTGGCACAGCCAGGTAGGAGGCAGGGGTAAGAGGGGGCACACTTACTTTGGCTCAGCCACTGTTATCAATAAACACAGGGTGCAGGGTGATGGGTGCTCCAATTTGCTGTTCATGTGGACCAAAAGTTTCATAGGAGGGAGCTCTATGTCTGGAGTAAGCTCTGTCTTGTTAGTTCTCTTTCTGAGCTATGCCTAGAAGCAGAAATCAGTCTACTGAGTACAGTATATTTGAAGAAAATGATTGCCCTGTGATCTGAAGTGATGGACAGTTTTATTGCATATATTATAAATGTGTTTCCAGCTACAAAATTTTCAATTCAACTGAGAAGGTGAGGAATAGAACAGTAAATTTTAAAGTTTAATTTGTGCAGACTAGAAAAATGCACGACCTACCAAATACTGCATCTGAGCTAGGAAAATCTGTTCCTTTTGTGTCAGAAGCATATGGCTGCACTCAATCATACTTGAACCTGAAGATCTAGGACAGCCCTAACAGGAAAAAGTAAAAGAGAAACATGACACGAGGTCAATTTTGACAGCTTAAAACTGTGGTATCTGAAGAGCCAATAGGATCGCCTGATTTCTCAGAACATACAATGGATTATAGGATAATACAGCCTGCAGGCACTCTCTTTGGATTTATGCCCAAGACAAACAACAGCATATGCTCAAGTACAAGGACATCAGGGTAATGGAATATAAAAAAGTTGTGTGCTCATCATGTGATGTGGGAAAGCAGCCAGAAGCCTGTATTCCCAAAGGGTATTTCTTGGGGCTGGTGCCTGATGCTTGATGTTTGGTGCTTGTTCTCTGTATGCAGTTATCATATGGCATGGAGTATACAGCACTAGGGAGAAGAGAAGTGTCAGATCACCTTCAAGCAAAAGCACTCCTGTCACAAGTAAACAATGAGAGATGTTAAAAACTAATAAATCTTCATGATGAACCAGAACAAAATGACTTAGGAATGGTGATTGTGAAATTTTGATCCATTTGAGGAAATGCTTGGTGCCTAATGGCCCTCAAACATCCGTCTGTGTATTGTAGTTGTCAAATTGTGTGGGATGCAACAACTAATTTTTGAAGACATGCTACGTTACCTTCCTTTTACATTCTATTCTAATTTCTTATTCTCAGCAGAAGCAAGAAAGCATCCATAAGACAGAAATGTTAATAGTAAGTTCTTTTGATTTTTATTTTTTTTTTTCTCTAAAGAAAAGATAATTTTTGTCAAAAAATGTATCTGGTCTTTTTCTCTTGCATTCAAAAGACATAAAAGCTGTGGCTGCTACAGCAGTGTATTTGTATGCTAGATAGAGCATATTTATAAAAGGAGGCCAACAATGCTTACAGCAAAATCCAGAGCTACAGTTCTTCATCTGGCACAAGTAAAGTTACGTGAATATTTCTCATTGTTCAATAGAGGACTTCCAGAAGAGGGAGTCACCCTCAGGACTCACCTACAAATTCTGATGTGAGGAATGTTTCTAAGCACTAACCAAAATTAAACTTTTGAACAATGGGAAAGTGCATCCCTGTATTTAAGAGTTGTAAAGAACAATTAGTTGCCAGCCTATGCTTCACTGCCCTGCTCCCTGAATGTACAATGGATTTTGCCATTCAGAGAACGAATCAGTCAGGCATAGATTTGAAGATTTCAGCTATTCAAATGTAGACATTGCCTCGAATCCAGAATTCTGAAAGAAATTTAAAATAAATTGCCAATATGCTTGCTGTCCACAACTCACTGATTGTGCTAAGTGTCTAAAAAAACCTTAGCAGAGCATAAAATTTCCTTTGGGGGATGACAGCCCACACAAATTTTGTAAGTAACCTAAATTCAATTACTCTGTGGCATAATAAAAATTTGCATTTCCTACTTCACTTAAAAAGATCTTCAGTTCAGGAACTGCTAAGGTTCTCTGCAGGATATGCTCTTAACCCAGTCAGTTTAAGTGCTCTACTCATGTGGCATAATTAAAAAGATTTCTGTGCCTGTCTCTTGAGCAAAACAAAAGTTTGGAGTGCTTATTCGGAATTGTCATCACAGTACTAGTCTCTAAGCTAGCTGGGTAACAATACACATAGAGAATGTTTTTACTCTTTATGTTTTCCTTGAATATTTCCTAAAATATATTATTCTGTCCATAGCTGAAAATGATTGATCTTTTTATTGCTATTGCTTATGGTTGTACTGCTTGCTATGTGCACTCAATGAGTTTATCATTAAAGTAAACTGAACAAAATTCAGACTCATTTTGAGATGACTCTTATGAAATTCAAGGCCAAGGTAAAAAAAAAAAAGGAAATGTAAGAGTTATCAATTGCCATAGTAAAAGGAATACACTAACAAAAAGAGAAGTTTACTTCCCCTGCCGCACTGCGCCCCTTTCCTACTGCTTAGCAACGAATAAGATGCCACTTATTTTCAGACAGGAAACAGAAACAGCAAGAAAACTGCATACAAAGCTGGAATCACTGCAAGTGTCCTGTACAGCTCATTGGTGCATGGAGACTTGGCCTTTAATGAAGAAATTTGCATTCATATGCAGGCCTGGATGTGTGGACATCAGTCCAGACTCCGGGACTGTTATTTCATTGAGTCAAAAGAAATTTGCACATGAAAGCCACATCCGCATTACTTAACTCTGCAACTCACCCAGGATTGCCTTCCTTTTAGACAAAACTACATCTGAACCTCTGACTAAATCTCCAGAGGATTTATTTTATTTCTCTTGGATATCTGCTAGACTTGACAAGTGGTGAACACATTCTGTATAAATACTATTTGAGGTGTTACTTACTCACTCTCCCATTTCTGAATCTCATCTTAGTGCAAAGCCACATAACTGCAGAATTTTCTCTATACTCCTCAGGCAGTCCTGCTGTCCGATGGCAACGTGAAGGCATTCATCTTTTCAATCAATTCATGCCTTTCCAATTTAATTGCAAACTTTATTCTCACATGCAACCAGGAATTAAAGGAAAAGGCGTGTCTGATGGTAAATATTGATTGCGATAGACTGAAAAAGGACTGCAAAATGTGTTGCAATAAGAATGGTTGTCTGAAATAAAAAATTATACTATATATAATAAGACAGTTCCAGACACTGGGCCATAACATGCATAAAGCTCATTATCCATATGGTCAGTTCTTCTGCCATCAAGTCACATGTACAAGTGCCATTTATGGCTCCTCATTTGCAAAACTACATTAGTGGTTCTCTCCAAATTGCATTACTGATGCAACAGTTAGCACTTGATAGGAAGGTCAGCTGTTGGCCTCTTTGACTCCTGATGCTATCATATTTATGATGTAAACATAATTTCTCTTTCCCTCTCTCTTGAATAAATAAATAAGTGAAGCAGAAGGAAAACCCTCAGTGTTTGTAATGTTGGGGAATGCATCATATTAATGAATGCAGTCAAGAACAAACTCTTAGGTTTGCTCATTGGACAGTTACAGACACAGCACTGGTAGTGGAAATTCCTCTATGGTATCCTATTAATGTGCTTCAATTCTGACCTGAAAGAACCTTTATGGCTGACAGGATAGTTTAATTTTCGTGCCCATTCAATCTTTGGCCTCTGTGCTAAGACTGCCAACAAGGGTGCAAATTAACACCAATTATTTTGATGTTTTATGTACTGGTCTGAGAACATCAAGTTATTTTACACAGGCCATCACCCAGCTGTCAGATGTTAATGACTTTTGGTTATTTCTGACCTGTTTCAGATTCCACTGAGTAGATTAGTATTGAAAGGGTCTCTATTTCACTAATAAGATACTGACTTGTATAACCTTCCAATCATTCCCTTTCACAAATTCAAGTGTAGATGTTTATTTTCCCATTAGATAGTAACAAAGGGCCAAACTCCAGTCTGCTTCAAACTCAGTGGATTTAAGCCAGTATAAAATTTAGCCTATTCATGTTGATTGCATTGAGCATAGACAGTGACAAATGCTCTTCATGGCTAATTCCAATCAAATAAAGGCATACATATGCGTATATACTCATTAAAAATTTATTCTGACTATTTGTCTTCTAAAAATACAAGTAAAATAATAAGAATATTATCACCGTCTCTGAGAAGGGAGGAATAATAAACAAATTTGCTAAATAATTCATTTATTGACAACTAGAGCAGAAATTGTATATTTTCTGTATTATTTGCTAACACTACTT
Organism: Oreortyx pictus; assembly: GCA_036925125.1. Classification (NCBI taxonomy): domain Eukaryota; kingdom Metazoa; phylum Chordata; class Aves; order Galliformes; family Odontophoridae; genus Oreortyx; species Oreortyx pictus. The sequence goes on along the minus strand of JAUPFR010000006.1, from coordinate 32,915,886 downwards.
GATCAGCCTTGTGTTGTTATATCTTTCCTCTACCTTAGGGCATGAGTGTTTTCAAGTTGCTACTTCCCAGTAACTACCATTGGCAAGGATAAGCTGTTTCCAGAATAGACTCTGAAGAGATGGATAATCGTTTTTGAGAATTGCTGCCTTCAGTTACCTGACAGAAAATGATGTTTGCAGTTTGGGAAACTTACTAATCTCCTAAGATTGTAATAGCTATCAAGTGCAGTCTTGAAGTATGGGAATGGACAATGAGAGTAGAAAAGTGTAGCACTGTAAAGTGTTCTGCCATGTAAGTGCCAAACTGAAAAGAACAAGGTACCTAAATCCACTGTGGTAAGCAAAATACCATCTGATAATTAACTTATAACTTATTAATTGAAGAGTAACTATTCAGTAGATGACAATTAAGGTTTTGTGAAACAGGTAAGGTAGTTTTAAAATAGACTTCATATTTAAAATTACCCTCTGCACTATAACAAAGGACTGTTACTGGTGCATAACTGCAGGGCATGAAATTTTGGAGTGTATGGAAATCAAGCAAGTAAATCTGAAATAAAACATAGCTATTGTGTTTTAGAAAATAAACGGTACTTTGTTCTCTTTGCTCCCTCCTTTTCTGTACTAAAACTTTTTCAGCATTCAAGAAAAACATATCTGTGTGTATTTAGTAGTTCCTCCTGGCAACGTAGGAGAATACATTTGTAGAATTTTTGCTATCATTGGTAACTCTTTTGCTGACTGTTCAACAAGCTGACACAAGTCTCCTTCCCTGTTACAGAACAAAAAATATATTAGAGCTTTTTTCACTCTCTCAATTTTTCCAAACTCCTCAAAGTGTTGGGTGCAGTTAAGAAGTAGCTTTAGTGGATACAATGCAAATAGGTTACATTAACAGCGTGGTAAATGTAGCTATTTCCAAAAATACAGTAACTATCCAGCCCAATACTCTTCACTACCTTCTTGTGTCTTTTCAGTTTTAAGAAATAAATATTGAGACAACCTGCTAGGTCTTTCACTCTAGAATTGTGGAAGTAATGGTTTAGGTCATAGTTAACTTCTGAACTTTGTTTATCAGAGTGGTTATGAAGTTTCTGACAAAGTTCTACATGATGAATTATCAAAACTCTTACTTTAGAGCCTAGTATTACCTAGTATATGTAGGAAGACAACTGAGAGCTGGAGTTGAAGCATGTCTATGGAGAAGTAACAGATTGTTCTAATAGAACTTCAGTTCTTCAGCATTTTTACTAATATAAGCAAAGCAATCACGGGATGAACCATCACATTTTCATGGAAGACGTTCGATATGGCAAGTGTTACACTAATCAATAACATACTGAAAATCATCACCATCTATCAGATAGTTATTAATAGTTTTCGTTCTTTTTCTTGATATATGTACATTCGATGCAGATGAAGCTCTGCATAGCATCAGTTATTATTTACCCATCATAGCAACAACTGAAAACTGTTATAAGGGGTTATGCAAATAATAAGGAATTTGTAAAACTCAGAGGATTTAATAGCCAATCTAGAATTTCATCTTACAGATTCTTTACTGATACTCAATTCTATCCAGACAATTAATAAATGGAAGAAACTTTTTCCCTACTTGCAGTTAGGCAAGGAATTGTCTGGTATGAAGATAATGGTACTGAAACAATACTCTTTCTATCAAGACTAGAAATAAAATGTTATATGTTATATTCTGCATACAGGAGAAAAAGATCTGTGGTACATTCTGTGACACAGATTTTATTTTCCCTCCCCCTACCCTCTGCACCTTTTTTTATTTTTATTTTTTAATTATTTGTACTTTAGGAATACCAGAATAAATGGCAAAAAAATTTTATCTGATAGGGTAGTAGGGTAGTCTCTGACTCAAAAATGGGCCATTATTACCATTTTAATGTCTTTAATTTAAAAATTCAAAGGGAAAAGTGTGAAGACATTTCCTTTTCACACAACTGTGCAGTGTTTTAACTATTGTATGAATATGCTGTAGTACAGTATCCAAAAACTGAGTAATGGCACCACCTGGACACTGAAGGCTGACTCATGTGTATGGCATCTCTTGCTTGCATTGGAAGGAACTAATCTCTTGTAAGTACAGAAAGTACTTTTTCTAACTGAGGAAGGGAATGACATTGCCATGACCTATTATCCAGCTGCTCAGTGAGTAGTTCACACACAGGTCTAAGACTGTTCTCCCAACCAAAAGGAAGCTTTGGATGAATTGCTCATTCATCATTCCAACATCTTTATATCAAGCTCTTCCTCTGTGTTGTTGCTTTATTACTCCTCAGTACTAGCAAAGAAGCCAAGTTTAGCTAAGGCTAAGACAAACAAGATAACTTTGTACTCCAACCTGCTGTTCAGTTAGCTTTCAATACAAATCTGTCTCATGGTAAGATCCTCAGTAGAGGAAAGATGAATAGAGCGTGTGTTAAATTTTAATGCTCATGTTTCTCCCTCAGACTGAAAGAGATTTGTACTATCTTTTTTCCTTCTGTTTGGTATTCTCTAGTAACTTTTTTCTCATGAACAAGAACTCAGGATATAATCAATCTACATACTGAAAAAGTACATGCAAAGAAATGATGCTCAAAAAAAAAAAAAAAACCCCACAGAAAAACAAGAGGGCTCTTCTATATTCTATGAGCAAAAGCAATCAACAGGGCCTCTATATGTACAGCAACAGGTCTGGATGTTCACACCAAAGAAATGAACAAATCTTGTCATTATTTTCTCAAATCTAAACAAGACTGAATTAATGAATAAGGGTTTGTGAGCTCAGCTGAAGATCTCATGAGTGGTTTAGTGCACTGGCAGTTAGCTTTCAAGGCGCTACAGATTCAAATATGTGGAGAATTAAATGAAATATATTTTCATTCAAAAATTAAATGGAAAGCTTTTTATTTATGCTTCTTCTTTCTTTATTCATTTATTTAATAATTTGTCGGTATTTGCTATTTCTGTAGATCAAAATTATCTCAAACTGAACACTTGCTCATGTGGGTTTTGTTTTCTGCTACTTGCTTATATGAAGGGTCACAATGGAAACCAGGAAATATGTATGTGTTATATATAGTTACATATATATAATTTTAATATATATATAACTTTTTCAAAATATAAAAATATTTTTTTTTCTTTTAGTACTGGAGATTGAGTCACATTTCTGGGTAAATTATTACTTTCTTCCCTGTTTATTCATTTTCTGTGTTCTCTTATTTAAAGAAACGTTTGCCTCAACTGCTGTGCACATACACAATGTAACACATATTTCCTTTCTTCAAATATGCCTACTTTGAATTTTTCCTACTGTGTCAGAGCAATAACTACAGATGTAGATTAACTCACTTTAATTATCACTTAGATTAGCATTGGAAGCTTGAAACTTCATTTGCGGCAGTACAGAAGTTCTATAGCTTGTTTCCACTGAAGCCAACAAAATCATAGCCTGTGACTTAATGATGCAAATCTATATGCTGTTTAAACTTGTATATTAAAAAAAAAATGAAAATGTCCTTGTAGAAAATGTAAAGCAGTGCACTGTAAAATGTTTCATTAACTTTTTGAAGGACCATATATAAGTGATTGAGTTACGAAAATTTTAAGTCACATTCTGGTAGGGGAAAACCCAGTCAGAATGTAAAAGTCAGATGTGGTCCATTTTGTAAATGTTAATCTACCCCCAGACTATATTCATCAGAGTTCCAGCCTCATCTATTAGCTTATGTATGATTTTGGATATTTTCCTAATGTGTAAAATACTAAACTTCTATAATCTCTCACCTGTCTCCAAACTGAATCTTATAAACTAATTTAGATTCATTTGTCATATGAGTAATAATAAAACTCCACAATCTGTCACCTGTCTCCAAACAGTCTGCCCAGAGAGGTTGTGAATACTCCACCTGTGAAAGTGTCCAAGGCCAGGCTGGATGGAGCCCTGGACGGCCTGATCTAGCAATTGGCAACCCTGACCACAGCCAGGAGGTTGAACTAGATGATTTTTAAGGTATCTTCAAACATAAACCATTCTGTGATGCTGGGATTCAATAACAGAAATTGAATTGTCTCCAGTCTTACAGTATGCTTAGGTGTAGATGCTTATAAGCTAGAAATGAAAAGGATATTTTTCATAATATACACAGGTGCTTTCCAACAGGTAATGTATCAGATGATAACCATTTCTTTGTCTCTCTGTGACACCTATGAACAGGGTTTTGTGTGCTCCTAGTTTATACTGAGAATTTTTTTAAGTGAAATTCTAATACATTTAAAAATCTGGAATAGATGTTCACTGTTTGGAGCATAAATGAACTACTAGAATCATCTTATTTTTTTCCCTACAGAAACTATTTTATATAAGTGAAAACTTTACAGATATTCATGGCATTTCCAATTTTGTTGTTGTACCATTCTGGGACAAAAAAATTCAGGTGCTTGAAGAAATCTGTAATTTCTGGTTTCACCACACAAAATACTGAATTATTGTAATAGAGCTGATGATCCCTTCTGATCTTACATTCTATTAAACTAACAAAACCCAGGACTGAAAACCTTTTTCTCCTGTGACTTGTTTTTTCTTTAAAATTCATAAATTTACTTTCTGACATGACCTATTCACTTGTCTTGATCTAGAGTTTCTATGTCTTGCCTTAAAAAAATCAATATCAACAAAAAATCCTGAAAAAATGATGGCATACTACTCTTTCATCCATCTTCAACATTAGAAGTGAGTTTCTGGAATTCTCTATCTCTTTTTAAATTGATTTTATTTTTAAATTAAAGCTGTTAATGTGAAAATTAATTTTTCTTCTTTATTTTCAGATATAATTTAGTTGAGATTACTAACCCAGATTTACTGCATCTGAGAAATTGAGCTGTTTTTGCAAAGATTATGTTATAATGGACAGATATTTCAGTCCAAAATCAAACCAATACTATTCTGACTGTGTTGCCTTTGGTTACAGTAACTGCAGTCAGCTGAAGTATGTCAGCTTATGCCCAAAATGTATTCTCAATGTGAAAGTAGCAATTTTGAAAAATGGGAAAGTCTCTCTCAAAAAGAAAGGCACAAAGCTTGCAACTAGCAATAGAACACAACCTCTGTTATAGCAGCCATATGTTTGTCAAGATGATAACTGTCAGCCAGGCTACATGTCGGAAATACTGCAGACCTCTTCCAGTAGCTGAAGCTATGAAATTCCACTTTTATTCTCTATCACATGCAGTCTTAACCGTAATGGAATGTAGGCTAATTTTTGTGCCCAGAAACAATAGAAACATATTTTAATTATCTATTAAGCAGAGAAAAGATCCATTTCTACTATTGCAGGTGAAAGCTATGCACATGAATGAATGCAACACTTTTTTTTTTTCTTTTTACTAAAAGACCAACAAGTCTGCAGAGAAAATCAGATATTCACCTGATGTCTCAGCCACTGCATTCCACATCTGCACCTTTAAGTTAGCAGACAGATGTGTAAAAAACTCACATAGAGAAGGCAAAACATCAGTGTACCCTGACTGGCATTTTAAGTAGTAAATGCAGCAGAGAGACACAGAGAGCAAAGACAAATTCATACATTTGTATCAAAAATTAATATAAAAACTTCAACTTTTGACATCTGGTGCTTGTATCTTTGTAACAGAATATTTTCCATATTTTGATTAACATATTGTTTAGTTCATTGAGCAAAGGTACACAATTATTTTCACTCATTGTTAACTATTCCACAAATACAGACATATGCAGACACATATTCACAAACAGATCTAGGCTTTCAAATAATTTCTTATGCTCTTAAGAAAATATTCAGTTTAGTCTTATCATTTTAAAAGAACACTTATTAACATCAGCAGTGAAAAATAACACAAATCGAGACGCTTGCAAAGAAAATGCTATGACCAATATTTTAGTGCTGCTGTTTCAGCTGTCAAAGTCAGTGGTGCACTGCAGCACTGATGGTAATTTCCACTTAGTGGTAAAAGCTGTTTTCTTCTTCAATTTTTTGCTTTTTTTTTCTTTTTTCTTTTGTTTTTTTTTGTCTCCATTGTCTTTCTACTGCCCTCTTATACATCTACTACCACTCAGATGTCATTGATACATTTACCACACCCCTGTGATTTCTATCCACCTACATGATGTGCCTATAGCACAAATGCTGATGATGCATTATATGACCAGCAATTTTTGCCGCAGTGACATTCCTCCACAGAGTACTGCCTAGGGGCAACTAGGCACTCTCTTATATAGCAATTATTCAGTTTGACTACATGTTGATGATGAGCTATTAGAAAGCACTCGTGCAAGACTTTCTATTTATCAACAATCATGATATTATTCTTTTTTATTTCTGCCATCTAAAAATCTAACTGGAGATAAAAAGACAAACTATCTGAAAGGTTCTTAAAATGCCTGTAGTAGCTTAGATTAATTTATGAATGTTAATGTATCTGTACTAGCTATAGTGTTTCTAAAACGAAAACTCAGAGGAAGAGGGAAAGGAAAAAGATCATGTATTCAAAATGTCATGTTCTCTAAATAGAACTGACCCTTATATTTTCAGTTTAATTTAGAAATAGCAAAACAACGAAACTCATGCATAAATCTCATCTGTTGATTAATTACCTAGGTACCATGAAGTCTGAATAGAGTTCTGATTGGCAAGATAAAGATAATCCACAGCAAAGAAAACCACATCAGATATTTCAGTATTACCACACTGTATTTGGTAGAGTCAAGGAGAGCCTGAAATAGCCCCTCCATGATATACAAAGGCAGCATTCACAGAATCAGAGAATCACAGAATTGTAGGGGTTTGAAGGGACCTCTGGAGATGTCTAGTCCAAAGCCCCTGCAAAGCAGGCAACTAGAGAACAGTAAAATCTAGTCCTTTTGATTTGCTTGAGTGTGAAATAGAATGAATACCAAATTTAATTTTTCTGGAGACTTAGTGTCTCTACTTGGTGTCTTAAAAATGGAACTGGAATTCTAACATTAACAACTTCATGAGATTTTCAATATTTCATTGTTTGTTCGATATTTCTATTTCTTACAGTATCTTACATCTTGTTTTTTACTACAGTGGTATTCTTAGATTTCATTCATAAAAATGTTCCATTCTTAGAAAGTATGTATTAAATAAAGATAAGCAGCTAAGTAGAATTTAGAAAGATATTTTACTGAAGATCATAAGTATAAAACAAAAATAAAAAAATCAATGCAATTTAATCTTCTCATTCACTTCCTAATCTGAAGGAAAGGAAAACCTCATATTCACCAGGAACAACACAAAAATGTTAGGTAAGACCCATGACTGTCATAAGGCCAGTGCAGATCCATTATGTCCATTTTTATAAATCAACTATAGATTCTCAATTTGCGCAAGTCAGTCCAGAGGAAAAAAATAGTTCAGAACTATTGTCACAGTTTTGGGTTGGTTCAGCCTGATTCTGTGACAAATGAGGCTGGGAGGGACCCACGGACCCCTGCCCCAGGAGAGGAAGGGGGGTAGGGGAAACACAGTGAAATGGGCCTAGAAACAAAACAACAGGAACAAGTTAAGGGAGAAAAGTAATTTACTAACTATAATAGCAGAATGTGAGATAACATAATATACTACAATGTAATTGGAATTGAAGCTAATAGAACAAATTGATGAGAGAGAGTGTCCAAAACTGAAGGCCCTACTCTGATACTGAAGGCAAGATGGTTAGGGAGCACACACTGCAGAGAAGAGCATAAAAGGAAAAGGTCAATCTTGTGAATCGTGAGTGTTCCCTCTGAATGGAGAATGGAAACAGAACAGTGAAGACTTCTGGGATTTGTAGTTCTCCTCGTCTACTGAGAACCTGTTACCCAGAAATACTGACAATCCATGGAACTAGAGCATTAATTCTTTAACACCCAGTGCACTACATGATGCTATGATATGGAATACTATTAACAGAAAGCATAAAACCATGACGCATGTTCAAGTCAAACTGATGCTGAGTTGTATGTTTTAGTTCAACCTGGCAATCACGTGGCACAGAACAATAGGAGAAAGAAAGGAAAATGGCACAGATCTATAATATGATCTTATACATAAAGCTGCCTGTACCACTCTATTATTGTTCACTTCACGCAAAAGCTCTTTAAACCAGTGAGTATTCAATAATTAAATTGCATTTTCTTCTAGACACAGGAAAAAGTCTTGGCTGTATAGCATGTAACATCCTGACTTGATCTATTTATGTATACTAGGTAAGGAGAGTAAGCCTAAGAACAGTTCTCATTTTAGACTGAAAGCCACTTGTCTAATGCACTGAGTAAAGCAAGAAAAAAAATCCTTTTTGTGCAGTTTTGATTCTTTCACAGTGGAATTCTATAACTTCTGAAGGGGAGAAAAAGTGATGTTGAATTATCAATAGCTTATTTCGAATGACAAAATAAAATAAAACAACAGTAATTATAATAACTTCTGGAAAGACACTTCAATAGTTTACATTTTCAGAAACCTTTCTATTTGAGTTCAAGCTACAAAGCTTAGTAAAAATGTAAGCCAGTTCTGCTACAGTAGTTTTATGCATATGAATCTCCTTGCACATTGTGTAAGATAGCAGTGTAGCAAATCTGAGGACAAAGATTCCATGAAAAAGAAAAACAACTATTCCCATGTGTCCTCCATGAAATTATTCTTGCATCCTGAGCCTATATAACAAGTAGATCTTGAACTGAGGCCCATACTTATTTCCTCTTTTATGGATATTTACGGAAGATATTTATGAAATATGTGAGAAGCTTTCAAGTAAAACCATTTGCCATCAGAAAGATAGTAACTCCTTTGCCTCTTCATGTCTTTTTCCTGGTCTGATTACAAGATAGTCTAGTTGTTTTGTCAAGTGGAAGAAAAAAGAACCATTACTGAAATGTCATTCTGACAATCAGAATTTCAAATAATCAGGCCTTGAAGTAAACCCAAAGAGGATCATCTTTTGATTAATACAGTTTTTTCCCCTCTCTTGAAAGTGCCAGATTGCTAGTGGAGAAGAACTGCAGCTGCTACTGTACGCCATCAACATTCAGCAGACTTAAGCTGAATTCTACCAACAGGAATGAACTGAGATAAAAGCTCTATCAGCTGATTCAATGCTTTTACCTTTATAAATATATGACTGAGATATAAACAGACAATAGGAAGAACATAGCTGGATCACACAAACTCAAATACCATCCCAGTAGGAATATATAGAAGAAAGTAGGAAATATTTATAGAATTGTGTATAGAACTGTAAAGAGTTTTTTGTCAATGGATTAGAATTAACGTTTTTTAATTATTCTGCTGTGGATACATTTTTAATTCCCTGGAAAAAATATAGATGAAAACGTATTTAAATGTAAAATTCATTAAGGAGTTTAAAATTGGAAGATATCTACTCAAATGTTTAAGAAGCCATGAAGAATTAAAATCAGAATGATCTATGAACACTAGAGTTATATTATCAAATTTGTTCATCTAATTTATACAGGAAAATATCAACTAATTTTTTCTTATCTGTATTTTTTACATCTCTTAATTTACTATTTGCATGTAGTCAGACTAAATGCAGTTTATGATTACTTTTTAAATTCATTCTTTACCTTTTTTGTTGGGAGTTTATTTAAAATATTATTGTCTATTTTAATAAACTTGTAGTTTATATATTTCATATGACGTTTTTTAGCACAGAGGATACTGCAAAAAATCTTATTTTCATGATTGATATGGTTGAGTGCACATTACTTAATATCAAACACTCTAGTTTATTATAATAATCTGTTTCTATTGGCATTCATAAACAAAGTGTACGTTTCAATTTTGTAAAGTTTATGTATATATATTTATAAAAGCCAACTGTTATGAAAGTAAATTAATTTAGTGTTGATCCAACAATGAAATAATTTTTTTTAAAAACAGTTAAACCTCTTTTGGGTACCGTAATCTATCAAAGTAATAGACAGTTTCTGATTCTTTTGGTTCAAACCATTGTGAATTGTAAAAAAGTCCTTGGAGTATTATTTGGAGGGTTTATATGTCTGCAGATAACTCAGTATTTAAATAATCGATTGACTCTTTAAAGACCCTGCACTTTTTGTCTATAAAGAGTCTATCTAAGTACTTCAGTGCAACCCACTTCAGCACATCTGCGTGTAGTGACATCTCATTGGGATTTACTGGGAGATATAAACTGCTGAGCCAATGGCTTTTGGATCCAATGATGAACAATGGATCCTGTGATGGTGGAAATAACAGGGAAGAACCACATCTAGACTACACAAGTAGGAAGAGAGCAGTTTGCGCAGGTTACACACTATTCCTTTAACTATAACACTTCTTCTTAGGCAACCTGATCCTGTCTGCCGAAACAGGCATTTGATTAAGTGATTTTTAGTTCATCACGACCTAACAGTAAAAAGTATTCATGTTAGAACAGTTTGCCAGTTTGCTGATATATTGCTTTCTGCTGCCAGAGGTGAAGTTATATTCTCTCAAGAATTTTCATTAATATAACATTTTAGCATTACATATGATATTTCAAGCTCTTCCTTCCACAAAAATCAGGATTGTGACATTAAGGAATAAGGTCATCATGCTACAGTACAGCAAAAAAGAATATCCACTTGATAACACCAAGCATCAGAGATTTTTAGAACGCAGCAAACAAAATATAGATTTTTAAAGAAAAAAAAATAGCAACTTACATTCTAATTCATAGCATCAAGATCTGTGTTTGACATAGAATAAACTCAAATATATAGAATGTCTATGCAGTAATTTCTGTATATAGCTCCACTGGGTAATATCTTTCCTTAAAATGTAAATACATATCTTTAGCTCCATCTCATTCTATACTGGCAACAAACATTAATCTCTAAGGTAATAAAAACCAAATGTAGCCCATCCTCAGGACCCTAGTCAGATATTTTGCAGCCAGTAACTACAATTTACAGAATTTAACACTTATTTTTCAATTTTTGTGTGTAGTAACAAACATATTTTACATTTATTGCTTCAAATACATGATAAAACTACTTAGAAACATAGAATTTGCATGCAGTATGTCATTTTTTTTTAATTTTTGCTATTGATATTCCAAGTTTGTTCATTGTAGAAGAGAGCTAAGCTAGAGTTAAGCTTTCGTAAAAACATAACTTTTCTGTTTGCTTGTGTAAAATTTACTGTTTTCAAAGGGAGAAGACCAAGAGACATCAAATTTTCAAATTTCCTTTTTTTTTTTTTTTTTTACTGTATTATACAGTTTGTTGCCTTGGACTCAGGATATGGTTTTAAGTGTCTGACCACAACTCTAATACTTTATTTCCAGTGGAAACAGGAAAATTAGCAACATAAGGAATATGTTTTTTGAATAACAGAGAGGGATTTTCTCCAGTTTAGAGGATAGGTTGCGTAAACAGCTCATCGGGAAGGAAAGCAGTAAGTCTTTCTGGGTGAAAAGCAGAAAAATTCTTTCAGGGTAAGACTAAGTCTACAGAAGATTAAGTGACGCTTAAGGCAGCTACCATACAGCTTTGTTTAAGGTTGCAAATAATTTGAGAAAGCTGTTAAAGACAGTCAAGAAACAAGTTGGAAAGTAATTTACAGCTCATCACAATGAAAGTGAATAACTGAACTTGGAGAAAAAGGAGTACAGCCATCAAAACAAGGTTTAGTAGTTTGCATGGTCAGTACATCAGAATGTACTGACATCAGGATGTATTAACTGACGTAAAAATACAAACAGAATAGAATTTGGGCAGAATGGCAGTAGAAGACAGGTCAAGTGAGATTAACAACAGAATAAATATAAAATGAAGCAAAACAGAAATAAATACAAATACTGCCGTTTGAGTAAAATTGATAGATTTATAAGGAATATGGCCTTTAAAGTGACATTTCCTGAAAAGCAAGACCACTTAGTGACCTACTTTTCAGCTGGCTATATAGATACAGATAGAAGCATTGACTTTGGGATTGGAACAAACATCTGGATTGTCCAGCAGTCCATGTCTAATGCCACCTCTACACTCAACTTTTCCTTGCATGTTTCTACTAGAGCTAGCACAGATGAGTAGGACATATCCTCTTAGCTCTGATGGTCCTGATGTTAACAGGAAGACACAAAAAACTGAAAAATGATTTACAGTGATAGCTGATGTACTCTGAGAACCACTCAAGGCAAGTTAACAAGCCATAGCTCATCAGAACCTTAACCTTAACCAGTGGAACTGCTGCACAGTGAGTTGTATAGATGGGAGGCTGGCATACTAGAAACCTGGATGAAATATCCACTATCAGGATATTTTAAGGACATCTTCAACTTTCCTAAATTGGACTGTAGTTACCCAGAATTAAATGAAAACTACACTGAAGAAAATTTTACATCTGCCTTCCAGTGGGTCTGAAAGATAATGAAAATGTTATTGAATTCCTACTCTTACTAGTTAGGCCTAAGGTAGAAATCTAAACAAAGATTTTGCAGTGTTCAAGACTGCAAAAATAGCTACAATATTGACACAATTCTTTTTTTGTGACATTATAGAATTTGTGGTTAACTGCAAAATTCTGAATTGAAATTCTAAATTCAATTTGCAGTTAATCACATATTTTAAGATGTCACAGAAACCAAAATTTGTTATACTCTTAAAAGCATTTTAAATAATTAATAAAAAAAACCCAACATATCGTTATTAACCTGAGAGTACTACTTACTAGTATCTAAGTGCAAGAGTATTTTACTGAAATTGGTGGTAAAAACCTTTCTTAATTCACAGAAGTAAGCAAGCTAGCATTCCAAATCTTTTTTTTTTTTTTTTTTTTTAATAACTTAAGTCTTCTGCTTATACTTCAGTTATGTTGTTTATGTGATAGATCACATTCTATTCAGCTTTAGCACTCCTCAAAAAAGTCAGGTAATATTAAAAAAAATGTGTAAAAAATTGCAATTTAGGAATGTAAAGCTCACATTTCAGACTTAAAAATTATATATATTTTGATTTAGGTAGAGAGTAGTCTTTACATCAGTTTGAGTACATCTTTCTTCATGACACTTTCAAGATGGATTTCTAATTCACAAAGTAGGATGCACTGAGTACAGAAGGTATGTGGTTCCATGCAAGACTATCCAAAATTTAAATCGTATTTCTGGAAATGTTCTCTAAATGCTTCTAGAAATCTGGCAGGTTTGGCACCATGATCACTGCCCTGGGGAGCCTGTTTCAGGGTCTGACCACCATTTCAGTGAAGAACCTTTCCCTAATCTCTAATCTGAAATGTAATGTAACATTACAGGTGTGAACTCCATATGATCTCTTACTGGTCACATTATCACAATAATAAAAAAAATAAAATTAAAAAGAAATTATTTTTAAAATGCAGTTGTTTCTCTTCAGAATTTTCAATTCAGTATTTCCCCTCCCACACACTGACAATTTATAGTATGTTAAATGTCATTAATAGACCATAGGCATAATGTTAATTTGGCACTCATATCTCCTATAGAAAGCTTGAAAAATGGAAAAAAACCTGCTACTAGCAGAAAGAAAATTTTATCAGCTGGCACAATATGAAAATGTGCCAAAGTTCTATGACAAGAACCTGACTGATATATCTTTTCAGAATATTTCTTAAATGTTATGACATCTTAAAAATGCAGCGACTGGATTGATGGGATTCAACTTTGTTCATATGTTTTCAAAAACAGTATAATTATTATGGGTGTTTTCTTTCAGCAATGTCATTCAATCTTTTGCTGGAGATTATTGGGAATGTGAACATGGGTAGATATATTCTAAAATGTAAGTAAAATATTACAGAGTACAGATGGGTTGCCTTCCCAGGAAAAAGCTTAACTGTTCAAAAAATTACACATATGTACATTTTAAAAACTCTGTCAAGACAGAGTATCAAAGATGTTTCTAATTTTATCATCAATTCTACAGTTGCAACAATAATCTATTGTATAACAGAATTTGTAGAGCTGTAACTTTAGTTGCAAGGATAGTGACACTGATTGTCCTACAAAACAAATCAGTGTCTCAATCAATATTGCCCTTGGACAGGAACTTCTTGTCATGATTTCACTATTTATGATATGTAATTCCTTATCTGTATATCTCTGTTAACAGTTTCACAGTTCCAAAGAAAGTAAAGGAAATAAACTGTCAACCATTTAGAAAGTACAGAGCTAAGGGCTGCAGGTAGGAAAAAACTGGGGAGCTTGTTTATTGCTGAGATTATTTATTAAGGTAGCAACTAAATATTGAACTGAAAAAGACCTAGATCAGGGAGTAGGTTTCTTTTCCTTTTAGTTCACTGATGTTTTCATACAAACATCAGACAAATTCAGGTCATTTTAAGACAAAGCCATCAGAGATTTTGGCAGGCTTGAGAAGTGAGCCTGTGTGAACCTCATGAAGTCCAACACTTTCCTGCAGTGCGAGGTTCTGCATCTGAGTCAGGGGCATTCCCAAGCACATAAACAGATGAGTAGATTGACACAAGCCTTTGGAGAAGGACTTAGTGGTACTGATGAGAAGCTCAACATGAGGCTGCAGTATGCACTTGCTCAGAAAGCCAGCTGTATCCTCATCTGCATGGTCAGCAGCGAGAGCGAAGTGATTTTACACTTTCTGCTCTCATGAGATTGCATCTGCAGTATTTCATTCAGCTCTGGGGCTCCCAGTATAAGAAGGACATGCGTCATCAACTGAGTCCAGAGGACAGTCAGAAGAATTATTAGGGGCCTGGAGCACCTCCTCAGCATAAAGAGGCTGAGAAATCTAGAGTGGTTCAGACTGGAGAAAAGAAGGTTCAAGAAAATCTTACAGCAACCTTCCAGTATTTAAAGGGGGCCTGCGGAAATCTGAAGTGGGACTTCCCACAAGGTCACGTAGAGATAGGAGAAATGCCAGCAAATAAATGGTTCTTTTCTAGCCTGAATCAAGTTATTTCATAAAGATTAAAGCAAGTATAATGTTATCTTCACTATTATATTGTCTTTTGATGATGATTAATGAAAAGGATATGATAAATGAAAAAAAATATTCTGAGTTCTAGGGAACTTAATTTCTAATGTAAATAAATTTGAAGGGGGGTAAAAAAAGGTGACTTTACAGGGAAAAAAGAAACCAAACACTTATGTTTTTACTGTCACTCTAAAGTATAGCATTATTCGAGATATTTGCAAATGCTTTCTGAGACTAATTCTTTTGTATGTACTGATGCTAGCTGAAATATTATTTCAATATAAAAAAATTCAAAAATTTGTTAAGAAAATAAAAATATTTTCATATAAATCTGTATATCAATATGCATTTTGTTGAACATGTAAATAAAATAGAATTCTCTCTTTTTTTTTTTTTTTTTTTGCTTGCACTGATTCCATAGTAACTTTTTTTTCTCTTTTTCTGTTTTTTTTTTCTTGAGGATTGCTTTTCAACCTTCACAGTAACAAATCACTCCCATCTGTGATTCCTCATTTTGTTACTATACAAAGGTTGCGTTAGATCATAACAGCTTAAGACAAAGATCCTACTCCAACAGTATTAATGCTCGAAAAGTCTAAAAACTTTGAACTATGGCTTATGTTTTCAGTTAGCTGTAGCTTTTGAAACTGATAAAAGGACAAAACAATCTCGGTACCGGAGCACTCTAAGAGATTTCAAATGTTCTTCTCATTTAAAAAGCAATGTTTTGCAATTGTAAGTAGATTTCAGCCATATTTTCAAAATTCAGTATTCAAATGTATATTAGCTTCTTGGGATTTTAAAATTAATTAACCAAACTGTAGACTTCCAGTGAATGTTTAGTATCTGTTACAAAATCTATTCAATATTATTTAACTGAATGTCTAAAATTATCTAAAACTTAAATCTGGATAATTTAGAAAATATCTTTCTGTGGACAATGTTACTTGTACTCATTTTTTTCTCAGATCCATGTAGAAAAGTGGAGGAGTATGATATATATTGCTGATATATTCTCATAGTGCCTTTTTATTTCTTTTGCAGTAGATTCAAAATGTAAGACATGGTAGAACCCTTGCTTAGTGAGATTAAGATTATTCATGGAAAAGATACAGAAAAGCAAATCTTCAATTAAAGCACACAGTCTAGTTAAAGATTCTCAAATTTAAATATGAATTTAAATATGAATAGTGATGTTTTTCAGAGTGTTTATGCTTTATGAAATGTTAACAATCTGAAATGCTTACGGAGACTGCAAGCCTAGTAAAATTGGGTTAATAGATGTGATACGTTATTTAAGAAGAAGAAACATTTAAATTAACATAACTTATTGCAACATACCAGATAGTTTGATACTTCTGTCACTGAATGCTGAATATAATAGACCAAAAATATCAGAAATGTCATAAACACCTCTTACTCCAAGGCAGGAGAATGAGATAAGTGACCTTTGAAGTCACTTTTTTTGTCTGTAATTCTAACTTACTCTAACTAAAAACAAAATTCTTGCATAATTTGAGATGACATTTTTTTTTTTTTTAAGTGACTTTTGGTCTTAAGACGTCGCTGGTTTCAGAGTGATATTTCAGCTCCTGTTTCATTTTGACCTTTCTGAATGTTTGACCATCATTTTAATCATGTATCCACTATTTAATAATATCTGATGTTTTGGTCTCACTTATTAAACAGACTTAAGCAGCAGAC
The DNA here is from genome assembly GCA_036925125.1 of Oreortyx pictus. Taxonomy (NCBI): domain Eukaryota; kingdom Metazoa; phylum Chordata; class Aves; order Galliformes; family Odontophoridae; genus Oreortyx; species Oreortyx pictus. Next base: position 32,899,178 of record JAUPFR010000006.1, on the reverse strand, counting down.
AGACTATGAGCTGATAATGTTTAGCTCAAGTAGATTAAAATTCACCCCATTGTCACCATGGGAAGATACATGTACCTGTATTGGCAGCCATATATATTTAGTGCCACAGTAAATCTTACATTTTAGTATGCTTTCAGAAATTATATATATTATATATATTCTTAATCAAGCAAGATTTTCTGTTTTGAAACTCCATGGACCACTGCTGGTGTGGACAGAAGTCACCTGTCAGAGATATGGAGCTCTTGCTGTTTGTTTACACTGTTTTCTTTGTAAAGTTTAATTGGGCATTTAGCTGATGCAAAATTTCTTCACTTGCATGGTAATGAAATAAAGCCAGCCAAAGCTTTTAGGAAAAAAATGGTAGAATCATGGAATATATTGGGATTTTTTCGTGGATATAGCTTTTTATATGACTTAAGATTTTTTCTAACATTTTTTTAAGATCAGAAATCAAATTTTCATTATATTACTTAACACATTTGTTGTAGTTCGACTCAGCAGGTAGCTAAGTACCACACAGATGTTCGCTTGCTCCCCCCCCATACACAGAGGGATGGGGAAGAGAATTGGAGAAGACAAAATAGAACTCATGGATTGAGATAAAACTTTACTTAGATAGTGGGGAGAAAAGGGAAACGATAATAGTTACGACAAGTATATATATGTATATGAATCTACATAACAAGCAATGCTCAAGCAATTGCTCACCATCTGCTGACAAATGATGAGCTAGCAGTCAAGCAGCAGAACTGAGAGAGATGAACTCTCATTCCCCTTTCAAAACTTTTTTTCCGTTTCATGTCTTTTCGCGTGGAATATCATTTTGGCCAGTTTAACTAAACTGGCCCAATTCTGTCCTCTCCCACCTCCTTGGGCTGCCTTGGCCACAGTTCTTGTGTTGAAAACTCCCTGAAAACTTTGCCTAATTTAACAGTGAAGTAAATTCTTTATGTCAAAATTGAAAGCAACATTTGTGACAATTAACTACCTGAGCTGGTGTGGGAATCAGTGTCATTTGCCTAAGTGGGTATATACAAAAGATCATTAAAATATAAACATTTTGCCTTTAGTTTGCTTTTCTCTAATTCTTTATTATTGCATACTAGTAAGTAATGTAGTGAGACGGTTGATCAACTGTCCTTATGGAATTAGTTTTTAAAGTTGTCATTTTGATTTGAATATGAAAATATTTATGTTATAATGTAAATTTTATCCATTATAACTTTAGAAAAATTATTAATAAACTCTAATGTAATTGAATCCATTCTGCACTTATTCCCTTTCAGAGTTTATATTTCATGTATGGTATGACTTCCACTATTCATATTTTGTTAATTTAGTTATAGGTAAACAAACACATTAACTTGTTATGTTCAGAAGAGCAAATTGCCACAATAACAGTACATGAGCACTTTTAATAAATCTTTAAGGTAACAAAAATTACAAATTAGTAAGTTGATGGTAAATGTAAGAGAATTAATACATGTATTTTCCTTACATGTAAAACAACATTTCTGCTGAGATAGTTTCACAGTTTTTCCAGGAACGTCTCTTTGAACTTTTTGTTTGATATTGACTTCGTTGCAGCTAAAAGAAAAATCTAGTAAGCAGCTCTATTCTATTACTCGTCCTTTCTATATACTACCTCAAAAGCATAAGATTTGAACAGTTCACTGATTCTCTAAGAGCTAGGTATTAGAGACTTGCCACTGTCCATGAGAAAAAAAGAGAAATAAAAAAAAATTAAAAAAAGAGATTCTTCCTCTTACATTTCTTATATATTCAAAAAACTGTATACTTAATTTAAAATGTTTATTTCTGAAAATTATTAGTCTTTTCCAGATAAATTCTATACACAAATAATGCCATTTATGACCTACTATCTGCCTACTGAAATCCAAACCACACAACTGGTAAAACACTAGGAAAGCTAAGAATCCCAATCTGATGCAATAAGCATAGAACTCCAGCTACAGATAGGTTCAGTATAGAGCATTGTGTTCATTCTCTCAGTAATTTCTCAACTGTGGCATTAATTTGGGTTATTAACTATCTCAATTAATAGTAGAATAACTAAACACTACCTTTAATAACTTATCATTAATATAGAAAATATTTGATGTTAAAATATATTGCAGTGTATAAAATGTCTATTTAAAAGACTATTTTTCACTCTCTTCAACCTGCGTCAGTAGCCTGCTCTGACTTTAATGGTTTTTGAGTAGAGCCTGTATTTTTTTCAGATGTCATTTTCACCCATATTCCCCAAAGCCTTGTATGTTCTTACGTGGTACCACATGTAACAATTATCAACAACAATTATCTGATAGAAAACCCTTGTTCCCACATGTAAGATGCGTGGTCTTTGTTTTATAGTTGTTGATGAAGTAGTGACAAAACACAGCTTTGAACACTTTAGTATTTGGACAAAGTTTGTTTGATAACACAGGTAGGCAAGTATAGTTTCATTAAAATACAAAACAATTGAAAATCATTTAAAAGTGAATTTCCTTTGGAAAATTTTATTCACTTTTTCTTATATCATTCCAGAATTCTTGCCTGCACTAATACTTACAGAAAAAAGTTGAGGATTGCACATTCAGACACTACAGATGGCAGATTTTATACCCACAGTGGAAGATCTTTATACTGTATGTGGTGTAGAACCTTAATTATTAAGACAGGAGACAGACAGTATTCCCAAAGTCCCTCACTGGAACTTTGGCTCAGAGGCAATTAAATGAGTCAGGCAGGGCTCTGGCTGCACCCTTTACAGCTTGGCTCAGTCATGCATATCTATTTCTTTCTGTGATTGAAGGAAAAACCCCATAAAGTCCTTACCCTCTTAGTAAATCCTAGATAAGCCTCATTTTTTTTCCCTCTGTCTTCTGTACTAATACTTGTAATGTGAAAAAGATTCAAAAATTCTCATATCATTCTTAACCAATGCTTTTTCATAAGTCTTATTCACTTCTTGAGAGGCTTAGCTCTCAGTAGAATCACCAGTTCTAGCTGCAGCATTTACTTTTGTTTGTCCCAGAAAAAAAGCAGTGTAAATAAAATAGTTAAGAGAAATGTTACAACCAAACTTGAAACATGATTATTAATTTGATATGTTGGTCCTATCAGTGCACAACTTCTCATGGGTGAGTCAGTACGAAAAAAGATTAAGCTGCTACATTTTTCAGATACTAAGTAACGAATTTACAATGATTCACATAAGAAATATACACTTACTTTTTTCTCAGAGACATTTTTTTAATTAAATAATTGAAGGGACTGCTTTATCAAACATTTTGTTGTATCAAATCAAATTTCTATCAAATATCTGAGGTCTACCAATCACTATTGAAATTTAGTCTTGTTATTGACTGAACTTTAATCTGAAGTAGTTTTCAATCAGGTCCTTCAGTATAAAATTTCTACATAGAATGGCTTGATCCTGAAGCCAGGTTGTTCTGCTAGATTTACATACATTGCTTATTAGACTATTATAATTTCTTCATATCTTTAGATAGAAGGCTGATTTCAGCACTTCTCTACTTTTCAGTTGAAAACCACATATGCCTTTTCACGTTTTCACACTGTAAAGCACAACTGTTTTCTAGTTTTTTATCTGCTTTTTTATCATTTACCCCTCCTCAATTTTTATTGTTCTTTGCATTTTTTCCTTATGCTCTCCTTTAGCTTGTTCTCTTTTCCTTGACCTTAAATAATGAAGCTTGAATTTCATTGTGCAAATTATTTTACTTCCATTCTAGTGTTTGTCCCTCATAGATACTCAGTTCATCTTTTGGATTTATTTCCAGTTTGGCAAAGTTAAAACTGTGGCTGTTCTTGATATGACTCTTCAATGTGCTTTTACATTTGTTTGACTATAATCTGTTTGATTTTCCGAATTCACCATCTGGTGAGTTCTGTTTGTTAGGCAACACAAAGTTGGATAGAACTGGGCTGTTCACTAGATAGAAATCATTCAGATTCTCCTCAATTTGATGATTATTTCCTTCCAGGGCCTTTCTACTACTCTATCAGCTTCTTCATTGCAGTATCCCAAACTGATGTTTTACAGTATATAAATAATTTTTCATTAGTCTCCTAAACAAGCTATGAGGGAAATGTGGAAGACACCTTTTTATCTATCTCTGTGTAGAGGGAATAACATGACTCTACTGACATACTTCATGATCTGTTATTGAGTTTGGAATAGGTATTTTAGTAGTTGAACAAAAGGGATGAGACTAGATGGATGGCATTGTAAATGCTATGCTTTAAGATTTTTTGTCACCGAAAGAAATATAGGTTAAATGGAGATTGATGTACTTAGAAGATACTCTGCTTGTGCCACCTATTCACCATCTTACTGATTTTGAGGAATTTGCTTTTTAGGACACATAATATTGAAAGGATAATTTATTCCCAATTCCATTGCTAGCAAAATTTTTACAAGAGAAGTCTTCACTTTACAGTTACTGGAATTTAACCAAACTTAAAAGGACAAAATTTAGTAACTTTAACAGGGATAGGATGATACTTTAAGAAGATAACCCTCTCCACAGCTAATTGACTTTACAGTGATAAACATCACAAAATTGCCTTCAAGAGATATAATATCAATTGCATACAATTAATAGCTTAATAAATGTAGTGCATGATTAAACGTGTATTTTCCCAAAAGATGGTTCTCAGTTTAACTGTGATAGTTTTGTATGAAGATACTTTATTTCTCAATAGACTACTGAAATAGTATCTTAGAAGAAGAAACTACAAGAAAATACTACTGCTGAAAGAATCTTCAAATTTTACCTCCACAACAAATTCCACCTTTTATTCTATTACAGTTCCAGCCTTCATAGTACCTAAAAGGGGCTTAAAGTGCTGGTCCACAGCTAGCTGAACATGAGCCATGTGTGTCTGGGTGGCAAAGAAGGCCTATGGCTTTCTGTGTTTCATCAGAAATAGTGTGGCCGGCAGGTCTAGCAAAGTGATTGTTCCCCTTGCATAGGGCAGTGGTGAGGCTGTACTTCGATTCCTGTGTTCAGTTTTGGGCCTCTCACTATATGAAGGATATTAAATTGCTTAGAGTTGTGCAAAAAATAAACAACAAAGCTCATAAAAGGAGTAGAAAAGTCATACGAGGAGTGGTTGAGGGAACTGGGGTTGTTTAGACTGGAAAAGAGGAAGCTGAGGGGAGACTTTACTGCTCTCTACAGCTGCCTGACAGGAGGCTGCAGTGAGGAGGGTACTGATCTCATTTCTCTGTTGAAAAATGAAAGGACACAGGGAAATGGCTTGAAATTGCATTGAATGGGGTGGTTAGATTGGAAGAATTTTTTTCATAATGGTCAAGCATTAGAATGGAATGCCTATGTAACTGCTGGAGTTCCCATTGTTGGAAATAATTAAAGAATAGCACTCAGGGACCTAGAAGGCCAGGTTAATGGTTGGACTTAATGATCTTGATGGTCTTTTCCATGTTAGATGGCTCATTATGATTCTATGAATCATAATCATTCTAAAGAAAGGATTATATTTGCTTCTGGGAACATTAATTGTCCCACAATCATTGAGAAGCAAGAATATTTCAGACTACTTTTCAGTCTATTTTTCAGACTGTTAATTAAAGGACAAAAAACCCACAGAATACTGTCTATACATAATAGATCAAAACAATATTCTGAGTAGGAACATTGCCATTTTATCATTTTTGCTAGACATTTTCTGTTTCTTTAGTCTTTTGATGATGTTAGCTCTTTGCTAACATATTCACACTTTTTATGGAGAATAATATTTTTTGTTTTTCTATTCAAAGAAAATATATATTCTTCTGGAACTATAACAAATAGAAAATGAGAAAGAAACACTTAGCTAGTAATTTTTTTTAAAGAGTAGTTAAGCTGGATGAATAGGTAAAAATATGAGACACTGTTAACAATTTTCAGAAACACAAAAAATGACTTAATAACTTCAAATATAAGTATATACTATATGACCAGTTTTGAGAGCTGAATATAGACTGAATCACAAAGATATAGGCGTTAGAAGGGACCTCTAGAGATCATCTAGTCCAACCCCCCTGCTGAAGCAGGCTCCCTAGCCCAGGTTGCACAGGTAGGTGTCCAGGCAGGTTTTGAACATCTCCAGAGAAGGAGACTCCACGACCTCTCTGTGCAGTCTGTGCCAGGGCTTCATCACCCACACTGTGAAGAAGTTCCCACACACATTTGTAAGGCACTTCCTATGCATCAGTTTGTGGCCATTTTCCCTCGTCCTATCACCTCGTTCATTCGTAAATGAACCTCAGGATGCCACTGGCCTTCTAGGACACCAGGACACACTGCTGGTTCATGGCCAGCCTGTCATCCACCAGGAAACATTTGAATGAACATTTAATAACTAAAACTGATCAAAGGAATTTCAGGTGGACAGGTCCTTCAATTATTTAATTCAAAAAATGTGTCCGAGAAAGAAGTAAGTGTATATTTCTTATATGAATCACTGTAAGTTAGTTAGTATCTGAAAAATGGAGCAGCTTAATCTATTTTTCATACTGGCTCACCAGTGAGAAGTTGTACGCTGATATGTACACAACATATCAAATTAATAATCATGTTTCAAGATTGGTTGTAACATCTCTCATAACTATTTTATTTACACTGCTTTTTTTCTAGAACAAACAAAAGTAAATGCTGCAGTTAGAACTGATGATTCTACTGAGAGCTAAGCCTCTCAAGAAGAGATATGAGAATTTTTGAATCTTTTTCACATAAAAAGTTCAGGAGTCCTGAAGGGGAGTTCCCCCAGTGAAGACAGAAGCAAAGAAGGTGTTCAGTATCTCCTCCTTCTTTGCATGTTCTGTTACCAGAACAGCCCCCCCATTTAGTAGGGTACCCACATTTTCCCTAGACTTCCTTTTACTGTTGACAAACTTAAAAAAACCTTTTCTTATTATCCTTAATAATTCAACAAAATGTTTGTTTACATGGGTTACTGCTTTGACTACTCCATGGCACCATCAAATAGCTACCAAGTGGTATGGAGAAATGTGTACAGGTGCTTGCAAACAAGGGAAAAAGACACCTATTCCTTGTACAGAGTACAAGATAGCAGAATCAGTAACTGTGAATGAAATACATTTCAGGAAGATATACTAACAAGCACAGATTTAGTCACTTGCTATGGGGAATTTTTCACACTGCAGACTGCAGTGAACCTATTTTAAGATACAATATATATTTAAGAAATGGTTAAGTAATGAACAGCTCTAAATTTTTTTTTCTATATCTCTCTCCAGGTTCAGAACATTTTTTTTTTTTCTCATGCTTAACCAGGGTTTCACATTCTGAAAACAATGAACTGAAATAATTCTGTGAAATTTTCTAACTAAAGAGACATAAAGAGAATAGATTAAATACTGCTATAATTTCAGAGAAAAAAAATACAAATATATAAATAAATGTAAAGAATGTTAAGTTCTAAAAATCAGTATAATTTCCTGTGAAAAGGCTTTTTCTCTCCATAAAGTATTTCCAAAGCTTTTAAAAGTCTCTGTGACGAGTGACATTTCTTATTATTGAAACGGAGATGTTTAGATTCTGTTTTTATGGAATGCTTGCTGAAGCTCATGAATATATTTGATCCACTATATCTAAATTAATAATTATACAAGAATATACAATCTATTACCTAATGATAGTAATATCTTGGTTGTAGTCTACTACTGAGACTCATCTGTCCATCATTAATTTAACATAATAGCAGTACTAATCAAAAAAATATGAGGCATTCAAATCATTAAGATTTAATACTCCTAATCACATCAAAAGATGTCACCTATATGTCCCTGTATTCCTCATTTTGAATTGCTGAAACTATACAGCAAAACCAACAACAAATAAAGTTTCAAGGTCTGTAAAAGGAACCTGAATAAAAATTTTCTCGTTGAAATTTGACTCTAGTGAAACTAGATTAAGCTATAGGTTATTAAACTTAATTTTGGTTTTCTTACATCATTCTAAGAAAATCCTAATTTAAAACACTTTTTTTCTCTGCTGTAATACTTTTTTGGTAATCTTTTTTTTTTTTCCAAAGATAAAAAAACTTTTTTTTTTTTTTTGCCAACCTCAAAACTGAGAACTGAGCTTTACTCTTGTCCTTTCTTGATTGTGAGCATTGTTGCAGCCTGTTCAGACTAAATGCATGAGACTATCTTTCTCAAAGGTTTTATATCTCAACCGAGATAGAGGGAAAAAAACCAAATGTGGACTATAATAACAAGTGGCACAAAATATGTGGATGACAATGGCTTGCAGGCTGGCTTGGTCCAGACAAATGGGACAGGGGAACTTAGGGGAAAGGGGAAAAGGGGAAAGCAAGATGAGGCTAAAAATAAAACAGCAACAAAGATCTGAGGAGGAAAGCTAATTTACTAAATGAAATATCGGAATGCAAAATAACACAATATAATACAATATAATTGGAATTGAAGCTAATAAATCAAATAAAGTGAGAGTATGTCCGAAAACCAAAGGCCTTAAGCTAATTCTGAAGGAAAGATGGCTATGAAGCACCCACTGCTGGGTAGACAAGGAAAAAGGCCCAGTGTCTCATGAAAAGTGAACATGTTTTATCTTTCCCTCTGAGTGGAAAACAGAAAAATGCAAAGCAACACTAAGATCTGCAGGGTACATAGCTCTTCTCCTCCCCTGAGACAGGTATACCCAGAACTATCTACAGAACTGGAGCATTAACTCTTTAACTCCCAATGCATTACATGATGTTATGATGTGGAATATCAATAACAAAAAACAGTAGATAATCATGAAAAGGAGAAAGAAGATGGCAGGTTCTGAAGGCTAGCATGACAGAGTCACTATGTATGAAAGTGAAGTGATAAGAGAACTTAAGAAAAATACATGCAAAAGCTGTATTTGTAATTTATCAACACAATATACTGTTAGCTCACGTTCTTCAAGATTACAGAAATTACTTCTGCAATCTGGGTGAAAAGATGACTCTAGGTCTTTGATTTTTTTTTGTTTGTTTGTTTATCCTTCTAGTTCAGGACAGAAAATACTAATAGCTAATTTGGAACACGGCTAAATGAACAGCCTTGGAAATCAGATTTTGTACTTCAGGTCTAAAAACTTGCTTAAACTTCAGATTTGAAAGATATCCAGATCTTTCTTTTAATGATATTCTTTTATTTCTAGTTCTAACAATTTTCTAGATGATGGTTATTGAATTCAGTTATTGCTGAGCAAGCTTTTAGGATTTCATGGCTATTTATCATAGTCTTTATCCTAAGGTTGCTGGGTTTCACCTCAACAATGTTTTCACTTCCGTAATCAGGAAACAGATCCCAGTTCGCATAATTAAAAAACTGCTCTGACAGCTTTATATTAATAAATATTCCCAAAAAGTTTTGCATGTATATAGCACAAAACAGCCAACTGGCAGAGTGGGATATACTGTATGTTTAACAGCTCAGTTTTTTGTGCATTCTTTCACCAATCAGCTACATTTTAAAAAGCTCACATTGTGTTGCTACAAAGATCTTTATCTTCCAGCTGTCTTATCCTTCCAGTACTTATCCTCTAGTTAGCTTTTACTCTTTTTTAAGTCTCTATCCCTTTGAAAGATTTAGAGAAAACACTTCAAAGAGTTGTTTTTCAAAGATGGGGTATTTAAGATAAACACCCCTAGAGTCTGAGTCTCTCCTCATACATTTCATCTTATGCACCATCATATTCAGCTTTCTCTCATCCAATTTTGAGGAGGGAGGGAGGGAGGGAAGGAGGGAAGGAAGGAGGGAAGGAGGGAAGGAGGGAGGGAGGGAAGGAGGGAAGGAGGGAAGGAGGGAGGGAGGGAACGAGGGAAGGAAGGAGGGAGGGAAGGAGGAAAGGAAGGAGGGAAGGAGGGAGGGAGGGAGGGAGGGAGGGAGGGAGGGAGGGAAGGAAGGAGGGAGGGAAGGAAGGAAGGAAGGAGGGAGGGAAGGAAGGAAGGAGGGAGGGAAGGAAGGAAGGAAGGAAGGAAGGAAGGAAGGAAGGAAGGAAGGAAGGAAGGAAGGAAGGAAGGAAGGAAGGAAGGAAGGAAGGAAGGAAGGAAGGAAGGAAGGAAGGAAGGAAGGAAGGAAGGAAGGAAGGAAGGAAGGAAGGAAGGAAGGAAGGAAGGAAGGAAGGAAGGAAGGAAGGAAGGAAGGAAGGAAGGAAGGAAGGAAGGAAGGAAGGAAGGAAGGAAGGAAGGAAGGAAGGAAGGAAGGAAGGAAGGAAGGAAGGAAGGAAGGAAGGAAGGAAGGAAGGAAGGAAGGAAGGAAGGAAGGAAGGAAGGAAGGAAGGAAGGAAGGAAGGAAGGAAGGAAGGAAGGAAGGAAGGAAGGAAGGAAGGAAGGAAGGAAGGAAGGAAGGAAGGAAGGAAGGAAGGAAGGAAGGAAGGAAGGAAGGAAGGAAGGAAGGAAGGAAGGAAAATAGACAAACAAAGTATAAAATAATCTTCCATTTAACTGCTTAACTGTAGTACAGTTTTGGCTGGCCAATAGGATTCAGCATTAAATACTCATTCCTATAATTTTGAGTCATAAAGTATTTGAGAAAAGATTTAGAAGCCCATTAAAATAGATGCCTAATTCAAACTGAGTTTCAGAGGGAACTAATGGAATGAAATCTCAAGAAATACTTTGCTTTTATGAAATGCTGCTAATCTCCACAGCTGTCCCTGTTCATCCTCAGTCTGATATGTAATTCTTTCCTGAGCATGTGCAGCACAGATTATCTAGCCCTTTCCTTAGGTTGCATGGGTTCTATTTGAAGCGGGCCACCTACAAATTGTATCAGTGTATAGTCTACTGATTTCCATCTAGCCCCATGCAAATATAATATGCACTACGAATATTCTCATATCAAATGTAAACTCCATCAGTTTAGGTTAAGTGGTTCACAGTTCTATTTTCTATGCTATTTTCAAAGCTTATATCTTCTCAAGTGGATATCAAGCAGATATTAAGTCAAAAAATATAATGCAATAACAACAACAACAACAATAAATTCTTCACCATTGATCTTTTTCATTGTCCCTTGGCTTTCTAGTCAACAAAACTACATCAATGACACTGATGTAGGATTTGTTTCAGCCAAGGCTGACACATGAGTAATGTGCAATTATGTGAGGTGCCTGATTAAGTGTGCTAGATTCTGTAATGACTCTGTGTCATGCAAAAAATAAAATAAAATAGGTCATGTTGACTCTAGCCTGATACTTGGCACTGTGTTATCCCTGCCACCTGCTCATTCACTGACAGGACAGAACAAGATGATGTGTTCTGGCAAATGGATGTACAAAAGCTCATTCAGTCAGTAAAGAAGGCAGAAGGGAACCAACACTCTTGAGAAACTGCCCCAGAGGGAAGGTCCTGCTCAACTCCCAGGGCTGCCAGCCACTCATTCCATCCTATGTCCCTTGTCTTCTCCATCTACAGAGTCATAATACTCTGTACATCTGGTTGGCCTTGTGTAATCTGGACGATGATGTGTTTGATTACTTGACTAGTTTCAGAATGGTAGTGTTGGAGAGCACTGATTTTAACTGCTCATTGGCTGATTTTCAGGTCAGAATGTGATAATTTGGGATCTCTAAAGAAAGATATGTAGCAGAAACACTGTTTTTGTAATAGGATTCACAACTTATTATCATTGGCATTGTGTATTCTAGTATACACCATCTTATGCTGAACATTTAAAGAGGGCAGAAATAAACCCTATCACCAAGAAAAAAAATCTAAGAAACAGAAATTCTACGCTGACTTTTAAAAGCATCATTCCTTTTGAAATTTTTTTTTCCATTAAGAAACCACAGTATGTTCTAAACATATTGCTGCAATTATGGCTCTGATTCAGGAAAGCACTTCAGCAAATATTAACATAAGCATGACTTGGCATATATACTCTTGAATGCTGGATTATGATGCTGTAACTGAAGATAGAAACCCTCTATCTTCAGAGTAGAAGTAAATCTCCCAGAAGCAACAAGTAAATCACCTTTGGCAAGTATGCATTCAGTACCGTTGTCTACTATGCAAATGAATGCACAACACAATTTTTCCCAGCTTTTCTTCCACAGATCATGAAATAGTCCTGTTATACAGATGAATGCTATTTAATCAACTGAACATTAGCAATTACAGATGCTGTCTCCAGCAGAGATTTTGAAAGCACAGTACATCTTTGTAACAGAACAATTGCAAAGAAATATTGGAGATATATGTCCAAAGTCTGAGTGTCTAGCTTGAAGTCCTCAAACTACATTCAGCTTTGTTCTAACACTGAATGTTGTTTCCTCAACTTGACTTTTAAACTTTTGTATTTTGACAGCTCTGTGAGGTAAAGGTCTTCTCTGACTCATTAACTTTAACGTTCTACTCTCTGCTCTTATGTTTAAAGTTTAAGAATTAATGCAGCAGAAAAACCATAGTCACACCATGATTTATGGCCAAAGTCTTTCACTTTTGAGTAGGTCCTGGCGTTTGAGAGAATCATTATAACTAATATTGAACAATGAGAGTCTATAAAAAAAGAAAAGGGGAACACAACTGTAAAAGTCATGAAATACCTTGAATATGAGGTTGCACAGGAAACATGAATTTATGTAGATTGTAGAACAGATTGTAGATCAGTTGTAAATGACACACTGTGTGGTATTATATCACTTCCTGTTCCTGTGCTAAAAATACAAGTTATTATAGCTAATGTACCGTGAATATTGTAACTGCTTGCTGCAAAGTTCTGTGTCTGTCACCAGTCACTTTTCTACCCTTTTTATGAGACAATCAATAAAACTTGTCATGTTTTTCCTTTTTATGGATCATAGAGTTCTTATCAAATATTCGGTAAACTATAGATTAATGGACAAACTGCAGAGTATTAGCTTTTACTCGCCTTGATTCTTGGTGAACAATATGACTTTAAAATACAACTTTGCAGAGATTTAATTCTATATTATGGAATCTATAAGGAATTTTAGATGCTTCTCAGCATCATCAGTTATTAATTTCAAAGTGCTCTCGTCCATGAAATTTGCAGTTAAAATCAAACATAAAACAGAATTCTAGACTTTTTATACATTAAGTAAGAATTTTTCATTCCACTTAGTTCAGTGCAGAAATGCAGCTGGGATCCATCAAAGCATAAATTTTATTTACCAAAGAAGATCATATTTTGCCAGTTATGTGATGAAATGTTATTTTATAAAATCAAGTTGCAGATGAAATGAAGCTACTTTGGTCTGCTTCAAGCCAAGACAAACTGTTATTCTTATCCATAACTAAGGTTTTCTTTCATTATTTATGATTTTCTTCCTTAAATACATTCAGATATGTGCAATCTTTATTAACCTCCACATTTCTTTTCCCAGCAAATGTTATAACATTTTCTTTGTAAGACTTTTAACATTTTCATTCTAGTTACTGATAAAGATAAGTTGTAGCACTTGTAAGACAGTTCATAAATTTATATATGAGAAAATAGGAAGGATTGCTTATCTTTCTAGAACTTATAAAAGCATCGGAGACTACTTTTTGTAACCCTGCTTTTACTGTGCATCATTTTTAATACCTTTTCTTGTTACCATCACTAGTTCATAAACCCATATTTGGTTGTATAAATATTTGTATGATTGTATCATAGAACAAGACTCGCTTTATAACCTATTTTTTCTTTTTGTCTCCGATGTCATAGTAAAGATTAATGCAGTTGTTTTTTTGTCTTTTTTTTTAATTATTTTGAAATTTTTGTGCAGCTAACTGACATCCTCATTCTTTTTCAGTAAAGCTGCAGTATAGAGACACCTGCTGGGAAGTGATTGAACAGAAACAAATGCAAATATTCATTCTAGTAATATTAATAGCATTATTCTCTTTTTTCAGTTTTTAATCTAACATTATCTTTACTTTTTTTTTTTTCATTTCTACACAAACCATACTAATGATAAAGAAATAAAGAAGAAATTACATGCAGAGATATTCAATTTCAACATTCCATCTGACTAATTATAACAGACCTTAAACTGTCCATGGGATTTCACCCCATTCCATGCATTTTGCCCTTTCAGTTTTAATCACAAAGAGTCCTTGTGCTTGGGCCAAGGAGTAAATACTGCCTTGTGCCAAATTCTGTGCACAACTTTTAGAAATATATTATTTCAGAAAATTGAATGCTAAATCTAATTATAATATGTAGCAAATGAAGAAATAAATAAATAAACCATAACACAATAAAAACTAAACAACGTATTATTGACATAACACTGAAATCACATAACATTCAGTATGTTCACACAAATGAATGGTTAATGGCAAATTTTATTTAATCTTACACTGAAACTTTCTTCTCTTGTTAGATTATAATTATCTATATTCATCATATTACTCAGCAAAGACTTAATTAGTCTCAAAAGTCAGGCTAATATACTTGGCTAATAATTATAATTATTTCATAATGCTTTTCCTTCTGAAGTATACCAAGTAGGTTGCTCCAAAAGTAATACCTCCTATTTATTTCCGTGGAAACTACAGCAGATTCAAAGAGTACCTGCTGTACGGATATACTGTTTGATAGAGCAAATTCTCAGCTATAAAATAATTAAAGCTTTTCAACATAGTCACAATCATTAGTAAATTAGTGTGAATAAGCTCTAACTGTTCACCCCAGTAGTCCTGCTCTAATAGGACTACTTGTTTAATTCCAGCACCACGTTTTAAATCTATTCTGAAAAATTCTCATCAGAAATGAGTTTAATAATATTAATTCACCAAAAAAGGATTTAATATTACTTCTCCTCACTCAGCCTCTCTAGCAGTAGGTGTTAATGGGTTACTGAAAGAAGTGGAATAAGCCCTGGAGTTAGCGCTTATTCAGAATGAAGTGCACTTCCAAATTGATGTGGATATTTCTTGCATCTGTATTGACTCTTCCTTATAAATCTCATAGGTAATCATATCTATATATGAAATATTCTATCAATCAGACTGATGAACTCTTCAATCTGGACTGCAAATATGAAACCTGAAATGTACGTGAAATTCCTTTCCCTCTTAATAACAGAATACAGAGTAGAATTGTGTTCTAAAAAGGCAACAGAGAATCAAAGTTCAGCTGAGAGCTCTCAGTCCTTATATCTCGGCTGAGGTCAAAGTCGCTGTATTACTTAGTAAGTTGCTTTGTCCACAGCAGGTAACTATGTACTGGTTTATTATCAAATCTTTTGAAGAAGATGAAAACTGTATTTTTCTTCAACATCAGCTAAAGGGGTTTGAGTTGTTTTCTTATTGCAGCAACACATTAAATAAAATCTAGTTTAAAGCACAGTAGTTTCTTTAACTTCAAAATACTGAATGTGCAAATTTCTTAAGTCTTTTTAGAAAAAGAAAATTGACACATTTTTTTTCAAAGCTATCACAATCTTTACTGAATTAATTGTAGATTTACATAATACTATTCTCTCTTTATCGTCTTCATTATAGTATTTAAAACAGTATTGTACATATATCTTGTGATTTTCAAGTGAAAGTAAAACCTAAGGTCAATGGAAGACCTCATATGCTGTGAGATGATTTGTACCTATGAGCTGATTACAGAAGTGTAATCTTTTAATAAATGAATTTTATTTTTGAAATTGAAATGAAATAGATGTGTTTTTTTTCTCATTTCTCAGAAAAAAAGCTGGAAGAAATTGTAACCAAAATTAGTAATATAGAGTGATGGACTCTCATCAGGATTTCATCAGGATTAAGCTTTCAGATTTCATAAATTACTGGTTTAATGGAACATATGCTATTTGTGCCTCAGCCTTGTGAGAATCCTTTTCACGGAACTGTGTATGTGTGGATTTCTGCATGTTGATGATGGAAGTACAACATGAATAATTCTGGACTATAAAAAAAACAAAACACAATCAAAGTATAATATTCTCTAAATTTTCAGGGGAACCATAGTAAAACTGTATGTTTATTTAGATTCTTCAAGCAATGATGCACCACTTTAATCAAAGTTATAGAGGTTTTATAATGCAGATAAAGTAAAATGATGTACAAAAGTGTGTAGCTACAGATTTACACACACTTCTATATTTGACTTGAGCTTACCCATTCTGCTTACTAGTAGAATGAATTCAATACTTTTGTATTCATTTAAAATGTAAAAAAAGCAGACTATCACAAGATTGTCATTTGCAGTAACATTATTGATTATGCTTAATTCTTGCACTGAAATACAAAGAGGCTCAGCACAATAATTATTAATTTGAAGTAAAAAATAGTTCAGCACAAAGAACTAGAAAGAAATTAAGTACAGGAGACATCAAACCAAGAGAATACTTATATTTTCCATTCCTGAAGAAAGTCATGCTGGAGCATAGTTTAAAGCATGACTGTCTATCCCGTACTGTCTGTCCAATACTGTGCTGGTAGATTAGACTAGTTTTACTGTATGTATAAATATTTACCTGTGAATTCTTAATAACTTCTTTTAGAGTAGTTCTAAATAATCCCTAATTAATTTTTTCAGTACATTCAGCTCATACTAAGTTCAGCAACAGGAAACAGAATTACTGGTGAAAAAACAAGTTCTTTTTCCTAAGAAAATATAAACTTAATAATACAAATGCTTTGCACATTTCTCAGTTCTCTAGGAAATAACTCAGAAGAAGAGAAATAGCAACATTTTTTATTTATTATTTATTGTTCCTTATTCTATCTCAATATCACAATTAGGAAATCCCAAGACTCAAAGCAGGATACAAGATAATACTGGGACTCTGATCATTTTTCTTTTAAGACAATTGCAAGCTAAGAATTCATGTTTTGTTTAGGGGGTTTGCTTTGCTTTTTTATCTGAAGGAAAAGAGCTTCAGTTTCCTGCCCAGAATGAAAGTGCAGCTAGAAGAGTGTAAATGCTACATGGTTTAAAAAGAAGAACACGATATTTTGTTCCTTTTTTGTGTTATTTTCTTTCAGTTACAGCTATTATCCAGATCACGCTTTTTGTACATGTTTTAAGCATATTAACAGATGCTTCTTATGTTACCTTAAAATGTTTAAAAGTATATTTTGGCTATATATTGGCCTACATACTCTATGCTTGGGTTAAT
This sequence comes from Oreortyx pictus, assembly GCA_036925125.1. Classification (NCBI taxonomy): domain Eukaryota; kingdom Metazoa; phylum Chordata; class Aves; order Galliformes; family Odontophoridae; genus Oreortyx; species Oreortyx pictus. The sequence goes on along the minus strand of JAUPFR010000006.1, from coordinate 32,882,040 downwards.
AGAGTATGCACCTTAGCTCAGTAAGGATTTATAAAACATATATTCATTCTGACATAAGAGTGGCAATCATCAGATTCAGGATGTCTTGCAGAAATGCATCCCTCTGGATATTCCTTTTCATGGGGAAAATCTATACATATAAATTCAAGTCTACTATTTTGAAACATTTCACAAAACTGAACTACAAGGGACTATATTTCAAAATCAGAATTAGTCTAGAAGTGAGTTGTGGAAGAGATTTTTTTTTCTATCCACTTCTATTATCTATTAAACAGGTTTGCCAGTACTACCAATGCAAAGTTATGTTTACACTGCAGTTACAGTCAGGACTGTAGAAGCTGTTGACATACTTAGTTAATAATCCAAGCTCAGATAATGATACCCCTAGGAGCAGATTTACTTAGGTGGATAGCCAAACCCAGTTTATGATTAGGGTCTATGTGCTGTTGTCAGTTCTACCTATTTCAACCTAGAGAGACCTGCTAATCAAGCAAAGCATGTCAGCATCCATTTGTTTGAGAAATTATAGATTCGTGATAATTAAGCATATATTAACATATTACATATATAACAAAAAACATTATAAATATGTCTATTATATAATTTGTATGGGAACTGTTGAATCATGGCCTGAACCACTGATTGATCACCTGAGGCGAGCACTGAGTCAGCTGCAAGAGCACAGGTGAAGGCAATTCACCTGTGTGACTGGAAGGGATGGATTCTGACTCCACCTCTCCCAGGCCCCATTTGAGGGCTGAACACCACTAGGGAAGCATCTCTTGTTGGAGATCCCACTCTTGTGGAGTTTGCTTTAGTCAGCCTCAATCATTAGAAGCTAGCGAGTGTTTCTCTTATTTTTAATTGTCTCTTTACCGTCTGGATTGTCCTTCTAAAATATGCCATCTATTTTAACTAATGATACCATTTGATATCATTTGTGTCTTACCCTATATCATTATAAAATGTATTGTAATATTCTTTGAGATTGAGTATGCCAAGACTGTATACAGCTAAAAGAATAGCTGCATGTGATCCATCAGATCATAGAACAGGTATGTTGCCGTGGAGATAGCACTTGTAATTCCAGTGCTATCTCTCCTCAATATTGAAAGATGTTTTATCATTATTTGTAGTTTATTAATTCTACGAATTCTACACATGCTAGACTTTTGGTGTACCTTCCCCCCCCACTCCACCAGTGTGCATGGCTTTGCTTGCTTGATGTCTACGTTGCCAATGATGGTGCAGGTTTTTTTCTTGCTTCCCTCTTTCTCTTTTTTTCCTTGTGTCTCTGTCACAAATAACACCATGACATGATCTCAGTGTTGGGAGTCTCTTGTAGTTAAGAACTTCCTCTATCAAATAGTGTTATTGTGCTCTTTGTATCTGCTGTAGTTTCCATTAAAATAAATAGGAGGCATTACTTTTGGAGCAACCTATGTAGAAACGTGAAAACATACTCTTTAGTGATTTTTCCCCTCCTCCTATCAGTTCCCAGATAGTCAGTCTAAAGCTGTGTCTACGTAGAGACACAGTGTGGCCATTGCAGAGGTGTCCAAGCATTACGTGCCTAAATTAGCTACCAAATAAAGGACAGTCATTATATCCCACAGTACTCAGCTCTAGTGATGCTGCACCTTGAATACTGTCTTCAGTTTTGGATCCCTCACTACCTCATAGGCATTGAGGTCCTGGAGCATATCCAGAACAGTGCAATGAAGATGGTAAGGGGTCTGGAACACAAGTCTTATGAGGGGGGCAGAGGGAAGGAATGTCCTTATGTTGTGCCAGGGAAGGTTCAGGTTGCATATTTGGGAAAAAAGAGTGGCCATGTCTCTGACTGGGCTGCCCAGGGAGGTGGTTGAGTTACCATCCCTGAAGGCATTCAAGAAATACCTAGGGACATGGTTTAGTGGGCGAGCCTTGGTGGTAAGAAAATGATTGGACTAGATGATCTTGGAGATATTTTCCAACCTTGGTAATTTTATGATTCATCAGGTGTCAGTGATTTTCTACAGAGGAAATTAGCTATTCTGTGACATGTGACAAAAAGTATGTTTACTTAATACATGAGATTTTGTTGGTTTTGAATTGTTTAATGTTTCAATTTTGGAAGACTTGCTCTTTGAAGGATTTAATGACTTTTGAATATCAGTGGACCAGAATTTTTTGTTAATTTTGGCTCTGAAATTTCCTGAATTCTGGAACTATCAGAATCTCAGGCAGGGGAGCTTTCAGAAGTTATTTCAGACACAGAATGATCTCAAACCATATAAAAGATTATGACCCCAGACTTTCATTCAGTTTGGTGAACATTCAATGAAAGGAAACTTGAATGCTGGTAACTTCCCTTTTCCATCAGAAGGGCATCTTGTTCTAAACACTGGCTTTGGTGAAAGCACTACTAAATACATATTAGTGCAGTGTGCATCTCCAAGGGGACCTCTGACTTGTTCAAGGGTCTATGTTTGTTTTTTTTGTTTGTTTTTTGGGGGGTTTTTTTTGGAACCACTCACACTCCTTCTGTGAAGATAAATCATTTGTGGACAATTAGGCCTATTTAACTGTCTATTTATCCACATACACTGTGATCAGAAGAGTAGCACTTGAAAAAAAATAAAATAAAATCTTCCAGGTTTAGATATTGTAGAGGTAAATATAAGTGTAAGAAAATGTACAGTGAGGTTGTGATTGAGTTAGTATTTTAGAATGCTGCTAAGATTGTCAGAAACATGGCCTAATTTCAATTAATCTTTTTCATAACTGTGTGCTCCTTCTGGGGAAACTAGGATCTTATCAACAATTTTGATCCACCTCAGCTGTAACCCTACTTGAGGGTGTCACATTGTAAGCTGTGCTTGAATAAATCTAATAGAAGACTCAAACCTGTTATGAAAAAAAAGTGTCAAGATGAGCTGTCAGGTAGCCTCTGAGGCCCTTCTCTTTGTAATTCTTCTGCTTTAAAAGTTTCATGGTCAAGTATAAAAATCCACAATTGGTAGGGAGGTTTGACTCCAGAAGGAACTTAATTGTGCAAAGGAATCAAGTTCTGTAGAAACAGTGCAAGCAGTGATTCATGTTTTCTGATCCAGTGACACCTTAAATCTCCCTATGCAGATTTACTTTTAACTTCAAAATTATTGATGTTTCTTGCCTAAATTCATTGCAGTAAGTATAGTAGGGCTGGACCACTTGTTTCACTCTATTATTAAAACTTGATTAAGGAAATGAGTATATTTAGAAAATCATCCTACAGATTCCATAATGTGTGTAGCTTACAATGACAAATAAAATGCACAAGAACTAAGTTTCTTTAGGTAAATAGATCTGAGATAAATTATGCAATAAATTGTTACTAGAAGAAATTTTGCAGCAATGTTTCTTCATATATTGAAAATTGTTTATTATTCTTGTAATTTTATACAGTGATAAATTAATGGTAGAAAGTAAGTCAAAGAAAATATATGGGCTGGAAGTTTAGTCATTACTTTTCTGGAAATTAACAAGTCATAGTTTTCATCACTGTTCAGAAATATGTCAAGGTTTAGAGAAGGATGAGTAATGTGAAGAAATCCAACTGCCAAAATAAAACTAAATCCTCAAACACTTCACTTTCCATTAATCTATTTTTCAAATGTAGCTAAAATTACTTAGTTACCAGTTTTGAAATCATCTTTCAGATCTGTATTTATATCATAGAAAATGAAAATTCTGCTCTTCATTTAATTATTTTATGATCTATTTAGGTATTCTAATTCTAATTTCAGCTGGCAACAACAATAAACAAGGTTTATGTAACAAGTTTTATATAAAAATTTAGTCTCGATTAATCGAACTACCTCTGTGGTCAGTGGAAAGAGAGGTAGGCTCTTTCAGGGGGCAACTGCTGCTCTCCTAAAATTTGTCAAATATTTTGGGATTACTGTTCTTCTTATCCTTTAGCAGAGAACTGACCATGTGACAAGTTTAGAATGTATTCTGAATTTATAAAATGGCTAAAGGCAAATGAGATGCAACGTTTCCAGCCCACATTTCTGTATTGGACCCCACAGCATAATAGGGGTAAGTTTTAGAGCTGTGAGTAGAGCTTGACTATTACTGTCCAAGTAGATAACTGCCTAAGGAAGATAGAAATCTGAATGTAACATGTAACATCATACTGCCCAGAACCTATTTTGAAATGGTATATGGTATAATAAAAATAAGTCCTTAAAAACAAATAGAGATAAGTTTAAATAGTTCTACACGTAAGGTATAATGTCACTATTTAGATGAGATTTCTTTGGCAAACATTTCAGTTATAAAATATTGCTTTGGTATATAAACAGTTTAAAACCTGACATTATTCAGTAACGCCATTTTGCCAAGAATACTTACAAAGATTTTTTTGAGGAAATTGCTCAGACAATTTAAATGAATACTTCAAGACATGAGAAAATAGTTAGAGCTCTAAATAAAGGAGAAGTCAAGTTTTAGAGCTTGAGCTGAAGCAGCAAAAGCAGAAAGGATTTAAGTAATTGTCATACGTTACAACAATATGAAAATCTTGACAACTCAGCTGTCTGAATTGCTGTACATGTACTATTTCTTTTTTTTTTTACAGAATCACACATACATTCAGATTATGAGCCTTCTGATAATTCTGTAAACACGAGAAAGCATAATATTTTATAATAACAAATTTCAAGATAGGGAAATAAGGGAAATACTAACGTCACACCTGGGGAGATACAGACATGCAAACTGTTAAACACTAGAGCAGAAACAGAGGTTTGATGACTGATTATAAACTATAAAATCTACTCATTTGTTGTCAGAAAGACTGCAGAAAGTCACTAAAGCTTTCAGGAACCATTGGTTGCAGAAGAAATGCTTGATTATTTTTCTTTGAAAAATCTCTTACAGTGCATTTGCAGTACTATTTAGTGCATTCAGAATCTCCCTGAATCTAATACTAGACTTAGTGCCAAGGAGGGTATTTATCAATGTTTTTGTATATTTGCAAAAAAAAGAAAAGAGGGGAAAAGATATAAGGAGTATATGATGCATTCAGTAACTATGCATTTAGTAATGCACTACTTTTTAATCTAAAAATTCATTAGACAGTGACCAGTGTTTGGGCAAACATTTGTGACATTGTAGCAGTCAAACATTTTCACATTTAAAAAAATAAAATAAAAGGAGATTGGGAGATTAGCTAAGCAAAACAAGGATAATAAAAAATTAAAGGTTTTCTAAATTACTGTTGCCTGTGTCATTACATTTCATATTGTGCATGGAATCTAAATACATCACTTTGTTCTGCATGACAAGCAGAAGTGAGCATTCATACATTACTCAGCCACTTAATTAAGAGCCTGGGATATTTGCAGTTAGCAGAAACTAATAAGGGAGTCACATTTAAATTCAAATCACTCCTCAGGGTAGCTGTCTGCAGCATAAGCAAAGCTTACTGGCTAGATGCTCCTCTAAAGGCTCAGCTGAGAAAATACTCACTGTATTTGTGAGTAGAGAATAATTCTATTTATGAATAAGGGTGAAATCTGTTTATTTTTAAAACAAACAACCCAGAAATACCAAATCTGATTTGGATTTTCAAAACCTATTTTCTTGTTATTACATTCCTGTATCTCTTTCATTTTATAATAAATATGTGATTTAGGCTTTACTAGCACAGTTTAAGAGGTTTTGTAAAACAGTCGGCCGGGCTTACTCTACATGCAACATTAAGATATTCTCCAGGAATAGAAGCTATTGCAGATAGTAAGCAGCCGTTCTTGGAGCCTCGAGGAAACGTACCCAAACCCATGTACTGATGTGCTACATACAGTTCTAAAACCTTTAAAGATGTACTGCCAATTTTTTTTTTTTTTTTTTGTAATTGACAGAGTAAGAGAATAACATTAGGAGTATTTGAATTGTGATTAGCTATGAGCATTGTTATTAGCATGAACCTGTACCATTTACAGACCATTTCTAGTTTCCTTAGAACAATTCTAATCTTCTTTCACCTTACGCTTGAGGATATCTGCTTGAAAGAACTGTGAATCTGAAATCTTAAAAATTCCTTCTAATTATTACCATTTTGATTGAAAATATCTCTAAAATATGTTTCAAATGTTCTCTCAAAATAGATTGCTTATTGCATTTCATAAATGTATGTAATGAGCTTTATATTAATTGGAATTATGTTAAAATTTTGAGAAACTATTTCATTACATCCGAATTCTTAAATTTCAGTATAGGAAAATTAAGTGTTACTATCTGGAAGCTCAAAGGAGAAATACCTTACTAATTTTTCTGATGTAAGATCTGCAAATAAGGCAAAAAAATGTAAATAGCTGGTTTGTTACAAATAAAGCAATTTAGAGTAGAAGTATATATGGATCAATCAAAACAAAACAGCTAGAAATAGATCAAAATTGGCCATATGCAAATTTTTGCCTTGAGAAAGTTTGACACAGTTGTCATAAATACGAACAACAGTGAGTATTTTATCTTTACCACTATGCTAGAATATGTCCTTATCATAATGCTTGCATTCTTGCACAGCATGCAAGCATGTTTCAGCTAACTGTGAACAAGCTCAGTTAAAAAAAGACATTCTAACAACAGAAGAGCAGTACTTCCAGCCTAGCAATGAATCACTGTTATAAGCCATTATTATTACACTACTTGCTGCCAGTATAAAGCATGCATGAGCACTGCTGGCTATCTCATCCTTACTTAAAGTATTTACAGCTGACAATACAAAGCATCTGTTCCTCTGTGACCTTTCCACACTTCCACTAAATACATCTTTTTTTTTTCTTTTCCTCATAAGTTGTTCTCCCAAGGATCTTTCTGCTGATCTAGAAGTTCAGTTGGTCTGAGGCTCTCAGACTTTTTGCTTAAAGTATAGATGTACTTAGTTTTAGAGGTTTTTGGTTTTTTTTTAATGCTTTGGAACTAGATTGGTGCTTACATACTCTATATAATGTATTTATGGTGAACTATACTGTAAGATTGTTATTTTAACACTTGTTTTACTATGCCATGTGCTGACCTCCAAATCATATCAATTAGATTTTTGTTTTCGTATATGTTATTTTTTTAAAAAATGCTTCATAATGGCTTCAATGGCAAAGACAACTCTTGACTCACAACTTCCTGGATTACCTTGTTGCCATAAGGAAATTCAATGTCATTTTCAGGTACTAGACCTTTAACTGTTGCTTACCTGGAGATGCCTGCACAAGAGCATGCATCTATATGAAGGAGTGGAGCAGTGTGGAGACACTAGCATTAAGTGTTAACAAAGTTTGCTCCAAAATAAGATGTGGTTTAAATGTATCAGTACTGTGTGCACTCAGTGTTTCTGAGTGGCCTGATATATTTCTGCAAATGCAACTTCACTCCAGAACTGAACTATTGCTTTCACATCTGAATTTTTATCACCACATTAGAGCTCCCTGGTGTGCCTATGTAGTATTGGTTGCAAACAAGGATTTCTGCATCCTATTCAAATCTGCAATTCAAGTAAACCTTCTGAGGTTATGGATGTATTCTTACTCTCCCATTGCTCATAACTAGGGGATCAGAGAAATGAAGTTAAAAGTGTCTTAGGACATCTTTTTCAGCCTTATACTTCTATTACCTGCAGAAGTTCTATTTGCCTAATAGAATTTGATGACAGTGAAATCAACAGCCCAAGTATGTTGAAGTGAGGTTTTGACTTAAAGCAAAGCTCAGAAGAGCTACCTCAAGTACCAACATTTCCTAAACAGCTGTTCTCCTGATTCATGACTGTAAGAGATTAACAAGTTTGAAGTTGACTAAGGAAAAACTCTCCTAGTAGAACTATTTGATCAGCAAATTAGAATACATTCTGTAGTCTGCCAACCTTAGCAAAACTGTGCAAGTAGTCTGTTAAGTATTTTGTGAGTTTTGTAAATCAGGTTTATTTTTCATTATTTTTTTGATTTGTGACTAGTTAACCTGTAGCTACATTTAATCCATATGTCCTGTTGTGTCAAAGATAGACTAAATTCCAAAATTTGTCTCGTTAAATTATCTGAAAACCTATATTAAATATTAGTGTACAAAAAAAATTAATTCTTGACAAATTGTGCTTGACCTGGAAAGAAATAGTTGGAAAATGTAGTGCTGTTAAATTAATGGCATACTTACTCTTCTATCACACCTTACTGTCCACAAATTTCAAAGGATATGAATAGTACTCTATTTGAAGATGGACAACTAACCCATAGGTCACTGGTGGGTGTCTTGCAAGTTAGCCTGCAGACTCTGTAATTATTATTTATTTGATGTTATCTGCATTGACATACAGTAGCTTATGACAGTAGGATGATGCTCTGTATCTCATGGAAAACTATCTGCAAGGTGCAGAGCATAAATCACTTGGGGTAAAGAATATAACTATGTGCATGGATCTCACCAATTTGACCCTCATGCATGAATTCAAACTTATACTGAAATGTGTGTAGACCCAGAACTTGAGGAGCAGTATGAACTGTGTTTTCTATTCAGAGGACCAGCAAATTATTAGTGTACTTCTTTGATGCCAAGAAAATTCTTGGAATAGATTTTAATAGTGCATCAATTCTGTCTTGAATGAAATCCAGTCAGTACAATGCTCAGATTAAGATACCATTAACATATTTTTTCCATTAAGTAAATATCAGTTTATTACCCACTTTAACTATACAAAATTTTAATGTTTCATTATTCAAATAATAAAACTGATCTCTGGAATCTATTTGACACTTTAAATCAGTTTCATTGTTATCAAAACTCTTGAGCACACTAATGCATTACATCTCATTTTTAACGTCTCTAAAATTTCATGCAATTGCATTCATTTATGAAATTCATATTTTTCTATACCACTATGTTGTTCTAAAACATCACATTTGTTTTATAAACTACTTTGCATTCATATGCTCTAGTATGCGGCTGTACATGAAGAGTTTTGCTAAAGATAAGCAAAAAAATTCTAGCTAGCCTATTTATATCATTAATTCCCACAGATTTTAATGTTCTTAGATGGAGGAAGTTTCCTGATGGGAACTTTTCTTCCTTTCAAAGTAATTAATAAGATCAGAAAAAAAAAGCAAACTTCAAAATTCCAGGCAAGCTTGAGGAATTTTGTCCTCCTAACTGTGAATTACCAACTCTTACAGAACATAATAGGTTACTTTTCATGCATGTTCAAGGACAGTATGTGGTTCATCCTAGGATAACCATGCAATCTAAGTTCTGCCAGTGTAATATATATCTGACCTTCAATGTGCCAGCTACTTCAGGTGAGTACTTCTGTCTCAGATGAAGTCTTTCAGTTGTAGCAAATCAGATGGTGTCTCTGTGAAGTGAACAAAACATACACAAGGTGTTCATGATAAGACCTAAACCTGAAATACCTGATATCTGACCTTGTTTCACTGTGCTTTTCATTTTTGTATCTGCTTTAAATGTAAGGAATTTCTCTCTAAGATTATCAGTCTAAAACAGGTTTCTGCACCAAAGAAAATAGATGGTTGATGTTTCTTCTAGGACTGGAGGTGAGAAGCATCTGTTCCAAATCTCATGCTTAAAAAGAGTACAAAACGTTCAACAATTCTATCAAGGCATTAGTTGGGAGAGTTAAAGAAATTGGCAAAGAACCAGTGGTGGGTTGCTCTGGGGTTTATTTAAGAAGTCTCTGTTACAATAATCCCTTTAAAATCTTGTTTGGAGGCAATATTATTTCACTGAAATGACTGGTGACTGTTCAAACTAAAAGTGACAGATAATATTCATGTTACCAGTAAGTGCAAGTTCACCACAACACACCACCATCAGTTCTGTTATGATCAGAATTATTAATTTATTGTCAATAGCATATCACAAAAATAAAGTAGCTATACTTCTGCTTTTCCAGTGGACCCAAAGTACGAGTAATCTAAAAATTGACTGAGTACAAATGAATAAAATAATAGATTCTTTCTCTTCAGGGTAGATCTTAAAATTTTAAGACAATGCAGTGTGAAATTCATTACTGTTTCAATGATGTCTCTCAATCCAAGTGAAAATAAAACCTAATCCCATTTCAGGTCAGCTACAAAACATTAACACAAACAACACTGTCTTGTATTAACAAAAACACCTCAGGTTTAAATCCAACTTTACTTTTATGATGTGTTTGAAGCAAATGAGCAATTACATGGGGAGTTATTTAGACTCCTACTATCTGTTTTAAATCTATGCTGTAGACAAATGAAAACACTTCAACCTCCAGGGCTTTCGGGCTAGAACCTATCAAAGTTAATTCAGTTAGAGAATATCTACCAAAACCTGTGACTACCTCTAGATAGTTTCAGTCCCTCATTTATCATAAATGAACTGGGCACAGAGGATTTTCATGCAGTTATCATCTTTATGAACAGAGATAAGCAAGTCCTTTTTAAAACAAGTCAGAACTGCCTGATGGATTAGCCTACATAGCAAGTACTTTGCACATAAACTACATTTTAAATTCATTACAGAGATAGTAGTAGATATAATCAGGATTTCCAATGTCATATACATATATTTATACACATTTTTAAACACATGTAGTCTCTGCATTGTGTCTGTGAAAACAACTATTTTTTTTTACGATAGTAACATTGTACTTATTGCACTAGAGTGTTTCTGAAAACACCTCTGGAATGTGTTCATGGCTGCAGGGTAAGTCTTCTATTACTTTTTTAAAAGAAATTGATACACCAATTTGCAGGTGATTCAAAACTCCACAGCAGAAGGCTGTGCCTCTGCACAGAGACATTCTTGGTTAACTTTAGTAGGCGTCACGACAATAATTTGACATACTGTGAAACAAAACACATATGAACAGAGACCTACTGTTCTTATGCCACAGGCACTTTTTCTGTTTCAGATGGCTGATATTCTCTTCACTGTTATAACAGCTGAAGCCAATGTTTCTATATAGCCTCTTATTTCATTTCACTGTAGATGCATACAGCCATTTTACAGTCTGTATTTTTGAGTTTTAACTAAACCTTAATGATACTGTTCACTTGAGAAACTGTGCATTGACCTGTCTACAAGTTAGCCTGGGCAAAAGTCACCCTTAGTAAGAAAGCCACTTGCTTGAAAATCTTTTGTCTAGCAAACCTGAATTCATCATTAATGCCTGCTATAAAACATTAGACTGTAATATTTGACCCTTAAATAAAAAATTGGTACACTACATCCAAAGGATTGACTTAATAAAACAAGTCACATCAGCGAAGCCCTTTGAAGAGGAGACAGTATTATACCCTAAAAAAGGCAAAGATGTTAGGAAATAAATCATGGAATTTATAATGTTCAAGAATGAAACACATTCAGAAGGCATGCTATTGATTTTCTCATTTCCAGATTTGCTTTATTCCTCTCCTTTCTGCTGCTGCATGGAGAACGAATGTAACAACTTGTCTACTTTGTCTGAGACAGTATATGAACTATTTGTTTACTCATTTGTCTCATGTAGGAAGGCTCAGAAAGCTAGCAAAGCTGCTGGATTTAACACTCCCTTGGGATGTTGCAGTATATATATGTATTCTATAGAATGTCCTAGGGTACAGTAGTTCTTTTAAACTCGCATTGTTCAGGGGTATGAACTTTTCTAAATTGTCCTGTTATATGGTTTCTTCCAAAGCCTCCACTGTATTAATTGAATTATCTTCAGTGAAAAACAGCTTTAAACACTCAGTTATTTCAATCCATTGTGAGACTTATCTATAAGCAAGGTAGTTTAAGTGAGAATTTTCTCATGAGAATATGAATCATTACGTTATTTTTTTTTTTACCATTGACAACACTGTAGGAAGCTCAAGTTTGTAATTTTGATGTCTCTGTGAAGAGCTTACAGCTTGCTGAGATAAAGTAGGACATTTGTTATTGCTTTAAATTTAGCCATCATGTTTTTTCTCCTTTTTCTGTAATGAAGAGCTGTATGTGCATTAGAGTGCACCATGGAATTAGTTTGTTTCCATTTTAAGCTGTAATTTTTTTACACTACTGAAATCAAGTCAGAAGTGTCACTGGTGTTTGAAACAGAAGATACTGTATGCTTTCATGAGTTCTGGCTTCTGTGGGAATTTGCTCTGCAGTCCTCAACTGACTAGAAAAACATTGTATTGTATCAATGAGCAAGTCTTACCTTCCTGAATCAGCATCTCATAACTCTAGACCATTTTTAAAGAGTAACCTTTGTCTACTGCATTGAATTCCTTAACACTGAATTTGCTCTGTTTTTTATGCTGCTGAAAAGAATGTACATTTTAGTTTTTTCACTCCGTTGAAGCTGAGGAGATATCCTCCAGTGCCAGTTCCATTATCAACTTGCTTAGAGGTTCTAGTCGAGGTAATCCATGCCAACTGATGCAAAATATCTAACGTGGAATACTGAAGATCCCTTCTGTATTTAAAAACCACAAAATCATAACTTCCATTTTGCTATCAATGGACTGCAAGAAAATATTTGATAAAATGTTTGTTCTCTTTCTAAAAGAGAAACTGGTATTTCTTGAGACAATCTAGTCCACCCCTGATTTCCAGGTAGGGTAAGTTAATTAAGTTACCCAGGTTATTTTTAATGTTCTAGAAAAATGCATTCAGACTTCAACTATTGGCTGTCAGGAGTTGATTTATAGGTCATTCCTATCCATACCTTATTTAATATCATTTATTTAGAAAGTTCTTTCCCCTTCCTAAACGTTTTTCTAGTTCTGAGAAATGTGTGGGTATTTCAGAGATGGTGGCATACAGAGATATTTCTGCAAGTGTCACAGTGTTATCCCTGACAGGGCCACAGGGGAAAAAAGAAAGGAGAGGGAGGGGAAAAAAAAAAAAAACAACAACAACAAAATGCACCGTCGGTGCCCATGAGACCGCCCGAGCAGGGCTGTGCCCTGCTAAATCTGACAAAATGGAGCAACTGGGAGAGACGAAAGTTTTCAAACCAAATCTGAGAGCTTACGTTAGGAAAGCTGCGCGGGTAGCACACGTGCTGGATCTCCGCGGCAGCCGACACAGCGCGCCCAGAGAGAGAGCGGGCCTGGAGTCCGGCCCAGAGCTCAGCCCCTCTTCCGCTGCCCGCCACAACATTAACTCTTTAACTCCCAGCATCACGTTCTGATGTGGAGTACCGGCATCAAAACCACGGTAGCATGGCTAAACTCACGTAAGTTGAATAAGCTGTATGACAGGTTATAAGAACAAATTCGGTAGCAAAGAGAAGTGCGCTCTTTCATAGCTGTCATAAATGACCTTCTGAGTTATCTTCAACAGCCAGCTGATTTCTGGGACTACTGAAACAGAGCATAGTGTTACGCTGTGAAAGAAATACAATCTGCAATTATTTTTTTCCGTTTCTTGAAAGATGTGTAAACCAACTTAAAAGTATTACTTCAGGACTGTACACAGTGTTACATTATTATTCAGAAATTAGCTTCAGAGAAGACATACAGTGTTTATATATTCAGTAATGCCTGCATTTTAGCATTAAGTCTACCTTGGTGACGCCTTATCTGGAGTATTGCGTGCAGTTCTGGGCTCCCTGGTACAAAACAGACAGGGATCTCCTTGAAAGAGTCCAGAGGAGGGCCACAAAGATGATAAAACGCATGGAACACCTCCCTTATGTGGAAAGGCTGAGAGACCTGGGTCTGTTCAGCCTTAAAAAAGAAGACTCAGAGGGGATCTAGTCCACATCTATAAATATATAAGGAGCAAAGGGACAAGGCTGGACTCTCCTCAGCAGTATGTAGCAACAGGACAAGGGGAAATAGCCACAAACTGATGCACAGGAAGTTCCACACAAATGTTCATGGGAACTTCACAGGGAGGGTGACAGAGCACTGGCACAAGCTGCCCAGAGAGGTGCTGGAGTCTCCTTCAATGTAGATGTTCAAAAACTGCCTGGATGCCTACCTGTGCAACCTGGTCTAGGGAGCTGCTTTGGCAGGGGGGTTGGACTAGATGACCTCTAGAGGTCCCTTCCAACCCCTATAATTCTGTGATTCTAATCTAGCATATTATCCCTAACCTTCTCCAGAAGGCCTCTTTGATTATTGGAAGAATTATACGTTTATTTCTGCTACTACTCACAGTTTATTCAGTAAGCACTTGGCCTAAATTGTTATCCTCAAAACACTGATATCAAAATATTATTTATCGTCATAGTGACTCATCACTGATTTAGTGGAGGTTTTTACACAGACTTCAACAAAATTTTGATCAAATCTAAGAAACTCTCTCAATTATTACCAGAAGCAGTTTTCATGATTACTGATCAAAGTTGTTATCATTTCTCTCCATTCTGACCTCTGTCAAAGAAAAAATAATATCCTTTTCTGTTTTTCACAAGTAGAGTCATCAACAAGATTGCAAAATATTACTTCTTTTTACTGAATAAACATTCACAATAATTAATACAAAGGCTAAGAAAGGAAAGCAGAGAAGGGATGTTTGTATGACTAAGTATTTTCCAATACCACACATTACAAATAACATTGTAACCATCTGTCTTTTACTAAGAGGTATAACTACCAAGTGTCTTTCATTCTTCACCTTTCTATTCACCATCAAGAGAGAAGTATAGTTTAAATGATTATTACAGTATGTATCTGTAGTGGTCTTTTTTTACCCTTGTTTCTTTTGGTCTATAAATCCTCTGAAGAAAACTAAGAGAGTATAGTAAGAAATTCCAAGAGGGGAAAATTGATATAGGAGTTTATTGAGAGAAAAAGTGCCAAAATGACAATGTCTTAATAAAAATATTCTTGCCCTTTCAATATTACACAACTTACTAACTATAATACCTATGGCAGGTAATACTGAGAATTTTAGTATTGCTTATTGGTAGTTTAATTAGCATACCTTATATCTTCTAATAGGGAAAGCAATATTCTTAATGTTTACACAGGTGAAAATTCATAGCTCTGGATCATTTTTCTATGACTTAATAAAATCTAAGGTAGGTCCAAAGCCCACTGAGGTCAATTCACTGATTTCCAGAAAGCCTCTTAAAACAGAATTTGAAACAGCAATACAAGAGCAAGAGTTCTGTTGTTTTTTTTGCCGGTGTGGTTTGGTTTGGTTGCTTGTTCATGTCCAAAATAAATCTCAGTGCTAAAAATCAAAGTTAGCTAGAAAGTATTTTATCAATATTTATCACAGTGTTTTCAACATCAAATAAAAAGATGGCTAGTTTCTATTCATTTCCAACTATTTTGTGCCTTTGAAAATATGCCCTAAAAGAATATTTTTTATTCATTTGCAATAAAAAATACATATTTTATATGCTATATTCTTATTTTTTTCACTAAAGTAATTCTTCAGTGTAAAAAATACATAAATTCCTCAATATGAATTATCAATCACCGAAGCTGAATCATAGTATTTAAAATGCAATTATTTTGGCTGTGTATAAATTGCTATTTCTATGTTAAATAATTAAATAATATTAAATTAAACATTCAGAGCAAATAAATGTGTTCTATTACACAGACCTTAACAGTTTCAGAAATTTTACTTTATCTGAAATTAGTAAGACTACTTGTATGTATATGTTCCTTTGAGTAATTAACATGAGTTCTTCCCATCCCTGTAAGCTTAATGTGTGTTGCAGAGCTATTTTTCTTACAAATTATCTTCTCAATTATACAAATTTGACAATGTAAAATAAAAAAATTAGAATTAAAAACTATGAAAATAAAAATAGGTAAAATACTGTCTACTATAATATGCTTTTAAATTCAAATATTCAGTGTTCCTGTTTAGTTCTACATTTGCTCATATTTTAGGTATTTTGTGATGAGGCATTCATAGCTTACATATATCTCAAGAGTATTGGGCTGGGTTAAAGAAGGATTTCAGGATTTATGATTGTATTTACATAGCAATTTTCTAGTGTCTGTTCTTGCAAACTCCACTCACTGAAAAAAGTTAAAATGTTTCTCTGTCTCAGGAATAAAAAAGTAGCAATCTCTTTGATGATATATCCTGCACAAAAGAATTCAACTGACTCTACTATTTCAAAGATATTTAGAGTGGTTTTAGCTTGATGTCCTTGTTCCTTTTTCTCTGCATTCCAGACTAATCAAATCCACTAGATTAATATCAGCACTTCACAAAACAAATGTGTAATATCCTCATGAGTTTTGATTTGAGATGTTGACTTACACCAGATGAGCTGGCCCCTAATAATTCTTATATTTCCTCTTGCCACTGTGGTCAATAAAACTATTAGGCAAGATGGGCAAAATGTCACTCATATTTACTAGATACACTCCTAGCATTTCTCCTAGCATTTCATATTCCTACCTCATTGTTAAAATGTGTCTTTACTGTTAGTAGTAAGAATCAAGGGAACAACACCTAGATTCCACTGACTCATGTATCAGCAGCAAAACTCGCAGATTATAGTTGCAGTGATAGCATGAATTATTGAAAGCTTTGATTATTATTTTTTTTTTTTTAAGAAGAGCTTGTTAAAAGTTTAATCAACCATGTTTTGAAATAATGTAGGTAGGTTATTTGTAAAATCCCACTCAGACCATCTCCTCCCTCACCAAAGGGATCCCCAGACACTCTCACTTACCCCCATGGTCCAGGAGTCTTGTGAGGGAGTTCCCACCGCGAAGACAGAAGCAAAGAAGGCATTCAGTATCTCTGCCTTCTCTGCATCCCTGTTACTGGAATACCACCCTCATTTAGTAGGGGACCCACATTTTCCCTAGTCTTCCCTTTACTGATGACATACTTAAAAACAAAACAAAACAAAAACACAAAACAAACAAACAAACAAACAAAAAAAACCCTTTCTTATCTTTCTTATTATCCTTTATTCCCTTTTCCATGTTCAATTCCAGGTTGGCTTTGGCCTTCCTCATTGTATCCCTGCAGGCCCTCACAACATTCCTATATTCTTCCCAAGTGATCAGTCCTTTTTTTCACATTTTATGGACTTTTCTCTTGAGTTTATGCATGAGCTCCTTTCTCATCCACACAGGACTCCTGCCACCCTTACCTTTTTTACTCACAGGGATGCACCAATCCTGAGTTTGGTAGATGCACTATTTAAATGCTGAGCAGCTCTCATGGGGCCTGTACGTATTCTCTTTTATGAACCAATTTCCCAGACTGTTCCATGTTTCTGATGACACTAATTCCAGATAGACTGTATTTGTATGGGAACTATTATGTCTTGGCCTGAACCAGTGATTGAGCATCTGGTGAAGGGGTGTGGTCACCTCTGGGAGGTCTCACCTGTGAGCCCCTCCCTAACCTCATTTAAGAGCTGGCAGCAAAAAGGAAAGCAGATCTGCTAGGAGGTTTTCTCTGTTGGGTGTTTTTAGTGATCCTTGGGTAGTGGTAAGGTTTTTCTTTCTGTATTGTTAGACTGTAACTAATACCTTTCTTGGGTGACCTGAAAACTGGTTAAAGACAATTTTTTGTTGCTTATCCTTACAGTGCACGTATAAAGTATTTTGTCTATAGGCTGTAGTACCTTTGGAAGGGGGAAGGAAAAGAGTAAATGAAGTTACGTACTCTAACAGGCCTTCCTCTCTCTTGTACTGAGGACTATGCTTCTAGATTTAGTATTCCAGATGAGGCCTGACCAGTACAGGGTAGAGGGGCAGGATAACCTCCTTCAGCCTGCTGGCTGTGTTTCTTTTGATGCAACCCCAGGATACTGGTTGCACATGCAGACTGTATAGGCTGTATATTTTAGAAGATCTTGGGAAAGATCCACTGGCAGAATAAAGCCACGGTGCCTAAGGTTATAATTTCATGTCAGACTTCTAGAATACATCTTTTGAAATAAAAAAAAAAAAAGTTAAATGAGATGTCTGAGTAAATTTAAAACAGCTGAATTAAGTTCATAACAGTACATGTGCAAGAGGTTAATGCTCAGCATGAATTGTAAAATAAACCTGGACAAGAGCATATATACTTAAGATGTTAGTCTGCAGTAAAATGATAGATATTGAAACTGCACTTTTGCTGGTTATTGATTTATCTCATTTTTGACTCAAATATAAAAACACAACTGTATTCTCTGTATCCTTGCACGTGTTTAGAGTTAGGAGTATAGATTTGATCACATGTGCTTAATTGATTTTTTTTTCCTCATTTGCTGATGGATTTTATAATCTGTGTTGAGATCTTTGTAAGATCTCAAAACTTAACATAATTGTAATACAGAATTGTTCAGAAAACCTGATAATTACTGTGCTATAATGTCTGTCTCTTTACACCATTGTGATATAGGCTATATTGTGGATATGCGGCTTGTGAATGTAGTTCTGCTACGAAATCTCTGGATTAGAGACCAACTATACAGAGAAAGAATTGGAAAATAAGCAGTTCAGTTCTTAAAATGATCTTTGATCATTTTCAAAATTGATGAAATATGTAATGGATTAAACTCTAGAGAATGCTAGTAGATTTGCTTTACAGAAGTATGTGGAGCAGTAGCAGTGGAACCTTAGTTGGAAGAGATCATGAGAAGGCCCTTTCATTTGTTCTTGGCTTAAAAAAAAGTTCAGTGATAGTTTTGTCTGTGTAAGATAGAGAGTAAATAGTATGGTATCACTGGAGTGAGCTTTGGTTTAATTTTTTACTGTTACGATTGAAATATTTTACACATCTAGTCTCATTCTGTAGATAAACTCATTTACAGTACAGAAGTAATGAACCAAATTGAGCACCTCTGAGAAGAAGCCAGTGAGACAAAGTCAGTTTTCCATCAAAAAAGACGTTGTTCTGAACAAAAAAGAAAGGTTAAATGCTCTTATCTGCAGTGGCTGAAGCCTTTGTACTGACAGAGCACTGGAACGGGTCTGCCTTAGGGGCTGTGAAGTCTCTTATGAATATTCAAGACCTGACTGACAGCCACCTGTGCGACCTATTGTAGGGTATCTGTTTTAGCAGAGTGGTTGGACTAGGTGCTCTCGAGGTCCCTTCCAACCTCCATGTTTCTTGCTTTCACAGCAACTTCTTTGCAGAAATTCAGTGACTTGCAGGAACAAATGGCAAAAGTATACAGGCAAAACGTGTTTCAGTTCTGAAATGGTAGCAGAAGGAACTGTGTATATATTTGTGCACCAACAATTACAAGGCTGATGATGCACTATGCTTCAGCACATGGTTTGTTTATATTGGAGTAAACTGGAGGATTGAGGGCTGGAAAAGAGATCCCCAAAAAGAATTGGTCTGAGAAAGAAAGGGAGTTGGAAAGAGAAAAATCTGCCTGTAGAGGGGATGTTAGAATTGTGTGAAGGAAGTCTCTGGAGATCAGAAATGAGGAGAGGGACAAATGCTGGGGATGTCCAGACGCTTGGACTGTAGATGCCCAAACCTGACAAATGCAGAGTGTCACAGAAATAATCAACACAGCTTTCTACCTGGCTTCTGAAGTAGGCCACTGAACCAAGTAAACTGTAGGCAGTGCTGAATGCCAGAATAAATTTTGTGGAGACCATGTGCAGCCTAATTGTACTTTAATCAAGCTACCCAGTTGACAGCCTGAATATACCTGCAGTGGGCTATCTTGCTGACATTCTAGACAACGATACTGAAGGATTTGCTTTTCCAGTAAATGTAGCCAAACTCTATTGGAAAATGTCTCCTTTTATATCCCAATATATTATGGAACTCAGTTTATCCCATCTGAGTCTGCACTTTAAAGGTAAATGCAAAAATGAGATAACTCACTATCGTACCCACAGCAGAACATTTCCTCTACATATCCCTGATAGGATTTAAATTCAGTTAATTTACTTTTGTGCAAGCTTTGCCCTTCATCTCATATTCTTTGTGGTATGAATTATTACTGACATTTAAGAACCCCATTTTATAGCTGTGATCAAAATGGAATGTAGGTAAATAAAAGTGTCATTATACATAACACAATATAGAAGGCTATAAAAAAATGCAAATTGTAGTAGCTCATCCATGCTCATATTTAAAGCCACTGGAAGTATTAGAACATCCCAAGGAACCAATGATTCCTTGCCTATGGTGAGAAAGAATAGGAAGATGACAATTTATAAATCTTTAATTTGATCCTGAGTAGTGTTCTCAGATCTTGAGAATGTTACTCTTCCTTATGTTATTATCTGGCCATGTGTTAATAGAAAATATTGGGGGGGGGGGGTGGGGGGGGGAGGGAAGGGAATGAAAAACAAAACCAAAAAAAAACCAGGAAACTGATAATAGCATTTACTACAGGAAAGAATTTATGGTATGAAGTAAAACTTACTCCTTAAATACTGCATCAATCTCTCAGTCCATGTGAAATAGAAGGTAAAATTTGGAGGAATTTTTTGGGGGCTTTCATATTTAAGAATCAAAGCACTACTCAAAATGCTCATGTCTTCGCTGGATTGCTGCATGGAAAGCCTAATATTGTACTGAAAACTCACGCAAGCATGGCAGGAAATCCTTGTTTTAGAACTGGGTGAGGATTTTAGAGGCTTTGTGATGAAGGAATATCCCCAACTCTTCCCAGATGTATCTTGGAACCACTTATTTCTAGGGATTTTTAAGTCTTCGTTTTTACTGATTGTTATTTAAATGGATCTTTCCTATTAAGAAGCAATTGCTTCCTCATAATATTTTGTTATAACGTATCATAAAATACTTTTTTCCTGTTTTAAATATTGTGAAATTGAGTAAGAGATATGGAGTTGAGGACAGAAAACCCATGGAACTATATATTCAGTAAAGTGGAATAAGTCCTTGTTTACTTTAAAGTATGTGAACAGTTACTAGTAACTAGATGAAGTACTGACATATGATTTTGGATGTTATTTTCACATCTATACTGAAGTGCTTTGTTTTTCAGTGCTCAGTATAGTAGTCCTAAGAGTGTCAGCTTTAATCTTATGATAATTTGAACATTTTTCTTCCTGGATTCTAAATTCTCTTCATGGCTACTATTTCTTTCCCTCTTTTTTTTCTGTCATTCTTTGTCTTTTGCACATATACATATTTCTAGATATATACACAGAAATAGATACATTAAAAAAATTAAATGACAAGCTTAAAGAAGTAGGTTGAGATTGATCTGGAAATTTTTTGAAACACTGAATTTCTGCCAGGGTTTTATTTTAAAAATATTCTTTTGTTTCTTAATGTTTCTTAATGTTGCTGTTCTCCATGAAAGTGATTATGCAAAGCAGCATGATATGAAAATCAAAGCATGAGTGCATTGGAAGACAGCTGACCCTGATCCTTAGGCTTACCATAGATGTCCTCATTTTCATATGGTGGAATGCAGGTAAACTGAGATTGCCAAATGAAACATCCTCCTCCGATATGCTCTGCTAGCCTCAGTAAAGAGGCTTGGGTGGGAGTAGGATTTTTTTATTGTACAGTACCTGCCTTTAAAAGCAGTCTTCATAGTGTTCTCTAATCTGAAATGTACATATATTATTCAGATCTGTCTAAGGAGATTGTGAAATATCCATTAATAGAAGTTTTCTTTAAGAACCACTTAAATAAATACACATTCCTCATCACATAACAGCAGCTGATATTCCTTCAATACAGGAATATTCAGAAACATCTTACTGAGAACCATTTGAGATGCAGTATTTTCTCTATTTTTTTTAATGTATATTAATTGTTTCCATTGGTAAATGCATCTGTTTTATACAAAGTCATTATTTGCTCTTGTGCAATACTGTTAGCAGCTGCTAAAGGGTTTGAGGGATAAGAATGTAACTAGTACACAGTAAGATAGTAACATCTGGCCAGATTGTAGCAATACCACAGAATCTCACTTTTAGAAAATTAACATGTTATTTCTGTGCGTTTTGACAGCAGTGAGGATTATTCAGTACTTGGAAACAAGTCTTGAAACTGTACGATGATGTTTGCACAGATAGTGAGAGCTCTTTATAAAGAATTTTCTTCCGTATTTATTAAGTAAAAAAATGTTTCCTATGGCTTAGTTTTCCAGAGAAATCATTTTAGATTTCTGAAAATCAAAACTTTATTTATTAAAATGCTAACGTACAGAGGAATTATGAAGTTTGGTTTGCAAGTCAATTTAGGCCCACACTGCATTAATAATGACCAGGAACAAATTTTCACTGAGATGGGAGATTTCTGGCAAACAGTCCTGGGGCTTTTGCAGGAAAACTGATTGTACATCTGCTAAAATTATGAAGTATTCAAGTTGTGATCAATGTCAGCTTTTACTGTTTGCATAGAAAATGGTACTGTAAATATATGACTGAATGTATTAGAAAACTTCATGTACAAATCCATGTTACTTAAAATGCTCACTGCAGCAGCAAGTAAAACTTCTGATAAAATGTTTTTATTATACTGTGGTGAAAAAACTCAGTTCTTGGCTCAGAATATTTTTCTGTCCATTTTCTGGGTTAGAGTAATGCCTTTTTTTATTTCTTGTGATCATTTAGGACTCCTATAAATTGTTGCTATACCAAAGAATTACATTGATTAAAATGAAGAAAAACACTGTTCCAGTGTTGTGTATCATTCTGCTCTATGCAGTAGGAAAATATTGCAGTAAAAATCCTGCATCATATTTTTTTGCTACTTATAGCAGCATAGACTGTAAAGTGTCAGCTTCTTGAATATTTTTCTGATATCTAGGTCCTTTCAGTTTTCATATCATCAAGAAAGATTGACAGGGAAATACAGCAGTTTGGACAATTTCTACTAGCTCCAAGCAGGTACAGATTTGTTGTATCTGCCAGCTGATGTTCATTTTGCATGTCAAACATTGTGTTGAAACTGAAGAATTTGAGTTTCATATAAGTTAGCTGCTTCTGGGTTATCCTCTTGCTTCCCACTGCTTTGTGTTCTTTCATTCTGTTGAGGATGTCAAGAGAATGTAGGAAAGAAGGATCATTAAAAAAAAAAAAAATGATGACCATTTCAAGTAAATGGAAGATTTACATGTGACTGGAAGAAAAGCATTCTGAATATTTAGCTTGGTTTAAGAGGTGAGAGTGAAGAATGTAGGCAGAATTTAGTATTTCTTGAAAATGTCATAAAGCTGGTGGAACTCAGTCCCTTATGTTTTGTAGTACTGTTTGCTCTTGTGAAGCTGCATAGGCCTCACCAGGAAATACATAGTATTTCATAGGAGAATAAAAGGAATTTGTATCTCCATACATTTCTATCCTATTCCCATAACAAGACACCTCAGCATATCACATGTTAACTGAGGTCATCTTCCTCATTGCAACATCCGTTTCTTGTGGTGGTGATATGGGTAAGAGACAAAGTTTCTCAGTTTCAACACAGCTTTGAACTTGGCAGGAATTAAAAGCCAGAAGTCACCAGCTCTTGTGTACACTGCTACTCAGCTTTGTATTCCAACTGCTCTCCTTGTTTTTCCCAGTCTGGTCTTTGCTATGAGCCTATTAACTTTCTCATAACATTCAGATCTTAAATCAGTGGTGTGTCTGCTGTATGCTCAAATCCTCTGGAGAACTCACTAAGTTCCAGATTATAAATTTAGTGTAAATCCATGTATAACTACATATGTAGGGCTTCAGGCCTGAGATAAATATTTCCATTTTCTTTCCACACCCTAGCTAAAGAAGTTCCATGAGAAGAGCAGATTTTACTTTTTACCCTCTGTGTCAAGGGTTAAACAGAAAGCTAACAATTTTCTGTTTAAGAAGCTGAAATGTTAGAGACAGAAGTAGGGAATTCAGTTAGCTGACAATATAGTCTTCATAAGTTAAACACCAGTGATGATTCTGACTTAGATGGTGGGTTAGATGAATGAGTATGGTCTTTAATATGAACAAACTGCAGTGAGGGAGAACACAAATAGGTTTAGGAATTCTTAACTGCTGATGTTTTTAATCAATATTACAAATATATTCACACACATACAAGCAGAGCTAAGTACGCATTCTTTTCTTAATGTAAAAAGATGTAAGACATAATACTAATTACTGAGTAAGATGTAATATTCTTCTGCTACTACTACTTGAAACAAATGTTTGCTTTGTCTGTTTGAGTTACTCAAAGATTTCTTTGCACTCTTATTTCTTACTTTTACTCTGTAGGCCTCAGAAAAGCAGTAGGGAATATAGAAAAACATATTTTAAATTTATATTGGAGGGGAAAAAATCAAGGTAGAATATTACTCTTTTCCTCAACTGACCAGCCAAAGGATCTCATGATGATTATGTGCAGATTAGGTCTTTTCAAGACAGTAGGAAAAACTTTATCTTTGGGTATGCAATAACACCGCTTGCCAGCTTTGAGTACTAGCTTTTGCAATGAAAATGTCTGAGATTCCTACTTAACATTTTTTCAGATAGAAATGTAATTAGTTGCATGCTATTTAAGTAAAATAATGCATTATAAGTAAAGGTAATTTTCCTCTTTAAGGAAATACAGTTCCTTACGGAGTATTGTAGCTTCATACAGTCAAGTATTAGTTTCTCACAATATTGATCTCTAATGCAGTAAAAATAAGATTTTAGATGTTCTTGCTTTCACAAAAGATTGCTTAAGTTTATTTTATAGATCAGTAGCTATCAGTAGGAATTGTAAGATATCAAGTGTTTCTGACTATATTTTTAGCATGTAGTCATGTGGGAACCACTTGCTCAAAAATCAAAGTGTAATTTCAAAATGTGTCTAAATTTTAGCTGCCACTCATCATCTCTCCCGCTAATCCTGAAAACAAAAGACATGGGAAAAGGTAGAACAATCTAAAGTGTCTTTGCATTTGAAGCTAATCTACTGTTTATTTTATTTGTCTCTCTGATGTAAAACCCAACGTGACCATCCACTGAGAAAGGAAAAGTGTTGGAGGACGTGAAAAAGAATAGCAATGCTTTCTATTTCTTTTTTTGTATGAGGTATGAGATGAAATGTTTTCTGCAGCAATTAGAACTGTGTAAAGACAAAAACTGGTAATTTACCAGGTTTTAAGCCACAGAAAAGCACAATAATACAAACATGCTGAGAATGGATGAACCCTTTTTCCTTCTTTATCAGTTTTCCTCAATGAACAGCAGTAACAAAGTCATAACAGAGTGGGAGTGTTTACTAATAGGAGTCTTTTTCCTTCTTACTGGAAAAAGAAAAAGTCTCACTTTCTCCCCATTCTTTGTTGTTCACCTGCATCTTATCAACACGGCTACTCTGGAAGAGTCAATTCATCCCTTCCACTTGGACAGAGTGCTACCTAGATAACCATCTCTGTTTTCTTTTTTGATTGGTGGAATGGTCTTTATCTGCACAGCAATGCAGATAAAGACCACAGGTTTCCTCAGGTGACTTCTGTAAAGGCTTGGAGTCTTGACAGCATTCCTAAGTATGCATAGTACCAACCAGATTATTTGACTCTTATAGTATCTATATGTGACAAGGTGTACTAAGCTACGGCTAATAATTTTTCTGTATTATAATTAGTGTTTAAAAAAAGTCCTCTCTAACTTCCTAGGTAGTAGGAATGTGGGTAACTTCGATGACAGATTCTGTTAAATTCAATTGAGTTTCAAGTAAGATGTAATGAGCACTGAAAGAGCTGGTGGGCTTTGATCACTACATTGAACAATATTTGTCTGTAACTGACTCTGACTACTGT
This sequence comes from Oreortyx pictus, assembly GCA_036925125.1. Taxonomy (NCBI): domain Eukaryota; kingdom Metazoa; phylum Chordata; class Aves; order Galliformes; family Odontophoridae; genus Oreortyx; species Oreortyx pictus. The sequence goes on along the minus strand of JAUPFR010000006.1, from coordinate 32,856,410 downwards.
AGAATGGCTTCTGCAAGAAGAATTCTAAGTCTCAGTTTGCCTCCCTTGTAATATTTATCTGGCTTTATCCTTTATTTTACTAACATAAAGATGTTTCATAACATCAAGGAATTGTTTTAAAGTTGTTTTGTTCTGCTTTTTATAAGTTTAACTTCCTGAATCTCTTCTTAATCCCTTCCTAAATGTTGTTGGCAAGTATTAGCCAGGAAGATTAACTATAATATGTAGGCTTTTTTTAGTATCTGCAAATAGCTGTGAGTAATCCTCATTTAGGCATGGATCTAATTCACATGTACTTTTCAAGCTGATGAATAGCATTACAAAGAGAATGAGAGTATTTAAGAATTTAAATAAAAATTAACTGAAAAATGAATACCATTATGTAACTTTATTTTCATTCCTTACACTTAAAGGAATATAATCAGTAGTACACTGAAATGACAAAACTAAGGGAGTTGGAAAATATAATTAATATATGTATTAATACCTTTAAAATTTACTTCTAAAACATACATTTAGATAGATTCCTTCCACATGTATTTCCTATTTTTCAGCTTAAACAATAACCATAGACAAAATTTTATACCTCAGTAATACCATTAGAGAACTCTTAATTTCTACAATGGAAATATTTGTTTTTATGTATTTTTATTTGCGTAATGAAGACCTTACAATAAACTGGTGCTGTATTTAATTAAATTTTCCTATTCCTCTTTTGGAATTGGATAATTTGGTTCCATAGAATGGTTTCGGTTGGAAGGTACCTTGAAGATCATCTAGTTCCAGCCCCCCTGCTATAGTCAAGATACCTTCCACTAGACCAGGTTGCTCAAAGTCCCATCCAGCTTGGTCTTGAATGATTCCAGGGAGAAAAGCACTCAGAACCTCCTGAAGCAACTTGTTCCAGTGTTTCACCACCCTCACTGTAAAGAATTCCTCACTGATATCTAGTCTAAATCTGTTCATTTCTGTTTTAAACCATTTCTCCTTCTGTGGCTACCTGCCTTTACAAAAAGTTCCTCTCCAGCTTTCCTGCAGGCCTCCTTCATGTTCTGGAAGGGGGAACTAAAGTTTTCACTGAACCTTCTCTTTTCTGCAAGCTGAAGAACCCCTACTTTCTCAGCCAGTCCTTGCAGGGAAGGTGCTCTAGACCTTTGATAATCTTTGTGGCCCTGCTCCAACAGTTCCATGTCCTTCCTGTTTTGGGGGCCTTGGAACTGGATGTAGTATCCCAGGTGGGGTCTCATGAGAACTGAGTAGAGTGGCAAAATCACATCCCTCAATCTGCTTCTCTTGATGCAACCCAGGATGCACTTGGCCTTCTGGGCCTCAAAATGTTTTCTCAAGCTATTTTCCACCAAGCCTTAGGATTGTCTTGACCCAGTTGCAGGACCTTGTACTTCAATATGAATCAATATTTTGAATCTTGATTCCTCTGTTACAGAAATAATTTTTAATGACATGATCACTCAAGTTCTTTTCCTGAGCATATCAGTAAAGTACCTATTACTAGATTCAGAGCTTGTGTAATACTATAGGTAAATGTGAGACTGGGAAATGAATGCCAGACAGAAGAACAGTGTGAACATCTGAGGCTTCATCTTTTCTGACTTATGCTTCGTGTAGTCATTTACTGTCATGCAAAGTGTTTACAGATTGCTACCAAATTGGATTTTTCGACTAGAATTTCTGTGAACTAAGTATACACAATAAAAGCAGTTAAGAAGGTTGCTAACTGGCCAGCTAGAATGTTTGCTTCATTATTGTGCTGAGATATAGAGGTCAAAATGTACATGAAGTTGGTTTTTTTTCTGCTTTATCATCCGTGTTTACTTCCACCTTATATGTGAAGGATTCAAGGCAAGCCTTGGAATTCCTCAGAAACATGTTGGTTCAGCAAGACCACAGTGCATGGTGAAAGTCTGCACTGGAAATAATTGGGACTACACCTTTTAAAAAGAAGTAATAGATTGTATGCATATACATACTTTGAAATCTGTTTGTCCTACAATGGCCACTCTGAAAGCGATGCCTCCTATTTTATTATGTCAACCCACAATGTCAGAGGAGTCTGAACCTCCACATTTATATCCAATTACATTATCTTACCATGAGACAGATGGCATCAGAGGAACAATCGGACAAAAATGGCATCTGGCATTGAAGTGTGTGGAATCAAATTTTTCCATGTGGAGAAACTGTCACCCACTGGCATTCATTGGTGCTTGCTGAATGTCTATGAAGACCAAACAGTGGATGTGAGCACAGTGAGGCAGTGGGTGTGTGTTGTGGTAACAATGCTGTCATAGCATCTGTAGAACAAAGGGTCACCCCCAGTGGTGCAGGTTTTTATAAGTGTGATATGTAGACTCTCTTTCGTCGCTGGCTAATGCTTAGCTAGTGGTAGTGACTATGCTGAAAACTCATGTTTTGTAGCTGAGAATTTTATTTTTTAAACAGTATTATTGTCCCTTTGTATCCATTCCTATTTTCTGTGGAAAAAAATAGGAGACGTTACTCTTGGAGAAAGGTACATATTTGATTGAATTCTTTAGCTGATAATAAAAAGATTTTAGACAATTATTAGAAGATGTGACTGAACAGTTGAACTACAGTGCAGGAGAAAAGCAGCAAATTTTGTTTCTGAGTGACTGTTCATGGATCCAATTGTAGATTTACATCATCTCTTTGTGCAGTGTGGTATATAAAAACTTTTGAAGCATTAGGAAGAATCCAGATCAAGATACTTATCAGAGCAAAAGATAATCTGTATGAATGGAGTTTTCACAACACTTCAAAATTATCTTCAGTATAAAAGCTTATCTATTTAATACTGAGTAGAATGGCTTTTTGTGTAGTTTAGCAATGCTAGTAGTGATATGTTTATAGTTCTTTTAAAAGAAATCTATTTCACTTTCCACTAGGTGATCATTCCATTTTGAAAATGTGAGTAGATTTAGCATAACCAACGTATTTTTCAACCAAATATTGTAGTAGGTGTAACGTGATAGGACCTCCCCTTGCTCTCAGGTGTGGGTGGGGATGGCAAACTTATTATTTTTGTTTAAATTACAATTTGATTATATATATATATATATATATATATAATTTATCTATTTATTTATTTATTGCGGTCCAGTATGCAGCCAGGAGTTGGACACCTTATAGGACTCTTTCAAATAGGGATATTCTAAGTCACACTAAGTGAATACTTTTTTCAAGGTTAATAAACCTAAGATTAATATAATTATTTTAAGTGTTGTAGCACTGAATATCGAATAAAAATAATCAGAGTCAAATTGCAGAGTTCAATCTCCAGTCTTAGCAATTTAGTTGTTCTCATGGCATTTTGATACTTCTGATATCTTACACATATCACAGTCTAAATTACATGTTTATATGTTAATGCCAGGTCCTTGTATCTAAGATGCTTTCCATATGAGAAAAAGTACCCTGATCTAATATTAATATTTTTTATTCTATTACTGTTTTCAGAGAAATAGAACAAGATATAGTGCTTATTCAGAGAATAAGAAAAGAGTTCAGGAGCTCATCGCCTCCACGGATTTTGTTAATTTATTGGGACTTTTTTCTGAGTTCAGACCATTATTCTTACAATGTAATGGAGCTGAACAGCTAAGTTGAGTGACTCCTAGAAACAGTAGAAGTTGATGATAATCTAACATGTAGAAAAAGCTCAGTACTGTTATTTGGAGTTTTAGCAGAAGTTTTGGAATGGTATCTTATGTGTTCCATGCCTGCTTCTCTTACTCAGTCACTTGTAAGTCTGATCAATATATTTTACAGATATAGTATGGCATCATTTAAGTCTAATTGTAATACAGTTCATCTTTAATGACCAATTACCTACCAAAATCTTGTAACATAGCAAATCCTTAGAAAAGAGACTGGGATCATATAACTGTAGATAGAGTCATTCTGGAATAGGCATTCTTTGACTCCTTTGTGGCTTTTCACAATGCCACATTGAAGATTTTATTCCAGTCCTCTGCATTACACTGAGTCTTTGCTGCATGACAATTAGTCTTTTCAAAAGGAGTTTTACAGAAATTTTATTGTCATCCTCTGAGACAAGGTCTGCTAATAAACAAATAGTAGATGCCAGTGATGTGCCCCATAGCCCCTGTAATAAACTTATCTGTTAAAGAAATGCTGTGAGTTTTCATGGATGTGTAAAACTTGTTCATAATCTTTAGCTGAAAACTAAGAATATTAAAATACTGTTCACAACTCTATTACTTATTACCAGCAGTATGGTATCTGCCACTAACATGTATGATAATGATTTAAAAAGTCAGCCTGATTTAAAAGCATATATATCAGTAACTTTCCGTCATAGAAAATGTGGAAAATCAGCAAATCCATTTTCGTGCGTAGTTTCCATTTTGTTTTTGATATGCGTACACACATATCACCCTTGCTTTAATTTCATTGATGTAGAGAGTAAGGAAGATTGGATGTGGTAGCATCAGTTTCTGAGAAAGGGAGAAGGTCCTGCAGGCCAGCCACTGGAATACTAAGGTTCCAAAAGCAGCAGGTCCAGAGAACAGTGTAATGTTTTGGATGACTTAACTATACTAAACATTGCTAGTTATTACAACCAAATCTAGTAACTAAGTTCCATTTAAACTACTTCAGTAAGCAGTGAGCAATTCTTGTTTCTTAATCTTCTCTTTGTGTTCTCTTACTTACAGAGCTTCCCTAGCAAGTTGGTCTACAGAGATCAATACTAATGCTTCCTAGATCAGACTCAATCCAGTTCTCCCTTTTCACAGCAGAGTGTATTCAGCAGTTCAAATGCTTCAGTTCTTAACCAAGCAATCCTTCTTGCCTGTTTTCAAATAGAATATAATGATACATATTTGACTTTCTATACACTTCAATACAAATGCACTGCATATGGAAACTAATAAAATTTTCCTATGTTATGAAATAATGGCTTACTTCTGTCACTATGTTTTATTAAAAATCTGCTGGTCTGTCTTTTTAGCATCTTGTTTTTACCTTGATCATAAGGTTAATTCCTACTATTACACCTCAGTTAAAAAGTATTTGTATACATTTCCTAAGAAGAGGTGTTCTTATCACTGACACTTGAGAGCTGAAGATTTTGAATAGTTCTGTCATACGGATTAGGCTATAGATGCTATATTTAGTAACCAAACTCTTATTTTCCAGCATGGTAATCAACGTGCTTGTTTAATGAGGTTTATTCATCTGAAAGCTCTTCAGTTCTCTTACTTTTTGTGTATAAACTTCTATAGAACTGCTGTTGGAGGGAGGTAGTATGTGAGCAGCTTGTTAGGGGTCTGGCAAAGCTTATCTTTTGCTTGACACAATTAAAAAGTATCATTAGATGTTATTGCCTTGATATTCTTGCTTTTCAGGCCTCATGAAAATGCTGGCATAACCTAGATCATATAAATGATGTCACTTGAAGCACATTGTAGTATTTCCGTAATCTGAATCAAAGAACCTTCACAGCACTTTGCTCAAACGCGGCCTTAACCAGCAAATCAGATTATTCTCAGAAAGTCTAACAAACAACCTGCTTGGAACAGATTTCTGTTTTCATCTTTAATCTGCTCATAAAAGAAAATTTCTGGTGAATGTAAAGAACTCATAAATTGCTAGAATTTATTTTAGGAGGCAGTTGTAAAGGGCTACCAGTATAAAAACAGACATATTGCCCAAGGAGTCATTTGAATTTCATACAGGTAAGAATATTTGAAGCAAAGACTTTTTATACAAGATACTGCAGAAGATCGTCTATGGGTCTTTATTGACTTGATATTGGATATTTAGATGCTTCTGACATTAAGATTCCTTTTGATACTTGTATCTAAATCTTCATTTCATTCTTAAATATGTAGTATTTTCCTTTTTAAATATGGCACAAAAAGGAATTTACTATTCATCACTATCAAGATCAGACAGAACAAAATAAATACAAGGAAATGATTTAGTGTGGATCCTATATGAGAAATAGAAGCTTCCTTAGATAAAAAGGCCATATAGTTATGAATTCTAAAGATTGACAGCATTATTTCAGTGAAGATTATTGTTCATAACAGACTGTTACAAAATGTAGTAAGAGATAGAACATATTTGATTTTGAAGCTGACTTCTTGTGCTTACAGCATGTGATGAGGGACAACGTTCTGACAACTAAAGCTTACTCAAGCTTAATGATTGATCTAAATTGGAGCTTGGAGATAAAATAATTTCTTTAGTGATGCCTCAGTTGTCATTGATTGCTATGAGCAATTTTAAAGCTATTCCAGATGACAATTGCCAACTTTGTTCTGAAGGAGGTGAAAGTGGCACATAAGATTGGAAAGTGGAACCAATGTTTTGCATCAATGAAAAAAAAAAAAAAAGAGAAGAAAAAAGTTTCCATTACTTATATATGTAGGTGATAATCACAATTACATATAGTATACATCAGCAGGAAAAGACATCTGCAGGATATAATGTAAGCTGTAGCTGTGACAGGTGAGACAGAAGCTAAGGCTTAAGGATTTTACAAAAATCACCAGCAGTAATATGACTGAAAATGAAATATTTTACGCTAAAATCAATAAGCAAATTCGGATCAGAAGATCCTCCTCTGTGTTGATCTTGGAAGATATTTCTCAAAGAAAATCGTCTATATTTGATGAAAAATGTGCTATACTGGGCATGAACTACTATGACTAGAATGGCAATTATTTAAGCCATGATGGTGATAGGGCAAGAGAAAACCATCCACATTCCTGATTATGGTGAGGATGTTCAGCTTGTCTAGTCTTATGTCAGGTGAACAGAAACTTGCATTTGGAGAGGGAGGACTGCAACCTTCCTATTCTTTCAGATATTTAGTGAGCAGTGGTGTCTGACCAGCATTACTGAGGCTTCTGAAAAGCTTCCTTTGCATCCAAAAAGATATCTCTTGAACTCTGTATTCAGAGCTAACAGACACACAAAATGCATACGAATTTCACACGGTTAGGAATATCCTCCAGCAATGCTGGGATCTAACTGAGGCTTACTGTCTCATTCAGATAGAAAGCTTGATCTTAAGAGCAGCCTCAAAAATGCTTCCAAAGGACAATTTGCATTGTTTTCTGTGCTAACATTAATGGGTTGCTTACTTACACTGGCATAGTTAGGGACTGCAAACACAATTTTATTGCAGAAAATGATTGGCTCATTAGGACTTCTAATTTGTAATGAAGAACCCAGGGTTGAATTCTGATAACTGTTGTTGGATATGAAATCAAATGCAGAAATGAAAGTTTTGTTAAAATTTTCATGCTTGAAAGATACTATGCTGCAATTTTAACTTTATTCACTAGAGCATGTTTTTAATAGTTATTCTATTTTGTGTTGTTTTGATTAATTCAAGCAAATAATGCTTTACGTTATGTCTACAGGCTACTACTGTAAATACAAGTTGGCAAATGACACAGGTTTTTTGTTTGTTTAAAATAAATTGGTTTATTTCTAATTTTTGGAGAAAGAGATTTTGTGTTTACCATACATTTTCTGAGCAAGCATTATGTTAGTTTTCTGTAACCTCTTTCTGGCTGTGAAGATTTGTGCAGTGATGCTTTACCACAGAGTTAAATATTTAATTTGAATGCATCCCATCGTCTTTCTAAGCATCCAGAAAAAAAATTAGCTCAGTTTTCTCCCTTTTATCCCACCTATGTCCATGCACTATGTTCATGCTTGTTTTTTCAATTCTAATTGCAGTTACTGAGAATAAAATTTTAGTAGATTTAGGAGATATAGCTATTATCTTTGTTAGTTCTCTCTGTTACAGTGTTTCACTCTGATTTTCTACTAGGCATGGTTTTACATGTGTTTCAAGATATGATTTTTTTCTTCTCCCCCACAGTGTCATGTGCTAGAGGAACAGTAGGGATGCAAAGCTTTCATGCAATGGGTTATTCCCCAGTAACTTTTTCTGGAGAACATTCTAAAGGACTTTCTAAAGATGTCTCCATGTTTCAAGGAGACCAGCTGCTCTAGCCTTCCAATGTGGCCAGCGGTGAGTTCTCGGTTGCCTTTAATTATATTACCTAACAAAATAATATATGTATATATTTTTTCTTTCTAAGAATTGGGCTGCAGTCATTCTATATCAGTCAGGCTCATAACATTTGCTTAAATTTTAGGTAGCATCTGACTTAGGTCCTCTGGATTAAACATCCAAACATAACCAGTGGGGAAAGGCATCTTTAAATCGTTGTTAACACTTTCTATCTTTGTGTTCTAAACAGTGAAAGTAACCACCCCAGGTTGTTGCAAGGAAAGCTTAAGCCATTTGAAGGCATAAAGACAAACATTACAGCTAGTTAATGGAAACTAGCCTGTAACATGTGCAATATATCTAAAAGTAATTCCTTCACTCATCTTAAGCTTTTTTTCATGAGCTGTAACATTCACATTGCCCTTAAAAACTCAAATTTAAATCCAGTAAAAATATTTTATCACAGCAGTGATCAAGAAGTCACTCTCATCTTTAGAAATTTGATATTTTGCCTCTATTCAATCAGTTTTCTTAGATAAGCTAAAATATATCATCATATTGTTTTGTTTTTCCTCCTAAGGTATTTACTATTCTTACAATAAAATACCTTATTAAGTGAAGTAATTTCCCTTTATTCCTACAGTTATTAATATACATTTATTAACAATAAACAGAAAATAAGAGTCTGGAAAGCCAGAGTAGAAGAATAAGTAATTTCTGCTGATGTTACTTTATATTCCATATCCAATGGGATTTTACTTCTATAGCAGGTGTATTTTATTTTCCTAAGTTTATTGAAACATTTTGATATTAATCTTCTGTAATTAGAGAAAGGTAAGGAAAAAAACAACAGCATGCAGCCAAGAAAATAATTTATAAATACTTTTTCAGAAGTATGAACAACATTAACACATAAAAATCTAATTGTTATTCCAGATAACTTATTCTGATAATAACCTGTGAATTTTTTTCTTCACTTTATTCTTAGGATGAATACAGGATCGGGAAGTATACAAGTATTTTGCATGACCAGTTAAAATGTGTGAAAAATAAGCAGTTTTAGATTTTACAATGTCTTATTTGTGCACACCTCACAAAATACAGTATGACAAATTGTTTTTATTCAAACCTTCTTTATCCCTGGAGGACTCAAATAGCAATAAGATATATTTCTTTCCTAAAATGAAAATAACAATTTTGTTCATAAAATAGAGCAAAGCCACCAGAAAAAGTATGGGAAATAGTAATGTGTGTTGCTAACATATCATGAGGCTAATGTAATTTTTTTTTTGCTAAATTTAACTTGAACGTTTCTCATTTATTTTCATTAAGCAATACAAGAAAGTTTATTTCATATGACAAGCAACTTACACAATTCGAAACGAGAACAGTTCTTCCTATATAGTTGCCTACCAGTATCTTCTCAGTATTCTCTTGCTCCTTTTCATTCTCTCTCATTTTTATTTTGTGTTTGTTGTTATTGTTGTTTGCAATTTTCTGAGGAATAAATTGAGGTTAACAGTTCTGGAGATGTATAATATCTTAGGATAAATCCAAACTTCACATTTGATACTAGGCTTGGGAAAGCTATATAACTTTCTGACAGCACAAATAAATAGCTTATATCCCAGATAACAAATTTACATGTGTGATACAACGGAAATCTATAAATTACTTGGAGATAGTAAAACCCTCCTTCATGGTGCTCTCTTTCTCACAGGATGAAGGTTATATCTGAGGGCTACTGTACTCATGAAATAATACAGATTTCTGAAAATTTCAAGCAACAATGAATACGTATTTTCAGGGATCTGCAGGCTCAAAAAGGGTTATATAAAAGATGACAAATACTTCTGAGTATTTCCAAGTGATCTAACAGTTATTCATTCTTTTCTAAGATAAAAAAAATAAAAATGACAATCTAAAAAAACCATGATATTCTCATAGCTGGACTTTATTTAAATATGATGTCAACTGCAATCTTCTTAAGTGTATGTACTGTTTAAGAATACTTTCAATATGAAATGTTGAGATATTCATTAAGTTAAGAATTTGCCTACCTCATTGTTTTCTAAAATGAGTTAAACTGTAATATACTTTATTTAGTTCAATATATATATAAAATTCTGAATAACCATCTATGTAAAATGTTTGCTCCCTCCATTTTCAATCACATTCTGAAAAAAAAAAAGAAACAGAGAAAATCATATGTCAACAACAATGCTGGGAAATTTCTAAAACAAATACAGCTAAAAAACTTTTTTTTTTTTTTTAATCCTTCTGCTTCCATTCTGTAATCTGCATTATATTGCTTTGCACCAGATAGTCATACACAAGTTTTAATATGAGATCCTGCAGAACTGTTTTATTTCCCCCACAAATTCAGTGAAGAAAGTAGACTGGACATATCCTTTGCATGTGCTGGTTGGTAAAATGCTACTGACTTAACAAGAAACATTTGCTGTGCCATGAGAAATAAAGGTGCATCACTCTGCTTTCCTGATGCAGTAAAGTAAGAAAGAGAAGAGCTGAACCTCTGAAGGGGAAGTGGGATACAGCATTTGCAAAAAATTGTAGCTTATTTTTCCATTTTCCATATTTTTTATTAGAATTTAAAGATTGTTTCCCTGGGCTCCTTATGTAGTCAGTGGAGGAGTATATGATCCTTCAGAGGGCTGTTCAGAGCACCCCAGTCAGAACTAAATTATTTCACTAAGCCAGATGCTGTAAGCATCCTGCTGAGTAGCAATCCTCCTGCCAGCAGCGAAGCAGCAATGTATTTTGTTGATCTTTGCCCAGACATGATTGTGCTTTTATAACAGCCTTGACTAGATATTGTTCTAGTCCTCTTTTTTCCAAGAAAACTATCATATGTCATTGCTTAACATAAAGTATGAGTGAAGTCATATTTCAAGGCCTGATCTATCAGCCTGCTCCCATTTTTCCAAGTTCCCTGCACTTTTGTATTCTGTCTCCTGCCTCGTTCATCACTCAGTTTCTCATTTCCAGTTAATGTTTTGCTCCCCACCCCTTTGACAAAACATTTATCTGCCTCATACCATTGTCTCATATGACATAATAAGGAACTTGGACTAGTGTTATTTTTTTTTCCTTTTTCTTATATTCCTTACAGAGTTCAAATTCCTCTAGGCCTACTTAAGGAACCTATAACCTGGATATAATCCACCCTCAGCAAGTTTGATGATAATACAAAGCTGGGAGGAATGGCTGACATGCCAGAAGGCTGTGCTGCCATTCATTGGAATCTGGACAGGTTGGAGAGTTGGGCAGAAAGGAGCCAAATGAGGTTTAACAAGAGCAGGTGTAGAGTCTTGCACCTAGGGAGGAATAACCATGTGCAGTGGTACAGGCTGGGGGATGGCCTGCTGGAGAGGAGGTCTGAGGAGAAAGATCTGGGTGTCCTGGTGGATAACAGGTTGGCCAGGAGCCAGCAGTGTGCCCTGGTTACCAAGAAGGCCAATGGCATCCAGGCTTGTATAAGAAATAGTGTAGCCAGTGGCAGCAGCAAGAAGATGACTGTCCCCTTGTACTCTGTACCAGTGAGGCTGTACCTCAAATACTATGCTCAGTTTTGGTCCCCTCACAGTAAGAAAGACATCAAGGCTCTGGAGCATATCCAGAGAATGGTAATGAAGCTGTAAGGATCTGGAGCACAAGAGGAATGGCTGAAGGAACTGTGATCATTTCACTTGGAGAAGAGGAGACTCAGGGGAGACATTATTGCTCTTAACAACTGCCTGAAAAGAAGTTATAGAGAGATAGGAGTCCTACCCCTTCTCCCCAGTAACCAGTATTCTGACTAGAGAGAATGGCCTCAGGTTGTACCGGGGGATAGATATCTGGAAAAAATTATTCTCAGAAAGAGTGGTAATGCATTGGAATAGTCTGCCCAGGGAAGTAGTGGAGTAACTATCCTTGTAAGTATTCAAGAATAAAGCAGATGTGGCACTTATAGACATGGTCTAGTGAGCATGGTGGTGATAGTCTGATAGTTGGACTAGATGATCTTAGAGGTGTTTTCCAACCTTAAATATTCTATGATAATTCATCCTTACTCCAGTAAAGTCAATTTGGGTTTTGCTCTTGCATTTGATGGAGTAAGTTAAGATGTTTAGTTTGTAACTTCGTATTGGAGGCAGCATTAAAGCATGTTTTCTCTCTGCAGATGAAACCAACATTGATGCCAGGAAGCACCAGATGTCTTAACTCCAAATTTGTTTTGGTCTCTGCAAAAGTGAAGCATCGTTACTTACTCTTTGTTAATTCCTCAGAAAAGAAGTAAAAAGCAGCTCTTACCTTTAAAGTAATGCTTTCCTGCACTTCAAGTGCTTTTTTTTTTTTTTTTAAATACTCCAAGCAGTCTCAGTACTGCAAGAGGGAACACTCAGGAAGATACAGAATATAAAACATGAACAGAGTTTGAACCCAATGTGTATTGTGTCAAGGCCCTGTACTCTGAAAATTTGTATTTTAACAATGACTAGTAGGTAATTCATCCCACCCACTCATTCAAAGAATGCATTGCAGAACTGTGGTTAGACAGAACGAAAGATAAGCATGCTTTTGCTTTCTATATATACATTTTTAAACAAAGCAAACCTTTTTATATGTGGCCTACTCTTGGCCTGCTTGTAGCTGGGGCTTCCCTGGTCCCCTGATGCTGAATTTTCACTTGAGAAACTCAGATTTACAAATACTCCTGGTGGGACAGGCACTGGCTACGGGCTGTGTGTACTCTACGGGGAACCCCTGCTGCTACCAGGGGAGCAGACACGCTCAGGGCACCTACACAAAACTTTCTTTGCTGATCTATTGCTATTAGTTGAAATCTATCTTTTAGAAAAGTTACTTGCATACTGGGGAAAATATGTAGTAATTGGTAATAAAATAAATATGAGTGTGAATTAGTTTGCTGTTAGTCTCTATCAACAGCTTTTCACCGAAGGTGAACAGCAAGTACTGAGGTAAAAAAAAGCAGAGATCATAACCAGTCATAAGATCTTAAACCATGATGTACTCTAGGCTCTTGCATTCAATACCAGAGTAATGGGCACAGGGCACTCTGAACATCTTTGGGTAGTGTTGAATACAAACACATGTATGTGAAAAAAAGAATGGATGCTTCTTCCAGCATATGCAGTAATGATGTGGACTTCATGAGCATTTTGAGCATGTTCAGATCTACAGTAATTACATAGTTACAATCTGTTTTAATGAATTTTTTCAGTATTATAAGAATTCTACTTTGTTGACAAAATTAACCTTTCACTTAGGGAATTCAGATAGTTTTACAAAATTGTCCTAACAATAGCTGAAAACATCTGAAAATCAGTGTGATGCCAGATAACTGGCTTAGGCGATAGAAGAAAATATCTTGGGAGACAAACATTATTGAGCTCTAGTGAGTGTGTGAAAGAAATCAATAAGTTTACCCTGGAAAAGGAATATCTTCAGTATGTATTTTTATGCTAGGACACTGCACGCATTGCTAAACTGGCAGAATGTTGGAGAGCTCTACCATCTATGAAGTATGAAAGAAAACAAAATAAAAAGTAGCCAGAAAGACTGAGGAGAAAAATTAAAGGAATCTTTAATAGCTGAAACTGCTGATGCGAGTAAGATATATTACCAAAACCAGCTGTTCATAACTAAATGAACTAAATCCTTTGTTCTTACAGCTCTTTTGTCTGCAGTTCTTCTTACTTCATGGTTTGTCAATAATGATGGAGAGTAGATGAAAAAAGTTTAAGTACTGCAATGCTACACTGGAATGGATTAAGACTTTATACATCTAGTGTTTTTCTGTGGTTGTTTTTTTTTTTTATTACTATTATGATTTTTATATTTACACTCAATTTAGTCTCCTAAACTAACTGAAAAGAAATTGCATTTTTTATTGATTTAAAAACTCATATAAAAATTAATATTTGTTAAAACATTTTAATAGCTTAATTGTTCATCTGTAATATTATTAAGGAAAGACAGTGAATGAAATCTTACTATGGTCACATTAAGTATTTTTTAATTGTTTTGCAGGAAACATTTTCCAGTTCTGCACTTCTCATCAGCTTGTATAATTCATGTGGCACTAGTACTTCCATAACGTGATAGCTCTAACACACTTGCCCCCTGCTCTTTCTCAAAGTTTTCAAAGCTGAAATATGCTAGAGGAAAGATATTTTGAGATTATTTAATAAGATTTCTCCATCATACAGAAACTTTAAGCTCTAATGCTATGCATCAAATATTAAAAAAAAAAAAAGATATAGCAATGCTCTTCTCCAATTTTGAGATATATAATGCTATGAATATAAACTCAGAAAAAGAGTTTTTGAAGAATATTGCAAAAGCTACCAACTGATTTATAGAGAAATGAATCTCTTATGAAGGAGTCTCATCAAGATGCCTCTTACCTGAGCTCCCATCTGTACTTTTCAACTAGAGGATAAAAAGTACTTCTAAGAGTCTTTACAGTACCCAAGTCTGTCTTTGAGTTGTGTAGAAACCCAGTAGTCCTCTAGTATAGATAGAAAAGATTATGAAAGCTATCTGTAGAGTATTTGTGTTACAGTTTGTTGCTATTTTGTGCTCTCCTGAGAGTTTTCACAATATTACAGAGGGACAGTTTTATTATTTTTAGCAGGTGCTGGAGAGGACATGCTTTTAAAAAGGAAAAAAAAATCATTAAAAAGGAAAAAGAAAAAATCACTAGGCTGCCCTTGTGAATAGGTGATTTCCATTGAATGTTATCAAAATAAATGGGCACAAGAATACACTGCTGCAAAGAGAAATCAAAGAGAAAAATTTGGCTAAAAGGAGGATAAAAAATAAAAATGAAAATTACTGTGTCATCAATAGATAATGAAATTTACAAGAAATGATTGAGTAATTTCATAATTTCATAAAATACTTTATAAAAAAATGCAGTGTAATTCAAACCACTAAAAGCAAAGAAACTTTTTGTAAAGGAACTGCTACTAATTAGATATTGTTAAAGGCAAAATTAACTTTTCAGCTTTATGGTCTAACAAATTACAGCAAATCAAAAAAACAAAGCAACTTTCCTTATATTACTTGAATTTATCACCAACAAGGATGCACTAGTATAGCAATATTTTGCTCTGTTTTTCAAGCAAGTCTCCTGAAGCAGTACAGGAATGAACACAGAGATACAAATTAGTAGGGAATTTCTAATCCATGATGTATACACAGGAAAAGTGTTTTCACACATTTGGGAGATATTGCCTTGGTATCCTAGAATCCATGCAGCATGACTTGAAATCACACAAGGGCAGCAACATCCCCAGAAGCCTTTGCCAGTCTGAAGTCCAGAAGCACTTCTTGAGTTCACGTCAGTAACTTTCTAAACATCAGGGAAAATATTTGTCTGAATAAGCATACATTAAAAATATTTACAGTAATAAGAATGATAGAATTTCTTGGTCTCAATCAGCAATTTAATTAAAGATCTAGAACAGGTAGAAATCCATAAAAGATGCTTACCAGTTATTTTTAAGCTACTCACCAATTCTCATTTGGTGGTCTTAGACTGTTTTCTCATTTTTAATTCTTTTTCAAAGTATATTAGAATTATTTTGAAATATATTAAAAATTAAAAAAAATTAAAAAATCTTAAAATATTAATATATTCAAAATATATATATATATAAAAAAAAAGACTTTGCAGGAAAATTCCAAATCTTGGGGAAGCTTTGTAAAAGTTAAAAGTAGTATATTTTAAAAGTAACTTTTCTTCTTCCACTTTACTCTTGTAAAAAAAAAAAAAAGTATTTGAGTATTTGAGTATATTTGAGTATTTCACTCACACAATTGGGACATACTCAGACAGAATATATCATTCATATATACCCAATGGAAGAAATTGTTATAAAAAAGCAAGCAATGAATTAAAGCACCTTCAATCAGAATAAATAAATAAATAATAATATCTTGTATTAATAATTAGCACAAATAGACAGTGATAAATTATGAATGGAGAAAGATGGTAAAGAAAAAAGTTCCAAGTTCAGGGTCTTACAGGCCATAGAACACACAAAAGCAACATCCTCATTTGTTATACCTTACTGAAAGTAAGCGCTGTTGAGTAGCAGAAAAACAATTACTAAGCTGTTAAAAACTACCAAAGAAACTTCCAAAAGAACCACCATAATAATTTTATTGTCATTCTGAAACAGCTGTCGAAAAACGTAGCCACAAATATATATAGATATATATATATATATTCAAATATGCACAGATGCTTTAAATTCCTCATTTGCCTAAGCTGGTAAGAATGGAGATACTTTCACAATTGAAATGTCAACTAATGATGCTGTACTCTATAGTTCTGTTTAGACTAGTCTAAACAGAAGGTCTGCATGTTGCTTCTGTATTTTACAGTTGACTAATCTGTGCTGATAAAAATGCTACAGCTAACAATGTGAATAGAATTCAAGTACTTTGTTTTCTGTTTGAATGATCCCTTCAAATTCTGAGCTGTAAGTTCATAGTAAAATAGAATTTTATTCCTAGTTTTTTTTTGTCATACCATTGCAAAAAGTACTGTGGGGGTGATTCTTCCCATTCATATTTCCCTTTCTGAAAGAATATGTAAGAAATATTTTATATATATTAAGTGAACTGAGTTTTATGGTATTTATATTTTTCAAAGCTTTTTGTCTGATGCAAGCCCAACTTGTTTTGTCTACTTCACATCAGATTTTATCACAGGTTTTAAAGGTGCATGCTACAACATAAGAGAGATGTGCGTCCTGGCTGTCTTGGATACAGGGTGGTACTTCAAAGTACAACGTGAAAGCTGGATGGTCATGCTGTGCTGCTCTGGGAATTTCATGCAGGAGAATGAAGCTGTGCATAATGGAGGTGAAAGGATGTGGTTCACAGAGGGGGCACATGTGAGGGCACTCTGAGAGCCTGGCACTTGCAGGGAATCCTCAGCTCAAAGGTGGTGTTTTCAGGGTATGCAAAGGGTACTGTTAAGCTCAGTATAATCCGAATGCTCAGGAAATTTTGTTTTAAGGGCACTGCTGAGAATGCTGTAATTAGGCAGAGTAGATGCAGTCATTAGATCTGTGCATAATAACCAGCAGCATTACATCATGCTGACTTACCATTCACAGCCTGATCAAAAGGCCTAGTGACAGATGAGGGGACAAACCTGTGACTGTCCTCCTTCATGTTATTTAATATACCAGCTTGCTATTTTGGTTTGCTGTTGTGACCAGACAGCATTCATCAATTCATCTCCTCATTGTTTTACATATTTTCTGAACATAAAATATCAAACATTATTAATCTAGGGGAAAAAAAAAAAAATTGCAGTCTTGATCACATACTGGCTCACTAAAATACTTTTCAATATTTTTCTTTTCTAGGAAAAGGTCATTTCCGCTAAAATTTTTGATTTTTTTCATTTTATTTGTCAGCTGTATCTTTGTCAAACAATCTCAGCCTCTTCTTGCCACGTATACGTACACTGCAATTTTTATATCCATGTATAGATTAGTGAAAAAAAATAACTGATTACCATTAGTAATTTCTATTTATCTAGAATAAAAACTAATCTTTAAATCCCTTTTTAAGGGCTGGTCTATAAGCTACTGCATGAAGGAAACCTTTAGTGCTTCCACTTTATTCTGGTTATTTCTTTGGTGCTATTCAAAGACTCAATGAAAAGCCCCTCTTGCAGTTCTGCAGTTAAAACAACAAAGCACTGCCTATGTTTCTTTCTTAATTCAACTCTAAGGATTTATTCTTTGCTCTTTTTTTCCTTCCTTTTCCTGAAGTTTGCTTGTCCTTTTCCCCTTTAAAATCTCTAAAGCTGAATTAGTTTTTGCAGCTGGTTGGCAAACTGCTACTGTTTTCTGCTCTGACACTTATTTGTCAATTTTCAGTTGCCTTCTAACTGTTTTTCTTTTCTTAGTTTCTATTACTTTTCCCTCATTCAGAGTTTCACTGGTTCAAGTTTTAGTTGTTTTAATAGAAAAAGAGGGAAAAATCAGTCCTGAAAGTGAGAAAAAGATATTTTCCACTGTGATCAAGAAAAATACTATGAGATTTACCTACTGAAGGTTTTGAAATAACATACTTAGTGCTCTCAATAGATACTTATATTATATATCCTAATTTCTTGAAGGTAGCAGGTTAATCTACCACAGCATTTACATTTGGCCCTAACAGAGAAGTTTGTAAATCTATTCTAGTTCAATTTTTAGACTCTTCAGAGATACAGTTCTGCTTTATTTAGTTTTAGAGAGTACCCTGCAGTTTTGAAACACTAGGAGTTAACAATATTTATTTTTATTTTTATTTTTATTTATTATTATTATTATTATTATTATTATTATTTTATTATTATTTTTTAACTTTCCTGCTGATGAATTTCTGTCATAAGAGAATGGGGTTGTATTGCTAACTTCCACTTTAGAATTCTACTTATAAATATTTCGGAAGAATTTGTCAATCATTATATTGTTTAACATTGAATTATTTAGTGCACTTCAACAGGATCTAGAAGACATGATAGTACTGATTTGGTATAGTTTTATAATTTGAAATGCTATAGAACTTGTTCTCTTATGTACAGTTCACTACAGATGTTGCATAGAAGTTGTTGTACCAGAAGAGATAGAGGGAAATATAAAGAGGTCCATCCTAGACTTTGAATATCAGTACACTGGCTTATTTAAGCATGGGCCAGCCAGGATTTTGCCCTTTCAATGAGTAAGAATAGAACATTTAGCATGACAAGGACTAAGTGTCCAGTTATCACATCTTTATTTTCTGTTCTGTATTGTTTATTTTTTCATTTCCTGAGCATAGGAAAGGGACAGCATAAAACTTCCACATCAAACTGAGCCCCTTCTTTCTGCTGTGATTGCTAGAGAATTATTATTACTACTATTAATTGTGATAGAAATTATAATTTATTAATTACTGTTACATGGACACCACATCATCCTTTTTTGGAAGTGGAACAGAGTATTTCTCCTGCTATTGGAGTGCATGTAGTAGGGATTTCTTATGTCCTTACTGCCACACTTTAGTGGAGGGGGTTAGAGAGCTGCATGCGTTGTCATGTCTCAGCAATTTGAATAGAGAAAAGAAAGGCCATTTCTTAAGAGAAGGAAAACAGAGTTAAAGCTTTCAGTTGCCTTTCTTGAAAGTAAAGTCCTAGAAACTGGCTGTACTGTGAAGTGGTGAGCACTGGAAGCAGCTGTTCAGTGGAAATGTGAAGTAATGCTTACCCCTGAGGTCTGAGTTATTGCAGGCCAATTCCCAGCAGAATTAAACTGATAAAAGTTACAGCCTAGTGAAACCTCTTTTCTTGCAACAAGTATTTCTTTCTATGTATCTGAGACAATGTATTGTGTATACACTTGTTTCTTTACTGCTGTTCCACTTCTATACATACCATTTAATGCCTTAAAAATAATAATAATAATAAAAATCTGTCTAGCCTTGTGCATGGACAAATCTTCCCAAAGAAACAAAATAAAATTAAAAAATATTTTACATTTGAGTCAAATCATATTTAAAGGCAGTCAGTTATAGGTGAATTAGGTAAACCACACAGGCCAATAGCTTACCTACGTTACACCAGCACTGGAGTTACTAGCTAGTTTTAAGATTAGGCTATCATAAAGCTAAACTTTTTGGAAAAGAAATGAATCATAAAATTGAATATTAAAATTACACTTAGTACATCTGGTAAATTATTAGACCTTCAGAATACAACTTCTGAAGACTGTTGCATTATTTCATTCCACTGAAGAGAGAAGTAATTGTTTAAACTATTTTATTTAATTATTCATATTAAGATGTTTGGATCTAGCTTTGAACTGAGCCCAGCTCTTTACCTTTTACCACAAGAAAGTTGATTAAATGTTTTTAATGCATTAGAAAAAATCACAGCAAACCAGTACCGCATAAAAAGATTGATAAAAAGCATAAAAACACTCATGCTTTGAAATTATTTTAAAATGTTATAGTGTAAAATACATGTTTAAAATATTGGTATTGAGAATAGAAAGTATTCTTCTTAAGAAGTGTGAAAAAATACTGGAAGAAATTAATGTCATTCAGTGTCATAAGTGTCATGTGCTCACCATAGTGGAGGCAACCACTGAGTGGCTTGAAACACATGCAGTACCACATGCTACTGCCCAAAACACCATCTTAGGTCTTGAGAAACAAGTCCTGTGGTGACATGGCACTCCAGAAAGACTGAATCAGAAAATGGGACTCATTTCAAAAATTCTCTTGTAAATAGTTGGGCCAAAGATCATGACATTGAGTGGATTTATAATGTCCCCTATCACGCACCAGCTTCTGGTAAAATTGAAAGGTACAATCGGTTGTTAAAAACAATGTTGAAAGTAATGGGTGGTGGAACATTTAAACATTTGGAGAAGCATTTGGCAGAAGCCACCTGGTTGGTCAACTCTTGAGGAACTATCAGTTGCAATGGTCCTGCCCAATCCAGCTCCCTATATACTATAGAAGGAGGTAAGGTCAGGCCGAGCTAGCCTGTAAACTGTTGACACAATCATACACCACTCTGAACAGTTTACAGGCCAGTGCAGCCTCATTCTGTGACTAATGGGCCATGGGGCCTGACAGACTGACACCCCAGGAAAGGGGAAAGGGTATGGAAATGGGTCAAAAACAAAACAGTGGCAATGATCTGAGAGGTAAAGCTTATTTGCTAAATAAAATATTGGAATGTAAAACAATACAATACAATATAATTGGAATTGAGGCTAATAAATCAAAGAGAGATCATCCAAAAACCAAAGGGCTTGTTCTGATGCTGGAGGCAAAATGGCTAGGGAGTGCACACACTGCAGATACGAGCAGTAAGGGAGAAAGAAGGGAGCAACTCATGACATAAAAAGTTTTATCTTTCCCTCTGAACAGAAAATGGCAACACAGAGTCCTCTGAAGTACGTAGTTCTTCTCTTTTGAGACAGGTATACACAGAGCTATTGATGATTCATGGAACTGGAGCATTAACTCTTTATCTCCCAGTGCCCTATGTGATGTTATAATGTGGAATACCGATAACAAAAATCGTAAAAGCATGACAACCACTCTTACACTGTTATTCAGTTTCACACTTCTTACCCCATGTGATCACATTTTTATTTGCTAGTTTAGGGCCAAACCATTCAAATGTTGATGGAAACACATTTTCTATCTGAAAGAAAGTACTGATAAGGCAACATTTACTTTACTTTACATGTTTCAAATGAACTAGCTAAGTCATTTACGCTCAGAAGTCACAAAGGAACCAGTGATTCATTGCCAATTTTAACCTATCTTGGAAAACTGTGAAATACTGAGATTTGAAAATGTTGTCCTTTTATCCAGAAAAGAATATAATACATAATAACAGATTAGCTAGCATGACATTCAGTTCAGGTACAAGAATGGCTTTGTTATCCTGGATCTCTGCTTGCAATGAACTGGAATACAATTATAATTGCTACTTACCAGGTTGCCTTGTTTTATATATACATATATATATTTTTTGACTGAGTATGGGCATGGTGATCAGAAGTTCTTACATCAATACATAAAGCTTGGAAGGAATTCACTTACCTAATGTAGTGAAGGCTGCTTTTTATTCTTCAAACAATATAGCTCATGAAACTCACAGCTATGACCTCAAAGTATGTTTTTGTCAATCAGCAAGATTGTTTTACTTATATATACATATAAGTAAATATATAAATATATATACATATATATTCCCCATCATCTTTTGGGATTTTTCTTGCTACAACCTATTTTGCAGTCTTTTGAGTCTGGTTGCTGGATCCCTGTAGGGGATGAACAAGCAAAAGGTTATGCATAAATTGTATGCAAAATACAATTTGAGTTATTTGAACTTGTTTACATTTGTTACATAATAATCCTCATCTCAACTTGGAATGAGGAATGGGAGGAAGGGAGAAGAGTATGGAAGTTACTGAAGTGTCTAACTTTATCCTGAACATTGCATAAAGTTTAATAATGATCTGATGATTAGCAGACTCTTAATAACTAAGGGATGGATTACTAGTATGGTGATCTAAATCAAGTGATTTAAATGGGCAGAATTCATAAAATTTGATTTAATACATCCAGACAAAAAGGGACATGTTTCAGCTTAAAAAATGCATCTTATATGTATAGGATGGCAGAATCTGACTAAGAAAAAAAGTGACTAGAATAAATTTTAAGTACTATCATAGATAATAGTCTCAACCTGAGCTTTCAGTACTTCTTTGAAAAGAGAACTAACAAAAGTTTTGAAGTAATATTAAAGGGGAATGGAGATGGGAATTGCTGGAGAGAATATACCATAAAATATAAGAACACATAGTGGAGAATCTTGCACTATGTTAAAAAAATGCAAATAACTAAATTTATCTGGTATATTGAAGGGAAGTAGAAATACATTTGACAGCACACATATGATCTTATTATCAGATATGGAACACAATTTAATTACTGAAAATTAAAAGGCAATTCTAGAAGATATATTGCAGTCATGGATTTTAGACTTTTTTTCCTCTGCTCTAATAGAATAATTAATGATGGATACAGAAAATGCAACACATACCATGAGAAAGAACTGAAACTCATCTTGTTATTTTTGGTTTGCAAAATTTCTACCCAACTTGCTCTGCAGGACACTGGGGGTTTCACTTTCCTTCTGATCATGGACACAGTTCACCCTGTGCAACCCTGTCCATGGCAGTGGGTATGGAATGATATGATCTTTAAGGTCCTTCCAATCCAAGCCATTCCATGATTGTTTCCATTATTCTGTGAGTGTATGATACAATTTATACTTGCAACATGCAGAGATTATAGTAACATCAAATGCAAAGGAGAAAGTAGTCTGAAAGAACAACTTGACTTGCTGACTTTACAATAACAGTCTATAAATTTATTTATTTATTTTTAATCAGGCTGCTATTCAATAATAATTTTGAATAAAAAACTCCCTGTATTTTAAGCACCCTATGAAGTTGTCTAAAATTCAGACTGTCCAAGATTCAGGTTTTTCCTTTCCTACTTTTATAAGAAGCTTCTGTTTATAGCTGTTCTACAGTTCTGGGCTGTTACAGTAAGGAAATTGTTTGTTTTTATAAGCTAACAATATTTTTGAAGGTTTGCTGTGTTTCTGCTGATTCCATCCCAATTCCAGCAGTAATTACTTTAGTATTTTCCCAGTATGTAGGCAGGATTTTTTTCATCTTACTCATAAATATGAGATCTTTATCTCCTACCAAAATTAATTTTACTGAAACAATCCATAGAATGAATGAAAAATCCCCACAGTCTGTATCACACTATGAGTCAGGCTAGAAGTATTCTTTATTTCTTCCCGTGAAAATAAGATTCTTTCACACACGGAAAAAAAAAAAAATTAGGATTTATCAGGAGAGCACGTAATGGTTCCTGCAGGTAGACCAGCACTATGACCACTGATAAGAAAGAAGGCAGCCTTGTAGAATCATCACTGCTATGGGAATATTTTATTCTTTTATCCATTGCACTTTCATGTATGATACACAGATAAGCTTTGTAGCAAGGTCTGGAACTCCAGGTTTCCTTTTTGACTTTGACATTAGCGTGCTTTATTCAGTGAATGAATTGCCTGCATATTTATGAAGCGAATACTCACTTATATGCCAGATACAAAGCCTGTGTGCTTAGCATGAGCCAAGCACATCTGTTGGATTTAGGGACTATCTATAGGAGAATGTCCAGTTATCTTGTCCTTGCAGGGCTTTCATTTTTCTTGAATGGATTGAATCATTTCCACAGCAAAAACTGAATTACTACATGAACTTTCTAACTAGTATTTAACTCCTCATAAGCATTAGCAATATCACAGACTTTCTCGCTTTTAAGCAGAATTTGAATGCCAAATCACATTCTTGAAGTTCACTCATTACATACTAGATTAGGTGAAAAAAATCCACTTGCAGATCCAGTCCCACTACACCACAGTTCCTTATTTGTAAAGCTGATGTTGTTTGTATGTTAAATATGTATTGTGTTATAAGATATTCATATCTTAACAAAGGAAACCAAATAGATGCATTGTAGGGAGAAAGAAAGCTGTAATATTCTTAAAAAGTTGCACAAAGTTACACATGATAATCCTTTAAAAGAATCTGAGTGGCTCAAAAGTTTCCACATTACTAAAAACATTAGGAATAAAGATTCTACATTTCTTTAGATCCTTCCACACTTTTTAACATTTAAAGTTAAATGAGCCAAAAAGCTATTAGAAAAATGGTAATTAGTATGCAGAAGTGATACAATTAAAATAATCTGGTTGAAATAAACACTGCTTATGGCCACTGAAGAATAAATCTTTTATTTTGGGGAGGTAGGGCCACATTAGATAAACATTCATTTCAATTTGAAATGCAGACTTTTCTTCTCTACCATTTAGTACTTACATGTGAAAGTATATAATTTGATGGTGATAGAGAAGATGCTTGTTTGACAGTATTTGACAGTATTAGTTTGACAGTATTCATGTGTTGTGTTTATTTCTGAAACAGATATTAAAAACTATAATTAGTGCTTCATAAGTTTCATCTTCTTTTAGAAGAGCTGAATTTTCAAATAAGTACAGACCCATCTTTACTAGAGGAACTCATTCTGAACATCTATGATGGCATAATAGTGTTGTTGAGTTTGGACACCTTCCATTTAAGAGAACGTACTTGCAATTCGATGAAAGCCTTCTTAACTGCGAAGTTCCTTACCACTAGAGGGCTCAATGTTGCTACATGATATTGTGTATGGATGCATGGATAAACATACATAGATAAGCACACACAACATATCATGTGTGTACATCATTAATGAGCATCTTCTTTATTTCTGTTCACATATATACAAAAATGCATGAATGCACACACACACACATACATACATATACTTGTTTCATGATAAATAATCATTCTTTTTTTCTATTATAAAGGCCTTGCAATTTAAAATAGAACTCCAATCATTTAAGATCTTAATAAGAGAACTTAGTGTAATTCACTATTCAAAGGAGAATTGTTTAATTTCATAAAATAATTACATTCTTCAGCTTTGTTCTCAGATGTCAAGATTCATAAACAATATTATTTCATTAAACTGAATGCTGGAAACAATCACAATAAAACATAATTCAAACTTCAATTCAACTAATGCCTGCTGTCATCACGTGTTTTATTAAGATGACACTGAATACGATGAGAATAGTTTATAACTTTCATAGAATATAATACAGTGTTGCAGAATCTATAATTCCAAGTATTTCTGCTTGATTATGACATATTTTGCTATGAAATCTTACAGGTTCTAAATAAATAAAATGTTCCTAGAAAGCTGACAGTTTTCCTCCATTAATGTAACAACTGTAATGAAGCAGTAAATTCCTTTTAACAATTTTTAAGTGATGTATAATCTTTGAACATTCTACAACCCAGTTCCTCCACAGCATAATGATGTAATAACGAATAATATGCCCATGGAGTCCAAAAGATAATTAACATAATCTTTCAATTCATACAAGATATATACAAGAATTTGAGGTATAGATATTTTTTTAAACCATCAAAATTATATTTTAGTAGAAGAAACCTTCTGTATAAAAAGTTGTGGAAAAGCAAAAGAAAACTTCCAGGTGTTTTGATTGCTTTGGGAAAAAAAGTGTTGAATATAACAACGTGTTTGTAAAAAAAAAGTGAGTGAGGATTTGCACAATTGAATCAAGTCTTTCCAACTATGATATAAAAGTTTCTTTGAATTTGACTGCACTACCTTGTTTACTGATTACACTATTACCAGTACAGTTAGATACTAACATTTATATAAATTTTTAACTTCCTCATTTTCAAGCATCATCATATCATGTGTGTTTTCCTTAACATACACAATAGTGAAGTTATAGTACTACCAGTTGTTACACCTTCATAAATACAAAATAGTCAAAAAGCACAATAAATTAATTGGAAAAAAAAGGTTATTTTCTTAGACTGAACAGTTAAGTAAGCAGGAATTACAGACAAAATTGGTGGCCTTATGTGGCAGGATTACAGTGTTAGTGGATAAGTGAAGAGCAACTGTTGTCATCTACTGGGACTTGACTTGTACAAAGCAGTTGACACTGTCCCACATAACATCCTTGTCTCCAAACTGTAGAGACATGGATTTAACAGGTGGATAGGCTCCTACTCAGAGTTACAGACAATGGCTTGATATCTTATTGGAACCCAGCAATAGATCTGTTCAGTCCTTCAAGGGTTGGTATTAGGATCAGTATTATTTAACATCTCTGTCACTGACATGGACAGTAGTATGGAGTGCACCCTCAGCAAGTTTGCAGAGAGCAAACTGGTGTGGCTGACACATTGGAAGTGAGGCCATCTAGGGGGACCTTAAGAAGCTGAGTCTGTGCAACCCCCTGAAGTTCAACAAGGCCAAGTTTAAGGTGCTGCACATGGGTCAGTGCAATCCCAAGCATATTTAAAGGCTAGGTGATGAGTGGGTTGAGAGCAGTCCTGTAGAGAAGGTGTTGGAAGAAAAATCTGAATGAGCAGGCAGTGTATGCTTGCAGGAAAGAAAGTCAACTGGTTCCTGGGATACATCAAATGAGTAGGAACCAGCAGGTCAATTGAGGTGATTCTTTCCTTCTGCTGCCTTTTAGTGACACTCCATCTGAACTTTGGCATTCAGCAATGGGGCCCTGGTACAAAAAAAAACACCCAAAAACGTTAAAATGAGTCCAGAAGATCCAGAAGATGATCAATAGGCTAGAGCATTTCTATGAAAACAGGCTAAGAGAGCTGGGGTTGTTTAGCTTAGAGAAGGCTATTGGAATATTTTTGATGGTCTTCCAGTCCTTGAAAGAGGCCAACAGGAAATACAAGGAGATACCCTTTATTGGGGAGTGAAAAGACAAGGGATAATGGCTTTAAAATAAAAGAGGGAAGATTTAGATTAGAACTTGGGAAGAAATTATTTATTATGATGGTGGTGAGGCCTTGGAACAGATTGCCCAGAAACGTTATGAATGCCTCATCCCTGGAAATCTTAATGACGAGGTTGGGTGGAGTTTTGGTTAGGCTGATTTAGTGGAAGGTGTCCCTGCCTATGGCAGGAGAGTTGGATTTATAGGATCTTTTAGATCCCTTTCAACTCAAAAACGTTATGTTATTCTAACAACGACCACTGAGGTGGGATGGGATATGATAGTTTTAATGGACTTCTTAACATCTCAACATAAACACACAAGTAGTAGTGGCAGTGTATCTGTATCTGTCATCACCTCTCTATAGCATGAAATATCATTGCATTTTCTATATTACAAGTGAATTACAGTTATGAAAGCTGTCAACACTTTCAATTACAAACATGCCTGGTGGCTGCTGTTATTCTATGCTTCTCTTCACCCATGAATATCTTCCTTAATTTTATTGCCAGGACATCCTAACAAGGTAAAAAATTCTAGACAGTAACCAACCTTTACTGGCAAAACTGGCAAACGTAAGCTATCAGATTGAACACAAGTTTTAATAAACTACATAAAATAATCATAAATATGGGTTTTAGGGGATTAAAATCCTTTGTTATAAACACATACAAAGATTAGAGTTAATTTCCATTTTAAATACTTACTAACAGGCATACCAAGTGGGGTAAACATGTAGGACAAGATCCCAGGGCTCGGGATTACAGAGATCTAACAGCAGTCAATCCAAAGCAATGACAGCATGTGACAGAGGCAGGAGGTCCACTTATAAATACCTTTGTTGTGAGCCATGATGAATCTATAAGCACTGTTGCTAATATGCAGAGTGATTTGATTTCTGTGTTTTCTCATTTGTACATTTTATGGACATTCACCTCACAATGCAGTAATTTTATTTTTACTGTTTCAACATATGAATTTCTTTGTTCCAGCTGAAACCACTTAAACCTCTAAATTAAGATAAGAATAAAAAGAAAGAAAACAAATATTTAGAAGTTTTGAAATAGGAAATCTCCCTAGTGGCTGAAATAAGAGAAACAGAGTATTTCATAGAAAATTGAAAGGAAAAACACACGCTGTTTTGTGTTGTTTTTTCTTTTTTTTTAATATACGTACATATACATATATTAAATACAACTTTCTATAACATCATGACTGTATTTTCTTATTATCAATATACACAGTAGCTAAATAAAGATTTTCACTTTAACTTGGATTTTTAATTGTTGGAATGCATGTCTTTAGTTTCCACTTCTGTACCCACCAAATTTTAATTATATACCAACTGTTCTTTTGTTTATATATAATTTATGAGAAATGACAAATTATATGTTCCTAAAAGATACATTCTCTTGCAGCATGAAAGCCTTACAGTTTATCTTAATGTCTTTTATATAATTTACTTACTTTCTCTACTTGTTTTTCCCTCCAAGCATTTCATATTAGGTTACTTAAAGCCCCTTGAAGTCAACAGAACTGTTTGCATCCAGTAAGTCCTTGGAGGGTTTTCAAAAAAAAAAAAAAAAAAAAAGAGAGAAAAAAAAAGGAAAATTTTTCTACAAATAATATATATATATACGTGGAAGACTTAAAATAACATACAGCTTATCTGAAAAACATTTAAGAGCTCACATATACAAAAAAAAAAAAAAAGATCAGGGCTGCAATAGAAAGATTTCTACTGATTTATAGTAAGCTTGGATGAGCTTTGGAGGCTTAAATCTGCAATACTGAAGCAATGCTGCTGTCATCCATTGAAATAAACAGAAATGTAGCATTAATTCAGCAAGATAGACATGCTTTTTTACAGCATATCAGTTGTTCTATGTTTCTTGGATTTAAACCCATGCATCCACCTTCAAACATACATACAAATTTCACTAAATTGGTCTTTGTGAATTATAAATCAAAATCATTTATGCTTTGCAACAGAATGGTAAGATGAATAAACCCCAAAGTAATGCATAATTTGCCACCACCTCCTTTTGTCTCAAAACGTTAACTCAATAATTTAGATAGATTTGTACTACTAATTGACTATCTGTTCTAACCTCACTGCACTAAGAAATACACTTTGTCCCAAATAGATAGCATTATGTCTAATCCCTACATTTTACTCAGACCAGATAGCCTTTGTGTGCCTCTGACAAGCAGATGTTTATGTATGCTTTTATGGCAAATAGTGAGATTATGTGCCAAATCACTGGTCAATTTATTCTAATAGTAAGTTTTATGTCTTTACCCTTCCCTACTAGAATTTCCAATGCACAGTTACTTTGAAATAATTATTTTCAGCAAACAGAGTTATTAGGCATTGGAATAATCAACTTACATTGGTGTAGCAAAAATAATTTCTTAAGAACCAACTCTAAGGCATTTGCTAGACCACAGAGACGAATCAGCTGAAGATCCCAGCACATCTTTGTATTATTGATGTTAATAACAACTGCCTAAAATCTCTCTGTGATGAAAATTAATTTGTAGTCAACTGGCATATGCATTTTTATACACAAAGTCTTTAAAAATATTATTAGAGATCTCCAAATCTCTATTGGGAACCTTTTGTTATCGCAATGATGTTACAGATGCGACTTTAATTACGTTTCCATTGGCAAAAACCCTTCTGCTATGCTAATATTCTACTCACAAAAAGAGATTACCTTTGCCAGAATAGCTTCTGATTTGGAAAGTTGATTACAAATTATGCTGATAAAAATGTATTTTTGTTGGTTAACATAGAAGAGTTTGCTAGTATAATCTTACTAGCACAGTGGTCTGAAGTAATATACATTTTTGAAGTGAGCAAAATGATGGTCACAGCTCAAATTTGCTAATCATGGTTAAACAGAAAAATCAGTACCTTTGTTTCTGTTGTATCATTCTTGTTTCTCCTGTGTCTCCTGTGGAATGTTTGCTTCCATTCTTTTTTATTCTTGTTACTTTCCATTCATTTTCCAGCAAGATTTCTATTTTTTTCCTCTAAAATCACTCTCACTGTCAACAGAACTATAAAAAAATTCAAGTCTTCAGAATATCCTATGGTCCTGTGTCATGAGAGTATATTTTAAGTTATGACCTTTTTTCAATAGTTTTAATTCATGTGAGCAACCAAGACTGCATTAGTATCTTTGACAATATGACAGAGCTTCAGTGGAGATGCCGTTACAACTATGTAAGGGTTATCAAATTATTTAACTTCTTTCAGTTCACGGGAAGTGGTATGGTATTGCAGAGGACCAGGCTTCACAACAAGATCCAAGAAAGTGACTTTTCTGTTCATTTCTTTTTCATTTTTCATTTACCCTGAAACGACAAAATTTCAAATAAGTAAGACAGTTAGTGGACGGTGGGCAAAATGAGGCATAAAATAGTGACACTGCAATATCAGTTCTAACGGCAGAGATTAAAAACAGGTATCCTGATTCCCTTAACAGTACAGTACTTAGATGAGTACATCTTTAAGAATCTGGAGTGATAGCTGGCTGTGCTGCTTCACTGATGTTCTTTTGTAATACAGTACTAATACATATGCAGTCAGCACAACTGTAAACTGACGTAAGCTGCTTTTATTTCTCACCTACTATGCTACAACATTATTTCATTACAACTGAATTACTCCTGCCCTGTATCTGTTCTAATCTCTGATCTTCTTATTTCAGAATTTGAAAAAAATATAAGAAAACAGGAAAGAAGAATACAACTCTTCAAAAACAGTTGATATCAAGTCTTCAGTTTCTTTCATTCTAAGAAATAAAAGGTCCTACTGTACAGCAAGATCACCATGGAGACGTCCTTTTTGGGAAGATTCTCTAGACTACAGTTTCATGGGTTGTACCATGATCCCAGTCAATTCCTTGGAAGAGACAAAAAATAATCTTGTCCCAAGGTTACCTTATTTTTCATGCTGACATCAGGCTACGTTATTAGGTAACCTCAAAATAGAAAAAAAAAAACAACAACAACAAAAAAAAAACCCAACAAAACAACCACAGGAATAGCTTATAAAACAGATCTACATCTGTAAGAATGAAGAATTTTGATAAACATTGTGGAGTAGGAGGAAGCAGGAGATCCCTCTCCTAAGACAGCAAAAATGGCCATTGATTTTCTATACGTAACCTCTTCTTCCAATTCTAAGCAAAGAATTTTGGTTAATATATTCATAAAAACGTAACAGTATGGTCAAATTATTACTACTATGAATTTACCATCCACAAAGAAAGAAAGCAAAGAAAGCTACCACACACTAACCACCTACCAGAGAACTATTGGTGACAGGTGGACATTTGGACTGGCTGATCTTGTGTAGGTCTTTTCCAAGCTTGGTAATTCTCTGATTGTACAATATGAAGGGAATTAGCTGTTCCCTGTACTGTGCATATAATACAGGTGTGAAAACTAAGGGGGATATAAATACTGGAAAATGGATAATCAGGCTTCTTTCTTTCTAAATCAGATGCTCAGCTTCCTTCCTTAAACCTGGTTTTGAGTTTTATGAATGACTGTAGTTTAACTGATAGACTACTGTAGAAAAAAATAATTCAGAAGCAGAAGGCAGAAGTGAAAGGCTTGAAAGAAAAAGTTATATTTTGAGTTTTTATGTAACTGTAGCTTTAGTGGAGCAAGGGTTTGCCAGTCATCAACTTTCAGATCAATTGTCTGATAACAACAAACTCCCAAAATAACAGCATTATTGTGAATAAAAACCGAACTTGTTTTCTTTTACCTACTCTGGATGTTTAAGAGGTATTGTTTTTCATCTAATGATTAGTGGCTCTGACATATTCCCTATAAGAAGAAAAACAAGGTGTTCATTCTATTAGCTAGAGGTGATATCCATTACCTCTACAAGAAACAGAGTTGAGTCTGTTTCCAAAGGTAGTCGCTGAACCACTACAACATGAAACAGGCCCTAATACTGCTGAAATTAATTCACTCGATTCATATATTTTGATGCTCAGTGAACCTTATCAGGGTAGGCGGTGTTTCCTGAGGTAACTGAAGTAAAGTGACCTTGAGGACTTCTACGTGTTAACATATACACTTCGTTACTTTGGTTTATGCCTCTTCCTAATCCCCGTCATTTCTAAGGACAGCTCTCATGCCTGTGAGAGAGACCATTCACACCTCCAACAGACAACAGGGTTCTTAGAAAAAAGGTTGGCAAATTGAACTTGTATTCCGTAGTGTCACTGAACTAATTCTTTCTAACATTACCAAATGTATTAACTGGTAGGAGATAACTGAAAGAAAGAGGAAAAGGAATTGAGATCTCAGAACAGCTTGAAGAACAACTAGGTAGATATGCCAGTCTGGGACTGGCTGAGAAAGAATAGCAGAGAAGCGGATTAGAGAAAAAAGGGAAGCTCTGCTGATAGCAGACCTTTTAAATACATTTTTCCATTGGTCCTTCCTCCAAAGAAATCATGGCCGAGTGGGAACAAAGCTTCACAACAAGCCTCCACTATTTCCAATGGACCATGAAAAATGCAGGAGGCTGATAGCACCACAAGTTTGTGTCCTAAATAGTTTGCCTTTTTTTACTAAGAACTATTTCATTACCCCTCACCCGTGATAAAATCACAGCTTGCAAAGACTACCCGTGACCTCTGCCGCTAGAGGGCTGCGCTTTCTGCCATACGCCCCGAGACCTCTAGATCCCCGCTCCAGACAGGTTACCAGCTTTCACAGATGGTGCTTTCTGAAGCATATTCTGAAGCATATCTGCAATACCTAACAATTTTGCTAATATTAAATTGCTGTTGATCTGTTAATTGTAACTGAAAATTATTAATTGTATGCAGCTGTTTGCTTAGTTGAATAGAAACGCTACCAAGAAACTAGCTGGGAGGCTAGTTCTATAGCTTTAGCTAAATTCTTCAAAACCTATTCAGCTATAAAGAGACTACTTATAGGTATCAAAAAAAAAGATTTTTAAAAAGCTTGTCTTAATGGCACCAGGAGATAACATATCAAGAAATTATTAAACAAAAGCCATTCTGTA
Source organism: Oreortyx pictus (assembly GCA_036925125.1). Lineage (NCBI taxonomy): Eukaryota > Metazoa > Chordata > Aves > Galliformes > Odontophoridae > Oreortyx > Oreortyx pictus. The sequence goes on along the minus strand of JAUPFR010000006.1, from coordinate 32,823,290 downwards.
GAGACAAGGGGAGGCACTTGTGAGACAGCTGTTCATGAAGAAACAGACTAACACAGGACAGACATCTGCTGAGCCTGGAGAAATTAGGTTTCAGGATTACCATTTTCCTCTAAGCTTATAGAAGAAACATAGACAAACAACACACACTGCTTATCACATTAAAACCCTTTTTTATTCTACACGTTAATATTCCTGTTGTTAGGATGAAACAATACTTTTGCTTAAAGAATGCAATCAAGTAAATGTTTTATAAGTTAATTGGAATTCCCACAGGGAACACTTGCAGGTGCTGAATCCAATCAGATCTGCCACATAATTAAAATTGGTGCAGGGGGCACAGTAAAACAGATGTGGTCTTAAAACAAGAGAATTGTTTGATTCAGTGTTACTACAGATGAATGGGGCACATTCAGTTAGATAAAGGGAGCAGTGTTATAAATTACAGTTCCACTGCGGAAATTGACTAAAAATGGCTTCACTTGCATGTCAATGTTTTTTATTTTTGTCTTCTAAATTTTCTGTAAGCCACTTGCTCGATTTACAAATAAAAAGAGGCTGCTTAGGACCGATGACCCTTCAAACTGGACCTGAGATTTTCAAGCCATGACATTCTCTTTCTGGCTCAAATACTAATTAAAATTCTTCAACTGGAACTTAGTAAAGAAAATGGAAGAGCCAAAAGAGTCCTCAGCTTGCTGTACCATAATTGTGTCGGCAACCACCAAGGTAACGGAAGCCAAAAATCTTATTTCAGTCAGTAAATGAAGCAACCATGAGTCAGAGCATCTTAAATACAAAGGGTATAAAATGATTACGAACGTTCCATTTTTATACAATATTTTTTTTTCTGACTGCACACGCTATCAACTTGTTACTGAATGTGCTGCAACTGTTTCATCCAACTGTGAGGCGAAATATTGCATTCCTGGGACACAATTCCCAGGGAAGCCATTGAAAGTTCCAATTTACAATGCTGGATCGGGTCTTTAATTTGTGAATGCTTTTGGGCAGGAGTCTGTTCAGACGCTAAAACATCCATGCTTTAATACCCAGTAGTATACCAGTAGTATATTAGATATCTGGCTCATAATTCATAAGTACTTATAAGATGATGTGCTGCTCTATGTATTATGTATTCAATCTGTATTTTAAGCTCTAAAAATTGTTTTCGGCAGCATTAGTGGGAAGCGATTACTAACACTAAGGCTGGGTCTCCCTGGGAGCTCAGAATGGAAGTTGGATTTCATCCACAGATAGCCAGGTTTTCAGCCTGCATTGGACAAGAAACTGAGTCAGCGGCCATTCCGCACACACATACAAGCAACAAGAATTCGGCACACAACACGGTTTAACTCTGCACAGAACTGATGCTCTGGAGCTGATCGCGGCAGTTCTGGTTACCCCGCCAATTTATTCCAAAGGCAACGAGCGGATTAACCGGTACAGAGCAGAATAAAAACGCCCAACCCCTCCCACCTTTCGTGCTCTTGGAACCTCGCGACCCTTCTAAGCTTCAGTTTGAATACTTTGACATTTGCAAACGGAAATACCCCCGGCTGCAGTGAATCATCTTTGCATTTCCATTAAATATTTATGCAAGAAACGCCGCGCTGCGTCACGCAGCCCGGGCTTAGCCCAGCTGTCACCGCATCAGAAATAATCTCTTTATTATTTTTCCTATGAGCCCGAGGGATCGGCCCTCGCCCAGCTGCCGGCAGAAGAGCCGACCCGGCTCGCCACCGACGGAGGAGGCGCGACCGTCCCCGCTCGGCCACGGCCCCGCTACCCGGCGCCTCCGCCACAGCCACAGCCACAGCCACAGCCGCAGCCGCAGCCGCAGCCGTCCTTCCCGGCAGACGCGGGCTCCGCGCGTAACGCAGGTGACGCGGCAGCACAGCGCGGACCCTCCCGTGGCGGGAGCGGCCTCCGCACACGCCCTCCCACGGCCAGCCCCCACCCCTCGGGCTGCCGCAGAGGTTAAACCGCCCCCGCCTTCCCCCCCCCCCCCCCCGCCTCCGACAGGCTCTGCCGCACACGGCCCGTGATTGGCCTCTCCGCTCAATCCCGGCCTCGCTCTCTTTTGTTCCCATTGGTTAGATCTCCCGCTCGTCTTCAAAGGAAACCCCGCCTTCTTTTTTAAGCCGCCCCCCCCACCTCCCCCCCCAACCCCTATGTCTTCCCCCCCCCCCCCTCCCCGACCCCCCCCTCCTCCAGGCTGGAACCCTCTTCCCCGGCTCTAACCTCTCCTGCCTCGGGGGTTTCTGCGGTGTGGCCGAGGTCGGTGGGCTCCTGCTCGTCGAGCCCGCCAGCTGCCGGGGCGTCCGGCGGCGGTACTGGGCGGACACGGAGCCCACCCGCCTCGGTCCCGTGCCGAGCCCGTCAGCCGAGGAGAGCATGAGGGCCCGAGAGCAGCGGGCGGCCGCGCCGCAGCGCTAGGGCAGGCAGGGCCCGGAGGGGCTCGGTAGCGGCGTGAATCATCTCCCCCTCTCTCTCTCTCACTCGCCCACCATTTACACCGCTCCCTCCTCCTCCTCACGCCGCTCCCCCTCCCGCTCGTTCTCCTCCGTCTCACTCGTTCTCGCTCCCCTCCTCTCCCACTCTCTCCCCTCCTCTCCTCTCCCACTCACTCCGTCCTCTCCTCCTCCCGTCTCACTCTTCGCTCCCCCTCCTCCCCTCTCCCGCTTCTCTCCCCTCTCTCGCCCCCGTCTCCCCGCTCCTCATCTCCTCCTGACACTGCACTGCAGCTGCTCCTCCAGCCCAGTCCTGCCCGCTTCCCTCCCTCCTTTCCTCTTTCCCTCCCCCCCAGCTGCCAGATAAACAAGGCGCGCAGCATCCTCGGCAACCCCGAGCCTAGTTCTACATTTTCGAAAAGGACAAGAGAACGGGACGAGCCCCCTCCCTTCCTCCTCCCCCTTTCCCTTCCTCTTCCTTCCTCCTCCTCCTCCTCCTCCTCCCCCTTCCCTCCCTGCCCCCCCAACACCGAAGGGAAGAGACAATTCTCCTCCGAGCAGCAGCAAACATGATGGCGGCAGCTCCCATCCAGCAGAACGGGACCCACACCGGGGTTCCCATAGACCTGGACCCGCCGGACTCCCGGAAAAGACCGCTGGAAGCCCCCCCCGAAGCGGGCAGCACGAAGAGGACCAACACGGGCGGTGGGTATCTCCTCCACCGCCTCCCCCCCCCCCCCCCCCCCTCCCCGCGCCCGACCCACCCACCTCTCCCCTTCCTTCCTTCCCTACCTGCCTGCCTGCCTCCCCCTTGCCCCCCCCCCCCCCCCCCCAGGCATTCCCATTTCTCTAACGTTATCATTCATCAAAATGGCGTCGCTTTTCAGCATCCACCGGGCTTTTGATTTAATGCCCACGCAGGGGCTGCGCGGCCGCGACCCGGCGGCGGGCGGACAGGCGTGCGGGGCTCCCCCCGCAACCTCCGTACAATTGGCTCCGATCAATGGCAGCCGGCTGCGAGGAGACAAACGCACTTTCCTCCCTTCGCATCCTTCGGGTCACAAGTTGCGTTTCAGCCTTGCCCTGCGTTTCCCTCTGCCTTGGCCTCGGTGCTTTTGTCAGCCTGTGCACGGTGTTGTTTGGCTGGCGGGGGGCGAGGGCTGGCTGCCGCGGGGGGAGCCGGCTGTGCCGCGGGGACTCGGAAGCTATCAGCCCGCCCTCGCCGGGGGAGATGAGTTATAACGGGACCGGCATCTCCTCCGCTCGTTTGTACGGGAGTCGTCATAACAATGCACCGAGGCAGAGGTGAATTTATTTGCCCGATATTGAGACAGCAGGCTGGCTATATATAGTGCATCGTGCAGCCGGCTGGATGAATATGGATGGGCACTATTGTCACACGCAAGCACTTAAGGCGCTTGTAGGTTTGAATGGGAAAAGTGAGGTGAACTCCTCTTGCTTAAGGGTGGTGATGGGGGGGGAACCCAACAATAACTTTGTAAAATAGATTCCATGGTTAAAAAAAAAAAAAAAATCTTGATGCTAAAGCCAGTGGGACACCTTCTTAATCACTGGGGAGAACCTGAGTCTGGGGAATCAACCAACCTTTATTGTTCTGCACTTTTTCAGAGCTGGTTACAGAAGGCTGTCAGATTTCAGTGTCGCTGACTTGGGATGAGAGCACTGACAACTAATCAGTTGCTAGATCAGATTGAGAATTTTTTTTTTCTCATTCATTACACATTTTTTTTTTTTTACAGTTCTAGTTGTATGCTTTAATGCTAGCAGTGAGTAGAGGACTCACATTGTCTATCTCATCACCTTTTAAGTGTATTTACAGTATGTGACTTAGGCTTTTGATTAACTGGGAAAAATTCTTCTTAATGTCCTTTAATTAATGAGCTTAAAAGAGATCACTGTTGCTTAAGAAGTGCTAAAGGAATACACCAGGATTACTTAGGCAAGTGATTCCATCCACACCATGTAGAGTTGTTTTCTTGGCAGGAGCTGAGATGCTTGGAATAAAACTCCACATTTTGGGTGGGTTATTTGGTAGCAGTGTAGTCGTTTTTCTCACTTAAGAAGAATGCATGCAATAGCTAATTGCTATTCTCATGTGTTTGCTAATAACAAACAAATAGCCCATCAGAATTTGCAATTCATTCCTCCTTAGTTTTGGCATTTCTTTTGCAGTATTTTCGAGCAAGGTTGTAGTTGTGACGAGGCACGTTTTTGTGCAGAGCTTCATGTTTTTTTTTAAAGGGATTCAGTCATTTCTGTGTGCTGTGGTTAGCAGCAGAAAAGCTGAAAAAAAATGTCTGAAATAAAATTTTATTCTTATTATTGTATGGAATTAAGGAATGTATAAGGATTCTTTATTTTGCTTAAAATAAATGTGTGTATTTTGAAATATGAGAGGCATAGTCCAAGCATGTCTTGTGAATGATGCAACTGGTTAGATGTAAATGCATGCATTACTGCATGAGGCTAAAGATGTAACATTTGTGGGTCGGGGGGGGGGGGGGGGGGGAGATCAAAGTTTGTAAGTCATGTTGACCATGCATATCTCAATTTTTCAGAGGATGGCCAATATTTTCTAAAGGTCCTCATACCTAGTTATGCTGCTGGATCTATAATTGGAAAGGGAGGACAGACAATTGTTCAGTTGCAGAAAGAGACTGGGGCCACCATCAAGCTGTCTAAATCCAAAGATTTTTACCCAGGTAGGTGCGAAAATTAGCTGATTCTTTATGTTTAAATCCCATGGGTTGTATGGAAGTGTAACTATGTTTCATATGTTGGCACATAAGCACGAGTGCAGCGTGAAATGTTATTTATCTGAAAAGCATGCTACAAAGTGCAACAGTGAACGTTCCATCTTACTTGATGTATAGAACGAAGTGTGTAGACTATCGTCTAGTAATCTAACTGCTTGATATGTCTGAAAATGTTTTCAATGTTGCTGAAAAAAGATGGTTTGTTTTTTTTATTTAAAAAAAATCTAGCTATAAGGAACCAACTTGACAGCTGGCGTAAAAATAATTGTTCGTTTGAAGTTTTCAGACATTGCAATGACAATTAAGCTAGAATGAGTAAAATTGAGAGGCCTCCTCTTAAAGAATGGGCCATTTACTTTAAATCCATTATGTACTTTCTTTATGCCTCATTGCTTTGTTCACTGGCTCTGGAGCGAACTAAAGAGGACAGGCGCTGCTCTTTAGATATTCCTTATATTATGTTTACCATAGTAGTGAAAAAAAAACTATTATGAAAGGGAAATACTTTGAATGATTAAGGAGCAAGTATTTTACATCCATTGTATCTGTACACAAGAAATAAGTTTTTAATGTTGGTATATGATAAGTAATAAACGTCTGATTTAATATTTCTTCTGAAAAAGTTCTGAAGCGGAGATCTTATGTAACAGTATACAACATTTTGGTTTCTGCAGTTGGATAATATGTTTTTTTTCCTTAAGATTAACAAATTATCATTCTGTAATTGAATGTGATCTGGAGGAGTTCTTATAAATGGATGCTGTTTAATAACATGAGTGGTACTGTTTTTGATGTTTTGATTCTGTGGTGATGATTATCTGGTGGTTTAGAATTGACTAGGTGTTACTGACTTTTCTGTGGAAAAATAAGAGCTACTTTTCATTTGGTCTCGTTTAACCAGTTGAATTCTGTGAAACAGTGAAGGCAGTTGGTACGGGTGTAAATAGAAAACTAACATATTAGCATTTATTTTCCCTGTCTTCTAACTTCAGTATGAAGCAGAAGTGGATAATTTCTTATTAATGGAAATATCATGGCCTTTTTACGATGATGATTTTCGTTATGGACGTTTTAATGCACCTGTTGTACCTCTCCTTGATGAATGAGATTTGTAATACCTATAAGCCCAAGGTTAAAGTAATGCATGTAGTTTTTTCTGTGGAAAGATATAGTTTATAAGCTGATGATTGTTGTCCTTTTATTTTGTTTTTCCTTTTTAAAATTTTTCTTTCCCCTTTCAGAAAGTTAAAAAAAAATACGATCCTTTATTTTGAAAGGTATGGTAGAGTGTGGGGAAAAAACAATCAATGTAGAATTGTGAAAATTCTAGGAACAAATAAAAACATTCAAAAGAGCCTGATTGCAGAATTAATAGCATAATCTGCGTAAAGAGCTGCAATAGTAAATTAAATTTGCTGTCAATAGATGAAAATGAAATAGATTTTCTGCATTATACATGAGGTAGTATGAGATATGCAAGGATGTTGCAGAAAATTGGTGTTTATGAAGTATATTTAAAATTCCAAATTACAAGCCTTTTGATTTTACTACAGTTTATTTACACTCAGTTGAAAAGGATGCTCCAAAGATTGGATCTTTTGTTTAGTACTCCAGCGTAGTTCTTCTGTTTTCTGATTAAACCAGAATTGCATTTTTTTTTTTTGTGTGTGTGTTGCAAATTGTAAGGATGTATTAGCAGTAGTAGAGAAACCTTTGAAAAATAAAAAGTAGTGAGCTAGACAACGGTAAAAATCTTTGTGACAAACACATTCTCTCTTAAAATCAGCAGTAGTTATATAGACAACTAGGAAAGACAGGCTCAAACTGTATAACTGTAACAGGTGCAAATGAGGTTCCAGATTGACTTCATACTTCCTGCTTTGAATTTGCAGCCACATTGTGTAGAAAGTGAATGTTTCAGGGAAATCGGTGACTGATAGCTGCTAAGGCATGGAATAGATCTGAGAAATGGACTCTGTTGGGGTTAGCTCCTGTTGGTCTTTCTGTTTGCACTTGACCACAAGCCCGTGGAATTTTTAGAGGTACTGGCATTCCCTAAGCTGATGACTTTTGGGTTTCTTCCAGACCCTCAGACTCATATAGCATTAGGGAAAGGGAACCATGTAGCTAATATAAAGATACTGTTTATTTTTTGTACAATGTTTCTTAAGTGATTATTCTGATTGCTTAGCCTGTACTGTTATGAATGTGACTCAAAATGTGCTTACTGTACATTTCATTACGAAATGTTTACTCGTTCAAGTTCTTGTGGAACTTTACATTTTTCCCAAAAGTCTTAGTACAGTCTGGTTAAGTTGCTGTTTGGAAGGGAGGAAGCTGGTTGTAAGTAATACGGAAGTCATGAGTAGTTTCTATGATCTAATAGCGTTCTCTATTTTTTTCTGTGATATAGGGCTTCAGTATGCAGACTGATTTTTCTGTTGGAGTTATTTTTGTGCATCAAAAAAGTGACAAAATTCCTGAAGAATTACATGGTAGTTCTTATTACAAGTCATTGAAGAAAAAAAACCAACAGCTTTTCACTGGAAATCTTGGTTCACAAAATAGGAAGCAGTACATAAATCCATTTTGACCACAGTCTTATTTTTTGAGTAAACAAATTTACTCTTTTCAGGTTACCAGCTGACTTTTTCTAATTGCCTGGACTTCTGTGGTTTAAGTTTGTGCTTATCCCTGATTCTTTCAGTCTTGTCCCACTAGATTAGTAGAAACAAAATTAGACTGGCAAAAGTAGGCCTTACTTTTGAAATAATGCTGGTAACTTTTGCAGATACATATAGTATATGTATAGACTATGAAATTTTGGTCCAAAATTTAAATACTCACATAGACATTTAAAATTAATATTGATAAAGTGAACTTCATAAAGCAAGTGGCCCTTTTGACCTGTTTTGATTTATGGTTGTATGTTGCACAATATAAAATGACGTCAGTATTTTTGTTGCATTTTTTTTCCTGTTTCTCCATTCTAAATTACAGCAAGTGCTGGACTGAGAACTCCTGGGGACATATGTTTTTTTTCCCTTGCAAATGCTGACGTGCACTTGCTTTCTCTCTTGCTTTCTCTCAGCACTCGCCCCCACCCCCTTCAAGTCTCTCACTCACACACACGCACAAAATTATGTTACATTGCATCACGTTGTTTATCTTGCAACAGGATCTTGCCTGATCTGAACTTGATGCTTGAGTGAATTTGAGCTCAGTCAGTGTTTTTTAATTTATTGGAATATGAAGTCATACATGTACTTTAATCAGATCATATTAAGAGCAGTGCTTAATAAAAACGTAATTAAATGGAGATAAGGTTTTACTGCTCTTAACAATAGAGCAGCTTGTATTGTTTTTGTAACAGATTTCTGATCAGCAAGGGTCTAAGTACTTGGAGAACATGAAAGGAGGAGTTTCCTTCCTCTTCCTTAAGTAGGATATATGAGGTATATTTTCATGATGTTTTCACAAAGTCATTTGTTTTGTGTTTGAATGTCTGTCTTTTTTTAAACATCCATGACTGTGAGATCATCTAGTTGTACTTTGTTCATGTGCCCTTTTGAAAATTATCTCATTGTGACTCCTGAAAACTCCTTAAATGCCTTGAATGTACAAGTAACTATAGAAATTTCTAAGTTCACTTTTGAGTTTCATTAAATTTCTAGGTAGGGGGAAGGTGTAATACATCAAGCTTGTTTCACCATTGTTTCCTTTATATCATAAAGGAATTGTCATGTTAATTTCTAATTATAAAAGGTGGCTAAAGTAGCAAAAGGAGTACATATTTTAAAAATCAACTCATGGAATAATGTTACTGAAATACTATTTTTCAGCTATGGAGGAGTATTAAAAATAAAAGAGAAACAGAGCAGATAAAAGCTAGATTGGAGTTAGTTTAGCTGTCTATTGTCATGGTTCCTTGAAGGGGGCTGTCAGAGATGAGTAAATGCGTTCTATTTTCATTCTTGATATTTCTCTTTTTTTTTTTTTTTTGAGGTGTTGACATTCTCTAAGTAGAGACTTTCTAAACGAATCGAAGATTTTCAGATTCTGTTGTAAACATTTACTGATAAGAACAACTACTGGGATAATGGAAACGGGGAGGTGACTAAACAGGCTTCAGAGGTGGATTCTTCATAGCTGTGTAGTTTTTTAAAGGAGCTGTAATTACTGATCTTTCCACTGGAAAAAAAAAAAAGCACAACAACAACAACAAAAGAAACAGCAGCAACAAAAAAACCACTCTAGTGTTGATTGCCAGCTGTTCAGAGGGATAATTCTCAGTTGGACAGTTGTCAGTTGCCTAGTTACTGGAACAGAATTAAAAAAAAGTTAGCGTGTTAGACAGCAGATCTTTAGTACATTTTACATTTGAAAGGAAGCTGAAACTGAATATGCAACTGCATATAATCTTGAGGTTGTTCCATATCTAATTTGCCCAGTGTAAATTTAGCAGCTTCTCATGTGGCAGATTTAGAAAAATTTTGAGTAGATGTGGAAGGTTTGTGCTGGTTTCTTCTATATGCAGGGACTCGTCTATGTTAATAAGTGAATAAACGTTTACAGGGGAAATGGGGTTGTGGATTGCAAGAAAGTGCTGTGCCTTTCTCTTACATAAGAAGTGTGTAAAACAACTTGATAGATTTGAAATAGCCTATATCTTAAAGTTATTAATCCACTTTTTTTTTTTTTTGCATAATAAAGAACAAAATGTGGATGGATGGGGTCAACACAAGGAAATGCTGCATTTAGTGATGTTTTTCTATTCTCTTGGGATTATTTCTTTCACTTTTTTTTTTTTCAATTTTGTTGAAAACTATATGATTCTCAGTAGGTAGGGAAACTCGTCTTTTGTTCTTTTTTTTTCCTTGTGGTTTTATCCCCTAGCAGTCAGTGTCTTTCTCAAATACTGTGTTACGTTTATTAATTGACCATCCTCTTCAGTTGACTGTAATTTATTTCATTGTTGATTAGTAGCTTTTTGGCCAGGGAACGAGACCTCAAATTTAGTGAATTTGTTAGACTTGCTATTAGAAATGGGGGATAAAGGGATTTGAGAGAAGGGCTTGTGCCTGATTGCCGTCTCATTTCCATCTTTGGATACTGCTCTAGCGTGAAGTTAAAACAACATCTGGAGAGATCTGACTGACAGTCATCTCTCTGGGATTTATCATTGCATCCTGTAGCTGGTACGGTCATCTTCGCAGTATTATAAAGAGGTTAGTTAGGGGGTTTTATTTATTTATTTATTTTAATCATTTATTAGCCAACCTGCAGGAGTTAATGACCTGGTGAGGAGTGTGGTAGTTGTCAGTGACAGTACTGGAATGCTCCAGGTAATTGGGCTGGGCTGGTGAGGCTCTGGCAGTGTGCTTCTCACGTTGCACTGCAGCTGCTCGTGGGCTTAATTAATCTGACCCTTGGAGGCTGCAGTGTCATGGTGTAAAGCACAATATGTACAACGAGTAGAAACACTGCTTTTTGGAATATTATTGATGGCATGTTTCTAGGTAGGACTTGAGGTTTTCTAATTGTCTGACACTAGCATGAAATTCTTGTTGCAGTTCTAATTCAGAACACATATTTTTCCTATATCAATTATCTGTGGAATAATGAAGATGATAAACATGATATTGAAATGTCACCATTATAAAGGGCATAGCAAAAATATTTTTGTTTATCCTGACAAAAGATATGATTGTCTGTTAATGAAAATAGCAGCATTGTTTAAGCAAATAGAATGGGAGTAGAATAAACAAATAAAGGTCGTTCTCCAAGCATTAGTTTTACTTCTCTTTCACTTTGAACAAGCGTTTTGTGTGAGTGTCTGGTATGTGTTTCTTGTGTTCTGTAGTATGCTCTCCATTGGGAAATGCTAGGTGCTTGTGTTGGCCAGCTCAGTCTTGTGATTCATTTGAGGATTTATAGTAATGTGAAAAAGTATAATTGGAATTTGCTATTTGGCAGAATAAATTAATGTGTTGTACATGTGCTAGTCTGTTAATTTACTGTGGAGATGCTACTATTTTGACTGTATGGCATGACATCAGGATACTATCAGGTTCCTTATGCTCATCCTGGTACTGAGGGCCATTCTGTCTTTTCATCCCCAGAGGAAATATCAAACCTGAACTTAAACTGTTGATCTTAATTATGTTTTTATACTTCTGACTTGTAAGACTGTATGTATTTCAACCTCTTTTTCTTTTGATCTGGGAGGTATCTTCATCCCAAATTGGGATTATTCATGGCATTCTAAGGTTTAACTGTGTTGCTTTGTATCTTTAATGAAAGAGAAATGATTATCAGGATACTTTTTTTTTTTTTTAATTTTCGCTATAGTTAATAGAAGTATTAAATATTTTAAATACATAATAAAAGGTCAGCCATCTAAATTCACCCAAACCCCACATGTTAACTTGTTTTCACTTTATGATGTTAAATAATTGATTATGGTTGCATCTGATTGGTGTTGACTTAATATTAAACATTCTGTTCTTGTTGATTAAAATTCATTTGGAGGCACTTAACTGGTGTGGTTGAAACTTCAGGTTAAGGCAGTATTTGGAAACATGTCTGTGGAAGTCAGCTCCAAGCTGGACAGTGCTAGGATGTCGTTGTGACTTTTGAGTATGAATTTGTCAGCCTGTATTTGCGCTAGGTATGAGCAATATTTTTGTGCATTGCTTGTCTTGACATGTGAATTGCCATAGACTTAGGTAAAGTTTAAGAATTCTCTGTAATTGATGGCCAGAATTAAGCCCCCTTCATGAAAAGCCATAGACAACATCAGTTGCTGTATAGAGTAGCTGATGTAAATAAGCTGAGGAGTAGTGAATTAGGGACCAGGTTTAAAATTATACTGTGGCAATATGAATGACCTTGGGATCAAGTAGCTTACTTACTTTCAAATGAGAAAGAGAGGTAGTTGTCTGTCTACATAGATGAAAATGATAATGTAAAATTAGCATGTTAGATATAAAAGTGTGTAAACCCCAGACAAAATTTCATATTTGCCTCGACTTGTAGGTTTTGATTGTGAAGAGTCTAAACACCTGTTTTTCATCATTGATCTCTCACTGCGTCCTGCAGGGCCTGTCATCTCAGCATTGACAGGATCAGATGAAAAATACAATCAATGTGTTGACAATTTTTTGAGAATCATTCAGGTAAGATACAGAACTACAGTGAAATTGAGGCTGCTGCTAATATTTCACCAGTTGGAGCCTTTGCATTCTCAATCATTAATTAAATTAGATACTGAGGTTCTGTGCATGTTCATGTGTTTCTATTTTAAAAGCACTTTTTGTGCCTTGCTCAGTGCCATTGAATTCTTGTAATTTCCACATAAAGAGCTTCACACATTTGTACTGTTTTCCCCAATTCATAGAGTGCCACTTGTTTGCTTGAATCAAGAACACCTCCAGAGCTCTTGGAAGATTTGTATGCACATGCATTTTATTATATTTTGAAGCAGTGCCTTTAGTTCTTTCTAAAGATTCTTCATTGGCAGTATGGGAAAAATTTTCACTGTAGAGAAGCAGGTAATCAGAGGCAGCAGCAATTTATCATTTTCCTAATGTATTCTACGCTTTGATTTTTCAAATCGTGTGTGAAAAATTGCACATATTTAACTGGATATCCAGCTTTGAAGGGTCTTTAAAACAATTCATTGAAAATATCTCTTTAAAATAACGCACTACCAAAGTGGGAAGTGACATACAGCCATTCATTTGGCTTCATTGAGCATCACGTATGTACGTGGAGTTAAAATGTATCCTATTGTTTTCCCAAAGAATTGGACAGTGAAGTAACGTGACGTTGAAGGGGAAGGAAAGACCACTTGGGCCACATGCCATGGAATGTTGAAGCTTGATCTGAATGAGGTTTACGTTTTGTTCCCATCTGTAATCTGGTGCTTCTTGCATGTGGGTAGGAGAGGATATAAGCTTTAATCTGGTAGTTTACCAACAGTTTTCCTGAGGGTGGCAAAAAAGGAAATCAGTGACTTCTTAGCAGTTTATTGACTTGGTTTGGAGGAGAATTTCTGTGGAACAGAAGAGGCTCATCTGGCTACCTGTAAGTTTTCAAGGGTCTGCAAAAAAATGCTGTTAACAAATTACTTAAATTTTATAAAAATGATTTACTGCAATTAGAAGTGTTAGATATAGATCATGTATGTTTTGTATCCTGCATGTAAGTGCACATTTCACTGTATGTCTTATACTTGCTGTATTAGATGGACACTTGGTATCTGTCAATTTAAAGTAAAAATTTAATTCCCAGAACTACTTATAATTATATAATTTCCTAACTTACACGTCTTCAACCATGCAGTGTAGCACATGGTAAAATCTGCTAGCTGTATTTGAGATTACTCTTCCTTAATCGTATAAATTCCAGCATAGCGAAATGCTTAATAAAAAAGGAAGTGCTAACATCACAGAGATTATTTTTCAGGAATGCAAGTTTTTTTCTTAGGTTGGTAATAACACCAAGTGCTCATCTAGTATTTGCACTGCTATTAACAGTAATAAAATAAATACTCTATAACTCAATAAGCTGCATTCTAGTTTTGTTTGGATCTATATACATGACTAGCTTTTTCAATAGGTGCCAGCATAATGCATTAAATTAAAAAGTATTCTGTGATGAATTGATCCTAAATAATCAGAAAAAGGAGAGATTTGAAAGGAAAGCCTTGAGAAAAAATGGTTATTTTGCATGGCCCACAGTTCTTTGTTTTACATGAGTGCATCGCGTATTCTTTTTCAGAATAACTAGTATATGGAAGAAGGAATCAAGCAGTTCCTCAAGTAGCCAGGTTTTAAATCAAGTTGTTAATATCAGTATTTTTAAGAGTGTGTAGAAATCGAAGTGTAATTACTATTCTTAGAGCTTTATTATTGGCATGCCATTGATGAGAAAGTCAATGAAATGGGAAGCCATATTTGTCCTCGCGTATGTTTCCCTTACTATGCACATGCAAAAAGCTAAGTTTCTGCAAGTGTTTTGTATACTTTTAGTCTCAAAGATATATGGGGTGAATGGTGGTTGCAAGACCGGTGTCTGAATTAAACAGTGTATTTTAAGCCTTGGTAATTTGCATTTTAAATTTGGGTAAAGTGTTACTTTTTAATCAGTTACTAATAATTTTCTCGTTTCTGAATTTTTTTTACAATGGCTCAGTTTGATGGTTCTTAAAAATGTATTGGTTGTGATGTTCAGAAGTTGTGCTGTCTTTTCCCTTCACATTTTGCTAGGATAAAACACCATTTGATTTTGAGGGTGCAGACATGGAAAGGGAGCAGAATGTAGTCATCTAGAATTAGAAAATCAGTATATTTTTTATTTTTTTTTCCTTCACCTACACATGCATATGCGCAACATTAAAAAAAAAAATCTGCAGTTGTTTTTGTCCATTTTTTTGAGGGTTTAGCTTGCTAATATGGTACACAAATGACTACTATGCTTTCAGTGTTGGCTACACCAGCAACTTGCTGAATTTCATTTTGTGCGAAGTTATTTTTGCAGATTTTATTTGGTTAAGAAGTCTCTGCTTGTAAATTTTGGCAGCTTCATATTAGCTGTCTGAAGATCAGTGATTTTGACTTCAAGTAGCTGGTTCTATTACTAGAATGACCAGCTCTGATTTGCGTACCTTGTTTCTGCAATACTAATGTTCAGATCTAATAATAATTTATTAGGGGTTATGGTATTTGACCCACGTTTAAAATTTAAAGACCTTTTCCTGAGAATATGTATCTAGTGGAATGGGCACATGTGATACTGCAGGGATTTCTTCTGAGAAATGTTGCAGGGGAGATTAGGATAGGTGATTGCTATGATCTCTGTAGTTGTAAGCATAATGGTGTTTTAATTTGGACTTTTTTTCTCCATCAAAGAATCTGTGAAGACAGAACTTAAAAAAAAAACAAAACAAAAAAAAAAAAACAGAATGGAGATGGAGGGGAGTGTTTTAGGACATAGTAATAGCACTGGTTTTGTATGATGATGTTTTCATTATGCTAAGTATGCTTCCTTTTTTTTTTTTTTAAGAGGATTGTTTGGACTTTTCAGGAAAGAAAAATGTTGAAATACTTTGGGTTTTTTTTTCGTTTGTTTGCTTTTTTGCCCAGTTTTTTAAACAAGACATAATTGTCATGAAAATCTGACTCTATTTATTCAATTTATGAATTGAAAATGAAATAAAAGTATTTTGGGTTTATTGTCCAAAATCTATCACCTTTCAAATTATTTCAGCAATAGTTAATGCATATAAAGTACATTTATTTTAATGATAAATTAATATAATAGTTTTGTAATTATTGTCTGCTTGTTTTGCTTTGGGTTAAACAGAAACCTTTGGTACATTTACCAAAGTAATTGTAGGTTCACGGTCTGAATGTTTGTTTAAAAACAAATGATAAAAAAACAGGAGACAATTCTTAAGTTCTTGTATTTTCTTGTTTATTGTCTTATCTGTGCTTTTAGAATGAGACATGGTATGTGCAGGCTTTTATAAGTATTGTCTAATTTCAGACTAAGTTATCAAAAAAAAATAACTGAAGGACACAGGCAAATGGAGTTGATGACTTGGTGTTGTATATTTACTTACTTCATATTCCTGAATAAAATAACCAAAGCTACTGGGACATTATTATTATTTTTCCATGCACATTTTGATGTTGTAGTATAAAAATACATGATAGTTTTTATGAGTTGCAAAAAGAGAAATTAGTAAGGTTTCATGGTAATTTTGTTCAAGTTCTTTGTGTATTTACATGAGGAAATAGCAAAAATAATAAATGCCTCTGAAAAGCTCAAGTTCCACTGAGCACCTGCTGGAGAGTCTGAAATAAAATATTTAGGGCGTGATTTGTATTGGGCTGCAGTTAGAATGTATATTTCTGCAGTAATGATTGTTTTTAGTGAGGTTGCATGTGAAGAATGAACACAAAGTCTGTCTTTGCCACTGATGTTTGCACACGTGCTACTTCACAATATTTTCTTAATCATATGCAAATCTGGGAGAATGATTAACTTGATTGTTTTATTTGTCCATGATCACTTAAAACTTAGTATGTCAATAGCTGAATTTAAGACTTGGAAACCAATTTTGAGAAACTTTCTGTTAGAATTCCCTTAACTTTTATTAATCAAAAAAAGCTAAAAGGAGTACTGAAACATTAGAGGAACTTGTGATGCTTTTAACCTGAAGAATTCTTGACATTAAAAATATAATATTAACTGAGTGGTATTGTAAAATACAGTGTTTTCTGTTTTCAGATAAAACAGTGCTTTTTGACACATTGTTTAAAAACCAGAACAGCTCTGCACATGAAAACACAAACTGTGATAATTAGATAGATATGCCATATGTGGTAGTTTAAATTGGCATATATCTCAAATGGCATGTTTAATGTTCTGTATTACTGGAATCAGTAATTTTACAACTGAAAGCTGTTAATTTTGTTATATTGATTCCTTTCTATGAACCTGTAGATAATGATGGCAGACCTTTTGCTTTGCGAAAACCTATTTTTGATACCTCAATAAATAGCTGTAATTTTCTGCATTTTTAGTGGAATCTTTGACTAGTATATGCTTCCCATAATATTTTATAATTTTCTATTTAATTTGGACTTAAAACACTTCTTAAAATAATGGTACAGGTAATGTTGAGGGACGGTCAGAAATCTTACTGTAAAAAGTCTATAATGGGGAAAGAAGGCCTGTTGTTTTTCCATAGGCAGAACTTCCTTCACTTTTTTTTTTCCTAAGACTTAAATCATAATCTCTAAGCACTTGAGAATTGTGAGCAGTTGTTAAAAACTTGCCCTTCTCACACTAGTTAGATAAAAATTACCCACCACACATAACAAAACTCAAGGGAGAGCAGTGAGACTTTCAAGTACAATTTTACTAAAGGAAGTTACTAGTGTAAGATTTACGAGGTCTAGTTGGGTTGGAGTTACTTTTCTTCAGCTTTTATGCTGCTATGTTTTAGATTTGTCAACAAAGCAGTGTTGATAATTATGACTTCTACCTGTTGCTGGATGGGGTATAGCCTCCAGGCCTTGTCTAATGTCCCACTCACCAGCCACTGGGAGTGTTAACAGTTCAGTGTCATGTAAAGTCTTTTCCTTCTTGACTGTGGGCGGGGGCTGGGAAGCAAAACTTATTTCAGTTTTGTCTTGGTGTGCTGGCAGACACTGTTAAGGGTTATGGAAATTATCAGAATTTACATTTGTGTGTGTTGGTTAGGCCCTCATCCCCGTTCCTATACACAGGTGTTCTTGTGGTGCTTCCTTTTATGCTCAAAATGAATACAGTGTAGGAGGGAACTGAGAGAGCTTCTGGGAAGGAAGTTACTCCCATTAAATGATTAGAATGTTGGTGTTGAAAGGACCTCTTGAACTAGGAGTCAATCATCTGCTGCCCTTTCAGGAAAAAACATGAAATCTCATAGTAGTAGTCCTTTTCATGTTTGCCACGTGCCCCAGAAATGAGGTGATGCTGTCCATCTTGTTTCTGAGATAACTGTGAAGGAAAAGCTCTGAAGTACATTTGCTTACTGAATAGATTTCTGAAATGAAATAGAATAAAGACCTGAGAGCTTGGTGTTAATTTATATAAGATTACACAAACAAGTTAGTCGCAGGCACACCTTTTATAGGATAATAACGAGGTGATTTCTTTTTTTATTATGATAAATGGAGTTTAGTTAATGTGAGGGACTACTGCTCTGTTTCACAGAACTTTTAGTGGGACATTATGCAGAATGATGCTTTGATATCATTAAGCCCAGTTCTATTGTATTGCAGGTGGCCGTAATTCTCAACTCCAGAATAAGGAAGCACCTAAGGATAAGAATAAGGAAGAAAAAATAGGACAACAATAAGGAAGAAAAATAGGAAATCCTGGCATTGTATGATTTCTAGGATTTGTTGGTCATTTAGTAGTCTTTTTTCCTGAAAGTATGCATGGTGCCTCTCTCCCTCAAAAAATAAAAAGAAAAAAAAAAGTGAGAAAAGTAGTTATATTTTAAGAATCATTTGATTCCAAGCAAAATGTCACATGAATAAGTGATCTAGTTCATAAATTAATAATGTGAGTTAAAAATTAGTTTGGTTGGCAATGAAAACTGTGCTGGAATTGCATTCTTTTGTATGTTTTGTTATGGTAACAACGAATTGCAGATCAAAAACAGAACCAATTCTTCCTGCCATTCCCAGAGCTCAAAGTGGAAAAAAATAGAATTTCAAAGTCAAGTAACTGAAAAACTTGAATGTTTTTAATTCCTTGTTCATTGTGCATGTTGTACATAAAAAAGCTGTGGGAAGAGGTGGGGTGTATATAATCTTCTAAAGACAAGAAGGCAGTTCTGTGCAAATTCAGTGGAGATGTCTCAGAGAGATGTTTCCTAGACTGACAGTTTCATGAGCCTTGCCTTGTTTACCATTTTTGCTATCATTGACTGTAGCTATTATAGAACCATTCAGTGGCTGCTCTTATGCTGTATAGTGTTGCTGCTGTTCTGACAGGGTTGTTTTCTGGCTCTGTTGCCATGCTTGTTAGTATAGTGCAAAAGCAGGCAGGAGATTAAAGCAACAGTTTCTTAAATCTAGAAGTTCTCCTTTATTTAAATCAGCTTTCGGTGGTGGAAGTAACTTTCTCTGTAGCGTTCAGCCTTATCAACTGTATTCTCTAGTAACAGGATCAGAACTTACTTTCCATAATGGGATGACTGTTGTATTTCTGTTCAAAACGAACAGTTAATTCACTTTAAAGATTCTGTATTGCATATACCCACGTATTTATGTTGGATACATCTTACTTTTTTCTTCTCATCATTTTTACTGAAATTGATCAACTTAGCTTGAATTATATAAAGGTGATGATTTCTAGAAATGAAAGAAAGAATAGAGAAGGAATATGCTTGGTTAAAGTATTTGAAACTTCAGTGCCCTGCTTATTGGTGTCTGGATTTTTTGGCTAAGTATTTGGGAAGAATTACCAACTTATAAAGCGGAGAGAAATCCATTGAAACCAAAGGGATTTTGCAAAAATAGGTTATAGAGAAGTTTCTAGGTTACTCTTTCTGGACCCGTGACGAATATTATTCTCTCTAACATGAGGACTGTGGGCATATTTAAATTTTCAACTCTGTCAGTATCTTAGATACGAAGAAGAATGCATTTCTTTGGAAAGAAAAGACTTCTTGATTTTAAAATTAGCTTTTGGTAATAATACTTTTTTACAGGTTTAAGAATGACTAGCTGTAGTTTTTAGGCAGCATGTATTTCTGAGTAGTTAAGAAAAAACACCTTGTAAGTACTAACAATTACTGTCTTGGCAATAGAGGAATTTTAAAATATAGGTAGTACCAGTTTTCAGGTTGAGCTGTGTAATTCCACTGTTACTTAGGGGCTGTTAAGTTTATGTATTTAAGTCTGCAAAAGCTTGACAGTTTGAAGTCCTTACAGATTTATGTAACAAGTGGTGCTAAGACCATTTGTACACTTGAGGTTCAGGTTCCCTCACAACTTGTGCAAAGTGAGGTGCAGTATACTTGAGATTTCTCACCAGGAGTGCTGATTCCTTCCCATCTTTCCTAGAGATTGTCTTGGCTAAGCACACAGGAATCTGAGTTGTCCCTGGAATCCCAGTTCTCCTGTGCAGATGCAAAAAAAGAACAAGAATCTGTTCATTATCCGAAGTAATTTACCTTCATGGTTTAAGAGAACAGCTTTGGAATTAAATTCACGTACTACATGATTATAAGTGTGATGTGTGTGTGTGTATTATCCATATCACTTGAATACTGAATTATATTGCTATAGGTCTGTTTTTCTTCACTTAAAGCTCACGGAGTTAGCCTGAGAAATTTTGTCAGGAAGGTTTCTCTTTGCGACTGAATTACAAATGACAGGAGTGATTTGTCTGTTTAAAAGAATAGATAAAAGTTTACAGTTACTCTGCATATGTACAGCAGATGTATTTTTAGCACTTTATGTTAATTGTCAATTTTTAATCAACAATCAGGGTAAGTAATTATTAAGGTAGTGTAGTTGGTTTATGACTGCAGCTTTACCTTCCCTGAATTTAGAAGCTTTTTTAGCTGTGATAGAAGGAATTTTAAAACAAGGAGACCTGAAGCTTACCACTAAAGAAAACCCCGAACATATTTTATGGATAAAGACAACCTTTAAATAATTTTAAGGAAAATTCCGTTTGTTTTTCTTCTTTGTAAGTTTTATTTTTCTATGAGTGTTACCAGAATAATACTTTTTATCCTTCTCACCAGTCTTTTTTTTTTTCTGTTCCTAGTTAGAGGTGACACTGATAGATAGTCTTGTAATGTCACACTGCTGTGAAGTCATGACTGAGTCTTTCTGTGCCACTCTGCTGTTTGGTATGTGCTCAGTTAAGACTATTTTAAAGTAACAGAAAAAAGCATGAGCATTCTAGGTAACCATTTCTATCAAATTCCCATTCATATACCTAATTAAGAACTAGGGAAAGGAAGGATGTGTTTTAGGAAAATATCAAGTGGGCAAGGAAGGTGGTGAAACTGGAGATTAGTGTTTTTGTTGTTGTTCATATTATCCAGTGAGGCTTCCATTGGGCATCGTTCTTGGTGGAGTTGTTGGGTGTTTGGATTGAAGTCAGTATTTCTGATTTTGCACTTAAAAGTTTTATCTTGATGGAGATTCTTTTGGTGGCTACTTTGATTTTAAAATAACTAAACACAGGAAGAAATTCTCATATCAATATAAATTAAAATAACCAGAAGGCCATATTTTTTATTGATTATTTGGTAGTAGTAGTCATAAATTTGACTTTGTCAGATAACAACATTGGAAGTGTTAGAGATGCTCTGTTCCTACCAAGAATGAATTTATTGAAGTGTGGATTAAAAATTGTTTTTTAAAATACGGCAGGAATCAAGAGTCTTTTTCTCCTTATTATCTGTCTGGGAAGTATTTTTGAAACATGGTTAGCTGTGCATATTCATTTCTTTTTTTGGTGAGCTAGGGAAGAATAACCATTTATTTCATACTTGTTTTTCCCTTCTTGAATGTAAGCCTGTTATCAGTGTTTGAAATCAACAGACTTAACTGGGTGAATCAGCTTTTCCTTCAGTCACATTAATGTAGCAACTTTGCATTTGATGTTGTTCTTGCTGTTACTCTTTTTGATAGTCTTATCCAAAAAGGTTTCTGATTAACTGATAATTGTGCATGCCAGTTGTTTGAATTCTCTCAATTTCCTTAGTTTTCACTCCTAGGTATTACTGCTTTAGAATTGTAAAGTCTGATTTTGGTTCTGAGTTTCACCGTTGTGCTGCTTCAGATTTTGTGCTCAGTGTGATGGTGGATTCAAGAAGGAGAAATCTTTCTGTGGTGTCTGTAAAGTGGTGAAATGCCTGCTATACTTGCAGCTCTGTAACTTTGTAAAACATCAGAGCTGTTGTCTATTTGCTTTGGTCTCCTGATGTGAGCTGTTGCTCAGTGATCTTTACAAATTGAATGAAAAGAAAGTGTTCTTACATGTGTACATACACACCTACTACGCATAAGAGAAAAAAAAAAAAAAAAAACGTTTAGATGCCAGTACAGAGGTGGTCATAGTTTTGAACACAAACATAAGTATATACAAATCAGAAGAGCCTTATTTTATACCACTACATATTTTACATCCTTTGTTTTTTATTCATGTTTGTCCAAAAAACCCACCTCAGTGAGGCTACCTGAAGTACACCGACTGTTTTCTGAAGCACTTCTTTCCTTGCTAACAATAAAGCACATAAATGATCTCACTAACAATAATGTTGTGACTTTTGATTTTTTTTTTTTCCCCTTAAAGGAGGACAGGTTAAGAACTAACTGCATTCCTATATACCATTTTCTATGCGAGACAAAATCAAACATTAGTTCTAGATAGAAGAAAATTGACATATACGATACTGTTATCAATTCTGCTTTAAATAAGTCTCTAGATTCTGAAGTTAGTAACAAACTGTTAATGAGAACCATTTTTAATGGTGTGGTCTCACTAATTAACTAAAAATGTGTTTTGACTAGATTCTCATCTGGTACTTTATTAATTTTAGAACTTATTTACTCTAAGACTGAATGCAGGTATCTGTATTGAATTTGTTGTGGAGTGTTTCTTTTATAGTAATTGCAGTTGTCAGTGTCCTAACTTGTAACTGTCTTCTGTTTAGTTTTGTAGAAACATCCCAGAGGGGTCAGAGTGGTTTAGTGAGAGGAAATGAGACTTCCATGATCGCTACTGTATATAAGTGAGAAGTTGACTTTTGCAGTGTTACTTTTTAACTTAGGATTTCTCGTATGAAGGAGAGGCACTGTTGAGAACAAAATAATACAGGACAATTAATTCTAAAAGGATTGTGAATTAATTGAAAAAATCAGAAATAGATGTTGGTGGTAAGGCAGTAGAGGTTGAACCTTTCTGCCAATACTATGTTAAATTTTGTTGATGAGTGACAGGTAGTAAGCAGAGGTATGTCAATGAATTTCTCCGAGCAGAGAAAATTGTCATCGATGCAAGCTTGCTGAACATTTATGGAGACCAAACAGTGGATGTAAGCACAGTGAATGGTGGCTAGTGCATGTCAGCAGTGGCAAGGCTGACACTGGGTCACCTCCTTTGGTGCAGAGTTTTATCAGTGTGTCATGTAGGATCTTGTTCATCGCTAGTGAAAATGCCAGCTTGTTGTATTAGCACTGTGCTAACTTTTCTTTTGTTTCTCATTTTCGCAGTAGTCTTTGGTCAAGAAAAATGCTACTTTGTCGTCCTTCAAATGTGAGGTGTGCTGTTGTCCCTCATTTTGGTGGGGAGTGAGAAGGAGAACTATATAAATGAATTAGACCCCAAAACATTTGCTGTCTAGTTTAAACTTCTGAAGAACTGTTTTTCTCAGAAGATGTAAAATTTGTCTAGTGTTATATATTGTTCATGGATGATTACCTATGTGTTCATCTTGCTGCTTATGAAAGATAGATTGCTCTTGCTTAAAACTTGGTATGTATAAATTATGCCCAGTACAATCACTTGTCTATGGAAAGTTAGGTTTAACTGAATGTTAGCATTGGTCAGAATGTTGTCTCAGGCAACTGGTTCTCCTAAGCAAGCATTCGTTTCTGAGCACATATGCTACTTCTTCTTTCCCTGAACTTGTCAGTGTCATTTTCTCTTAAAAGCATTGGTCACCAATGCTGCTCTTCCACTTTAAACTTTGGTTTTGTAGAAATTGTTTGTCTCTTGTCACAATAGCAGGTCACAGTTACTAGGAAAACAGAGAAGTTGTGGTGAACATTTTAAAACATGAAGTAAACCACTCATATTCAAAAAAAAAAAAAAAACACAGAGAGCAGTCAGGATGGCATGTAGAAGTTTTGTGGGAGCAATGAGTCTTGGCATTTTTTGGGTAACTTTGGTCCCTGAGCTTGGATAATCTCAGTTCTTCAGAGGTTTCTTATTTAACTGCGTTTGACTGGGAGGAAGATTGTGGTGGAAGGCATCTCTCACACTTGTGGATGGATTTTATAGAGAAGCGTTTAAAAAGTGCTTAATATGAGGGAATTTTTTATTTTTCAAGGTTTCATTGGTAATCGCTGATTAACTTTGCTGGAACTTGGAAGAAGTAGAAAACCAGTCAGTGAAAGGCAGAGGTCCAAACAAAGCTTTTACATTGACAGTGGTTTGACAAATTGAGATCTAAGTGAAGACCGAGGTTTTGTTGTTTATAGAACATACTAAATGTTAGGCAATCTTAATTATAAAGGAAAAATATAAATTTCTGGTTTTCTTAGTCAAACAAACAAATGAAGCTGAGGAAGTGTGGAATACATGAGTGGACAGTAAGGTGGGTTGAGAAGTGGCTGACTGGCAGAGTTCAGAGGGTTGTGATTGTCAGTGCAGAGTCCAGATGGAGGCCTGTGTTTAGTGGTGTTCCTCAGCAGTCAGTGCTTGGTCCATTCTTGTTCAACATCTTCATTAGTGAGCTCAATGTGGGGACAGAGTCCACCCTCCGCAAGTTTGCTAATGATATGAAGCTGGGAGGAATAGCTGACACACCAGAATGCTGTGCTGTCTTTCAGCAAGACCTGGACAGTCTGGAGAGTTGGATAAAGAGGAACTAGGTTTAACAAGAACAAGTGCATAGACTTGCACCTAGGGAGGAATAACTGCATGCACCAGTACAGGTTGGGGGATGTCCTGCTGGAGAGGAGCTCTGAGTAGAGGGACCTGGGTGTCCTGGTGGATGACAGGTTGGCCAGGAGCCAGCAGTGTGCCCTGGTGTCCAAGAAGGCCAATGGGATCCTGGGGTGCGTTAAAAAGAGCGTGGCCAGCAGGTCGAGGGAGGTGATCCTCCCCGTCTACTCTGCTTTGGCGAGGCCTCTGGGAGTATTGTGTCCAGTTCTGGGCTCCATGGTACAAAAAAGACAGGTATTTCCTGGAAAGA
The DNA here is from genome assembly GCA_036925125.1 of Oreortyx pictus. NCBI lineage: Eukaryota > Metazoa > Chordata > Aves > Galliformes > Odontophoridae > Oreortyx > Oreortyx pictus. Next base: position 32,798,556 of record JAUPFR010000006.1, on the reverse strand, counting down.
GTCCAGCAGAGGGCTACAAAGATGATAAATGACCTATTATACCTCTCTTATGAGGAAAGGCTGTTCAGCCTTGAAAAAAGAAGACTCAGAGGGGATCTGATCCATGTCTATAAGTATCTAAGGAGGCAAAGGGACAAGGCTGGTCTATTTTCAGTGGTGCATGGTGATAGAATGGAGGCAAGTGGCCACAAACTGAAGCATAGGAAGTTCCACAAAAATGTGTGTGGGAACTTCTTCACAGTGAGGGCGGCGGAGCACTGGCACAGGCTGCGCAGAGAGGTGGGTGGCGGAGTCTCCTTTGGAGGCGTTCAAGACCTGTCTGAACGCATATATGTGCAGTGTCATCTAGAGAGCTTTGGCAGACGAGTTGGACTAGCTGATCTCTAGAGGTCCCTTCCAGCCCCTACAGTTCTGTGATTCTGTGGAGTAATTTGTACAAAACTTGATGATTTTAGAAATTTGGAGAATAATCACTTGAGTTTTATGGCTTTTTTTTTTTTATTCAAAAACTGAACCTTACTGCTTCTAAAATTACAGTGTCTAAAATCATTAGTGATTATTTCAATTGTTCAAACTGAAAACAAATTAACACCTTTCATTTCACTGAAAGCACTTTCCTTGTTTGAGTGTTTTTTCTTGTGCAGAAAAGTGTAACACTGAAATTCCTCTGCAGTGTCTGTTGCAATGTGACAAAACAAATCTGGCTGATGTGTGGATAAAATGTCTTATACTAGGGGGACTATCTTCAATAACAGATGTGAAAGGACTGAAGCAGTTGTGGTTTCCTGATGTTAACAGGATATAGACTTGTTTGTGTGCATTTGGTTTTCTTTTAAAATTCAAATGTACCACTAACTACAAAGTACAGATTCTCAGGGAAATAATATTTTATATGTGGCTTAAAAAGTGTTTTCTGTAAATACCTGTGGTTTTAAGTTATCTCTAATTTTGGTTAACTGAATATGTTCTTTTATTCAATAGGAATCTTTTGGAACCACAAAAACGAGAAGCTTTTAGCTTGAGGGTTTTTTCTTTTTTTCCTCTCTCCTTCTTTTTTTCACTTAGTAAAATGCAATTCTTTTTTTCTTCATTTGTAATTTAAGTAGAGAGGGGCCTTTTGAGCAGTGTACTTTATTTAGGTATTGAAAATACGGTAATTTTATGTAAAGCTTAGTATTTAAAATACAGTTTTCTATTCATTTAATAATATTTTTTTGTTGCTCAGAAAATGACATGTTTTTCACTTTATCAGTTGATCCTCCATTGACAGCAGTCATTCAGAAGTGTGAAAAGTTGCCATTATAATATGCCATTAAAGTTTGTTGCCATGCGACAGATTGGACCAGAGGACAGTCTGACAAAATGGCATCTGACATGCAAGTGTGTATAAAGCAAAGGTGTGCCACTGAATTTGTTGAGGTGGAGAAAATGACACCAACTGACGTCCATCAGCACTTGCTGAACGTTTATGGAGACCAGTTTTGACACTGTGTTGTGCTGGCTGGGGTGTTTCAGCAGTAGCAACAGCAATGATCTGGATGCCTATGTAGATTTTTATAAGTGCAACATGCAGGCTCTTTTACATATGCTGAAAATGCATAGCTAATGGTGGTGGCTGTTGAAAAGAGTGTTTTACAGCTGAGAATTTGCTCTGTCAAATAGCGTCACTGTGCTCTTTGTATCTTTGTTGTAGTTTCCATGAAAATAAATAGGAGGCTTGACTTTCAGTGCAACTTGCATTCATTGAAACATTTCTCGTAGCTCTTGATAGAATTTCAGTAGAAGCAATAAGTAGCTGTTCATAACTTTCCCCATATGAATAGTGGCAAGCTTTGCCATCCAAATCAGATTATACAATATTAAATAAAGGAAATTCTGGTGTGCTAAAATGCAGATCCAGTCATCAGACCTACCAGTTTTCTCTATTCAACACCTTCTGTTGCCTGGCCCTGCGCCAGTGCAGTGCCCTTGACCTGCCTTTCCAATTGTTTGTTTGTAAGGACAACTTCTTTCCTTTATAACCACTCTAAATAATACAAGTAAATCCCCAAACATTAAATATTCATTTAGTCTCCTTGTTCATCATTTTGCTTAAGTTCAGAAGGTAAAACTTTAAATCAGTTTTGCTATGCTAACAAACTGCAACTTAACTTTTCCTTCTGGAAAATTCATTGCTTTCTAATATATCAGGTGCTGTTTGTAGATGGCAAATTGTGGATGGCTACTCAGTCTGTTGCCAAATCCAGATAAGAATGTAAGGTGACATAAGATAAACTAGGTCTATTACCAATCCATAAGGGCCAGTCATTTGCTACTCCAGAAGAGAAATTAGTGGAGGACCTGCTCGCTTGAGTTAAATTTTACGTATTGCTTAATTCATTTAAACCAGATAGCATGCTTGTTGGCTCACTGGTGGCATGCTGTGAGTTGCTCACTCAGAGGGAGTTTTCAAACTTAGATGAGACTACGAGATGCTGACATAATATAGATATAACTGTAGTTCATTATGGTTTTTGTATTCCATCATTGATTGTCTTTGTGAGTCTTCTTATGAAAACAGATGTTTCTTCTACGTTCTTAAGATCTTTTTTTATGAAGATACACAATTTCAGGTACTAGAAGTGGATAATACTTACCCAAATTTTGCCATTTAAGTTCAGTTGTGTCACAGTTGTGATTATGGATGATCCAGTTTAATGGTGAGGAAAAAAAGGCAGTAATTTTTTGTCAGACTATTAGTGTGCTGACTGCTACGTGTCTTCTGAGTTCAGCTGTTTGCTTTAAACCACTTGGCTAGGATCATCAATGCTTAAGAGGGAAGTTTTGCATTGAGAATAAGCAAAAAGTGATGCATGTACGGAATTGTTTTTGCCTTAATATAAAAAAGCAGCAGGCTTCTCACTATTCACATACCCTACTCCTAGAAGACACTCAATATTTCTTTTTGATAAATTGCATCATTTAAAGCATTTAAAATGTTGGAAGCATGAATATTTTTAAGTCAATTTTCAGAAAGCCCTTAAAAATGTTTAGATGGGTTTCTTTTAAATTCTTAACTAAAAGCTGTATGCTAAAATATCTTTTACAAAAAGAACTTTTAATCCCAGTGGAATAGAGAGTATTTGAAAGATATTTAGGTTAATTGCAAATTAAAAAAAGAACAAAGTTTTAAATGATCTAGTGGTCTAAATTAAAAAAAAAAAAAAAAAAAAAGTTTTCCATATCAATTTTTATTTTATCATTCCTACCATAATTTTATTAGTGTTGTAGTCCCTCATAGAATGTTCTAATCTTCTGAGAATATGGGGAAGGTGGTACCTGAATTTCTTGTTTGGAGAATTGTGTCAGACGTTTCCCTTCCAATATTGCTGAGTTATTTTTTAGGGGGAGGTGAGGGGGAGGGTTTTTAAGATTACTTATTGAATGTAAATGAGGTTTAAGAAACTGGCATGTTTCTTCGGTTGGCTCATTTCAACTGCGTGGAATGGTAGGGGTTTCACAAAGATTTTTAAGGCCCATCTATGGTTTGTGAAAATTTGTTTACTGTGAGAAAAGATCCTTATGTTCCTTATCAGCAGAACTTTTGGTATTAACTCTTTCTATGTTTATGGATAGCCTTTAAAGTTCTCAAATGTTATGAAAGTTTTTTTCGAGCCTAAGTCGTTTCAGTATCTGGAGATATTTTCTTTAATACTAATTAAAGGTGTTGTATCCTTATGTAATAGTTTATATTTACTTTGCATATTAAATATGTTCAGGAATTCTAGTGAAGTTGTCACTATTGACGGTTGGAAATTTAATATGAAAATCCTAGCAAACATAAAACAGGAATTAAAATGCAGTTGTTTTCAGCTTGTTCCCACAAGATATAAATAAAATTCCTTTTAAAATTTACTGCATATTTACTGTTTTAAAATAGTAGATTTTATGGCTACATGCCTGCTTATGTTGTTAGTACAGTATTCAGTACTGAGGTTAGGAACCATTCTTAGTCACAGAGGCATTCATATTTGTTATGTATTTAGGTGATCTGTGCCCAGCTATCTCAGAAATATTGTGCTTTTTCATAATAATCTTTCACTGATGAAAAGAGGATATTTCAGACCCAATCTTGTGAAGAATTTTCTATATGGCTGTAATTTTAACATAGATATTATGGGCAGTGTTTTTTAGTCTGAGAAATACTGTGTAGCTAATGCTGCTTGTAACAAAGTAATAAACTCTCATATATATATTTGTTAGTTTGTTTTAGACTTGCTTGGATTTTAAGAAGAAATCAAACCTTGAAAAATTAGTCATAATTATATATATCTATGTTATATATAAGTAGTTATTATATACAATAATAGTTCAGTGATTTTTTCTAGGTCTTAGTATGACATAATTTAATGTGCTTTTCTGGCATAAAATCACTGTAGAACAAGGTCCACAAAAAGCACAAATAATGGCAAAATATTTTCTCCTGGTCTGTAGTAGCTGAAATATGCTCTCCCTTCCTACCATTCTTTTTATATGGAATGAATTTCTATTAGGATGTCAGATGTGTGTTCTTTATTTTAATCTCTTGAGGTGCTAAATAGATTCATATCTATTTATATTATTGTGTAACCTACATTTTGAAGCATTATTTTGTTTTAGTTATGCTAGGCAGATTTGCTTAAAAATAAAACGCACAGAGATGGTCACTGATGAAGGCATTTGTAAGGGGAAGATTTACCTTTAGCAGTGTTAAAAAGGGATGTGTGTATTTTTAAAAAGAAACAGTTCATTTTCTCAGTGGTTGTGTCTTTCCTTGCTGCAGCTGCAGATATTTTAAAGATGATCTTTCTTCCTCCACCATCTAACTTCTTTCTGCAGAGTCGTGCAGTGAAGTCATAATCCTGTGTTTCACATCCATCTGTTACCATAGAAATGATTGTAATAACCTAAATTTAGCACGACGTCTTTCCTGCAGGATCAAGCAGGAGGACTGAATGGGTTGTATGAAAGAATCTTTGTGAAAATCACTGTGTTCTAGTGAGAAAATCTAAACACTATGATAAATTTCTCATGTAAAATATCTATTAATAAATAAATCTGCTGTGTTTAGATTTAAATTGTCATGAATGAAGTTTACATTGCACCATGCAAACTACACATTTAGTAGCAAGTGGTTTTTTTATCATAACAGGAAGCAGCATGTGATACAGCATTCAGTGACAGATACTTTTATAAAATATATATTCAGAATATTTACTGTATTGTAGGCATATTAAAAGGCAAAGGAATGAGCTTGGAATTTAGTAGAAAAGAGGTTAGTATTTTAAGACAAGTGGCAAAGATTCATAAAGTCATTTTATATAAACTGAGTTAAAAGAAATTTTCTGTTCTTAAAAGAGAATCAGAAGGACTTCAGATTATTTATTAAAAGCATTCAGTTATTGAATAACTTGAATTCCCGTGTGCATCTTTGTCTTCTGGACATGTACAGAATCTTACTGTTATATGTGTTTCTGTATGAAGGAAAGATGCAAAAATAATAGAAAAATTAGGAAAGTCGCATAGCTGTAGATTGGAAATTAGGAAATGTCTATAATGATTTTGTGCTATCCTCCTTACACACGAATCCATTGGATGGATTATCATTTAGTGTTACAAAGGCAGAACTCCAGGACATTCTCATTGAAAATGATCCTGCTCATTTGTTGACCTCTGATTCAACATACATTGTATAATCAGTAAGCAGCTGAATAAATTATTTGCTCTGTCTTACCTCGTGTTATTTTTCACTCGTAAGATAGAAGTGCTAATTTCGTTATGGTCCTTATGGTGTATTTTAGCTACATACACAATTTGAATGTCTCTGTGGGGTCGAAGCATAAATATTATCATTTCATAGGTAGAGAAATAGGGCACAAAGGGACTCAGATCAAAAGTCTGTTAATTTTGAGTGTGATAGTAGAGCTTTACAAGACAATTTTTGTCAAGTACTTACTATATGTAGCACAAGCTATGGCTCTCATTAATGTGGTTAAATGGTGAATGCTAAACGTTTATGTAAAGGAGGTCTTGGGATGTCAAATCAGACACTGAAAAAGATCCCTACTCCTTTGTTCCTCACGTTTCCATCAGTTCTCTTCTCCTTCCCCCTGCCTTGCACGCATTTTCTCATGAGTTCTTTTGCTCTTGCTTTTCCTCTTATCTATTCTATCTCAGTGGGAGGCATAGACCTGGTTTTAAAGAGAAAGCATTTTAATTTTTTGAAGGATTTTTTTTTTTTTTTGTAACTTAATAGAAAGTCAGGCAAATGAGGGCGCCAGTAATCATGTAGTGCTATTCTGGTAAGTTTAATCCTGAGCAGCAGGGATTCAGAAAATAGCATATACATTTAAAAAAAGCTGTTTAGATTTGTCTTACATAGAATTAAGGACATATGCTTCTGAATTTTAAAAAAAGTTTTAAAACGTTTCTTGTGATATGCTATATACATGTATTTGTGAAGTAGGACCCTGAGGTACATTTCTATCCTACAAGCTGTTCCTATTGTTCCTGATGGTTATAGCTGATAACAGTGGATTCAATAGCCATGCTTTAATATTGTAATAAGCTCCTGGCTTTACTGATTTAAGCACTTGAAATCGCTTCTGTTGTTCTGTGGAAGTGGATTTTTTTTTTGTGAACACTTTGTCATAAGTCTGAGCATATTTTTCAAGGGGTAGAATATATTAAAAAAAAACTGGGGAGCTCTTATGCTTTATTGCTAGATAAATTGATTCTGTAGGCAAAGAAGTTTAAGAATGTTTGCTTGATAGTTTTTATTTTACTGAAAAGGTAGGATTTAAATATGGTTTTTTTTTTTTTTTTTTTTTAAATATGATATACATGTAAGGAGTAAAAGTAGTAGCCTTTTGATATATTATGTTAAAACTAGCTCTGGATATTGTATGCAAAAGGTGCTTAATCTGTTTCTGATATAGTTACATGCCCTTTTGCTATTTGTTATGCCTGTATCTCAAATCCGTTTGAATCCAAAGTGGCTCAGTTGGATGCTGCCTCTTTCCCTTTTCCCTGAGAACTATCCGTCTTCTCATTTCTTGTCTGGAAACCCTATTTGCAGTAAAGTATTGCCTAAGACATTTTCTGCTAATTGTTTTGGATTTCTCTGATTTTATTTACTTATTTAAAATTTCTTTGGCATTTGTTTATGAGTTAAGTAGTGTAATCTGTTGTAAATAAGAAAATGAAAGTATAAAGCTATGGAAGATTGTATAATACTGCTCGTGATCAAATACATTAGACAGTCTTCAAATTTGTATCTTAGGTGATATTGCAGTTTATTTACAAAGTGTTAGATAAAAGTTCAGAACAAATGAAGTATTGCTTTTCCAGTTCGTGAACACTTATGACGGATCCTCTGATTTGGAGTAATAATAGAAAAGTAAATTTATCTTGACTTTCATGTAAAAAATTGCGAACAAAGTAAGCAGTTATTTTATTAGGATACTATGTTATTTGAAAAACGAGTCGTTAAAGAAAGGTATATATCATAATGTAACAGAACATATTTTTTCTCTGTAATAAAATGAAAAGATGCTATAGTTTGTACTATTTTGTTATTACTGATTTAATATTTTAAACTTCTGAAAATGATTGAAGTCTATTTTTTTAATGTTTTAATAAAATGTAATGGATTTCATTACTGTAATTAGGACTGGTATTTGGCTTAACTGTAGAGATATTTAAATGAACTTCAGCACAGATGTTATATATAAAAGAATCATCAATACATATTTTTGTTAACATTTCTCTGCAAAATCATAAGGAGATAGTAGTAGACAAAAGAGGGAAACCAACTAAATACTGATTACTTTGTGCCATTTAGCTTTAATAGTGAGAATCTGTATTTTGAATACAGAAATCTGACTGCTTAATAGCTACAGTCTCACTTAAACAGTTTGTTCCAAGTTTTGTTGGTCTTTATGCTTTAAAATATGTCTTTATTGAAAATATAATTTGTTTTTATTACTTCCTTTGATGGTGTTTCGGGGTTACCTGGTCCAGCGTAAATTAGTTTGCATCTGCAGTAGTTGCATGATGTTCAATGAGAAATAATTTATGTAAATGGATATATAAACACAGCTAAGTTTGGGAGGTGTATTTTTTTTTTTAATTAGACCCGCACAAGAAGTTTTTCCTTTGAATCTACATTTCTATAGTTTTCTAATTTCAGGTAAGTTTTTTCTCTTTCTCCCTCTTTCCTGAAAACAGCTGTCTGTTCACATTTGAACCACTTTTTTTCCTCTGTCATTACATCATACAGGTAAGTTACTTACCCAGTAAGTGAAGGTGGCATCTTCCTGGTACAGTATGTATGACACTGTTGGTTGCTCTTGGTCTGTGATACAAGCGTGTGGTTTTTTTATACAAAAAGTTGAAGAGGTTGGACTTCTTACTCAGTTATTAAACTTCATTGTTTCTGGGGTTTATGCTGATATTGGACAATAAAAATTCATGAAGAAGTCTTACTAGTTTTTATATAGTTTTTCATGTTTGTATTCAATTGAAACGCTGTCAACTGCATAGAAAATAATGAAGTGTAAATACAGCTTGTGACAAATTGTGACACAGTGTAGCACTTTTGTTATTGCTTTCATTTATTGGTAAAGTTAAGTGAATTTATCAAATTTGGAGGTGGGAGGGGTCATAGGTGGTGATCAGTGGCTTAGAAAAGAATATATTTTAGCTTCCATGTTTTAGTATATTGGTTAGACACTTCAGAGAAGTGGTGTTCTTCAGTTACTTTAAGGTATTCATAAGTTTTAATAAACAGGGTCGAAGTAGATCCTGACTTGATATCCTGTGCTGCTTCTGGGATTTTATGTTATGGCAAAGCAGTCTTTGTTAAGAGAACTTAGAGCATGCTTACTTCTGAGGAACATAGCTATGTCTAAGTTGTGCAAGTCATAAAATGTTCTGGTGTGGTGGTTACTTAATTACATACATAAGGAAGCCGGATTGAGTTGGTCATTATCCCTTCCAGCCTTTCTTTGAGAGCATTTGTTTCATGGAAGGTGTAAAATGGCCTAGTTTTAGTGAGAATCTGATGAAATCATTAACTGAGGCTGAAATACATCTGAGAAGATAGTTGGTCTAGGAGCTCAAGTGCATCACTGGATATCTCATATTTCTATAGGTTTGACATTTCCATTTGCAGAGTTCAAGCAAGATAAATGTATTGAGGCTGAATAATGTGAGGATGTAACTAATCATGGTTTCTGTGAATTTTATGAGCTTTCTTGCTGTTTCTAGCACAGGTAACAGGAAAACATCATCCAAGCTGTGATACCCATAATTAGAGAATAATGTTGGTGTTTTCTTGAAATTGAGGAAGTAGTGAAGCAAAACCGATTCTGACAATTTTCAAATCATAGAAAGTGTACTAAAAAAATGAAGCAATGACGTTGCAGGTGTTAGGTCTTTTGTTTGAGGATGGTCTAAGTGTATTTTAATTGGATAGGAAAACCAAAGTAGTACAAGTAAATTCTAAATAATTCCAGAAATTCATACGATGAAATGAAGGAAGTCTGTATCAGTTTTCAGTCAAAAGTGATTATTTTTTTTTTTTAATTGAGTTGACAGATTTGAATCTGTGTTACAGCTTCAGGCATGAAGTGGACAAATGATGCTCAGAAATGGAAGAGAGGAGATAGTCTAGACGACTCTTCTAGCTCATTCTTTTAAACACTTGTGACTGATTTTTGTTGCATTTTTTTTTCTTGAGATTTTGAAACTTCTGAAACTAACTATTGAATTTTCTGAACCCAGTAGTCTGTATAAAGCTTTTACCCTCCTTGAATATTACAGCAAGCTCTGCATGTGATCTCTGTGAGGATGTTTACATGTAACTTTATACGCTACATAATACCTAGCAACTGGAAATGCCTCCTGTATGTGTTGAAAGCAAGTGTAGCTGGTTATATAGCTAGATTTATTTCTTACGTTGCTTGTGTGATAGATTTCAACTGTTAGCAACGCGTTTGATTTACAGGTTAAGTCCTGTAAACACTTATCAGTCATGATAAATGCTTTCTTATTGTTGTTGTTTGCTTTTTTTTTTTTGTAGAATTAACTAGTATGTTGATACAGTTCCTTTCATTTGTGCAGATTTCTTAATGTTCATGTTTTAGTATAACATCACCAGCCTTTTATACCTATACACCTCAGTAAAAATAAGAACATAAAAACAACAACAAATTGTTTATAAGCATTGAAAATTTACTCAATCTTCTCATTTTAATCTTGATTGTATGTATTTCTCTTCTCGTGGTTAAAACTACGATGAATTTATTCTTCTAGGTTATATACTGTAATTAAAAACATATGATGTCTTCCTCATCTTCTATAGCTTGTCCTCCCTCCTTGCCTTACCATTAACATATAAGAGAAAAATAATCTGTTGCACAGTAACTTGATTTCAGGCTCAGTGAGCCCTAAGTTAAAATGAACATTTAAGAAATTACCCTAAAATGAAGCTATTTGCATTTATATTGGAAGTAGATTTTTAAATTTATTTTCTTAGTTTTTTTTTCCCAAAATATTTGTAGTACCATACCCCTGTATAATTTTCTAACATGATAAAAGACATTCTCGGTTTTGTTAGATCACAGATGAAGAGCTACCTCATTGGCTTTTTTTCCTAGATTTCTGCATTTGTCTATCCCGAAAAAGAGAAAGTTCAGAGTACTTCTAAGATGCAGGAATTTTTGGGTGTCCTGTAATAATTGTTTACTTAACTGTTACACCTCATTTCTTACCCCCACTTATTTTGGGTACTAATGTGTATTGAAAAAAAAAAACCACCACAACAGGGAAAGTTGACAAATAAAGCTTTTCTTGCCAATTTTTAATATAAAATGCACAATTTTAATATACATTTCCTCCCCCTCCTATACCAAGAAAAATGTGTGAAAGGTCCATTCAATTTTTGTTTAAAAAAAAATCCTGAATTAGCACAAGTAAATAGAAGTTTTTTTGAGTGAAATTGTATTTGAAAGCTGTTCTTCCACTTCAATTAAACTAAAGTAATTATGCTACAAATAAAATAAAGACCATGTTTTATGTGGGGTAAATTAAATAGTATATTTAGTTTATACTTGTTTTATTTGTGTAAGCTTTTTCATGTTTACTTCATCAATTTGTTAATCTTCCTATTGTAGTTTAAATTTTGTGCATTAAGTAGTATTCAGTATTATTTTTAGATTCTTCCTCCACAAAAACAAACAAACAAAAAATTAAGAAACATTTTAAGTTTCTATGGATTACCTAAAATATTTCACTTGCCTTCTTCAATGCAGTCTGTGTTTCGTGTGTGTTTTGAATCTGATTCTTGCTAGTTTTTAGTGTTATGTGTTAAAAGAAATGCTTGTGCTGACATATTCAAACTCAGCCAGATGGAGGCACTTAATTTGTCAGCTTAGGTAGTAAGCATTGTGGTTAGGTTTAATTTGTTATATTTTAATACCTATTACAGAGTTCAGTGTAGTCTTTTTTGTGATGTCACATCATCACAGAATAGCTGAGGTTGGGAGGTCACCTCGTCCAACAGTCCTGGTCAAGCAGGGCCACTTAGAACAACAGGGTTGGCCTGGACTTTGATACTTGGGTTACAGAATGAGAAAGGAATTGGAGCTCCTTGACAGTAGCTGGAAATAGTTTGTGTGGCTAATTCATACAGATTGTTGCTAGCTTTCTGTTAATGCCTAAAGGCATAGACTAGGTGCTGAATGTGATCTGGCAATCAGGAATTAATTTCTATGTTCCAAGGCTCACTATCTTTGATTTAAAAGTTGTTCTTCGCTGGTTATTTTTTCTTTTTAATTTTTCTTTTCTTTCTTAAGAAATTAATTTTACATAATTTATAGTTATTTTTAATAGCTCACTCACTCCACTCAACTTATTAAACTGTACTAACACTAACTGCTCTGTCAGGTAGAATCCTGGCGATCTTGAGAGCTAAAGGTTTCATCCAATATGATGCCAGGGGAAGTTGGAAAAATCAAAGTGAGTTGGTGCTTATTATAATCACAGAATCAAAGAATAGTTTGGTTTTGGAAGAGACCTTTAAGATCATCTAGTTCCAACCTCCCTGCTATGGGCAAAGACACCTCCAACTAGACCAGGTTACTCAAAGCCCCTTCTTGCCTGGGCTTGAATGCTTCCAGGGAGGGAGCATTCACAACCTCAATGGAGAACTTAGTCCAGTGTCTCATCACCCTCCCAGTAAAGAATTTCCTCCTGATACCTAGTCTAAATCTACCCTTTTCCAGTTCAAAATCATTTTCCCTTGTCCTGTCACTACATACCCTTGTAAAATGTCCCTCTCTTGTTTCCCTGTAGGCCCCCTTCGGGTATTGGAAGGCCACTGTTAGGTCTCCTTGGAGCCTTCTCTTCTCCAGGCTGAAGAGCCTCTGCTCCTCTGCTTGTCTTTCTAGCTCCAACAGCTGCATATTCTTCTTGTGTTGATGACCCCAGAAGTGAATGCAGTACTCCAAGTAGGGTCTCAAGAGAACCGAGTAGAGGGGCAGTCACCTTCCTCCATCCGCTGGTCGTGCTTCTCTTGAAGCAACCCAGGATACAGTTGGCCTTCTGGGCTGCAAGTGCACATTACCAGCTCATGTTGAATTTTTCACCAACTGACTCCCCCAAACTGTTCTCTTCAGATCTGCTCTCAAGCATTTCTTCCTTCTAGCATGTCAACTGCATCACTCGGTGTCATCTGCAAACTTTCTGAGGGTACAATCAACCTCATTGTTCATCTTGCCTGCAAAGATGTTAAATAACACTAGTCCCAGCACCAATCACTTAAGAACCCCTGCTCATCACCAGTCTTCACTTGGACATTGACCGCAACTCTCTCAGTGTGACCATCCTGCCAATTAATTATGCAGCAAGTGGTCCATTCATCTTTTTCTCCAATTTGGTGACTACGATATTGTGTGGGACATTGTCAAATGCTTTGCACTAGTCCATTTAGATGACTTCAGTTTCTCTTCCTTTATCCACTGGTGCTGTAACTATGTCATAAAAAGCTACCAAATTTGCTAGGCTTGACTTGCCCTTGGTGAAGCAATGTTGGTTATCACCTACCACCTTGTCTTTATTTTCCAAGTGTCTTAGTAGTGCCTTCAGAAGGATCTGCTCCATGATCTTGACAGGCACAGGGTTGAGACTGACTGGCCTGTAAGTTCTCTGGATCTTCTTTTTTCCCCTGTCTTGAAAATAGGAGTTATGTTTCCCCTTTTCCAGTCAGTGAGAACTCCACTAGACTGCCGTGACCTTTCAAATATGATGAATAACAGCTTGGTTGCTTCATTCGCCAGTTCCCTCAGAACCTGTGGACGGATCTCATCAAGTCCCATGGACTTGTGCTCCTTCAGGTTTTTTAGATGGTCTAGAACCTGATATTTACTTAGAACAGGTAGTTCTTCCTTTTCCAAGTTCTTAGTTTTGCTTTCTGCAGCTTGGGCAGTGTGGCTAGAGCATCTGGGCTTTTTCTGTGTCCCTCCTGACCAGGTCTCCTGTCTTCCTGGGCTTCCTTTTATTGCTGATAGACCTGTAGAATTTCTTCCTGTTCCCCTTCATGTCCCTGACCAGATTTAATTCTACCTGGGTTTTAGCTTTCCCAGCGTGATCCCTGGCAGCTCGGGCAATGTCTTTGTTGACCACCTAGGTAACCTGTTCCTGCTTCCACTCCATATAGGCTTCATTTTGGAGCTAAAATAAATCCAAGTGCTCCTTGTTGATCCAGAGAGGCCTCTTGGCATTTTTGCCTGGCTTCCTGTTTCTCAGGGTGTGCTGCTTCTTTCTTGGCTTGGAGGAGATGGTGCTTGAATATTGACCTGCTTTCTTGGTCCTCTCTTTGCTCCAGGGCTCTATCCAATGTCACCCCGCCAAGCAGTTCCCTGAAGAGTTTGAAGTCTGCTCTCCTCAAGTTCAGAGTAGCAAGTTTGCTGCACACCCTCTATGACTCCCTAAGGATCTTGAAGTCTATTTCATGGGCACTGCAGCTAGTGCTGCGCTTGAGTTTCACAATACTCATCAGCCCTGCCTTGGTGAGGACAGGGTCCAGCATAGTACCTTTTCTTGTGGGTTCCTGTACTACCAGAAAAGGAAGTTATCATCAACACATCCCAGGAACCTCTTTGATTTCTGGTGTCCTGCTGCATTGTCTGATACTGAGGTGGTTGAATTCCCCCATGAGGACCATGTTTTGTGAATGTGAAGCTACTCCTATCTGTTTGTAGAGGGCTTCATCTACTTGGAATTTGTGACCAGTTGGCCTTTAGTAGGCTCCCACTACAAAGTCTCCTTCCTCTGCCTTCCCTTTAACCCTAAGGTATAAGCTCTCTGTCAGCTCCTCATCTATCCCCAGGCGGAGCTCCATGGACTCCATCTCATTGATGTGAAGGGCAGCAGTCCCTCCTCTTTTCCCCTGCTTGTCTTTCCTAAAGAGTTTATACTTATCCATGCCTACCTTCTAGTTGTGAGAGCCATCCCACCACATCTCAGTGATGCCAGTGATATCACAGCTCATCAGGCATGAACATGCATACAGCTCTTCTTGCTTATTCCCCGTACTTTGTGCGTTAGCATACAGGAACTTGAGTTGGGCTGATTGAGGCTGATTTATCAATTAGAGTTTCCTTATCTTGTACCTTAGGAGCTGTCCTACTGGTTTGTTATCCAACTTCAGGCCAGGGCATCCATTACTATCGTCAGCCTCCAAGTGGGATGGTTTGAGGATGCCCTCCCCCACCAGCTCTACTTTGAAGCCCTCCTGATTTTATTTATATCATATACTGATATAGTGTAATATATATATTATACATGTAACATTATACTTAGCCAATAGAATTAAATTAGCAGATGATCAGATTATTAAATGTTTTGGAATTATGGTTACTTCTGTCATGTTGAGGTCACATAAAGTAGTTCTCTTTAAATATTTTACTTTCAACTTCGTGTCATTTTCATGAATTAAAGTGAAGAAGCTCTTATACACAATGCAACTTTTTATTCTGCTGAAGCATCTGTTAGCAGCTGGTAAACAAGAATTTGAAGTCTTCTGGGAATTAGATTTACAGCCTCTAATTAACTTTTATCTACCTGTTGCCATTCCCATGGCAGATACTGAAAAAAGAATTGTGGAAAGAATATGCATGCTGTAGAAATTATTTTGTTTATTTAGAAATTCATGTTGTTTTATCCGTATTGGTTCATTAATGAGACAGGTTGGGTTAGCACTTTTCTTTTGGATTGATGGAATTGAAGTCTAGCAGATTTTTTTGCAGTAGTAAAATGTAATCTTAAACCAAGCAATTGTATGTAACTCTCTTAGCGCTGCTATGAAAATAGAAGGTTTTTTTTTTGTTTGTTTGTTTAAAAAGAAGGTTTTTTTAGTATTAAGTTCATTATCAGTTTTTAAGGATTTTTTTTCCCTTTTGCTTGGTATTTATACTTGCTTTTCATTATTGATCAGACAGCTTTGTAGTCCATGCATTTGAGTATGTTAACAATATAACCTTATACATGTGTCTTGTTGAGCAGTAAAGTATGCAGGCAAATTCTGTTTCAATATTTTTATAGCTATTGCATAGCAAAATAGCTATCTGTTTTTACAGATTTTAGTTATTTCTTATGGCAATTTTTTTAGATCATAAAGTTTGAAGGAGAGACTAATGGACCTGTAGGAAATGCTTGTTAAGTACCAAGTTTGTTGAATCTTCATACTTCTCTGAACAGGAGCAGTTTCTGTGCTCTGATAGTAGCTGAACAGGTACAGAGCAGTAATTACTGTATTTTTTGTTGTTGTTGTAAGACACTTTTCCAAGCTCAACTGGTTTGGCAAATTATTTTAATTTGTGCAACAGGTACAGTTTCAGTTAGATTCCAGAGAGAGGGCTTTTCCAGCAAAATTTCCGGAGATGTCACCTCCAAGTTTTCCATAGATGTTATAAAAGTCTTAGTTCAGTTAACGCATCTAATCACTAATAAAAAGATGCCAAAGCTTTGTATTTTTATTAAGCTTATATTTGTTTCTACTAAAAGAATTAAGCTACTAATTGCACTGTGAAATTTTATGAACCTTTTGGAGCATCTCAACCATACTTTAAATTAAAGTTTTGCTAGTACATATGTGAGATTTAAACTTAAAATGTCAGGTTTTGTTAATAAAAAAATGAATAAATCAGGTATATGCAGTCTTCACTTTTTAATTTTATTAAAATTCATTTTAATTTTTCCTCCGTGTAATAATAATCAAAGGTGAGAATGTGGTATGTATACTTACAACATTCCAAACTTTACATCTGAAGTTTTACCTACTAAAAAGTGTATCTTACTCCATGGTAAAGCACCATTACAGTCATCACCAGAATCTTTTTCTTAAGTAGTACTAGAGTGCCCAATGATCCAGTGGAGACTGCTATTTTGTATTTTTCAGGAGCACAGTGGAGCTGAGCTGATCCTGCCAACTTCCTCTTCGTTTTCTGGGACCATGAAAGAACTGGCAATCCTACTTTTTAACACTGACTTATTTTTAGCTCATTTCTGAAAATTATTCAGCAGATTTAAGAACAGAGGTTCATTTGTGATAATTTGTAAGACATTGTTAAGAAGAACCTTAAGTGACAAGAATTTCAGGCACTGAATTTTTTCACTACACCTGCTTCACTTTCACAAAGTGTTTTAATTTTTGGATACTAGCAAAGGAGAGAAAAGAATTGAGACAGAAAAATCAATCATCTAACTGATTTATGGGGTTCTTTATAAGGGAACCATTCACTTGAGGAAATTCATGTTTTCTTCTGTACAAAAAAGGCCTGAAATTTTAAATAAATATTTAAAGTTTTTATATTATGTGTATCTTTTGTTAGTTTTGTTTAAATTCTTTTTGCAGATAACCGCCATTTGAAATATTTTAATGTGATTTAGCTCACCTTGTTTTATAAGGTGCATGAATTTAAATTTTCCATATTTTTATTTGACTGATGTTTTTTGTTTTCGTTAATATTAACTGATTTTGCATGTCTGCATTTATAACACATTCCCATTTGACTAATGAGAACTTTTCATGTGTTTTCATAGCACTGTTTTATTTTTCACTTGCATAAGTTACGGACTTACAACGTCATTTAAAGCCATGACTGCTTTTATGTTGATGCATTGAGATTTTTACAATGAAATGATGGTCCTTTTGTTCAAAACTCAATGGAAACTAATTTATTGAGGGTAGGTTTTTTTTTTTTGTCTTATAGTAAGATATTTTTATATTAATAAATAGGAGTAACTACAATAGTCTCTTCCCTTACCCCCCACTCATTTTCTAAATGTTGATCAAATGAAAATAGTAGGCATATAGATCTTTTTGAACCTGCTGTTATGGAGGCAGTATAGTGTAGAGGAACTTCATGGTATTTTCTTGATGACTTATTTTTATAAGTTACAAATCAGAAGGAATCCTCTGTATATGAAAAGTCTTCTTGGGCCTACTTGGTGGTCTTTGTTTCAAAGTTATATTTTGGATCATGTGTATAGTGCTGTTTAGATCTTATGTTTTCTCTACAAGCAACATGAACAGAAATGCTTACACAGTCAGTGAGAAATAATCACACATTTGCTGATATTTTTGTTTGGTGATCATAGGGTTTTGATATATAATTGTGTGTAAGTGATAGCATGCTGTATAATGTATACAGGATTTTTCACTTTCCTTTTTTGTTCATAGTATACCTTTTATGTTTATGTAATTTGCAGAATATTTTCGTTAAGCAGCTCTCTTGGATACACAAGCATGTGATTGCTTGCTCATTTTCTCACTCGTGCATGTATGTACTGGATGGGATGCAATAGTAATTTAGAATTAACTATAATGAGCAGATACTTTCACATCTTTCCTTTAATACAGAGTACTGTAGTGTTGTAGTAGCTCATTTTCTGAACTTATTTCTGAACATATTTCATTTTAGAAGCTTATCTTTACTCATTTTATTATCTTTTCTCATTTTTTATCTTTATTCATCTTTATTATCTTTTTATTTATCTTTACTCATTTATTATCTTTACGCAACTTTAAGTAAGTTTTCAAAACTAGTGACCAAGTGACGTGCATTAATATATCTAACAGTGCTAAAGTTAAGTGTAGAAGCAAAAGTCTAGCCTTGTTTTCTTTTTCAATTATATATATATATATGGAAATAATTCAAGAATCATTAAATTCTATGTAATTTCATACAAAGTTCCTTTTTGGTCTCAAAATTTCACTATATTTTTACAAAAACATGAGCTAACGAGTTTTCATGTGTTTTCACAATTCCAGTTTGTTGACTTGAAACATCATCCCCTAGTGCTACTAAAATTAGTCTTCTGTAATTTCAAAAAATAACCAGTATGTTAGTTTTTAATACACTGTAGCAGATAATTTTATTTGGCTATGAGGACATAGCTCTTGCTTGAGTGTTTCCAATCCAAAAACCAGCTTAGAAAAGCAGTGAGTGTTAACTTGGGAAAGATCTTAGTTAAAAGCATATCTCAAAACTACAGCCTGAACAACATCAGTTGTATCCAAGCTAAATGCGTTATGATGGCAACATCCTCTTGCTATACTGTAGTCTCAATGACTTGAAAAATTTGGTTAAAATTTTAATCTTCTGTAGTAGGTGCTGCATGTTTATGAAGTGAATGGACTATAGGTGCACAGCTGTTAAGAGGGTCCCACTGGAGTCTTTCAGAACTGCTAAGCTGTTAAACTGCTTAGAATAGAAAAACTGCTGTTTCCTTTTACAGGCAGAGTATTAAGAAGAAAAGTCCTTCTGGCAATATAAACGTTACCTTTTTAGTCAGTTGCTGATTGCATTTGGTCTTAACCGTTTTATTAGATGACTGATGGATAGGATCATAGAATCACCAAGATCATCTAGTCCAACTGTCCACCTACTACCAATATTTCCCCGCTAAATTATGTCCTTTAATACAACATCTAAATGTTTCTTGAACGCTTCAAGGGGCAGCAACTTCATCACCTCCCTCGACAGCCTGCTCCAGTTCCTGAACACTCTTTTGGAAAATTAATTTTTCCAAATATCCAACCTGAACTTCCCTTGGCACAACTTGAGGCCATTCCTTCTAGTCCTATTGCTAGTTACTTGGGAGAAGAGGCTGATCCTTACCACAACCTCCTTTCAGGTAGTTGTTGAGACCTATATGGTTCCCCTTTTAGTTCTCTAAACTAAAAAACACCATTTCTCCTAGCTTCTCCTCATAAGACTTGTGCTCCAGACCCCTCACCAGCTTGGTTGTCCTTGTCTGGGACCTTGATGTCTTCCTTATAGTGAGGGGCACAAAACTGAACATGGTACTCAAAGTGCAGCATCACCAGAGCTGAGTACATGGAGACCATCACATCCTTGCTCCTGCTGGCAATGCTATTTCTTATAAAAGCTGGAAGGCCATTGGCCTTCTTGGCTACCTGGGCACACTGCTGGCTCATGTTTAGCCAAGGATCATCCAACACCCCCAGGCCATTTCTTCTACACAGACTTCCCGGCATTCTGACCCAAGGCTGTAGTGTTGCCTGGGGTTGTTGTGAACAAAGTGCAGGACTCGGCACTTGGTCTTGTTTAAACTTCATCCTGTTGACCTCGGCCCAGCAATCCAGCCTACCCAGATCCCACTGTAGTTCCTTCCTACCCCTGGTAATATCAGCACTTCCTCCCGGCCTAGGTGCTCAAGGTCTCAGATACAGCAGGACTGCTATATTAATCCTTTGCTATATAATTTCTGAATATCTCTCAAGGGAGAGGAAGAAGATGTTGATGACTGTGCAGAGCAGCCCTCTGCTTTATGGCTCTCCCCTCCACTGCTTCTTGTCTATGCGTCTTTCCAAACCAGTCTGTATTCTCTATGTAGATTCTTCAATTTCATTTAAGAACTTCCCAAAAATAGGAGCTTAAAGAATTTCAAGGCCATGCTTGACCACAGGAGTTGCTGAGCAAGATTTGTAGTTGCAAAATTGAACTGAAGTTTGTAAGCTGACAAGAAGTAATGGCAATAATTGATCTGTAGTGTTTAGCGTGTGTATGTTTCTATTACTACAGAATCTCTTGTGTATATTACATTTATATTTCTGTATCTTTCAATTTTAGATGTTTAAATTGTCTTCTGATGTGTGAGGTTCCTGGGGATCAAAAAGAGACAATTTTCCAAAGGGAGATAAATTCATTACTTCTATGACATATAGAAGGCTAGTGGCTTAGTTTCTTCTTGGAGTCCTGACTTTCACTGTATAGGGTAATACAATATTGGTACATAGATTTAATTCTCTGTTCTGTTTTGCTTGGTGGAAAGGTCAGAGTACTTTCCAATAAAGTTTGAGGCTAGCAGTATCTATAGGAATGGCTGTGTCTGGTGTTCAAATGCTCTTTTGTTCTGACAGCTTAAAGCTGTTAAGGACGATGTGCTTGTCAACATGTGCAGATTCAGTAGCAGTACTATAGCTGTGGTTGACCACTCCCCTGTGTTCATGTGATCAGCAGCTAATAACCATAGAAAAACATGCTTACAGAAAGTCTCATTTCTGTCTTATTTTCGCTTCTTCCTTTGACGTTTCCAAGCCCCAAATGAAAATAAGATAATTTCACTGAGTAGTACTATACAATTTTTGATGTCAAGAATATTTTTTTTTTCCTGGTGGGAGGAAAAATAAAAGCCTTTGAATACAAGGTCTGATTTTTGTTGGTGCTTTTGTGTGAAATTGCAAGTACTGTGATTATTCAAGGTGTTGTTTTTATTCATTTGCCTAAGGAGAAGCAAAACAGGGCTTATAATCAGACTCATAAAGTCCTAGGGCAGAGGGAGCACTAAGCATCCTCTCTCCTCTTTTCTTCCACTCACCAAAATTATAGGTTTGCAAAATCTTTAATGGGAACTTTGTTTTAGATTAAACATATAATATACTGTGAAGAAACCATTTGTCTGTAATTATTGATAAGTCTACATTTTGATTTATCCTTTATTTTTATTACGTTATTTAGATTTTATTATGTCATTTAAAAATGGTACCCAAGAGAGGGGATCAGTGAACCAAAGGTGAAAAATTCTTCTGAGAATAGTGAAAAAAAATGATGAAACTTCTGAAAGTATAAATTTTGGATTTCTGTAATTGATTAAAAACTTACAGCACCAAACTTACATCTGTTTCATAGTAATGGATCAATTTTTATATTATATTTTAGAATGAAGTTAAACTTTACTGTGGCAATATTATCATATGTTACACTGCACGTGCTGAGAAGATTTATGCTTGAGTGCTAATTACTTTCTTTGGAGTAGTTACAGAGGTCTGAAAGTGTCCTACCTTCTCTGTCTGACTCATCCTGCTTTGGTGAATTAAGTCTTTAGAATATTGAATTTATATGTCACTTTGCCTTGTCCAGTGATAATTACTGAGCATTCATTTAGGCTTGATAGTAGTATACTAATGGATGTCTGTTTGAAAGCTATTTTGTTAACTACTGTAGTGAAATGTACTAAAAGTGTAGTTAATAAACACATTATTTCTCATTGTGGAGGAAGCTAACTGGTAACTTGAATGTTAGCTTTTTTTACCTATGCAGATAATTTTTTTCTCTTGCTTTTGCATTTTTGGCTTTTAGGGAAAATACCTGCTTAAGTGGCTGAGTTATCGTGCATTTTGAGTACCTCAATGTTTGCAGTGATATTTATAGGGATGAAGATGTTACACAGCAGTATAGCAAAGAAAGGATGCTGGCTGTTGAGACAGGGCAATGAAACATGGCTAGATAGAATTTATGAGACTTGATTTTAAAATAGCAAACCAATTTCTAGGTTAAACTATTAGATTGCACTTGTTCCACTCCACTGGAATTCTCTGTGCTGGTTAGAATTTTACTTTCTGTTTCTCTTTCTACTCTATGATTTTTGTTGTTTGCCTAGGATCTTGCAGTAGTCACCTAATGCTATGTGAGTATGAGACAGGATACATAACAGTTTCATGGTGTTACTTGAGAATTTGAGGATTACCTTAATAAAACGAGCTGTGTTGCACAAATCGACACTGAAGTTTTGTGACTTGTTTGCCTCGTGTTTATAGCCAACTGGTTTGGTGATCAAGCTTGCAAATCTTCTCTGTGGAGTTACTGTGTGCCTTTTGCTCAGTTCTAGGAAGAAAATCAAAATGTAATACTTAAGCTTACTTCTGTTTCTTTCCATCACAGTACAACTATATGAAAATAGTTGTCCTGTGTCTAGTGTATTTTATTTTAATACTGAGTCTTTGATATGTATAGTGAGTGAAATCTGTCCTTTTAATTAGACTTCAGTTTATTTCCCACACTTAGCTACTTGTTGGAAATAATACTGCTAAATACTACTGAGAGAAAAGTAGCTTAGTAGAATTTCTCTCTGAAACGCTGGATGCTAAGCTTGAATTTGACTCTATATATGGTTTAAAGTCCATGTAGAGAGTTGTCTTACCAGGGTAACATGCTTGAATTTGTGAAAAACTGCATTTTCTTGGTGTGAACTAATGGGCTTCTGTCTAGATTTAGTGAATTGCAGTGATCAAATTTGATGTTTTTTTTTGAGTAATCTATGTAGTGCATGATGTGAACTTAGAGATGGAATTTCATTTGCTCCTGAATAAATATTTTTGTCTTTTTCAGCCCAGACGTTTATTACTGGCAATGCACTTTTACATTCAATTTACAAAAATAAATGGCTTTATCTTTTCTGGTAGGAAAAAAATACATTTCATCTAATTGAACCTCTTTATCTTGAGAGCTTACAATTCTGTCTTGTTGTTTTGGAAGTAGTCTTGTGTTTGTGTTTTGCAGGGTGAAACACTGTAGATTTGTGGAAATACTGGATAGCAAAGTGTAATATAGTATTTAGCCAAATTTTTGTAGGACAACTGGTTAGTGAGTGTTTCTGAGAAAGATTTATTTCAAACCTATTGGCATATGAACTTTGATTTCTTGTTCATCAGTAAGCCTAATAAAAGCTTTTTTGTACCGTATGTTCACATTTCTAATGGTCCCCATATGTTACATATTAGATAGTTCGTGGAGGAAAAGTTTTATATACAATTTCAATTTGCATAAAGACCAGAAGTTACCATAAGTAAAATACTAATTTTGGTTTTAAGGCTTCCTAACATGCTGACTAATGTTATCTTGCAGCATCTCTGTCTTTTATACAGCAGAAATGTGCCTTCAAAAACTTGTATGGTTAATTTTTAGTATTATAGTTTCTTCATAAATTAGTTCAATGTTGAATAAATCTGTTCTACTGGTTTAGTTTTTACATAGAATATTAAAATCAATATTAAAATTTGTTGCTTACAAATGAAAAGACTCAAACAGTGATGCTTTTGTTTCCTGAATTAACTCATGTTGACAAGGTTGTCCTTCATAGGGTTGTAATATAGCATCTAATTATCAATTCTAGTTTCCTTTAATAGCTTCTGTAACAAGATCATAATTGTCATTGGTAGATACAATTAGCAGCCCATCTATGATTCCTTCAGTGCACAAGCATTACTTGTGCATTGTAGTGTTGACACAGGAAGAACACTGTGCTTTTCTTTGCAGGTATTTATGTTTAAAGGTGTTCTAATTTTCCCCAATCAAGTTTAACAATGTCCTTGAATCTAATTAGAAGTGTCTATGTGAGTGATCAGTCTAAAATAACCAAATGGTTATTTGATGCTTTAGCTTTCGAGATGTTGGATGTATTCTTGGATATCAAATTTTGATAATTGGAAAGTTATCTAAAATCAAGGTATACCAATTAAAAGCTTCTTTTCAGTTTAAACAAAATATTTTTCAGAACATATTTAATAGTATATAATTAAGTTTGCTAAGTGTTAGTATGACCTATTTCAACCTGAATTACCAGCAAGATTTTTTGAACAGATCACTTCTTACCTACTGATGATAGACTAGTGATTGTCCAAGTTTGCTGTACGGCAGAATATTGAACTAGTTTACAGTGATCAGATTTTGACAGTTTCTCCTTTTATTTCCTGTGTCTAAGAGTCTATAAAAGAAGTGCCAGAACTCTCCAAGCCTTCTGTTTTAAGTATATTTTTCAGAAACCTTGTAAATAAAAATACCTAAAACCTTAACTTATGCTATTATAAACAATATATAACACTAGAATCTTATACTGCCACAGTTTAAATTTTGGTTGAACGGCATATTTAGAGAGTCCAGCGCCGAACTATAGAGATGATTAAGGGGGAGTGGAAAGGCTGAGGGACCTAGGTCTGTTTAGCTTGGAGAAGAGGAGAGTCAGGGGTAATCTCATGGATGTTTATGTAAAGGCTGAGTGTGAAGAGGTTGGAACAAGGCTATTCTCGGTGACATCCAGTGATAGGACAAGAGGTAATGAGTGCAAGCTGGAACATAGGAGATTCCACATAAATATGAGAAAAAACTTCCTCAGAGTAAGGGTAACAGAACACTGGAACACGTGTTCTTGTGACCTAATCTAGGTGTTCTTGGTCCAGTAGGGAAATTGGACTAGATGATTTTTTGAGGTTCTGTTCAATCCCTGATATTCTGTGATTCTGTTGTATTTTTAATTTTAGATTAGCAGTATTTATATGCTTATAATTCTTATATATTCATGTTTAATTGCATTATTTGTCATGCTTTATTTTACCTTTTGCACTGAGGCCATTTAAAGGCGTTCTAGAAATGAATTTGTTCCTACAAATTTTGCTTATTTGAGTATGTTTGAAAAATCCAGTGGTCATTGTGCATGGGGTAAGGTAAATTGAGAAATACAGTTTCTTAGTGTTCAATGAAAACTAGTGTGTTTGTAATAATTTTAAACATGTTACCCTTTTATCAAAAAAAGGAGACATTGCATTCTCAAACTGTGGATTCTTCTTGGTATCCACCATCCAGTGAAGCTTATCAGATTTTTTATCATATTGGTTTTAGACAATTCCTTCTTATCTGTTATCAGGTTCTAACTTAGCCAAGGATTTATTACTGAGGCTTTAAAGCTCTTATTGTTGCCAGCCAGCTAATTGGTATCTCAACCTGAATTTGTGGTTGTGTGGCATCACTATTTACATTATAATTTTACTGCCTCAGTTATGTTTTGATTTATTGTCAAACTTTAATCTGCGTTACAAAGATAAGAGTGCTAGAGCAGCTTGTCCCTAGGAGGACAAGCTGAGAGAGCAGGGGCCCTTCAGCCTGGAGGAGAGAAAGCTCTAAGGAGGCCTTATAGCAGCCTTCCAGTAACTGAAGGAGGACTACAGGAAACCTAGAGAGGGACTTTTTGGAAGGGCATGTAATGACAGGGCAAGGGGAAAATGGTTTTAAACTGGAAGAAGGTAGATTTAGTCTAAAAAGTAGGAAGAAATTCTTTACTGTGTGGGTGGTGAGATGCTGGAAGAGGTTCCCCAGTGAGGTTGTGGATGTCCCCTCCTTGGAAATATCCAAGGCCAGGCTGGATAGGACTTTGAACCACCTGGTCTAGTGGGAGGTGTTCCTCCTAATAGGAAGAGGGCTGGAACTAGATGATCTTAAAGGTCTCTTCCAACCCAAACCATTCTGTGATTGTGCATGCTTGCACTTCCCCTGTGAAATATGCAATGAAGTATGATTTGCTTGTGTTCAGTGGATGAAAGTTTTCTGGTCTAGCAACAAATAAATATACAAATGTTTGAAGGTTCAGTCTTAGGTAGCGTATATGTTCTTTGTGGATGCAGAGAATTTATTAATTTGTTTACTGGAATAGCTTTTACTAAAACACAAGCCCTCCACACTGTCAAAAGCAACGAAAAACAGTTTTAGTTGTAGTTCATATTCAGTTGCATGTCTCATTTGCCGGTGTTATTGTGGACAACAATACGGGTGTTAGTGTTTGCAGCCCTCCAGATATCTTCAATACATGACATGGTCTTAAAAATACATAATCACTTGTATTCCTTTCTGAGTAAGGAAGACCTGAGAACAGTGTAATTCTAAAGCAAAAATTGTTATTAATGTCTTTAAAAGCACATTTTTGCAACAGTTTGATATGCCTAGTTTCACATGTTGCAATATATTAATGGGAATGTCTTGTTCTGCTGGAGTGGTAAAATATAGCTACAGTTTTACATAAATTATTGTCAAGTTATAAGATCTGTTATCTCAGGCAGATTAAAATAGGACTTGCAGTGTATGTCTGAGATTCTGGAAGAACAGACTAGTTGGCTCTTTGAATAACTCACTTTTTTCTTTCAAAACAATTGACAAGTTTTAAAACTTATGTTTACAAGTTTTTGCTCCTTAAGGCTGTTAACAAAAGTGTCTAGCTATTTGGATGTTCTATTTGGGTGATTTAATTTATTAGTTAACCAATTTTTGTTTCAATTTTAGTAGTTAAGCAGGAAATACTGCACAACTATCCTTTCTTGTTAATAAACTAAAAAAGCTACATTGGGAAGAAAAACAGTTTAAAATATACTTGTCCTTTATACTGAGCTGTACTTAAGAAAAAAAAAATCAAATTGATGCACTTGAGTTACCATTGTTGCATGGCTGTGAATATTTGCATTCTCTTTAACAAATTTTGGTAAAGCTGTCCATATCTGAGTAAGTGCTCCAGTTGTAAAATCATTAATGTAGTTAAATAACAGCTGAAATATGAAATGTTATTTCAGAAATATTAACTTCAGCCATATATGCTGAATTCGGTTTTGGTCAGTTAATTAGCAGTTACTTTGTGGTTGTGAATATTTGCATAAAAAAAAATAGAAAAACTGTGTAGCAGTATTACCCTGTTTCTTCTTTTCAGGCTCCTTCATCTGGTACTTCCTTCTTTTCTTTCTGGACAATATGTTATTCTGTCTTCTTAGGGTTTTTTTTTTCCAGGTGTACTGGCTGATTATTGTGAATTTCAAAGTTTATTATAAAGTGAAAAGCCATTAAATTAAAATCATCAGTGTAAATATTGTCCTTTTATATAGATGTAGAATTTCTGTAAGCATGTTTATTTTTTTCTGAAATACTACATGCTGGAGGTGGAACAAATTCAGAGTCTTCCTTAAAATGAAAAATTTAGGTGTGACATGATGAGAAGACTGTGCATCTTTGCTACTCTTTGAATTTTTTTCTTCACTTTAGATAAATATTAATAAAGTAGTGATCAGTCATCTCTTTTCAAATACCTGATGCTAATTACAAAAATAATGAACTGTTTACTTCTTCAAAGTCCTGTCTTTTATAGAAAAACAAAGTCACTTCCATTATTTTAAATATCTTAGGTTTCATATGTGTGCCATGATGTAATAAAAAGTGTCTCATACTCTGAAAGTATGACTGGATGCAGGATACATAACTGGTAAATGATATCCTGTCTGGTAGATTAATTTCCAATTAATTTTCTTGGGAATAATTACAAGCATAGCCAAATGTCTTAATTCCTCTCTAATAAATTAAGTAGCTGTTTTATGGTGTGTGTATTCTTTTTTAAAATGTGTATTTGGTTTGCTGAAAGATCTGAGTACTTTCTCTTCAAGATGTATCCAGTTTAATATTGAACAAATGTGAGCAAAATGTTGCAACCCCAGACATGTACTGTTTTCTTTCCTGAATTCTTTTGCCATCAAATTTCTTCAGAACCACCATGCTGAAGGGGTTGAAATACATTTAAATACTACTTTCTTTTCAGAGTCGTAAATTTATTATTATAAGTAACCATTTTAACATAGTGCTTTGATTTATGCATTTAATTAATAATTGTCACTAGATAGTCAATCTACCATTACAAACTATAATCAAGCTTCACAATAAACACTTAAATTGGGGGGTTGTACTTCTGGATACATGTTTAAATTATGGTGTTTGTGGCATTGGAGCCCAGCACTGCAGTGCCAAAATATAAAACCAGACAGGACAACTAGATGTCAATTTCCAAAAATTCCATTAGCTTGTTTTAAATGGGAAATAAATCTGCATGAGAAGATAACGAAATAGTTTTGAAGCATTCTTAAGAAAATAATCTAAATTTAAGGTTTCTTACATGAAGATGGAGTACAGCGTATATTCAGTGGGTTTATAGAACCTAAGCTGATGTAAAAGGTGAAGACAACTGTGCATTTCATGGGCATAGTAACAACAGAGCAGACCTTTCCCTGAATAAAAATAGGAAATTAAGCTTTCGACTTTCACAGTGCAGTGACAGAGCACTGGCACAGACTGCACAGAGAGGTAGTGGAGTCTCCTTCTCTGGAGTCATTCAAGACCCGCCTGGATGCCTACCTGTGCAGCCTGGGCTAGGGAGCTGCTTTGGCAGGGGGGTTGGACCAGATGATCTCTGGAAGTCCTTCCAACCCCTACAGTTCTGTGTTTCTGTGAACTCATTTACTGAATTTGTAGAACTAATAAACACATACATTTACATGCTTGTACCTGACTTAAATTATTTTATATGGACTAATTTAACAAAGAATTAAATGTTCATTTTATTGGAAACCTTTGGGAAGGTTTTTGGCTTTGCTCTCAGAAATGGAACTGTCCAAAAGCTGTTGCTGGAAGCGAATAAATCGTTAGCCTAATGAATTTGAGCTTTTCTTTTGCATTTATCTAAGTACTTTGCTAGAACTAAATAAACCTGCATCTTTTTTTTTATATCAGGTTTCTTGGTGTAGGAATTATTATGAGTTTTCTGTATATTTTTCTGGCCTCACGACTAGCTCAGTTTATATTGCAGATAAGCAATAACATCTTCATATAAATTCAATACTTGGACAGTTGCCATGTCTTTCAAAGTTTAGAAATTTGAAGACGTATCTGATAAAGCTATTAATTTTATATTTGAAAAGATTTACAGAATGGACAAATACACAGAAATGTGTAAAAAATTTGGGTCTCTTTTTAAATTTCTGCTGTGTAACTCATCTTGTATTGTCCTCATAGAGGTTATTCAGATATGTTAACTCTAAAATGAAGTCTCTAGTTGAGTTACAAGTGGTTCTAGGAAGAAACGTCTTGATGTTAATATTCTCCAGCTCGTATATTGTTCCTCTTAAATATTTGTTTGTTCATATAGTAATCGTTAGTACACACAGCTTTCCTCCATTAAAGAAAAAGCTTAACTTGAAAACAAAGAAGCTTAGTCATTTACTTAATTGAAAATTCTGTTATAATTAAGATTTTTTTTTTAATTCTGTTCCAGCATAATAAAAGCAAGGAACTAAAATCAAATGCCCTGTTGACAAAGGTTTTAAAGCTTTATGAATATAATTTGTTTTAAGGATAAATGTAGTTTTCAATTATAAACATATGATTCCAGATTCTAGATACTATTCTAAGATGTGCAGTAATTTCTGCTTACAAGTTTTGACAGGGATACTTCTTAGGACTTACACTTTGAAGGGATTGTTTTCCATTGTGATATCTAATTTTACCTTTAAGTCCTTCCATGGCAGTGATCTGAACTATTGATTTTATTTCTCTTCATTTCCTTTAATGCATTAAACCTGTATGTCACTTTTATAGTAGATGAGCAGTTAGTAAAATAAGTAAACCAAAGGCCTTTAGTGGTGGTCATGTAGTTCAAGTCCAGTGGAATTTTAAGATCCTCAGTTTCTCTTAAGCAGTAATTTTGTAGGCACATTGATTAAAAAAGGATGGTTTTTTTTTTGTTTTTTTTTTTTTTGAGAACTGAGTACAGCATTAGAGTTTTCTGATACTGACTGTTTCTCAAAATGTGCTGCAGAATACATATTCTGAAAGAAACCTTAGCTTTTTTACAACTTGGAGAACTAGTTCAAAACCGATATACTTGTTAGAGAAGAGGTAGTGTATGAGATCTTGTAGTCATTATATAGACAAAAAAATAGAAAAAAAAAGTGTCAGACACTTCAGCTTCAGAAATCTTCAGAGCAGTGACATGGCCTTCCATTCAATTTTTTACCAGATATCACAGACTGGAAATGTGAGCTTTGGCTGATACTACTGGGAAGGAGAGTGCGGCAGGCAGCTGTAATTCCCATCCTGTAAAGGTACTGATACTTAAAGTCTCTGTAGTCCAAATTGGTACACAAAAATACAAAAATGTTGAATTTGAGCCTTAGTTCTATTTTCGAAGTACATTTTCTGTCAGTAATTCCTGGATGTTTTGTGAAAAAAAAAATTTTTTTTTTTTTATATGAGTGAGAAGAAGATACTTCAGAGTTTCTTGCAGGTTGCTTCCTCTAATACTATTCAATAGTAATCAGATCCTCTCTACACTAGCCTTTTCCTAGGGTCTTACTTGAACAACAACTTTCTGAAATCAGCAATAAACCATTTTAAAAAGGTATTCCCTAGTTTGAGAACGGTTACTAATTGCAGTGTATCTGAAAGGTTCACTGCAAAGCCATCTGCAAAAACTTGTTCCCAGGATATCTATTGGCCATACTGTGGTAGCTTCAGGTTTGTCTGCAGTGCTGTACCAATTGAAGTAATGCTTCCTACAGAGAAGAGTCAAAGCAAAAATAAATTTATCTGTGCTTAAGATTTTTCTGGGTATGCTCTTAAGGAATCTTAAAGCCCAGAAAGTAATTGAACTGATGACTCCATCTGTTGTAAAATACATTCTGTTTTATATATTTTCAGGGATTATGGAGTGGCACAGGAAGAAAATGGCATATTGTTGAAAAAGTTGTTCTAACTCAGCGCAGGACTCTTTTAAGAATTTTTTCCAATATTACATCAGTCTCACTCTTTTTTTCAAAGTTTAAAGTCTAATTTCTTCATTTTATGCCACTTTTGTTCATATCAACAACATTAAAATTTAATCAGCAGATAAAATACTGTTAGCACTGATGAACAACTTGATTAGAGGGGAATAGAAAAAATATGCCGATGTGAAAATAGGTGGAAAAAAAAGGCTGGTCAGTTATATCAATTTTACTTAGCATCATATGACTTCTTTTTTTTTTTTTTTTTTTTTTTTTATTTTGTTTTGCCTGAGCTTTTAACTTGATCTAAATTGCAGTTGCTTATTGAACTTTGTTTATAGCTTAATGGAAAATATTTACTTTTTCCTTCTGTAATGTCAGATGAGATCCTGAAAGATTTCATTCTTACAAAGAAGTTAGTTAAAGGTCAGCAGTGTCTATCAAACATGTATTTACAGATATAATTGCAATGTAATTCTGTAAAAGGTACCAAAGTATGAAACATTAAGACTAGATTCCCATCACAGATATAGAAAAGTGCATACATAGTATGAAGAATAACCTTTTCTTAAGGGACTGTTTTATCCTGCTGTTTTCTTCTTCAGGTAGTTGTTATTTGTAGATGATTTAAAAATTAAGATGGGCATAAAAAAAACTATGACCATATAATGAACTCTGCCAATTTGTACATGTGATGTGAAATGGAAGATGTTGCAGAAATTATTTATTTTATTTGTGAGCTCAAACATAAATATGTATATATATATTTATTATGTGGCAAATAATGACTGTATGCTTTAGCATCTTTAATGTATTCTGTATGAAGGAGTCCTATATACTCTTCATTG
Organism: Oreortyx pictus; assembly: GCA_036925125.1. Classification (NCBI taxonomy): domain Eukaryota; kingdom Metazoa; phylum Chordata; class Aves; order Galliformes; family Odontophoridae; genus Oreortyx; species Oreortyx pictus. The sequence continues at coordinate 32,766,984 of JAUPFR010000006.1, read as the reverse complement.
AATGCCTACAGTATGGCAATATTGACTTAATCTTTTCCTCTTCTTTGAAGATCATTCATTTCAGCTGTTCTCTTAATTAGTGATATCCTCCTGTTAAATCTGTATGACTCCACTGTGTCTTGCCCTCTCTCTCCCAGTTCTACTTTCTGAACCTCATATACACAACTTATTCATTTCAATTACTTAATTGGTGTAAGGCTCTGTAGTCATGATGGAATGCAAGAAAATGTTAGCCATTTGTGACTTTGTCTTCAAATATTTCATCTAACATTATTTTGTAGATTGCCTGCCATCATCTCATTTTAGTCTGTGTGCCAGACACTTACTTCCTAAAATTCTTCATTTTCTTGATATAAGTTATCTTGCACATGGATTTGATCAGTATTGTGTTTTCTTTTGTTTCTTGTGCTTACTCACACAACTGGGTTTCCTGTCCCCAATTTTTAGGATGTCTTGTCTTGGCTGTGCTCATCTTATATACATACTCTGCTTGGAAATAGAGTAATTTAGTTTAAAGCTGATCTCAGTTTTCTTTCCAGACACTTTCTTTTCACTTTTTTTTTTAATTACTGTAGATAACCTACTCTTCACTTTCAAGGCTAGTAATTTGGGTACCAAATTGCATACCCTATAAATTTATAGATTACATGCATCTAAACTTTGTAAAACCTTCAAATGCTTGTTCTCCTTTACAGGTAACCAGAGTGGTATCAAGGCTCTTAACTTTTATTTATTTCAAAAGGTGACTTCCAAAGTCATTTGACTAAGTTCTTATTCTGATTCAACAACCTCAGTTTCATTGCTTTTTAACTATGTTGTAAAATGTAAAATATTGTTTCTACTTATTATAATTTTCTATATCTTAACTCCTTTTCTTAGAATTTTGCACAGTTTAAGTTGAGGCATTTTTTAATAATTCTAATCGTTCCAAATTATGATTGCCATATATTGTAGCTGGACAGTTACTGTACTTTATGAATTATGAGTTGATACGACTTTCCCAATGTTACAGAGTAAAATGTAAACAAAATTAGCTTGAAGTCATAGATTCGTAGCATATCCTGAGTTGGAAGGGGCCCACAACAATCACTGAGTCCAATTGCAGTTGAGTCCAAATGTCTGAATAGGTTTTCATTAACCGTATTTAGATGCTTTTTTCTGAATGTTCTGCTGTGGTTCTAAACATCTTGCTTTTTTTGGAGTGTAGGAAAGTGTGTTTCCATTAGTATGTGCTGCCAAGATACTCAATTGTTGGGAGTGTGAGAAAGAAGAGGGAAGAATCCTAATATGAATTTAGGTAGCTAACTATAAGGTCGAAATTAAGCTAAAATACACTTAGCAATAAAACTAAGGGATGAAATTGTAAATGCAAAGAGAATATGTGGAAGATTCAGTTAAAAACGTTCTTTTATCTATGTACTTTAAAAGTCTTATTTTATAGTGGTTAAGTAGAAAACACATAATACTTTTATGCTTTTTTTTATTAAGATAACGTTGGTCACATAGAAGAACTGTGCAACTCTTCAGAAAGCTGTGTTGTTATGTAAACTTAATATAAGTTTTGTGTATTAAAAAGTGCTATGTAATAAAACTGGGGAAATAGTTCTTCAGCATTTGAATTGTGCCAGTGTATGGTAACCTTTTTTTTTTTCTTTCCACTGTGCACCTTATAATAGTTATTTTATGCTGATTTAATGTCTTGCTTGAGAATATGTTCAAGGACATTTTTGATTAGATTGATCAGACTTAATGAATATGTATAAGTGTTGGACTAAATTGTAGGCTGCATTTAAAAATAAACTGTCCTGTGTGTATCACATTATTGTAGATTGCAATGAAAGAATGGGGCCATTCTGAAAGTGAGATTCAAGTAACTTTAACTGAACTCTAATTTAAAATGTTGTAAATCCCGCAATTCAGAGATTATGTCATTCATTCTTGAATTTGAAATTGACCTATGGATTGTGTACAGTTGCAATTTTTCTTGCCTTTTTTTCTTTCAATGCCTGTTTAAATGTTAAAAACCCTTCTTGAGCATCAGATAGACCTAAACATAAGAGGACATGGTTTTAACATGTGTTAAGTAATGTTTCTGACTTCGCATTGTCAACTTGTTACTCTTAGTGAAGAGAAGTATTATATAGAGTTCTTGTTGAAAGGAGAAGTACACATTTCTTAAAGGGAATGGTATGTATTATACAGTACATTGCTAACTTCTTAAGAACTTTATTCTAATAGTGTGTCTGGCACAGTGCAGTATAAGATGCTAATCATATGTGTTTAAATGACAATCATAGTTTAACTGAAAGAGCTCTTCTCCCTTTCCAATATATTTGTTCATCCCACTTCAAAATATTTGTCTACTAAAGTATTATAGGATCACTAAATTTAAATATGGCATTGTGAAGTAACTTGATCAGATTTCCATAGGGGCTCTGTTGTTGTTTTTTTTTTTATTTAAATTTGCTTTATACCTATCATTCCTGAAAACAGTGTGCTTATTAAGACTCAGATATAGAATAAAATAAAATGCTTCCTTAGACCAAATTAAGAATCATTATGCATTATATGGATTAATTACTACTAAAAATATGTTTTAACTGATTCTTGTCTGAGTGATATTTCTGCAACTTTCAATGAGGATTAATTTAGTAATTTTTATTAAGTGAGGCTTGTTAGAGTAAACAGGCTAGAACCATTTCTCAGTTATGTTACTTCTTCAGGACTGAGAGAAATAAGAGCAAGAAAAACTATTAAATTATGTGTTTAAGATCCAGAGCATAGAGAGACTGGATTTATCTTCTGGAAATAAAGTTTTATCCCAGAATGAAACATCACTGAGTTTACTTTATCAAAACCTTAAAAATTGAAATAGAAAATGAAGATGCCAGTTAACTCAAAATGATCCATAGTAGTGACATGACAAAGTGCATAAAAATTGTAGCATTTTTGTAATTGTAAATTTCTTCTTAGTATACTATAATTTTATGAAACAAAACATTAAATCAAATTACATTTTAAGATATATAAATACTGATTGTTTCTTTATTTTGGGTCATAACAAAATTGTCAATGTAAACAGTGCAGATGTTTCACTCAAATATTAGTGAACTAAAAGTTTTACAAAATGCATTCATAATATATCAGAAGGGATAATAATGTTTCTTTACTTCAAATTCATCATTCTATGCAAAGCTAAATGATATAACATTGAAGCAGATTTTTTTTTAAACAAACAGAATAAAAGAAATAAAATATGACTTTATAAAAAATAATATCCTAAGTATTATAATATGATTATCCTAAGTATCCTAAGTATGATTATTGTTATGTTGAAATTTTAACAACAGGGTACATGTTTGCTTAGATTATGGAAATTATTGGTTCTTTATTGTTTTTAAGATACCATGGAAAGTGAATCAATATGACCTGAAGAAATGCATCTGTATGAAAATTAATTGGCAAATAATTTTGTTGACTACAGCTTATACTGTTGTATGAGTTGACTGCATCTGGTTCATTGCTTTCAGAAAGAATTTCAGTCTAAAATAAATTAACTGATGGAAAATCTGCAACAGTAATGTCTGTACTAAGTTTCTACAGATTTGTTATAGATTAACTCAAAGATATATTTTAATCAGGAATTACACTGCATTGTTGTTTATTATCATTGCTTCCATGCAAAGATTAAACAAGTATTTTTAACTTTAAAATGAAAATGTTACTGTAAAGTCCTCTGATTGATTTGAAAATTGTTTCTGGTTCTCTATTTTGCCAAACCAATAGTAGTACATATAGCAGAATACTTGAAATTTTGATCAGCAGACATTTTACACAACTTAGTTTTGTGTACACATTTTTTTGATCTTCAGATTTTTTTTCAAAGTCCATGTACTTCCAATAAATACTGCTTGAATAAAAAATATATCATGAATATTTACATTATTCTTTTTTACTGACTGCATATATTGGCTATAATTGTTTTCCAGAACATATTCATATTTAACTTCTTAATCACTGAATTGGTTATTTAATACATTTAAAAATATCTATATGTATAAAATAGGGTTATAAATTTGCTTTAAGTTAACTTCAAGGTTGTTTTTTTCTGCACTTGCATTCTGTGTGAATGTGCCTGCTTAATGTAAGATTTCCTGCTTTATACTAACCTTTAAGATTTGTTACTGTTTTGTTGTTCTAGTCTTCTTTAATTTCATCATATGCTAAGCAGATTATATCCTTGACCTTCCTTCAAGTTCAGGATAGCTTAATGATAGCTTTCTTTCTAGGCAGAAGAGTGTGATGTAAGTGGAATAGCACTCAGCTTCTCTGCATACATACTTCACATTTTCTCTTCCGTTGCAGACTGAGATATTGATTCCTCAATTCTATCTTCTTGTGTAATGACTTAGACGTAATTTTGTCCTAATCAGTTTCACAGTGACCATGCAATGATTAAAGAAATTTTATATTCTTAATAATTATTCCTTACATTGCACTTCATGTGTTGAGTTATGTTTTTAACATGAAGTCTATCAGTGTGTAAAATGCCAATGGTATTTCAATAATAGTTTACTCAGGCTATATAATTATTGCTGTTTTCCTAGGCTGTAGTTGAGGAAAAGCCTCCATGTTCATGAAGAACGATAGTATGTGTTTAACTTGAATGTCTGTATTATGTGTGTATATATTGAAACAGATTGCATTCTGCTGAAATTTATGATTAGATCCTTCTACATTACTGTGAGTTAGCATATTTTCATCTTCAGAAATACACCCATTGTAAGCTGTTTTCTGACAAAGGGAAATATGTGCAGAAGTGACAGAAATGCTATGTAGTAGTAGTAAGCAGTTATAAAAGAAACACCATATCTTTTTTTTTATTATTTTTTTTTTTAAGTTTTGAACCTTACTCTGTGAAACTTCTTGCTTTAGAAGATAGTCCCTTTCCTATGCATTCATGATTTTGCAGACATCTGACATTTAGTCATTACCAGATTTTAGGAGTGTAAGCTTACATTCATTCTTTTATTATAGAAGCCAACCTGTTGCTTTAACTGTCCTTTTGGTCTCTTCTGAATCCTTTCCAGTTCTAATGCATCCTTCGGAGACAAAGTGACCCGAGCTGAATACAGTTTAAACATGCAAGTAAATCTTTTATGTCATCATAAGCAGTGTCATACTCTTTTCTGTTTCATATTTCCTTCCTAGAAATTCCTAACATTTGGTTTGCCCTTTGGCTATTAACAATGAGCCAACATTTTTATGGATATCATAATCCAAAATTTCACTCTTGAGTGAAATAACAGTCTATTCTGAGTCCATTATTTGTGTGTGAAGTTAGGATCGTTTTTCTCCTTTGTACATCGTATTTGTGTACATAGAATGTCATTTGCCTTTCTTTTATGCAGTCGCTTAGTCTTGAGACTCTTCTGTGGTTCTTCACTGACACACGTCCTTATCCCCTAACAATCATCATCCAAATAACAGAACCATCAGCATTGATGTTTGCTCCCATTTTCCAGATTGCTCACTGCATGTAATACTGTAAGTGATCTCTCTCCATTGTGAGAGTGGATAGTTTGGTCTTCCCTCTTCCCTTTTAATTCATTTTTTTTGCATGTGAGGACTTTTCTTATTCTGCGGCAGTTTGATTTCCTAATAATCCTTTGGAAGTGACATTATTGGAAAGTTTTTGGATAGGAGGCAGCAAAGGCTCTCTGTGCTCTTATAACTGAAACAGAACCATTCAAAATTTACATCATGTAACTGTTCAGGGTATTTTCTTTGATCTATAATTTCATCATTGAATCTCCTTCAAATTTTAATTTAGAATCTTATTAAATAAAGAATTTCTATTCAGAATTTTATACTATATTCCCCATAAAATGACATTGTGGCATAACCTTGTTGTCTTCTAGTCTGTGACAAGTGCGTTGATACTACGTAGTAGAAAAGTCTGTAGTCAGAAGCAGATCATGTTTTATTGCATCTTATACAATTCCTACTGTATTTCCCATACAGTGCAGATACAAATTCAGATTAAAAGTCTTCAGAAAACTCCTCATAGTATCTACGCAGTAATCTTGCACACTTTCATAGAATTATTCTTAAAAGACTTTTTATTTCTTTTTCTTGTCTCATCTTTTTTGATTATTTTCCTGATTACAAATTCTAGAAAAAATACCTAAGAGGCAATATAGAAAGTATAATAATGAACCATTTCAAAGTAAACATAGATTAAAAACGGTTGCCTTTTCTAACTTGATAGAAAAAGAAAGTACAAAAATGATTCTAGGTTATGTGAAATAACTTATAAACTAACTTTGCTGTTGTATATTTTTGGGGGGTTTACAGGTAAATATCTTTCATAATATTCAGTATAGCTAGCATAACAACCTTTTAAAATTACTCTTAATAATTCTGTAAAGTGATTGTTATATTACTATTTTGAAAAATAAATGGTAATTTTTTTCTCCTTATTAATGTTGTACAGACCATTTATTAAGAGGTGTCAGTTAGAAAACTTGTTTATAGTTAGTAATCCTAATCATTTTTATAGCTTTTATGTTATGGCATCTGTAGCTCTTCAAAACTCTGCATGTTAGGTTTTTTGTTTTTTTTTTAATGTTAATTTTTTAACTTTGCTTTTTGTAGTAATTGCCATGGAGGATGGAATTGCCAAAATATAGCTTAAACGGTAGTACATAATTTAGAATAATTCTACTTCCAAGGAGTTTTCAGAATATACACCTGCCATACCAGTGTTTCTTTAAACTGTTTTTCCACACTGAGGAAACATTTCATTTGATACTGACAACAAGGTTTGTTTCAAGAAAATTTACAGTTGATAATCTATAATTGCCTTTGAAATAGTTTAGATTTCATACATAACCTTACACTTGTTTACATTTAATTTTTTCACCTAATCAAATAGCTCTATATTGATACATATGTTCTTCTTTACAGCGTTCATCTAAAAGGACTTGGAGATGTCAAAACATTGAAAATTATTCCTGGATAATTTTCAACACTATATTTGTACTGCTAAAAAAGGAAGATTGATAGCCTGACTTCCTAATAATAATCCATGTCACTTACACAGATCACGTTTATATCTAAATGCCACAAGATAGAACTTTGCCCTACAGATGAAGGAGAGATTTAAGGTTTTATCAGAATACGGCAAGAAAAGCTGTCTGATGGCACTACAGAAATTGAATCCATTAGAGGACAAACTTAAAAAAACAAACAGTAGATAAAACTGTAAGGGGTAGAATCATAGAGTGACTAGTTTAGGGGGCATTTCAGAACATTTTTAGTTCAAATCTTCCTTCAGATGGGATTAGTTGTGTGGTCAGACAATATTACTGTTAATTTCATATTACTGTAGAGCTTCTCCTCAGTCTTTTCCACTGCATGTTAGTCCTCACAGTGGAGGGGGGGAAGCAAATAACATACAAATTTCCTTACGTCTAATTTGAATTTTTAGTTTTGTAGTATGACCATATTCTCTCTCTGTGCACTGCTGGAAAGAGTATGAGTCATTCTTCTTGACAACCTATTTAGGTACTTGGGTGTTACTATTGGGTCCTCTTGAAGCTGCCTGTTCTCCAGGCTACTGCAAGAGATTGGTTCCCTCGACTTCACCTTATGAGGGCAGGTTCTCCACACTCTTGATTACGATTGTGGTATTCTACTGAACTTCCTTCAGTTTATTGACATCATAGCTATACTGGAGAGTCTAAACCTGGACCCAGTACTCCAGAAATGGACTAAGACCTGCCAAGGGAAGGATAATCGCTTCTATCAGTCTACTGTCTGTGGCTAGAGCACTTTACATTAATCAGAGTGGTTCAGCTGAAGTACAAAGAGTGTTAATTAAACCCAAAATAGAGCATGTTGAAACATTTATGTTAAGAGATAAATCTGATTTAATTCTGTTATTTCTAATTCCTAAAAATTTGAGAATCAACTATCTACTTGAGATGTATGACTGAAAAAAAGAGGCATCAAAGCTTGCTGGAAGGAAAGTGGTGGAAATTTGTAAGTGAAAAAGAGAATACAGCCAAATCTAGAAGCTTGTCAGTTTTAATAAAACGTGTTTATCTCATATAGTCAGTGCAGACAAGTACTTGACTGTGTGTCTTGAATTTCTTGCTCTATTATTTCTTGTCACTTCACATGAACATTTGTCTTTTCAAAGTTGGTAGTTTTTTATTGCTATATTAGGCAGTGCTGGTGAACCAGGAGGAAACTTGTCCTTAGTGTAAAAACTGAGTGTACTATGAGTAATAATAATAGCTGTGGCTGGACTGTGTTTTTGTAGCTTGTAAGCATTGAAGAAATAGGCATAAGAAAAAAAATGTGTTTATTTTAGTGTCAGTACTACTGCTTAATCTCAAAATAGCTGCTCTTATTGATATTTCTAGCCTTTCACATAAATGTTAGTTGAGGGTTCTTTTGTAGCTTTATTCTATATAGATGTAATTTAAAAATGTTAATCCTTTTTCATATCCACAAATGTCTTTCTGACGATTACTGTTAGTACTGCACAGAGGAAGCAGATTATTTCTTCTATTTCTACATACATAACATTTTGGTATCTCTTCTAACTAGAGGTCATTATTCTAAAAGTGAGTTATAATTAACATGGTATTTAATTTGTTCATAGTCACAAGAATTGGTGTAAGAGGGAGGTTTTAGAGTAACATGATTTTCATCAACAAGAGGCAGCAATATTTTAGTATTAGGGAAATGTACTTGAGAGTTTATTTATGTAGAGAAACCTTAATAGTAGTTATATGAAGAATTTTATAAGGGAGGGCAAGAAATCTATTACAAAAGTCCCATGGATCAGTTATGACAATATTGAACATTCATTTAAAGTCTTAAGAAAGACAGTATATTTAGTATATTGTTAGTTCTGAAAGTTAAAGAACTGTCATTCTATCCTAGAATAGTAATAGTTGACCTCCAATGAAAGCTCCAAAGAGTAAGAATAATAAAGGTTGTAAAACTGTAGGTTGCTTGCTGTATGTGTTGTTTAATAAAGGCACACCTAGAATATGTGAACCTCTGAAGAAAAGGATATGAACAAAAATAACACCAAGAATCTCAACATCATAGGAACTGCTGCAAAAATTTCTAAAAGAAATGAGGTGGGATGAGGAGCAGAAGCTTGCATCTTCAGTTGTCTGCAAATTCAGTCATGCCTTGAGCACTGGTATGTGGGTGACTGCTACTAAACTGTCAGTTTGTCCTTCCTCAAAGTGTTCTGTTCCATTGTAAATTGCTCCTAAACAGTTTATGGCATGTTTCAACAAGGATTTTATTCAGTAACTAGTTTGAATGACATCCTATTTTAGGAACCGAGAACAAGTAACTAGCATACAGGGAAGGCTGTTCCTTGTCATTGGATCTTGATGACCAAGATAAGTTTATGAGTTGAGGATGTGGCCTTTATATTTACAATTTCTATCTAAAGAGACTGAAGGGGGTTGGAGGTCCTGTCTCCTATTTTGGATGGGCTGGGGGGAGGGAGGTGGAGAGGGTAAGGGAGATTGAGGTGAGATACTGAAAATGTCCAAGACAGGTATTCATGGATGTTATTGTTCCAGACCCTAAAATCTTTTCTATGATTTGTTTCTTGCTGTCATACATAGCTGTGGAAGGTGTTGTATAAAGTAAGGTTAGGGTTACTGGAGAAACCTCAGATTTAATACAACAGCCTCCCTCTACTTTGGCAATATTCAAGACCTAACACTTGGACATAAGCTGAATTTATTGGTTTAGTCTTGTATTTTGTTTGGAATTTCAGATTCTTGTCTCGTTTGTTTTAATGCAGTCCAAATTACAATGTAAATCAGAGCTTTTCATAAATTAAAAGGAAATGGTTGATAATTGATGCTAGTGTTGTAAATGTTTTTTAACAGTGTATTCATTCTGAGTTTATTTCTTGTTTAGTGCTTTCTGTCAGAACACCTTTTATTATCAAACTGAACTGCTTTTCCACCATCCAGATGTTTTTGAAGTGTTTCCTTTCCTGTCAAGAAACTCTAGATTTTCAGGAGTGGAACCTTTTGAGCAGAGTTCCTGTAAACATTTGCTTCTTAGAAATCTGTTGTCTAATTTTCAAAGGAACTTGTAATATTAATATGCAGAGTGTATCTAATTTGGGGTCTTTCAACTTGTGCAAATCCTGTTCTGTTCTATTTTAATACAGTGCCTATGCTTAAATTCTCACCCAGAGTAAAGTGTCTCAAATATTACTTTATTCATCTTGACTGGTGTTTTTCAAGGATCCGTTTTTAAGTTTCATACCTCAAATAACACTTTTGTGTTTCCTTGGATTGTGGAAACATATAAAAGCACTTGACAAATAATCTTACTTTTAACAGAATAACTTTTTCATAAATCGGTAAAATACTTTTTCCATCTTGTAAACTGCATTGATGTTATCAAACAATATCTTTTTATTCATTTTTTGAAACTCTCATTCAAGATTTTGAATGTCTATGCATAGTCACCCAGCCGTGAGACATTATTTGGTAGGTTGGCATCAGACGTGACCTTTATATTCCTAACAATTTAAAAACCAAGTGTTACACCTAGGTTGCAGAATATCTTCTGTCTCCTTGTCCTTTAGCAAGGACCTTGAGTCGTTTGGGTGCTGCTGACAGTTTCTGAATTTATCAGTACGTGTCATGCTGTAAGGACATTTGAGATTGAAATACCGATTTTCAAATCTTATCTTCACTGGACAATCCCCCATTGATCAACTGTGTTGGTTACATTGAAATCATAATGCTTCATTTTTCCCAGTTTTCAGATTTTTTATCAGATTCTGAAGCTCAACAGTCATTAGTGCATGCAATCTATTCTAATGACAAGCTTTCCAATATGAAAACCAGTATGGATGTAAACATAAGCTATGCTATATATTGCTACTAACAAGATTTCTTTTGGAGCTTTTAGCACTTTCTGTCCAGGTAACTTGGACTTTTTGGTTGTTTTTGTTTGTTTTAAGAAAGACACATTAGTTTTGGTTTTGGTCCCAGTACCACTTTTTGGTGTGTAAATGACTAGTATATAGTCAAAGTGAAAGAGGTTTGCCAGGACAATCAGACTGGAGGGAAAAAAAAGCTGTGACATTCTTCAGATCTGTGAAAATGTTAAATGATAGCCTGTTTTTTTTTAATGACAGTACCACTGCTTAATCTCAAAATAGCTGTTCTTACTGATATTTCTAGTCCTTCACATTGCTTTTAGTTTGAGGGCTCTTTGTAGCTTTTTTTGAATTGTTTTGTATTCACAGTTTGTTTTGATTCCATGATTCTCTACAAACAAGGCTTTCAAAATATCATATTAAATGCAATATTTAATTATATTGGCTAGTTTCATACAGTCTTTTTTTTCTCTTCAGAAATAATCTCTGATTATAAGATTATATATTACAGTTCTTTTTCAGAAATTTCATCTAACTTTTTAATGGGTAGATTATAGGGAATTGTTATGGTTCATGACTTGTACACTTGTAGCCCAAATCTTTTAAAATCATATTTAAGCATTTAAAAGATACAATAGTTGGATGAGTTATATCACCCCATGAGGCTGTTATGGCATATGCTCTCTGTAAGCTAAGTGTTCTGTGCAATCTCTTTCCCCCTGAATGCTTTCACTTGCCAATATTCACTTCCCGTTTGGGAAGTATAGAACTTACTGCTCTGTCTTGTACACTGTGTAATCGGTGTCTGAATAAGAGATCTTTTAAAAGGTTACAAAATTATATGGAATTGACAATCTGAATATGTTATGTTTCAAGCTACAACAAATATAGGTGTTGATCTTGAGTGTTTTCTTTTTCTTCTTGTTTTTATTTTTTCCTGTAAATCTTCATTGAGGTGTAAACACAAATTCCTTAATACCAACAAGAAATGGTTGGTTTTCACATCGTGCCACTTCTGCTCCTGGTCAAGGCTGTGAAATATTTATAAGTCAGGAGGAAAACTGACAAAGCAGTAGCAAAGCAGCATAGATCACTTTACTGGTCTTTAATCGTGTGTAATATTGAGTTGGAAGAAGTATAGGAAAAGCTCATGTTCTAGGATCTCATCTCTCCCTAATTTTCTTTCATTCCATTTTCTCTATTTTTAGAGTTTTGCAACTCTTTTAAGTAGAATTTTCTACTGAATTTGTTTATTCTTGTTTGTTTCCTAGTGATAAGCAGAGCTGTGTTTCATAACTTACTCCAATAACTCTCATGGCTAACAGTCCTGAATGTCATTAAGCTTATCTGCTTATCAACATTTCCGCATGTTACCTTGTGTCCCAATGATTAGATGAAGTAGGTCTATACTTTGGCTATTCCTTGCATTCCCAGTCTTTCCTGAAGAAAAGTCAGGTCTTGGATTTTCTTTTCAAATACTTGAGGACAAAAGGCATGCAAGTGTTAGGTATCTGTAACCTAAATCCATGCTGATTTTCATCGGTAGTGACACAGTTATGTCAGATGTGTATTTCTGAACCTGGCATATGTTTTTTCCACTTGAGGGTAAGTTATTATTTGTCTGTTATGTGTCAACATATGTCTAGTGTACATTCAGGAATCCTTGGCTTCCAGAATAGGACATGCTAAGGCTGTGATTGCTGGAAAAGGAGTGATAGCCAACATGCCATTTTTGTGTTTATTTTTTTTCCATATTGAAAACCTGTGTTCTCTGTCTTATTGCAAACTATTATTGACAAGTCTTAACTGAATAAATACTCTCCCCAGATAATTATTTGGAACTCTAAGTTATTTCTTTCACTCACTTCCCATACTCTTGATCTCTATGTGTATTCAAAACACTAAAGCAGTAAACTGCCTTAGAATCTTTTGATTGTAATTTCCTGTTGTTGGTAGTATAGGAAGAAATCCAGAATGGTATCAGCAAAGTGAAGAAAGCTTCCACTGTCTGATAAATATACGTATATCTTTTCTTTCAATACTGAGGCAGTAGTTATCTGTATACATAACCCCACTGATACTAAAGCTCATTTTAAGTTCTTTTGTGAGGAACCTAGTGGAAGAAAATCTCAGTGTGATTGTAATGCATTTGTTTATGGTAAGCTGCAACTGGCATTTCAAAAGATTTCAGTTTGAAGTGCCATCTTGATGTTTAAACACAGAACTTTGTGTACAGTGAAGACTGAAGGACTTTTAACTGAAATAATATGTGCTGCTTATTTATTATATTTTCCTTTGCTGTAGAAAAGACCGCGTTCCTCCTGTAGTTTGTAGTAAGATGTTTTTAGAAGCTATTATTTCCAGTAGGTTATGATATTTTCCTATAAACAATAATCAGTGTAAAAACAAAGGGTTTAGTGAGAACCGCAAAAATTAAGTTTGGGAAAACTAGTTTGTCCCTGTTGCTGTAAGACTGGAATCTTGATATGTCGGTTTGTTTGTTATTTTACCTATATTGTCAACCTTGTTGCAGATGAGCACTAAATTCTATATAACTTGTGTTTCTGAATTTTGTACTTTTGTACTTTGTAGCAGAGTTGCGTATGTTCTTGCAACACTTCTCTCATTCATAAGGCTGACCTTAATGCGCTTGCCTGCCCCCTTTTTTTTTCTTCCTGGCTGCAGTATGGATTACTGATTGTAAGGGAGGAATGTCTCATGCAAGGGAAATGTTCTTGAAAACATCTGCATTTTTGATAAATACAGACTTTTTAGGTACCAGGGCTTAATTTGTGAATTAAATTGTGAATTTTAATTTTTGAAAAGGTACTCTAAAATCTTGTTAGAAAAACATAAATATAACTAGCAAAAGCAGCAACAAAATACAGTTATAGAAATTCTTCCCATTGAAATTTTCTGAGTTTCCTGTTTACTTGTTTTTTGTTGTTTTTTTTTTTCCCCGAATAATCCTATTACAACCACAGAATTGTCTACTCTTTTTTTTAAAGATCAAAGCTCTTAGCATAAGCCAAAATCTGTTAAGCTTTATTTCTGTTTATGGTATAAACCAAAACTCTTTAGAGTGTGGTTTGACCTCAGTCTGATTTATTGCTTTGCTTGGCCCTGCATTAGGATAGTTGCGGTTTTCCATTGCTGTTTCTACTAGAATCCTCATGTGTTATGATTTCAAATCATTGAATAGCATGTACTGTGGATACTGAAAACCTTGGTTAGAGCAGAAATCAACTCTGGCTGATCTTTGCAGTAGCACAGAGATACTAGGCTTCTGTTTTTGTTTTGATTTTTTTTTTCTGTAAATGAAAAGTGATGCATTTTTATAATTTAGAATTTAATTTTAGATATTAGAACAATTTACTGTTTTAGTGAAGGCATTTTCTAGATCAAGTCATACAGAAAGAATCTGAAATTAGTAACATAGTCAGTTTTTTACAGATCTATTTTTTCTTGACTGATGCTGAAGTATAGGATGAAAGGATGACTGGAGAAGTTAGTTGTTTTATATAAATTGTGACTCTGCCTGTTAATGAAGAATCATAATTTATGCTCAGATTTAAAATATTTTAATCTTAACTGACTTTAGTTGCCCACTTCTTCTCATCCAGACTATATTTAAATATTACTGGCACAGATGTTTTTTCCTTCTAACAACTACAAACATTACAATAGGAAAAATCTCTTCAGTTTTTGGGAGGAAAAAGTAATTTAGTTTATGTATGTGTGTGGATAAGTCTGTGTATACATGTGTCTTTGCAAGTGGGGGAATCTGTAGGAAGTGTGACCATTGTGTTTTTTTTCCAGTTTTACATACCATTTTTTAGCATGGACAGTTCTCTCACTGAATATCTTAGTATGTTTCTTGAGGATATGTTTTACCTTAGGAATGAGAAAAGTGTACAGTTACCTCTAAGAATCAAGAATATCCAGATCTGTTTTTATTTTTGCTGCCAATAATCTTTGCTATAATCTTGTCTCACCCATTGATTTTGTTATATTAATTGCTGCAAGTGTGCATGAGTTGCTTCACCCTGGAAATATATGATCTGAAGGTTCAGTGTTTTTAATGCGAACAATTTTAACAGAAATACACCCAAATTATTTTAGCATTGACTAAATTAAGTCACTTGATTTAATCTTAATCTGTTGGGACAGTGGCTGTGGATTTTGTTATTTGTATTTGTTCTTAATTGTGGCGATTAACAGCCTGTACTTAGACATGCTGGTTAATGCAGCATCCACTGAACTCATTAGAAGCGTTCTGGTTTGGATTATGCTTTTAGCCATTCTAATCCATTCAAACCTCACTGATGATGTAATCTAAGGAGTAGTAATAAACATGGAGAAATATTTTGGGATCTGTGTAAACAAATCAGTAACAAGAGTCTCTAAAGCAAGGATACTACTACTTTACCCTTTTTAGGTAAAAGGACCTTTAGGTCTTTCCTGCTGCTGATGCTGTGGTACTGACTGAAGTCCAAACCAAACCAGAACACTCCAGAGACATAGTGATAAAATCTGCTCAACTGAATGCTCAGTTCAAATTTTAAACAATGTACAAGTGTATGATTGTGTAGTAGGTGAGAATAAAAGACAGAAACATTAAGTGTTTTTAGACAGATGTTTATACATAGATTTGCTTTGATGTGTCACAAAAGGACACATTAGCAGTTAGTATGAATTGTGGTAAAGCAGATATTTTGTACACATTAAGTTAATTTTATACTCTCTAATGGCTGTTAGCTTCCTCCAAAGTGTAAGGGAACAGTACTGGAAAGAATACACAGGTGCATATGGAATAAACAAATGAGTATTCATGCCTGTAATTAGAAATCAAATCAAAATCATTAATACTGAACAAATTACATGAGCAAAATATTTCATTTGGTACTGTGAAAAAGGAAGTCATCACAGTAGAACGAAAGTGGAGAAGTTTGGGAAAGGACAGTAGAATTGGAAATTAAGGAAGCAGAGGAAGCACTGAAATACACATGTAAAAGAAGGGAATTTAGAGAATAAAAGGAAAGAGGAGGATGATTCAGAACTGGATCTGGAGAATGCATGACTTGAGAATAAATGTTTGTATACATAAAGTAGAAAATTTTGGGGTGTTATGCAAAAATACTGAAATATAAATGCAGGCTGGAATTATGAATTAAAGATGTGTCCTGAGTAGTCATTTACTTAGGAAATATAAAGCTTTAGAGAAAAAAAAAATAAAGGAAAATGAATTCAATTTCTATTCTAAAATTTTGAATAATGTATCATTACAGTTCGTCAATTTATAACAAGTTCATTTTAGACAGGTGCTTTTTTATGTTGCAGGAAGAAAAATAATTCCAGGAAGCTGAAAACTCGTACAGAAGTCAGACATTAAAAATACTCTGTTCTCAGGGATACTATAAATATAAAAATGGCAGTTGAAATTTAAAACAAGACTAGTTCTTTGAATGTACAAGTAATGAGCTTTTTTTAATTTTATTTTTATTTATTTATTTATTTATTTTAAGATGATTAAGAAATTAACTAGCTAGGTCTTAAAGAGAGCTGTAAAGTGGGCAGCTGCTTTAGGTGACCCTGCCTGAGCAGTGGGTCTTGACCGGGTGAAGTTGAGAGGTCACCTCAACTGGTCTGTGATTCTGTGAAGCATGTACGTGTTCTGAAAGAAAAGCAATATTCTATGCATGGAAACAACTATGCAATGACCATCTGATTTAAGCACAGTATTTGGCACCTATGCTATGGCTACTAGGTACTGTGGGCTTTGAATGTTTTGTGTTTTTTTCCACTTCGGATAGCAAGCTTGCACATCTCTTTTTATTGCTTAATTTATTTTTCCTAAGTTGAGTAACATCAAGTAAATAAGAAGACTCATTTTACAAATATGTACTCTCAAGTAAGTTTTTGAAATACTAAAGATACTGAATGGTTGCTACATTTCCTTAAATGTGTTTTTCCTTCAATGCTGAGAAGCAGTGGCATTTCTCTTAGGTTTTAACACTGTTTTGTGTTGTTGCCATGGTAATTCTTTTCCTTGCAGTCTGTTTCAAAGGAGAGGACTGTCAGGTGTTCCATTATTATTTATTTAATAATGTGAAAAACAACTTGGAACTTATTAACAGTTCAGTCTTATTTCATATTCAACATATTTAAGGAAAATTGTCTTTACCTACTTACTCCATGTTATTTCTAAATTACATTTTATGGTATCAGAATAACTTAAAACTGTTGAAGACAATCTACAAATGATAATCTGATTTCAATTTTAGTAATCTGAGTTCTCTTCAAATCAGATAATATTGAACATGCACAATAACTTACCATTTATTACTTTTTTCTATAGGTTCAAAAGACTATATTCAGCTTACCATTAAGTATCACATTCAGAAATACTCTATTTGTATGAATGTTTGTAGCTTTTCAATGGAATGTGCCCACAAATCAGAGAAGTTATTCTTTCTGCTATTATCTTTCTTGAATAGTTTCATTTTTAATTTTCAGTAAAGTTTTAAATGATATAGTAGGGGAGAGATACACTGTACTCCAATAAATGGCATAATAAATAATCTTTATTGCTTTTTCCTCTTCTGGGTAGGTGAGACACTGAGTGAAAAGAGTGAGCTGGTTAGAACAGTAACATTTCATCCTTATTTAGAGAGAAACATGAGGAACACCTAAATTAAAGGACTAGAACTGAGGTTTTTGTCCTCAGAGGCTTAGTGGTGTGGTTTCATGGTCTCCTGACATTAATTTAAATGTCATTGCCAAAAAGGTAGTTTTGCCTTAAGCCACCCATTTCAGTCCTTACTTTGCATCAGCAATAGCATCTGTCCGGTTTTGTGGTAGATCTCATCAGCTCACTCATCCATTTGAGAATGATTTTTTTTTTTTTTTTAATTTTAAGGGAACTGTGAGCTAGGAGGATTAGCTTGCAAGCTGATCACTGAGCTTATCTAATTCATTTTGCAGCCACAGGGTACTTATGCTGTTGTAAAAGAGGTAGGCAAAACACATTGTGTGGGAAGGAGTGGAGGAAGGAGGTGTACTCCTGATAGATCTGAGTGGCTTGCTGACCCAATCCATTCCAAGTTGTTTCCTGCTGTTTCCAGGTTTGGAAATATTTTATTCTCAGACCTATTTGCATGCTACTTCAGTGAGCTATTCTCAGTATTTTCAGAGTCAGGTTAATAAATAGTTTCACATGAAAACACTTAAGCTGATTTTCCATAATTTGACTCAAATTGTATTGGTATATTATCAAATTTATCTGAAGTTTTGATAAATTACTTTTTTCCTTTTTTTATTTACTTCTTCTTTTACTCCTTTCTTAATTGCATTTATTAGAAGATACACTCAGAATTTCTAGTCTTAAGAACAGAAAATAAGTTTTAATAGTTGATAATTTGAATAGAGGTAACATAGATCTAAAGGTACAGAATCTCAGAATTGTAGGGTTTGGAAGGGGCCTCTAGAGATCATCTAGTCAAATACCCCTGCCAAAGCAGGTTTCCTAGACCAGGTTGTGTTGAGGTGGGTCTTGAACATCTCCAGAGAAGGAGACTCTACAACATCTCTAGGCAGCCTGTTCCAGTGCCCCATCACCCTTACTTTGAAGAAGTTCCCACACGCATTTGTGCGGAACTTCCTATGCTTCATTTTGTGACCATTTCCCCTTGTCAACACACGCTGCTGAGAAAAGTCCATCCTCGTCCCTTTGCCTCTTCCTCCTTAGACATTTATAGACGTGGATCAAATCCCCTCTGAGTCTTCTTTTCTCAAGACTGAACAGACCCAGATCTCTCAGCCTTTCCTCGTAAGAGAGGTATTATAGGCCATTTATCATCTCTGTGGCCCTCCACTGGACTCTTTTGAGTAGACGCCCGTCTTTTTTGTATGGGGGAGCCCAGAACTAGACACAGTACTCCAGGTGAGGCCTCCCTTGACTTGCTGGCCCCACTCTTTAATCCACCCCAGGATGCCGTTAGCCTTCTTGTCCACCAGGGCAGACTTCTGGCTCGTGGCCAACCTGTCATCCACCAGTACACCTAGGTGTCTCTTCTCAGAGCCCCTCTCCAGTAGATCACATCCCAACCTGTACAAGTGCTTGTGGTTATTCCTCTCTAGGTGCAAGACTCTACACTTGCTCGATAAACCTCATCTCGTTCCTTTCTGCCCAACTCTCCAGACTGTCCAGGTCTTCCTGAATGGCAGCATAGACTTCCAGCTTATCAACCATTCCTCCCAGCTCTGTATAATCAGCAAATTTGCTGAGGGTGGACTCTATCCCCTCATCAAGGTCAATGATGTTATTCCAGCACTGACCCCTGAGAAACGCTGCAAAGTACAGGCTTCCAACTGGACTCTCCACCACTGATCAAAACTCTCTGACCACAAACAACTTAAAAAAAAAAAAAAAAAAAAGATTTTTTTTTTGTTTTTTTTCTCTGTTCTTCTTTTCAGTAAAATCATTTCAAGTGAAGACCATTAGACCATTCTGGGTATAAAAAGCAGCACCTTCCTTCTCCCACCAGAACGTTCCTTTTGACATGGTGTAGCAGGCAGGAAGCAACTTTCTCTCCTGTTCCAACCATATATTTCAGGAAAATATAATGTGTCAAATGCATATTAAATTGAAAAGTTCGGTTGTGTCAGTGAGGAGAGCTTTAGATAAACATTTTCAGCAGCAGATACAGATATATTAACTATCAGAAAGTATTTTTGAATTCAGGTGGATAGCATATAAGCAGGAGTATTTTTAAATTTTACAGATGAATAATAATTAAGTCCACAGAGAACAAAGCTTGGATTTATGCATTTTGTATAAGTACATAGATAATGCAGCACCCTGTATTTTAATTTCTTTTGTTAGACATCAGGAGATAAAAGTGAGTGGGACTAGAGCCAGGGAAACACTGCATTTGTAACAGGAACCATAGGTAATATTTAGGGCATGCTATTCCAGAAATTTTTAAAAGCATGACATATGCTAACCTGTGTTGATTTTCTGTTCTGTTATTTAATTAATATCACAAATATTTGCTCTTACAACAAATTACTAATAGAGCATGCCACATGAACTTATAAAAACTGTTCTAATAAACCTATCTTTTCTTTCAATTGCACAAAGATATTGTATTCAAACCTTGCCTTTGCTTCTCCTATTTGTTTTCTGCAACAGTGAAATATTGTTACAGGAAAATATCTTGAGAGATTATGAAGTAAGTCCCTAAATGTGAGAGTTAATGGCAGAATTTAGGTTATTATCTATATACAATTTATTTTTGCTCTTATTTGTCCCTTTTTCCTCTAGGATAAATTCCAGTAGGACTTAACTGGAGGCAGGAAAATCACAATCACCCTATTTTTCCAATATGTAACAAACTGCGTTCACATCTGCTTTTAAAGTTTATTTCTGATCATCCTGACTATAACTCCTTGCCCTAGCACAGGAAAAGGGGAAATTCAGGCAGGAAACTGGAACAAAGAACTTTGCAGTGACCAAAATAATATTCTTCCTGAATGTGATTTGGAGGAGGGGTAGTTCAATGTGTGATTGTTTGCATTTAAAGGCATTTCGAATAGATCAGTTTTAATTTTTTTAAAATTGTGTGAGCTTCTTAGGTTGAGATCTTTTTTTTTCTTTCATACAGTATCTTTTCCACTCAGATTAAACAGCTCTTACTTTAAAATATGCTGATGTGTGCTACTCTGTTCTCCGTTGATACGCATTTCCGGCAGGAAAATAGGTCAGGAGTGGGTCTGCAACAGGATTGCAGGCAGTTGGGCAATTGGTGCTCATGCTCCTTGGGGATCCCATGGAGTGGGAGCAGAATTGCTGTGCAGGTGGTGAGGAGAGATTAGTACTTTGTGTGCCCAAACAGGAAACATACTTTCAAAAGCGGGAAACTGGCCCTGAACCATGGTGACCGCTAGTGAGGGGGTGACCATTAGGGTGGGGCTGAATGCCTGATTAATGCTTGCATTATGGGAGAAAATGCACCCATGTGCATGGAGGTGGTAGCACTGTTTCTTGAGATGTGAAAGACTAGAGATCGGTCATTCTTGAAATTAAATCTTTGTGCTTCTTTAGTATGGAACAAGATAATGGAAGTTTCTGGAAAATACAGGGTGCACAGGGATGTGATGCATTTGTTATTACTGGGAGAGGATGGAGTGGGTCTTACCCCACAGGAGTGCCCTGTCCTTTGGTAACTGTGAAGGCAGTTTGTGTCCTTTATGTGGAGAAATTATGCATTGTCCTAGTTAGTGTAAATGCTTTAACATGTAAATATTTTCATGTTCAATGTAAAAATTATGTAAATATAAAGATTTATTCAATGTAAAATCCAGCATTAAATTTCAGTTCTGTTATATATCACAAGATAATTGTCTTGATCCATTACTCTATCCTTGGTTCTGACTGCTTCCTAAGAGTTGTCCATTATTTGGTTAAATATTTGTTTTTTCTGTGGATGTGTTCTGCTGTTGTTTTTTTTTTTGTTGTTGTTGTGAAAAATGTTAACATATCTATTCAGAAACGGCTATATGTTTGTTGTCTCTTGATATACCAATTATTGCTAAAGGAGTCAGTCCTCAATTAGTAGCTGTCTGATGAATTTGAAGATAAGTGTTTGAATGTCATTGATTGAGGATACTTTTCACGTTTGGAGAAGCTTCATGGAGAAGTATGAGTAGCACTGAAGTCTGAATAATGGAGTTTTAAATGATAACTTAAACATTCACTGTGTTTATACAGTCAGGGAACTTTTCCTCAATTCCTTCTTTTTCTTAACTACATTATTCATTATAACTTAAATTATAAAATTATATTTGTTGTTTGAAAAAATACTGATCTACTCACAGTAGAATCTTTGTGTACTTTAGGTTGTTAGATAGATTCCTAAATTACAGTCTCTGAAACCAGAGGAGTAACAAGAGGATTTTTAAGCCTCTTAGATCATAACTTGTAGAATTTCTAGATATTCTGCACATTAAGAGCAGGCCTGAGTTCTAAATTAATGCAGGTCGATTTGTTTAGGAGAGGAAGGAACTTACGTGAGCAGTTCTTGCTCATAAACAAGAAGATATGCTCTACACAAGTTTAGAGAATCCTACATATTAGCATTCAGTCATATTCTACAGATAGTATTTGTGACTGCATTTTCAGCAAAAGTGTGTGAAGAAGGATTCCTTGTGGGTTTTTTCTGTTTGTTTGTTTTAATTATGGGTGGAGCAATACCTTGTACAAAGACTGCTAAGCACTTCCTGCTGACTCTGGCCCTATCTATCTCTCAAGAACGCTTGTCACGTACATTTGGTCTTACATTTATCAGCACTGATTAGAAAATGTGAAAAGTGTAACACTTCTGCAGCCTTTCTTTTACTGTTTTATGTGAACAGACCTAATTGAATTTTAGTTGCCTGTATTTCCTCTTTGAGAATGACTGGTACTGATTAAAAACATTTTTACAATTTAGTGTGTATATTTAACAGGGCTAATGAAGCTGTCTGAACTGATGTATTAAGGAAGCACATTGCTACTAGTACTGAAGTTATTACTAAATGACCTAATTTGGAATAATTCCATGATCTGTAGTACAAGCTATGTGATGAGCTGGTACTGGGAAAATAATCCTGGGGGTCTCTCTCCAATCTCTTATAGTTAAATGATCTTCCTATGTTATGTAGTGCATATCATTTAGACTTTGCACAGAGTGTTTTCTCTGCATAGCTGAAGTGCCTAGGAATGTGATTTTCTTTGTACACTTACTACTGCTTTTGTATAAAGTTGCTTTCTTTTAATGGATTTTGTCAAGTTTAAAGGTAGGTAGTTGTTCTTCATGGAAGCTGCCAACCAATATGGTTTGCTACTGTATTTTAAGAATACTGACCATCAGAAAGACATTTCTACTGTTCTCAAAGATGGTATCAGCAACTTAGTAAGAGCAATACAATGCAATTTCCTTTCCTGTACATACAGAATATAGTTTAAAAATTCTTTAATTTGTTACCATTTGTTACCAGACAGATTTCTATTTCATATTTAAGAGTAAACTTAAAATTTAATATGTTTCCAAAGAGATGGTTTTTTGTTTTTTGTTTTTTTTTAATTTTTTTGGTTAACATTTATCAGTTCTGATTAGAGGGGAATGAACACATCGCCTGACCTGTTGCTGTTGCTCTTCCTAATGCAGCCTGGGTTGCCACCGTTACTCTGTTGCAGGGGTGAATTGCAGGTGTATGCCAATATATTGTACTCAGTGTTTGCTATGCAAAGCTGCTCAGATATTAGATCCTCATCATTAGATTGAGACAGTACCAGGAAGGGAGAGTCTGCATGCAGAGTGAGGTTTGACTGGGGAGGGTTCCCATTGCAGTGAGCTGTGGAGAAGGGAGAAGTGCGGCAGGGATGCCCAACTTCAGTGTATGGTTGGTATTCTCTTAAGTGGAAAGAAAGTGGTTGGGAGATGGGGACAGAGCAGCATGCAACTACACTGCACACTTCCCAGGTTCCCATGCTATATTTAAATACATTTGGTTATGCATAACTTAGGAGCAAAACTGCTAAATAACTGAAAACTAACTGTGCGGGATTTTTTAAAGCTCTTAATATTTGAAATTATTTTTCAGTATTCTTACAGCTTCATGGTGTCATTATTCTTTCTGCTGCATGACATCACACTCATGAGTATTACTAGACTAAGATATTTTCAGTATAACCCCATTGGGTTAGTTCAACTTAATTTTAAACTCAGGTAAACCTTGCTTATGTTAAATGGAGTTTTAAACCGAATTAACTTCCATTTTTTAAATTCAAGTACTATATTTCAAGTTTGACATCAAATTTTAAGTTTGCTTTTTGTATTAAACAGGATTTAATATATATATTTTAGAATCCTATATTACTGATACCACAGGTTGTACCCAGTAAGACATTGAGTAGGGTTTTTGACTGCAAAATATTTCCTTCATATTCCACTTTTCACTGAAATCAGAACATCTCCAATGCATTATTCTTATTCATCATCCAATGACAAATAAATACAAATGACTTATATAGATAATGGTGTTTCTTCCCCTATTCTTTTCCATAAGTACTACAAGTTCAATTACATTCAGTATGACTGGATTCCATTCTGTTAATATGCTTATGTGTATCTGCATCTCTCATACTGCCAAAGGATGCATCAAGCTGAATGATAGTAGATTCACTGCTTTGTGAAGTCCTTTTGTTTGTAGTGGGAATACTATTTTGAGCAAGGAAGGAGCGCTTTTTTTGCTATACTGACAAACAGAGCCTGATTCTGACCTTTTCTAAGGAAACTGGAAATAGTTGTGTTTAAATCACAGTTAGTCCAGAAAAAGATTGAACCTTAGAATTTTGATAGACGTTAGCCGAGCGGTGATTTATGATTAAAGCACTCTTCATTTGGAAAAGATTTCTAGTTATCTAGAAAGTAAGTTAAGTTCCAACATTTGTGAATAATGTATCCAGTCTGTTTGAATTCAATATATATTTTTAGTGTTGCTATGAATCATTCTACAGTGAAGTTTGAAGTCAAAGCTTAAAGGTTAGAAACAATTCAGAAGCCTACTGTTCAAAATGTAGGTGTTATTAATTCAACATTATTGTGAGTGTACTGTGCTTCATAACAGTGTGAATGTTGTCAGCTCAGCTCCCTTGAGATATCCAGAAATAATACTGATTCAAGTAGAAGCCTTCTTGTTAAAAAAGAAAACAAAAACAAAAACAAATCACAAGCAAAAAACATGGAATAAAAAAGAAAAAAACAAATCCTCACATCACCAATGAGAAAATATGATTTGCTGATTGTTAGCATTTTTTATTGTAATTTTGTTGCTCTGGGGAAAAAAAAGAATCTTTTTTTAAAAAGAAATCAATACCGCGGACAGATGAAGGAATGTAGGACATGTAAGATATCTGTGTTCACTGTGAACTGCTCGAGCATATTGCATTAATCAGATTGCATTTCTTTACTTAATTCACTGATGTGATTTAAATCTACCTGATTGGTTGAATGGCAATAGGAGGAAATTTGTCAAATTGTTCTTTTGTGAAGGTTATCTGTACATACAGTACAGTACAGTTGTATACCTTTTTTTTTTTTTTTAATTAATGTAGGGTTTCAAGAATCCAATTATTATAGATAAGATTTGGAATAAACATAAGGTAGCACAACAGGAAACTTGTGCTATAGTGATTAGTTCACACCTGCAAACTGCCTTGAATAGGCTTTGAGATAACATCTGGCATGGAATGAGTTCATTCTTTAGGCTTTTGAATCTTTCTACAAAAACTTACTCTTTGCAGTTCACTCTTTTTAAAGGTACTACTTAAACTCATCCAGCTTTTGAAAAACACCTATTGCTGTGGACACAGTTGTCATAAGAAAAGATACGAATTAAAGGAATTTTATTCACAGTTCACCTGGTGTCTAATGTAACAAAACGAAAAGAGTAGAAAATACGTTACTTGAATGCTATAGTGGAGTATTGGTTCTATAATTTAGCTTTTGGTTTTGCTTACATACAGAGCTTTCACATCACAGTTTTTATTGCCTGCTTTCTCAGCTAAGTTTCAGCACTCATGGTTTTTCCAGAGTTGTCATTAACTCAAGTTTTTTTAATGAGATGTAGTATGTGGAATACAGAACACAATTTGGATTTTATATTATTTTCCAGAAAGCTCCGAAGCTTTGTTATCATGTGCTGAAGTCAGGGAATGTCAAAGTTTTGGTGAATGTTTAAAAGTTCATAGGAATCTGAATACACTTTGTTGTCTCTGCAGACAGTATGAAATGGGAATGATTTATAACTTGTAATAATTTGTAACTGTGTAACAGAGTTTCTCTGTCCTTTCTAGATGCTTGACACTAACCAGCTCGGGGAACAGGATACCACATTTGATAGGCAACTGATTGCAACTGCTGTAGTGATTCTTTTCTTTATAGTGTTGATTCTAATTGTATGTGCACTGCAAGATTTCTATCCTATTAGAGCTTACGGGGATTCATGGCCAGGGGTTTCAAATCAGTCAAATGATGCTGCTGTGTTGGAGTTGCAGCATGCCGTCTGCTTTTGAATCAGCTCCTCAAATACCATGATTTTCAGCCCAGCATTTTGAGGTAAACAACTCCCAGTTTTTGATTTATCCTGATGCGTTAGACTGAAAATGAAAGGTTCTGGAGTTCATCACTAATTTGATCCAATCAGCATCTGTCAGAAGGGAGATATGTGCAACTAGAGTAATAAGTGATTTAGATGTTGGTCTCACTTTAGTCTCCTTCCATGTTTCTGTCAGGACCTTCAGTTTTTTACAGCTGTACGTGCAATTACTGGATTTCTGTATCAAGCTGAAAATTCAGGACTGTTTCTCCAAAGTGGTTTTCACATTTTAATTTACAAATGTTGATGCTTCTTCAGAAAGAATAGTAAGTAGAGTTTGAAATAGGTGAAACAGTGGGGTTTAGTACTGCAAATAAACTGACAAACTAGTCACATGTAATTTAATGTTGACAGATTCTATACATGGTGGCTGAGAAGAATTAACACAATATAAATAGAATGAACAGTGTTAATTAGGACACTGGACAGCCTGATCTCATGAGAAATGTCCTTGCCCATGGCAGGTAGTTGAGATCTTTAAGATTCCTTCTAACCCAAGTCATTCTGTAATTTGGGAGGGGAATTCCGATTTAATTATCTATTTTTCATAAATATAGTTCTGTAAAGGCAATTACCAAAAGCAAGGGATCTTAAAAATAGTGGTAATGTAACAAACTTGGCTAGACTATTAAACACCCACTCTAAAGAATTAGAGTCAAATATCAGCATATCTTGTCATAAACTGTAGTGTTTTTGAAGACAAAAAGAAAAACAAATACACTAAAAATCAGTTACCAGTTTTCTTAATTTCTTTTGGCCTGCTTATAATGTAATATACCAAATTAACAGTACTGTAATTCTGTATCTCTTTAAAAATTACTCTTACATAAAAATATCTTTAGGAATAGTTTTGTAAAAACTATGAGTCATTTTAATTAATAATATAAATATTGCCCTTTTGTTAATGATGAGTGAAGTTGTGCATCATATCATTGGAATAAATATGTACTAAGACTAAGTGCTTGTGTTTTGTTAAGTGATAAACCTTGGACTTCACACGGGTGCCTGCAACTCACAGCAAAGTCAGTGAAAATTGAGCACTATCATTAGCTGGTAGAATCAAATTGTATAGTTTTAATTTTTTAAGTAATTTCATTTGATAGGAAAAGTCACTTTTTTTAACCAGCTTGTCTGATCCTATATGATTGATTTCATTCAGCATGGTAACTCTTTGTGTGAGCCATTTTAATTATGTGAAGAAAAGTATATGCATCAGTTACTGTAGAAATGTGACTACTCCTAAAAACCTGTCTGTAGAGTCTGAGGCACCTGAACAAGCAGAATAGTCCTGCTGCATAATTTGATAGTGGTTGCTTCTTTGTCAGCGTGCTTTGTTTGTTTTTATTTTCTTGGTTGTTGTTTGGTTGGTTTTGTTATCATTAGTTTTATTTTTTTCTGGGTACATATTTGAAAGCTTTTGAACTTACTGTTTATGTAAACATAGCTACACTCTTCTCACACTAGCAAGGAAGTTCAGCAGCAATCTTGACACTAATGCATTTTTGCTTCCAAAGAATGACAGTTTAATATATTATTCTGTTTTTCTTTAAGATATTTAGTATTAAACTTTTATTTTCTTATTTTTAATTGTTATTTAGTAAGCACCAACAACTTTACAGTTATTTTTTAAATGAAATGTGCCAATTTTTTCTAGGTCGAAAGGAATTTCTGAAGATATGCGATCTGTAACAACACTGTGTTGATGTTCCTTGTAAATATTTTTGCCTCAGTTCATGAATCAGTATGGTTACTTTTCTTTCCATGACTCCATATTTCTCTTTATTAAATGTCATTAGATGTCAGTATAATTTCAGAGAATTAGCACCTTATAAACATGGACTGTATTATAAAAAGTAGCAGGTAATTAATTGGTTGCCTTAGGTGTATTTGGAGACTTTTGCATTCTGAAAAGACACTTGAATGGAAGAAAATATTCTATTTTTGTAATGTTTTTAGTAAACTGATTTTAGTGAGTCTAAATCAATAACAGGTTTTTGAAACCAGCTCGACAGCAGATAACACTTGTGGCTTATCTCACCTGCTACCATCACCTATTCCTTCTCACCTGCTGCTACTGCCTGCTGTTGACTTTCAAAGGAAGCTAAGGTTTGTAGAATGGAATTAAAAGAATCAAGTTTTGATTGATTAATAGATACCTGGTTATACATTCTTTAGGTAAAACCTTTACCTTATTTTGTGAAGTTTAGTCTTAATTTTTGAAGAAGCAGCTGGAATTTGTAGCTCCTGGAGGCTGCTTGTGAATCCACTTCTGTAAGAATGGACATCAAATCAATGAAAATATTGTCCTTTAAAAAAAAATACTGGACATTTTTCTTTTATTCTTTCATGCATTTTTTTTATTATTTTTCTTCTGATTACTGCCCATAGTTGCAGAGCACTCAGTAGCAGTGGGTGGCAGTCATAAATCTGTATAGTAGATTTCTGTAGCCTGGCTGCCTGCTGGCACAATTACCAGCTTAAAATCAACTGTGGAACTTGACAATTTAGAGGAGGCTTTTTTACAAAAATCAGGATTTTAAGGAGATTCTTAGCATTTGTAACTCAGTCCTCTCAAAGTCAAGGGGCTGCAATATCTGACAGCATCTGGTAATCTTTTTCTGTCAAACTGCATTTAAATAATACAGAGATTGTTTCTGGTACGGTAACAGAGCTGTTATGTTGATATTCTAGGTTCTGTATTTTTGGGGAGCTGAAATCATGAGACCTGCCATTGTAGATTACATGTAATTAAATCAGGTAACTGTAGATATTAATAAATAGTCTGAATATAATGCTGTTCATGTATGTACTTTAGAATGCAGAAAACAGCTTGTTGTGTTTGTACTATACCAGACTAGAAGGATCTCCTTGTGCAAGTACTAAAATGGGAAGCAATTTTTCACTATTCTTCCTTGCCACACCCACAGTTTTGCTTTTGTAGTGCCTGGCAGTGTACTATCTTCTCTATGTTCTTTTCCTACAAAAGCATAAAATACGGCAGTTAAGGACCTCAAGGGCTGGCAATTAACAATGCTTTCCACCTGCCTCTATCTCTGTTTACACTTCACAACTGCAATTTGTTTTTTAAATTCTTCCTGTATTTATGAGGCCAGATCTGAGTTTTGACTCAATCAAAACACTTAGTTTCCTTCATATAGTTGCCTGATACATTACATAACACATTAATTGACACTTTGTCAAGTCCTGCAGGAGGGAGAACAAGTAATAAAGGATCATCACTAGGAGCTCATGTTAACATAGGCTGTAGCAGAAAGTAAAATTCTTTCTGAGAATAAGTAGCTGAGTACTGCACTTACTATTTGAGTACCTGAAGTTGTGCTTCACAGCATTGGTTATAGAAAAAGAAAAGAAAATCTCATTCTAGTTACGATTTAATTGATTTAGATTAGAAGTCTTGAAATAGTATATTTAAGTAGTTGGCAGATAACTATATATGAATTCTATTTCAATATGATTTTAGTAATTAATGTAACAATCAATAGAGTATACTTCCACAGAGATGATTGATTGAAGTATCCTTTAATTGCGGCCTTTAATTAGAATCAGTGGATCGCCATTCTAACTCTTTGTCTATTATATTAACAACTGCAGAACTGATTTACTTCCATTTAAATTTTTATACATGGGGAGCTGTGTGGCTCAAATTCGTATCCTTGCAAATGAAGGTGACTTGTTGATAGAGATTATGACATTGCCCCTTGTTTACATGTGCAAACAACTCTTTTTAATCATGTACTTTCCAGTTATTTGTTCCAGGGAGAGTGAAAGAGCACTGGTAGTACTGTTAATGTGTCATTTTGCCCTTTTATTTTCTTTTTTATTGTTAGGCCATATTTCTTAAGAGAATTACAGTGGGTTCTTATAGTGGTAAATTGCAGAAATGCCTTGCTGTGAAGACTTGAGACATTAACATTATCAAATATGTTCAGAAATCTTTCAAGCTCTTCATGCATTTTTTTTTCTTATTAGGCCACTCATTTTTAAGATTTAATATGTTATAGACAGGAACTCATTTTTTTTTTACTTACAAAATACTTTGAGATGTGTATGTGCATGTACAGATTTATATAAAATATCTCCTTCCCCATGGACAAAGAAAAGCCTTTAAATCAGCATTTTTATCTTTGATTGCCCTACTTTCTTTTCCACATTCATTTGCTTTAATAAACCACCAAGATCTAAAGAATATGATGCTTCTTTCTTTTTGGTACTTTCTAAAATATAAAAGAAAATGCTGTCTGAACAATGTGTGGTGTATTTGCAACAGGTTGTAGTTCACTCTGCCCTCCAGGCACTGTTAATTGAGATACTGTAGTGTTTATTAGCAAACGTAGTGTTATCTTCCGTACTGTAAGAAACACTGTAAGCAGAAAAGTTAGTTCTGAATCACAGGCTGTGTTAGGCAAGCGATGTCTCTGGCTATATCAGAATGTGATTAGATGACAGATGGATTTTACATTAAAGTATCTTTTTCTTGTATGTTAAGTTAAAGAATGAATACATCTCCCGAATTATAGGCTGAGCTCATTGGAGATTGTTTTTTGAATTCTAAAGATTTATCCTGCTGGATTCCATGAGAGTTGGCTTTTTTAAATGTTGACTGTTCAGCCACACACCATTACTTAAAACGCGTACCATAAACATAACCATTTGACAAGCAGTTGACTTAGAAGATAGTCTTGAGTAATGTGTGAAGTAATCTTGTTAATTTCAATCTGAGATGTCCATTCTGATTTCCTAAGAGCTTTGTGTGTCGTGCATTGTAGACAGATATGCATTACCTAATTCACTAAGATTCAAACTTGTGCTCAGGAATAATGACCTCTTATTTTTACTTGCACATAAATTCTCTGCATTTTAGATTTTCTTTCCAAGTCCTTCCATCTGACATTAGTTAGGTTTTGTTTGACAATTTCTGAAGTAAGCATCAGCACTGTAGTCATTTCCATGCTACTACTTTACCTTGCAATGAGTGACTGCATCAGAGAAGTCTTGAAGGAGTTTCCTTAGAAGATGGAGTCAAATTGGAAATAAATGCAGTTCTAGCAGGTCACAATGATAAAACAAAATGAGCATTACTGACAGGATTCTGGAGCAGACTGACTTGTAAAAATCAGTCTGCAGAATATATGACATTTAAAGTTTGTCATCATAACATTAATAAAAATTAAACAGCAGATCTTTAGATTTTATGTACATATGCTTTTGCATACATATTGTATCAAGAGAGAACAGATTCGAAGCACAGCACTCAAACTTGTATTTTCTTCAGGATACGTACCATACAAAACGGTCTTGAATCTCATGAGCAATACCTGCCCACACATAACACAACAAAATATTTTTCAGCCTTAATGAATTTTTAATGGAGAGCTTAATAGTCTTTAATCTCTCTTAGAGGTATTCAACACCTGATGCTGTCTTTGTAATTGTGAACCTCTTTTAAAGATTCTGTCTATATTTTACTTAATCAATAAGTTGAAAGCAGTTCTCCTAGTGAGTGCATCATTGTAATTAAATATAGAACAAAAAGAAGTAGTGTCATAGCTTTTCTGTCTCATTTCTCACTGATTTTTCACCACTTGTGTGCTAAGCTTGTGATGTGTAGACAAACAGGAGCGTCATTAGAAACAGAGTGGACAATTCATGTATCCCCTACTTTGGAAATTCTCACCTGCCTGAGCTTGTGGCTTTCACTGCATTGTTATACAACTAACTACATCATAGAGTTTTAGGCATTCTGCTATTAAGGTATCATCTGTTTCTTAACTAGAGGTCTATCTCTGAGGTTTTTCAAATCTTTCCACATTTATGTGCATTGTACATCTGGTATTACCAAAGGAAGTACTCAGGATATCTGCAAGTAAAAGGTGAAACTACACTTGAAAAGGAGTCAGTTTACTTTGAAAACTTCAAGATTTTTTTACTCAGTTTCCTAAAGACAGTTTCTAGTGTCTCATTTCACTGACTAGATCTGTAAACAAAGGAGATTAGAGCTTCTTCTGTGTAAGAAGATCATAAGAAGTGGTCTTTTATGTCTTTTGGCATTCTTGCTCTCCTTTAGAATTTGTCTTCTGAGGGTATATTTATTTATTTATTTATTACTGAAGTTAAAACTTTTTGGACAGGAAAAAGGAAAAGTCTGCTTCTTGACTCTAAGCTTCTGGCTGTCTGCAGAGGACTGATATCTGGTTGTTTACTGTCAATTTGAAAATAAACTGTTTGGTTTTTTTTGTATGTTTGTACTCAGGACAAATATTAAGGATGAATTAGGAATTTATCACTGTAGCTGCTTCTCGCAAAGGGAAATTTCCTCTTATCACCGAAAGAGAAAACGATGATAGTGTGTTCCTATCTCTGCCATCCATTTGTAAATATCTTCACTGATAAAATCTGATTATCCTGATGCTTTGCAATACAAGCTTATTTGCCAAGCTTTTTAGGATCTTACCTAACAGTCAGTAGATGCAAAAATTGAGCATTGTCAGTATTTTAGAGGATTTCTGGACTCTCTTATGCTCAGCCATTTGCACCCTGGATACTGTCCCAGTCCTCTACAACAGAGGGTCATCGTTAAAAGTAGCAACTTAAAGATTCCAACACATGAAATTCATTTTTTCACTGATACTGTGCTATAGTTTCAACAGAGATGAGATCTGTAGGTTTTGGATATAGAGAAAAACTGCTTTGTTCATCTGTATCTTTATTTGAAGGCATTTCTGTAATGAGCAGGTAATTCCACTTTGTAATTCTGATTTGATTCGCTGATAGAAGTTTTATTTAAATAAATTCTGTTAGGAATGTTGAGTTGCACCTGAGCCATTGTAGAATAAAATTTATAATGCCATCTTCAAAAGACTCTTGACTGTGTCGTGGTTGATGATATCTTCTAATTATGTATGTGAGGAGCAAACATTAAAATAACAATCAAATACTGATACGTAATCTGCCATGCTAACCTGGTGTAAACTCAGGTAAAATGTTATGTATAATTGGCTTGGTTTGATTTTAAACTGGGACGAAAGTTAATGACTAAAAGTATTTCTAATAAAGAGTAGCACTGATTCTGTTATAATTTAATCATTTTAAATGTTAAGGAAAGTGGCTTTTCAGATTTAATTTTACAGCTTCTGGAGCTGTGATGATTGCTTATAAATGAACAGCTGCATCTTCATTGCCACAGGCTTAAATTTAAGTCCCAAAGTCTCATAGGTTTTGAATTCCATAGCATGTTAGCAAGAAATCTGCAAATATAGAAAGGTTCAGGTTCTGAGACTGAGCACAATTCATGTATTATTCATGACTGGTAATGCAAACACTATACAACCTTGCACCAAGTGCTGCAGTATAAGTTGAAATGTAAAGAAAAATACAAGGTTTCCGATAATTATGGAAGCAGTGTGACTAGTTTATTCTTATTTTCAATTTAAAACTTAAATTTTAGATGAAATTCTTTTATTTTTGTTTCTTAGTTTACTAATTCAAGTTAAAGTAGCCCTAATTATTTAAGATGGTGTTTTATTCCTCATTGTTTTTCTGTTTGATGTTGACTTATGAATTCCATGTTACTTCTTTTGCATGTGTATAAACATCTTCATTATTACTTACTGTTACTTACTACTTCTACTTACACTATTTGAGTCATTTAATCATATCTAGAATATCTGCCGTCAGAAGTATATTATCTTAGATGTGATACAAAAGCCTGCAAAAAGTGCAATGAGGGGGAAAATTCTCGTGGCTGTAATTCAGAGTGATATCAGAACGTGTCATGGCACTCAAAAAATGGCACCATATACTTCAAGCAGGAAATACAAATGTAATGAATGGGAATTAGAAAATCTTCTAGCTGATATATATAGTTAATATATTTTTTCTACACACGAATTGTTAGCATTTAAATAACATTTTTAACCTTAGCAAACTGTCATACTGTATCTTCCCCGCAGACTGGCATCATGTAGATTCTCTGCCTGGAATTTGTGTTTTTGTCTGCTTGCTTTTTAAGAAAAGGTTCTGTTACTGATTTCTTTTTTTCTGAGACATGTTTTGTCTGTTAAGATTTTGAAGGTTTTCATAGTTAAGATTGCAGTAATTAGGCACACTGAATGTACCAGTTGAAGAGGAGCGTTCAGTCCCCACAACTTTTACCCATCCTGTACTATTACACCTGTAACACTTCCCTGCTACTAAGTTAGAGAAGCTGTATTTGCATCACTGTCTTAGAGTTTTAGAGGGAAGCAGACTTAGGATTGGGCTGAGTCACTCCTGGTGTTGAATTTATAGAGCAAATTAATACAGGATAAATGCTGTTCTTAAAGCTCATTTTCTGATTTATAGGTCTGCTGCCTTTTTAAATAGAAAAGCTCTCAGGCAAACACAGAGAGAAGAGACAATTTTCTGTGCATTCATATAAGGAGGAGTCTTCCATTTGGAGGTCAACTTGCCTTCTTGCCTCCTCAGAAGAAGTGGTGAGGTTCTCAGTGAAGTTTGTTTCCTATTCTTGCATGTCAGGGCTGTGGGGGAGTTTCTGGGAATCAGCAACTTACACAGATTCATCATTCTAGTCCATGGAGAGGCTCTCCACAAGAGAAGCAATGGTAAAACTGTGCTGCTATGGAGTCACCAGAGATGCAAGTTCCTTCTTTCCCCCTGGCTCCTGATGAGATTTTCTGAGCAGGATTCTCAGCTTATGATTTAATCTTGGGAAAGGTGTGTTGCGCATTTATGTAGTAATTTCAGGGGATTTTTTTTTTTCATGCATTTTTTTATGTATTTAGAAAGATGTAACTGGAATTCAAGGAGTAGTAATATTCTCTTCGCAAATGTTCCTGGCACAATTTTCTAACCATATTGTTAGTGTTACACCAGATTTGTGCATTTGTGTATTTTTTTTTTCTTTATCAACAGCATACTAATATGTCAATTTCTGTCAGAGACAGTAGGATAACTCTTTTTTAGCTGATTAAGGTCTCTCTGATTTGATACACTGGAAGATTAACAGGTGTCATGTCTGCTAGATAAATAGTAAGTGTGTTGAAGGATATTGAAGTATTTCTGTGTTAGGTGATATGGAAAATCCTAAACCGGGGCCTGCGAGAAAAATTTTCTTCCAATTTAAAAAAGGAAGCTACAGGATTTCCATCTTAAAAAGAATAACAAAAAAAGAACAACATAAAAAAGAAGTTGTCTTACAATTTTGATCTTGTTCTTAGTTTTAACTGGGATAGAACTATTTTCTTCAGAGTGTCAGGTATGATACTATCTTTTTGGGTGGTCTTATAAATAATGTATTAGGTCAATCATTTCTTCAAACATAATGAACAGAAAGTATGAAAGCTGCTGTGAAAGTAATTCCTCCTATTTATTTTGTTGGCCTGTTATGTCAGAAGTGGATGTTGGTGGAATGGCAGCTTAGATTGAACCTTCCTGCCAGTATTCAGTTTCAGATGACTGTTGCCATCTAACAGATGGCAGAAGAGGGGCAGTCTGACACGACAGTGTCTGACATGGAAGTCTCTATGAATCAAAGTTGTATAATTGAATTCCTCCATGTGGAAAATATTGCACCCATTGATATTCATTGATGCTTGTTGAATGTTGATGGAGACCAAATAGCGTACGTGAGCACAGTGAGGTGATGGGTGGTGCATTTCAGCAGTGGTGACAGTGACGTTACAGACTAGCCACGTTCCAGACAGCTATGCACAGCTATCACACCTTGAAATGAAGAGTAATTATGTAAGGAGGTGAATATCATCTTCAGCGCATTGGAATTAATGGCAGCAACGTTGGGATACTGTGATGTTTGGACCAGGTGGAACCCATAAATGCTCACACAGAAACCAAAAGAAGACCATATGTAAGTTTGTGAGGATGTACTGGACTAATAAGATGCTGAAGGTGACAGTTTCCTGGATTGCATCAGTACTAGTGATGTGGTGTCATCACCAGGATTGAAATCAGTACAACAGTCCACGGAGTGGTGACATGAGAATTTCCCGCTGAAGAAAAGGTTCAAGATGCAGCCTTCAGCAGGTGAAGTCTTTGGGGATAGGAAAGGAGTGATCCTTCTAGGTTTCCTGGAACTCTGTCTGCTACACTGCACCACTGACTAAGCTGAAGGCTTAAAATTCCAGTAGGGCCAGAGAAGATTACAACCTTTCTCTCGCAACAGGGTAATGCGAGGCTTACCAGTTTGAAGTCCATGAGCACATTGCCAATCTTGTCTGAACTGCATTAGCACCCTGACCATGTAGTCTGGATTTCACACTTTCACGCTGGCTTTCATCTGCTTGGGCCAATGAAAGAAAATATGTCCAATACATCACGAAAGGGTGACACGTGACTGTGTCACTGATGAAAGCTACAATGTCATCATGGCAGCTTTGAAACAGTGTTCACTTCCTCTACTAAACATTTTTATATGCACAGCATGCAGGTTATTGTTCATTACTGGCAAAAATGCATTGCTAATGGTGGTGGTTATGTTTAAAAAGAGTATTTTGCAGCTGAGAATTTGCTATATTATGTTGTGCTGTTTGTAACTGGCAGTTTCCGTGTAAATAAATAGGCATTACTTTCAGAGCTACCAATGTATAGTGTTTCTGCCAACAGTTTATAGTCTTTTTCAAATCTAAAGCTTTTGTTTTCTGAAAATTTGCTTTTCATTCATTCACATGCACATTTTGATTGTTTTTCATCTAATTAACAATTCTACATAAAACCATGGCAATAAAAATCCCTGACATTTTCTTGATTTGAGTGGAATTAATGAGCTTTTGCAAGTGGAATCTACGTTTTTGGGTTTGTTTTTATTTCATTAAAAATCTTAAACAGAGAAAAGTAGTTATATGTTAGACAGTTTTTGTGGGTTTTTTAATTTTATGATCTTTTTTAATTTTGTACATTTCTTTCTCACAGGGGAATAATCACTTTCTTCATTCTATTAAATACATCAAACATGGATTCACGTAATTCACTCATGATTTGAGCACAGTGTACTCTGAACTCGAAGTTTTCATATAAATATGAAAACTCAGATGCTCTAAAGCAGTTTTTATCTTGATTCATTTCAGTATCTAAATTGTCTTTTAAGGAGGTAACTTTCTGTATGTATGAAATAGATACTATGTGAGTAATAATGTGTGCACATATGTGCATGGCTAGCCATATTTATGTAGATGCACAGGAATATATACAAATTGAGAAAATCAAGGTATCATCTTGCAGTGCAGTATGTATATTTTCTAAATCTCCTTTTTGTAAGAAAGTATGTATTTATGTTTTTACTGTTGTGTTGTGTAATTTTGAGAAAAAGCCAAAATGAAGTTGTAGAGACTGAATGCTCACTAAGACAGCTGATTTATTTTGAACTCCTAGCGGTGCATCAAAGAGTCTGTCTTGTTTCAACATTGCTATATAGATTAAAATTTTATTGTTTTATTTTGACAAGCATTTATTTTGACATATCTCCTGACTGTGGTGCCTCTCACTGATGCTGTTGGGTTCAAGTGTGGTGTTCTGTCCTGATCTTGCCCTGGTGAAGTTACAAACAATTCTGGGACACTCACACCCCACAGAAAGTGAAATTGGGCACAGTGGGGCACACCATGCAATGCTCATTTTTGCCCTTCATAAATCTATCTGTGGACCTGGGAAAGCAGTGAGGTTGGCGCTTACAGTTGAGTAAAATAGCCCTGTCTGAAATCTAATTAGCTAACCATTTTGGCTACACTGATGTGCCGCATATGAAAGACAATGTGGTCAGTATGGACTCAGCACTTGTTAAGGCACTAAGGCTTCCTGTGAACTTCAGGACTTCTGGCAAGAAAATACTGGAAAACTGAAGTTTGTAATGTGCATTTTTCCAGATTTTAGCAAATCACATGCGTAGATTGCACTTGGTTAATGTCACAACCATTAACGTGTTTCAAGAAACAAGCCCCTATTCATACATATTTCTTTTTTTTTTTATTGGATGTTTGACTGATGTGAAGTATAAGACAGCTGCAGAAAATGTTAATAGAATTTCAGGATGTGTAATTGTAGATGAAAAACTAAGGGGATCAGTTTATTTCTCTGTTATAGAAGAATGGAGCATTAGTTAAGCTAAATGTGTCTAGCCAATAATCTGTATCTAAAGTTATGCGTGCCCTGGTTTTATGAAAGAGGCATCAAGAAGATTCCTACAGGCCACACTTAGTTCTTTTTTATTTCACAGATCCCTTCAATTAGATTTTTCTCTTTGATTCTGCTACTTTAATGGCTTTATCAGGGAATATTAAGTTTCAGTCTCTAATTTGGTATGTGTTTTGTGTAAACAGTTCCCAAATTATTTTGTCTGGATCAAAATGAATGCAGAACATGAGTGTGTTAGCATTGCTGCCAGCCCTTGTTCCCTCTTCTAGACAGGGAAGTCTATTAGGACATCAAGGTTTGTGTTGAGAAAGATGTCTTACTGAATTTGATGGATTTGAAAATGAGCTCTCAAATAGAAACAATTAGATGTGTCTCAAGAACTGAGAATACAATGATAGCAAAGAGAATTATCAATGGAGAAGAGTGTCTTCTTGAGCTTTCTATGACGTTTTGCACATATGTGACTTGTTATGTGCTGCATTTAAGGACATGTACATTTTGTCATTCTTGTGATAAACATTTCTTCATCTCTTTAAAGTGCAAAATACTACTAATGTATTTCAGTAAAACACATTTTTTATTGTCTGGTTTTGTTTGTTGAGATTTTATGTCATTGCAGAGAGGAAATGTTATACATAAGGAAGAATTTTCATATTAAGAGCATTACTGGCAATTTACAAAAGACTGTTTACTTCATATTGCTAGAGTAATTGTGTCAAGACACAATCATATTTTACCAAATTTTGTCAGGTAAGTAACAGGCTGAAACATTTCTTAGCTGTGTTAGAAGCATACTGTACAAGCCTTTTGATCATTGGTCAGAAAAATAAGTGCACAGGATTCTAAGGTTAGTAGACAGTAGCTTAATGCAAATCAGTTGATGAGAGATTAGCCTTTCCATTACTTAGTCTTAGCTGTGGCTCATCTGTCAGGTTTTCCTTCTCACTGTTGAAAAACTTGGCATGGTACTCTGGAAAAATATAAGTAGATTTATTGGAGTTACCTTACACTGTAAGTGCATTGGGCTCTTTAAGACTGATGTAAAAGTCCAATAAAAAGATACAGATACACAGAAAAGCCAGATGTTGATTTCTGAAAGGTACAGTGTGTTTCACAAAATATTTTGACTTAGGTTCACTAAATACAGAAGCACAATTTACTTTTTAGTGAATGTTTCAGTGAATAAAATAGAACTTTACTGAATCAGAACTTTGAAGAAAACAGTTAAAGCTTAACGGTACCTAATATAGAAAGGTATATCCCTGTTAGAAATAAAAATGTTGCAAATGTCAAATTGCTGAGCTTCTTTCATCAAATTACAACCCACATTTATCTTAATGGTTGTTTTAATAGCTGTATCAGTTGTATAATAGGTAAGTAACATTCTCAGATAAGAATCTTGTTGTGAGTTTGAAGTTTCAGAACTGCATTTAAAATGAACTATATATTATAAATTAGTGGGAGGTAGTTGTAAAAAGATGTTTGCCATAAGTGAAGTTCTAGGTAGGTAAAGGGGTTGGAAGGAAAATGAATGGTGAAAGTCGATGCAAGCTTTTAAGCTCTTAGGCATACCTAATTTAAGCAAATATCAGATCAGGATTTTGATTGTTTACTTTTAAAGTTGATGGCTGCTAATGCATACCAATTGTTCTCCCCCCTGGAACTGTGGAGGGTATTTTTTCTAATTCAATATCTCATTTCATTTTCAAAAGTTAGGACCTATAAATTACCTCCTAAAAGCAAAGAAACAAAAACCTGATTCAAATTCCCTTTTTCTATGTTAGCTTTTTGAATATATTTTTGGTGAGCATTATTAACAGGCAAACGATGACCAACTAATCTGCATTTGTTAATTTTCTGTGGCAAAGCTATTCTTGTCTTGTATGATTCTTCATTTGTAAAACAAAATTTATCACATATAACAACAAGTCTGATTTGATGTGTAAATTATTTTTTAAAAAGTTATATTGGCAAAGTCTGCGGACAAAAACAATCTGCAGGCACATTTGGAAGCTTGTCTTTCAAGCTTTAAGCTGTTTCAAGAATGGGATTTATAATTTTACTACATATTTTGAAGATTATATGAAGAAGCATAGCTGGCTGAGGGTAATTTTTTATTTTTTTTCCATAGCAACTTGCAGTGGGCTTGTTAAATATCTGAAAATGATAAATATTCTGATGGTTTGCTTTAGACAGTCACAGAGACTAGAAGCTTTTTAAATGACAGAGATCTCACCAACTTCAGTGATTTGTAGGCTTATTTTTGATGTGCAGGTTGGCCACATATCTAGTAGTTTTTCTTGTGTGACTCTTGGAAATGATTGTACACTGTTATCTGAGGGAAAAGCCATTAGATTTGTATGAAGGAGCATGACAACACTGCTTCAAGAGATTAAAGCATTTCACAGCTGTGTGTGTGTGAAGAATTTTTTCAGGCCCCTCTTCTTCTTGACTTCTTTTTTTTCATTTATTTCTGTCAAAATCATAAGACCTAACTCTCAAAGAGAGTGGACTGCTATAACAACACGTTTTGAACCTCTGTCTCACCCTATGTGGATGTGCGCTTATACATCTCTCTTTCTTCATGGGGCAGTGATGTCTGCTTCCTGGATTCTGGTTTATGCGTATTAGAATGCAGTATGTCATACTGTAGTATGATTAAATGTGTGTGCACTATGTTGCGTGTTCTAAAATAACACAGACAGTAGCATACCCTCTAGTCGCTTAGTGCCAAGTGCAATGAAATTCCTGTTTAGTACTGGCTGTTTTCCTTTCACATGTTTTGACAGCAGTCATCCTTGTTAAGTGCTTTCCACATCAGACTCCAGTAGCTTGGATGTAACCTGATCTGTGTTTGGTTTCAGTGTGTTGTCTGCTGACCTAGAGAACACTTGCATTAGCTACATTGATCAATCCACATCACATCTCATCATTTAGAAGACAATTAATACTGCAGTGTAAAGACTCCCCAGAGCATTTTCTTAGAGCTGGATTGCTTTACACAGAAACCACAGGAGTTGTTTCTGAAGGGAGGAAGAAGCCAAGTAGAAAAGAGAAGTAGGCATCAAGAAAGCTACACACAGGAACCAAGTTTCATTTCCAATGGTCACTTCCACTTCTGTCATTCAGACTCCCTTCTTTGTTGGTGATATTTGGGAAAAAAAAATAGAACTACTACGTTTTAAAGATAATTTAATGAAAAACTTATAATTGGTCACATAAATATTCTGAAAATTTTGCTATATATTGACAAATGTATTGACACATGTGGCATGCTGTTCAGAATGTAATCAGTTTATCTTTCGATTTAATCTCAAGGATTATTACCAGGTAGTTTCTTAAATAATGATTATCATGGTTTAATCATAATTAAAATTATTTTAGAGTTACAGTTTTATAGAGAAAATACTGTTTATTTATCATTATATCACTTTGTCTGTACAGCTACTTTCAGGAAGTTGGATTTCAGTATTGCCTAGTGATTGATAGTGTATGTTCCTTTAAAAAGGTAGTTCAGGGTTTTGTATGCATTTGGTTACTGAGCAGGCGGGGTTCCTTATCTTATCCAGAATGCAGTATTTAATCTGAAGTTATTACCCACAGTAGCAGATTAGAAACATTTAGTAATGAAAAACAATTAGTTCTTGCATGTGACTAAGGCTACTATACCATTCTCTTTTACGGACTGTGTTGTGTTGTAAGGTGCGTATCTTAGGATAGGTTGAAAACTGAATTTGGCAAAATTATACAGTGCAGAATATAGCAGAAAAAAAACAGTGTCAGGTAACACTGAAATGATAAGAAGCAAGATTACACTTTGTAGTGTTTGGGAATGAGGAGTATTTTTAAAATAATTTAAATTAATGTTTTTCTTGAGTATCTGTACTGCCTTTATAAAAGTGCATGGAGAGGCCAGGATGGGAGCATCCTGGGAGTGTCCGTCCCCTTTGGTGGACTGGTATTCTTACACACAGAATAAATATTTGGTTCACATATCAGATATGTTTGAGAATTGTGTATTATTGTTCCATAATCTTAGGAGATGGATGCTTAGAAGGTAATCCTGTGGAGTCTAGAGATCCTACATTAACAACATTCAACATAACTCTTATAAAACTCTCATAAACAAGAGTTCCTGAAAGGTACTCAAAACATACGAGTTCAGTTGGCCTTGAAAGTCTTGCCATAATGACTTGCAGTTTTTTTAAAGAACTGTCTCTTAATTTCTGCCCTAAGTCATTGTATTTGCATTTCATGTGTTCATTACAAAACTTTATTTCACGTTCCCCTGCAGTATATGCTAATACTTTCATTCTTTTGTTTACTATAATTTCTACAGAGCTTTGGAATATTCTAGAAGTAGGCAAAAATCATTTGAAAGGCGTATACTGGAAA
Source organism: Oreortyx pictus (assembly GCA_036925125.1). Lineage (NCBI taxonomy): Eukaryota > Metazoa > Chordata > Aves > Galliformes > Odontophoridae > Oreortyx > Oreortyx pictus. The sequence continues at coordinate 32,724,278 of JAUPFR010000006.1, read as the reverse complement.
TAGCTTTTAATATTTGCTTATATTTCCTACTGAACTTAATGTTTTCTGTTCTTTTATTTACTTATTGGTTTAAAATAAATATTGGTCTTTTATCTAGACTGGATTGGAAAGTTACATTTTTATGGGATCTACATAAATATGAGTTGCTTAAAACATTTTCAGATCATCAGTTTTATCTTTCTGAAATCTCTTACTGAGATACTTCTAGATGTCTAAGGCTGCCTTTCACTGCCATCTTTATGACATAATGATAATGATTTGTGAGTTCTGATAAACCCATTTTATCGAGGTAAACTTTTTTGTTTGTTTGTTTGTTTTTCAGGTACTACAGAGCGGGTGTGTCTGATCCAGGGAACAGTTGAAGCACTAAATGCAGTTCATGGCTTCATTGCAGAGAAGATTCGAGAAATGCCTCAAAATGTGGCCAAGACAGAGCCTGTCAGCATCCTACAGCCTCAGACCACTGTTAATCCAGACCGCATCAAACAAGTGAGTTTTTGGTTGGGAATAGAGAGTCACATCAGCTCCTTAGAATTAGCTTCCTTTTTCAGAAGCTTTAAAATTTTAAGGCTGCAAGGGGTGAACATAACAAGTTCCTTCAGAAAATGTTATTTCCTCCTAAGTAATTTTCTAGTCCTCTTCTTCTTTATGCTTCTGTGTTCCATGTTTCCCAGCAGTTCTTTTAGTGTCCTACCAATTTCAGACTCCAGCATCTTTCTTTCACAAACTCTTCTTCTTTAGTGTATAAGGCAATAATGCGCGTATAGGTTTCAGTTAAAAAGGATTGCTGAAGTTTAAAATTTAAAGAAGAATTTAAAATTTAAAGAATGTTTACTATTTTTATGTATCTTAAATAAAGCAATATCAAACCCAATAACGTTAATTGTATTTTAGACCTTTTAATAGGCGCTTAAAAATCTTACATTTGAGAATTTGAAAATATAAAGATAACTTACTTGGGATGTTATCTACCACTCATTTTCTGATATTTTTGGCATCTTTTTGCCTGTTTTATATTGTCTTATTTCAGTATCCTTAGGACATGCAAAATATATTTTCAAAATATCATTAGATTGTGTTTTCTCTAGTTCAGTGACAAATTCAAAACAATTCTGATTTTAAAGAAATCGTTTTCAATAAGGAGAATGTGGAATTAGTCATATAGATTTCTAAAAAACATTATTTCCATAAAAAAATGAGTGAACAGTAGTAAAATGTTGTTCTATCTATCAATCCTATATAAAATAGTTCTTATTTTCTCACCTTTCCTGTCTAGGATAAGTTTGTTTAATCCTCCTACGCTAGCAAGATTCAGTAATTTGGTAAACGTATGCAATCCCTTAACTTTCTATGTAATGCCATACACAGAATGTATGTATAAAGATGTGGTAAAGGAACGTGCTGCTTTAAATGGATGAAACTGTGCCAAGCCATTGCATATGATTTCTAATTAATACTATTTTCTTTACATGCTATACTTCTGCATTAGAAAAGACAAAACAAAAGCAACAACAAAAAAAATCCTCAATTTTCAGAATTAGTTTCTCAATTATCATGAAAATGATTGTGCCTGAAGTAGAGAGGAGAGGAAGAGAGAGAAAAACCTGAAGTGCAGATCTGTGCTTTAAATGTCTTTTCATTCTGTAAAATGTTAGATTTTATGCCATTACTTCTAAACCCAGTTGGAAATGAAAATTATTTATTGTAGTAGAAGGTGCTTTTCCACTTTGCAATGTAAATGAAACTCTTTTCAAGTCACTACTGAGAAACTGCATTGAAAAGCTGCATAGTGATATTCCTTAATACTTCCTGTCTTGTTTCTCAAGTTGATGTACCTTTTCCACACTGAAGCTGAGAAGGAAATACTTGCAAAGAACACTTGCTTGTGAAGTTGTTGTTGGTGTGGTTGGTTCTCATTGTGTTTTTGTTTTCTTGTTTCTTTTTTTTTGGTTCAGGGTTTTTTGTTTGTTTGCTTGTTTTTTTTTGGTTTTTGTTTTTTGGTTTTTTTTTTTTTTTTTTTTTTTTTTTACTTTTATTCCTTTGATTACATGCTTTGAATGTTAAATTCTGGAGAGATGGTTTAGTTATTAGAGCTGCTCCTAGTGAAGTTTAGACACAGGCTATGTATTTCTTGTATGATTCTAGTATGATTTTTCTGACTCCATAATTTTTAATTTAAATATATCACCTGTACACTTACAGGTGCATGATAGACATATGTAGTTATGCGCAGATATTCATGTTCATATGTTGAATAATTTCAACTATGTACAATTAATTAAGTTACATTTGTTCATTATAATTTCATAATATATAGATATTGACATAGTAAGTCTAATTCTGTTTTGTTGTTTTTGTTTGTTTGTTTGTTTTGCTAAGAATTGAAAGTGTTTGCATAGTTGTTAGATAGAGTTTATAGTAAAGTATATTCCACTGTCGGAATGTCCATTGTTTTAGAAATAGAAATTCTATTTAAGAAATTCTAAAGGATTAATGTTTTATAACAGATAATCATTATCTGGAAATCCTGTGCTGCTATGTTCTTACAGCAGAGAGAACACCGTTTTATACATTACCCTGATCATCCTAGTCATTCAAGTGATTCTGAACATGTGAAAAACAAGCTGTATGAATTACAGTTTCTTCTTTAGCACAAACTGTTTATGCGGTTTCTACTCTCTCAGAATATTACCCAAAAACTTTGTCGTTCAATTTTTCTGAAGTATCATGTCAGAAGCTGAAGAAACTAGCTTAAGCATTTGAGATTAGATTAGATTTGAAGTTATAAATTTTGCCTTCACTGGGAGCCGTGGAGATATTTCAGTTGATTTTGTCTCTACTTATACAAACAAACAATAAGAAAAAATTCAATAGGGCAGTTGTCCCTCGTGTATGAGGGTGCTTGTATTGAGGCTTTGCAATTTCAGCCATGTCTGTATGCGCATACGGCTCTCATTTTTCATTGTGGACTTCTCTACAAATAAGAAGCAAGCAAAGAAAGATGTTTTATGTCTACGATTTCAGTTAAGAAAGTCAGTATGTAAACTCTGCTGACTCTCTCAAGTTTCAGAACTTTTTGTCTTCAGGATACAGCTGTGCAATGAGGCTGAGCCTGGCTTGGCTTTTATTTTTACAAATCAAAGTCACAGTCCAAATGTCCTATTCTTTCTAACTTCTGGTTTTTCATCATTTAAAGCTTCACAGGCAAGTCTGTCTGATTCAATTTGAAGCCTTTTCCACAACATTTTTTCTAATCTTCCAATCCTGTGGACTTCTTAGTAGCTATCAAGTAGGTCTGTGCCCTGTATAGGTCTGATCAATATTTAGCTGATTACTATTTGCATCTATTACCTCTATGAAATGTAGGCAACTTCTTCATAGCTATGAGATATCTGTAGCTTCTAAATATTTTCTTGCCCAGAGAGATTGTGGAAGCCCATCTCTGGAGGCATTCTATGATTGTTCAACAGTAACCCACTGTATTTGTTTATTTCCTAGAAACTGCTATGAGGATCTAACCTCTCTGCTAGGGGAAGCGCCATACCAGCTTTATCATACCCTGTTATAACTCAGGGGAACAGAATGCAGTTTTCAGTACTCCGGAGACTGAGCTGTTTTGGCTTTGTAATTAGCTTACAGAGCTTTAAATTTCACCTCTAAACTAATAGCAGCTATTGTAAATAGTAGAAGAAAACTCTGTAATGTCTTATCACATCACCTTATTCGGAAAGTTTTGATGCTACTTCACTTCCATTGTGATGGAATTTTCCCTCCAGCTCTGCAGTTGTTTTATAGATAGAAGGTGTTTTAGCAGCCTACCCAGGAAGCACATGGAACTGCAGATGGCTATAGTGTGGTCTTTCAGTGAACTCTGCTTTAACGAAGAGTTTACCCTGACTGGCCGTCTGAGATCCCTTCCCACTGAATCATGCCTTCATACTATGAAATCTTTAGTTATCACAAAGTGAAGAAAGGTTTTGCAATTTCTTCCTTGAAAATCTGCACAAAAGCTTTCACATATAGAACTTCCAGTTAATATTTTCATTTCAACTTTTTCAGTAGAGAAGTAACGTCTTGTATATCTTTTAACTTCTGCTCCATTCATTAATCACATTCCCGGAGACTGTATTTAAAGTGTATGAAATTGGGTGTCTGAACTCAGATTTGTAAATTCTTTTTCTTCTAGTAAAAAGAACTACTTGAATAGAATTACTTCAGAAATTCTGATCAACAACAAAATATATAGAATCACCCACCAGATTTAATGAAAAGCTTAACTTCTAAGTGTTTAAATAGAACCTGACTTTAAGTGTACACATCAGAATATATTGGCTTAAATAGAAAAAATTTTATAATTACTTTTAAGTTTGGGATGTGAGTTGGTCGAACTAGAGGTTTAGTAGATTTAGAACCTTTCTTAAAATGCCTCTCCCATCTGATGAGCTTTCCTTCTTTCTAGCATCTGCTTTAGGAAACAGTGTATCACCTAGAGTAACCTTATTAATATGCAGAATATAAGAAAAATTCACATTTTTCATTTGAGGGAAATAATAACTATAAGCTGTTTTGTAGATCACTGTGTTTCTTCACCTTGTCAATAATTTCTAATAACCCTTTCTCAGGATTGAATACCAGTGAAGAATGCCAGCAATTACCATTTCTAACTATGAATAATACGTTACTCAGGCGTGTTTACAAGTCATCAGGACAAAGAAAAAAATATTTGCTGTCCTATACTATAGAGAGAGTCATTTGCGTTAGGTATCACAGTCAAAGTTTGGTATTCCAATTCTTAGTTCCACAAACAAAACTTGTAGTATTCTATCCATCAGTCTGCACTTGACTTATTTCTGCTGCTAGATCACTATTTTATGGTATTTTAATTTTGTTTCATTTCACCAGTGTTGAATATAATTGCCATATTTATATCAAACTGCTTTTTTAAAGTCAGTTAATTTTCAATTAATAACTGATGGTTAAATCTTCATTGTATGTGCTTCAAAAGTGGAATGAGGAAAGAAGATTGCTTTAGGGGAATGAACAGTAGCATTCAGCATTGCATCATTATCTTTAGTCTTCTAAGTCTTTGCAGTTTCAGTGTAAATTTCCAAAATCCCAAAGTAGCCCAAAATCAAAAGTTGGCTTTTTTTTTTTCTTCTAGTTCTCAGAGTTCTGTAATCCATGTATTCTTATGTATTTTGTTGCCTATGTACCTACTTGAGTGTTCTGATATTTCTATGTAACACCACATCTTGCATTAGTTCTGTGTTACCGTGACAAGTTTTGAGGAAAGAAGGTCCTTCTTTGTCCATCTTGTTGTAATTTCGTTTTATATCACACACTCCATCCAGAGTTGCTCTGATGATCCAAATGGCACCTGCTAGTTTGCTTTATGCTCCTTTACCCTTATTTACCCAGACGAAATATGAGACAAGCCCTCTTTCACATCATACTGCCCACAACTTGTTTCCTGTTTCAAGAAGACATCCCCTGGAGTTTATGATCACGCACAAATTACCTCTGTCCACACCTATAAGCAAGCGTTTTATCTGCCTGTGATAACTTTCTGTACTGTTCTGTGCTCTAGATATTCTGTTTCACAAAAGAAAAAACAAGTGCAAAGAGCATGAAATATCAGTCAGAATAATTTTACTTTTGTCCTTATAGAAAAGGTAGCAAGTCAGGTCAGATCCCCTGAAGTTATCAAAGTAGCTGTTTTACAGTCTTGATTGAAAATAACTGTTCTCAGTAACTTCTTTTTCAAAAATAGGTTTTCAAAATGTGTTGCTTATACAGTCTTTACTGAGGTGAGAATCGTTTGGTTAAGTTTTAGGTTATAAAACTTCACCGAAGATGGAAAAGAAGATTTAATTTATTAAGCAAAGGAAGTGGTCTGTTGATATAGGCTAATCTTTGTTGCTATTAAAAAGCTAGTATGTCAAGAACTTACTAGCTTAGTAAGTTATAGTCTTATGTGTTGTTCAGCACAACAGGAGCCTTTGGACCTTACTTTTTCTTATTGTAGCTGCAGAAGTTCTTCATCTATTAAATAATATTCTAAAATGATATCTCACCTTACCTTTAAAATGTATTAAAATATTGGTTTAAGCAAATAATATTCCCATTAAATTAATTTGATTTATAAGCACAAACATTCATATGCAAGACTGAAACTCAATATTAAATTAGTAATAATAATGGTGTAATATGGGTAATGGTATGACCGAGATTGTATAGCATGCCCTGTAGTGGGAAACGAGAAAGTGGCACGCTGTAAATCGTTTTATCTTCACATTTATATATATTATTTCTTCATATGCTTTCATGTCTCTAACCTTGTCTCTAAGCGATATTTCATTTTCTGCCTTTTCTTTCTACTCTTCTATGTATTAAATACACTGAGAGATACTGAGAATTAAATTAGCAGTCTCAGTACAATATTTATTTTTTCATTTTTTTTATTTATTACAATATTTATAAGCATTTTATTCTCTATAAAAATTGTCTTTTATTTGTTTGCTCACATAGCTTATGCAAAAGAAAGGAATCTTTGAGAAAACACAACAAAACAAAATCACAAGAGTCTTAGAAAGTGGTATGTAGTAGGATTTGTGACAAGCTTTCCACCTGGGAAAGTGTAATTTCAGGAGATCAGTTATAATATAATTGTTTTTGTCTCAGAAACTAAAAATCTGTGATGTGAATTCTTGTTATGATTTTGAATCTCGTTAAATAATTAATTCCCAGAAGCCTAAAAATTACTCAATTAAAGTGCTTGCCTAATGCAAAAACGCTTGCCAGATTTTTTAAAAATATATTTTACTGTAATGAATCAGAGTTATTGACCCCTGTCCAAGGTTTTTTTTAATAATTAGTTTTGCCTAAAAGGTCTTGAAAAGCAATTGGATGTATTCATAAATTACATATCGGCCAATGGAAATTCAAAACAATTTCCAAATGAGGTGTTTCTTTTCTCTTTTTCTTTTTCTTCTTTTTTTTCTTTTTTATTTTAAAATTTTTATTTTTGTTGAGAAATCGTATTTTGTTACTTTAATTGAAAGACTGTATAGTTAATGGGTGTTTAATGTGTCTCCAGAGTTATAAAAAATTACAAAGAAGAAGCATGAAAAAGGATGACATTTCACAGAAGTCTGTCATATACATATATGTATTTCTGGATACTTATATGTGTATCTTACATATATCTTACACTAAATATAAAACAAAGTAAGATTAAACCTTGAACACAAGCACTCTAGTTTTAAAAAAAGTAATAAAACTTGCTATTAATATTTATAATATTTTGTCACCAGTATGTATGTTTGGAAAAAAAATGTCTATGTTAGTATTTTATTCTTGTTTGTTAATATAATTGTTTCACTTTTTAATCTTTTTTCTATTGGATTTTAAACATGCTTTTGCTAAAATGAAATAATGAAATACATCAACTTAATGAATGCTATAGCTCAGTAGTCACCTGAACCAAGTATGAGCACTCTGAATACTGAGACTCCTCCAATTTTGTTCAGTCCTGGTGTTATCAGCAGTTAGGTCATTATTCATTGTTGCAGCATTCTACATGATCACTAATTGCTATGTGTCTGGAATATTTTAGTCAAACTATATTTTCTGTTCATTGGGGGTGTGGTTTGTTTCTTGGCTTTTTGTTTGGTTTGGTTTTTTTGTTTTTGTTTTTGTTTGTTTTTTTTCTGGAGAATTGTAAAATATGTGTATGTATATATATGTATTCTAGTTCAGGATGAAAGTTTTATATTAAGCTATAATTAAAAACAAAAACGGGATAGTTGCAGTCTTCCATTCTGGTTCTGTTGTTTTTTCTCTCCCTTTTTCTTTTTTTCCTCTCAGTTTAAGCTTAAAAAATGAAAATCAGTGCAGATACACTTCATGATCTCACAAAGTTCAGAAGTGTGTTTTTGTGATTGAAGATTTCTAGCCTTGTACTATTATGTAATCTGACACTTTTTCTAAATAGTTCTAACCACTTGCAAATGAACCCATGTTCTGTACAGAAAGACATGGGGAGATCCTTTATAATTGTCTTGATTTTCACAGTATATACAATCTGCTGACCAACAACAATTTGCCAGGTGATTATTTATAGTGCTCTATGCATAGCAGTTTTTTTTTTTTACCTAAGCCTCTTGATGAAGTCTGAATTTATGCTGAATCTGTATGTATTTTTGCTTTTATTTTTATTGTTTTATATTGTGAACTGCAAATTGGGAACAAAATAAGGATCTGTTTATTTAGATTTTTTTCTTTGTTTGTATTTTGGCTGCTTGACTATCTACAAACTATGAAAAGATGGATCTTCATATTGCTTAACATGCAAACAAAATATTTGTGTGTGCATATGTACAAGCCCATATTTTTCTAATACACGTAACTTTATGCATTCACAGTGTTCCAGCTTTTCATATGCATTAAGAGTTTTAGTGAAAAATTATGTATACCTATTTTATGAGGGACTGTCGATGATTGTAAGTAACAGAACTGCTGAAAATGTGAAATTTTGCTTTTATTTCTAAATAGTTTTGGTTAGTGATTATTTGTCCACATGATGCATTATGTTGTATAGCATTTCAACATTCTACTTCCTACAGTAAAAATAGTGTAATTTGGAATATTTTCTATAATTTATATATTAATGTCACAAATATATGCTTTGAATAAGTATTGTATGTTATGTTTTGGAAGTGTGAATTTGACATTTTCACAATGTTTATTAAAAGAAAAGACTTATTCTGTCAGGATCTAGTATGTTAAAAAGAATACTTGTATAAAGTTTTAAGCAGAGCAGTGCTTTTTTGGTATGTTGAAGAATTAATGTTAAGCATATGTATATTATTTAGAAAACATTATCAATAAATATGACTCTTAATTCTTTTTTGTGTTTATTTTGAACACAGGCTGATGATAACGTTATTAACTTTTGTTCAATTAAAGGATCGTTAACAGTAATGATAAATATATTGTAGCAATTTGTTGTGAAGGTATTAGTTGCATGCTCATCCATCATGAGATTGTTGTTTACATTTTTTCACACGCCTCTCAATTAAAAATGATCAAATAATATTTTAGTTATTAGTATGTTGCTGAAAGCTCCATAGCTTCAGTATAATTGTTTTAAGGTATGGAACACAGTTTGCTGGCTATAGTCCGTGCTATAGAATGGTGCATTATAAGGTGCCAAAGTAAATTTCAGTAGTTTCTTTCAAACATTGGCCCTTTTTGCTTGTAGGCTGATAACTGTATTTAGTGTGCTCATTGAACTTGCTGGAATTTGTGTTTTCTAGTTTCCATTTTCTGAAAGAGAGAGGAAAGAATATATTCCTCATGTGGCTGGCATATTTTTTAGTACTTATGTGAGTTCACCATCTTGATTTCAAGTCATGAATTTGTTTTTACATGCATAAGCATGCATATTTACATGCATTATTTATCCAATTGACGTTAAATTCCATTAAGTTCCAATGAGTAGGAGAAAGATTCTGTCTTAGGCATTTTTTATTCATTTTAATTTTGTAATTATGTTACTTTTGTTGGTTTATTTATTTTTTAACTGTTCAGTCTAAGGCTTGTAAAGGTTGATTTGCTCCTGAACTGCTTTGTTCCCAGACATTGCCATCTTCCCCAACTACCACCAAGTCCTCTCCATCTGATCCCATGACCACCTCCAGAGCCAATCAGGTACAGTATCATCCTACCATCTACACCATACTTTTCACGGGTGACAGCTTGCAAACTGGAGAAAAAGATATGGTGGGTTAAGGATTTATTCGTTCATTCACATGTGTACACTCATAACCATAGATATCTAACTCTTATTAGAATTTTGTAAATTGAATAGGAATTTTTTTTCTTTTTTTAATTTGTTTTGTTGTCTTCTTTAAGATCTCAGGTAAAAACTTTTTTTTTTTTTATCTTGTAAAATAGTATTATTTTCTTAATTTGATTAGTAAATAGTAAGAGTACATACTGGTATTTCTGCAGAGTTAGGCTTGGTGTGTTTATGTATATATGCACACACGTATTTACTTCCTGGATAAATTACAGTGGAGTTACCCATAAACCATACTTAATTGGATGTATATCAGCCTGGCGATAGCCACAGATTTTATTTACTTATTTCAATAACTTTCAAATATGTTTGTGGACAGTAACATAAGGCCGTTGTTTAAACATGTTTAATTATTGTTATGTGTAATAAAAGTTTTTAATGAAAACCTCTTGATTTGGATAGAAGTAAAATTAAGTCACTTCAAAACCTTTCAAATGCATCTAACCAATTTTAATTCAGATCTAATTTTTAAAAAGCATGAACTTTTAGTGCAATTTTAATTATACTTGTTTGTATCTCTTTTAACTGAGAAAAAAAAAAATACCATGTCTGCTTCATTTTGTCCACAAATCTTCATGGCTGTGTACCTTCTTTTTTAATGAAAATTGTGAAAGTTACTTCATACTATTCTATTTAGAACTGAAGAACTGATTCATGTTTAGTAAATATCTTATTCAGTTAATGTGCTGTTAAACTTTACGTATTTTGTATTCAAATAATGTAAGTATTCAGTTAATGCTAACAATTTTTTAAAAACAGGCTCTGTTTAAATTAGCTATATGCTTCTATCAGACCTTGAACAAATTAGGTCAAATATCAGAAAAATTTTCTTCAAAACAAGCTAATTTCCTCTTGAGGTTAACATTGACACAAATTGCTAATTCTCTGATATTTTGTGAACTGTTTAGAACTTCTTGTCTGTATGAACGAACAATTTAACATATAACAGGACAAAGCATATTAAAGCAATATATCACATTTTTGATCAACATGTGAGCAGCTTTTGAAAGAGACATTTGATACAGAAATTAATGAAATTTAGAGAGAAGCAATACAGATGGAAGAACTATAAGAACACTGTAAGTTGTGATATCCTTCACTTCAATTTGAAAACCTTCGTCAACCTGCTTCCATTCCAGCAGCAGTTGTTTGGCTTCATCATCGTTAAGTGATAAATATAAAATCTTTGCCAACAACTAAGGATATTTTATGAACAGCCTATTCTGTTCAGTCTTTATTCTCTCCCTCTTAATTTTAGTGTTTTGTGTATTCTAATTAGAATGTTTTGAAAATGTTGAACAAACAGATCCTTGTTAAAAGTGCTCTTTCTTTCTTTCTGTTCTGTCTTTCCCATTTTTTTTTTATATATAAGTACCTCGATGATCATTACTGAGAGATAAAGGAATACATGCTTTCATTTAACAGAAAATACTATTTGGCTGCTTAATTAGCATCAGAGAGGTATCTACTTTGCATCTGTTATGTGAGTTTTGAATGATCAGAATTGCAGTATATCACATTAACCTTCGCTGTCTTTTAATAGCTAAAAATAGATTTTTTACCAAAAATTGTTCTATGAGAATTTTATCAAGTGATTTACCTGAAATATCCAAACTAAGATAAAAATATATGCTTTGTATACTGCCTGTATCCCACATTACATCTGTTAATACATTTTATCCCTAACTCATATTCAGTTCCATTTTCATAGAAATAGCCAAGACCTCTTTTGAGTTGCATTAGAATTGTATAAATAATAAAAAAAAAAGAGTAATACATTCTGTAAGTGAATTTTGGAAATGCATTTGTCATTAACCCTAGACATTTTTACTTGTTTATAATTATTTTATCCCAACTTGCCTTTCCTAGTGCTTTCTACCCATTTTAGCAGCAAGCACAAAGCAAATGATAAGGCAATTAAGGCTTTTCTGTTCATGCTTGTGATAAGTGATGTAGCTGGCAATTGTTCCTAGACTGTAGTAGTGATTAGTATTCAGCACCAGTATGTCGACAAGTATCTGCACTGCGGCTGTGACATGAAAATAGGTTCCAACACGGTAATCGAAAACCTGTCAGTAGTCATGTAAGTAACCAATAGGAGACTAAGAGAACAAAACAGATTTGTTTTGATCTATGGCTAGGTATGATGATTCTTAGTAGAAAATAACGGTATAGGTGTAAATTCTCTCACAAAATGTTAAATAAAAATAATATGAAGGAGTGTATTTAGCTGAATAGAAGTCTGGAAATTTAGTATTAAGCTGGAAAATAAATTGACAGTACAGCCTGCTCTGTGTATGTAATAACATATCAGACTTAAGATCATTCAATTTTCTGTAATATTTCAATCACGACAAGACCATATTTTATATTAAAGATTTAAAAAGTGATTAAACAACATTTAAGCAATGCTTAGTGCTGATAATTTGATCTTGGAGTGAGATTTCTGAGTCGAAGGACTCCATGTTAATCGTTGCAATTAGAGAGTTGTTGGATGTGTGTGGATGAGCTTACACAATGATGTGATCCTACACACTGTATCAGTACATCAGTTGTTTTCTTCTGACAGGGTTTGTGTTGTGGACAGAACAATTTCTAGGCACAGTTTTTATCACAAGAGAAAACATATCTGTCAGCAGAAGTCAGAGGACAGTAGGCAGGAAATCTAGCTTATATTACATCTTCCTTTTAATAACTTGATTTGCCTCTATCTAGATGAATTCATAACTCCCTTTTAGGGAAATTTCGGTGTTGAATTTTTGTTTTGTTCTTTTTAATTTGAAAAATTCAGTGATCACAAAACAGAACATTGTATCATTGTCAAGAGGAGGATGGTAGTCTCTAAATTAGTCTTTTGTAGTGGAATAAATCTCTCCCTTCAGATCTGTCATGTTGTGCTATGCTGAATTCCCATGAATGCAGCAGAAACCTATGTGTGGGGAATATTTTTCTTTGTTTTCATTCCAAGAAAATATGCATCTGACAGTACTATTGTTTGACAAGTCTAATTTATTTTTTTGGTATGACTTCCTTGGACATTTGTCCACAATATAGATTAACACCCTAGAAACTTCCAGTAAGGAAGAATCAAAGATGGAATAGAGTTTAGGGTACTCAGAATGCATTTCAAATAGAATGTTTTGGTTTTTTCTCCTCTGTACCTATCACTGAAAAGAACTTGAATCTTCCTGTACACATAGACCAAGTACTTCAGCATTACCCTTTCATGACAATTTTTTTTATAAGAAAAAGTTAGCATATGACTACAGTGGTGAAACTGTTCTAGCACCGAAGAAATTGGCAGAATATAGTGTTACTTTATTTACCTGAAGGAAGAAATCAATTTTACTTTTCTAAAATACACTTCAGATGGGTATTTCCTTACAAAATTGTTAAACAGTACCATAAATATCATGCAGAACATACTATTTTTCCTTCTTTGCTACCTTGAAAGGGTACAGATGTTAATACTTATTTTAAGTGCAGATAGGAAAGCATTTCTATAATAAATCTGTTTACATAGTATTTTCCTTTGTTTGCAAATTTGTTTTTCCTTCTTATCTGTCTCTTGTTCTGATGTGACTTATTTTAGAGTTAAACACAAGTGATGTAAGGCTAAACTTTGTACCTATTTCACATACGCCTTTAAGTGCAATTGCAAACCCTTCCATGCTTTCTTCTCTATTCCTCCCCTTTTCCCTGAGATTGATATTGTTTAACTGCTGTCAAAGAGTAAAAGGACAAAAAAGACATTTGCAATTAAAGATAAGTCAAGAGAGGGATGGGTACAGCTATTCTTTCCTTCTCTTAGAGTTTAGACCAGCTCAAACTCACTAATGGGCTTAGTCCAAACTTCGTGTCACAAACTTACTGAAAACTTTTGAAAAAAAAAAAATTACTGCACTATTTTGTCACAGGCTGTTTACATTTTTTAAATTATACCCTATAGTTTTCACCTGAAACTATTTTATCATTTTGTACACTGCATGGAGTCCTCAAGATTTATAGGGGGTTTTTTTGGTGTTTTTTTTTTTTGTTTTGTTTTGTTTTTTTGTTTTGTTTTGTTGGTTTTTTTTTTTTAGTATATCTATTCCATCTGCTTCCTGCAGTATCTGTAATAAATAATACTTTCAAATCTTTGTACATTATGGGGCTGAGCCAATTTTCTTTGTACTGTGTGTACCCAGCAAGTACAGCACTCATGGCTTTTAAAGAATAGATGAATTAATCTCATTTAATATCTGATTTGTTGCAGCAGATGGAAGAAGAAATAGAAAAGTAAACACTGTTTTTATCATCAGGACATGGACTTTGAGCAGAAGTACAAAATATTTGTATAAAACTGAAACTCTCATTGTGTAAATCTTGAAGTGCATTTTTAAGGATGATATCAGGATACTAGCTAGCTCTCATAGGCCATCGTGATACCATCTCCGTTTGCTTATGATAATTTGATGTGAAAGTTATCCATGGTATTTTGTCTCTGATATTTTAACTTGAACATTTATCTGATTCTAATGCTCTTACTTTGATGTCGTTTCTTACAGTGGTATTGAAAACATCTGTTCTATTTTTAGGTCTTTCACAGTTTGAGTGATGCTGGATGTATCATTTGATTTTCCAAACCTCAGTACCATATATTTGAAAGAAAAGTCGATTTGAAGTTGTTTAGCATTTTTATAAAAGGTACTGTAGATGTATAGAGCTATGTGTAGTGTAATAGGAAGATACATGCTGTGGTGATTCACAGTGAGAAAATATAAATAGCAGTTTAACCTTTTTCAACCTGCTGGATTGATCATTGATAAGTACAATAATTTTATTTACATCCTGAAGATGGGGTCTGATTTCCACTCACAGCAGTAATACGCTTTTTGAAAGAGACTTCATCTAAAAGGCAGTGTTTCATGGAAAAATGTTGTGCACTGGATTCTAAAATTAGAAATTCATTGAAAGACACAAATATCATAAATTATGAATGTATTTTTCTAATTATGGTACCAGACCATTGTTTTACTCACAAGTAGCTTTTGGTAGCTTCATCATAATATTTAAGGAAATAGACAAGTTTTACTGATTTTTTTTTCTGTAAGGCTCCCAAACTTACAGTATATTTTTGTTACCAACAGAAAAATTTTTCACAGAATTTCTCAGAATAGGGTATTTTTCTCAGCACCTTTCATCAAGAACTTTGACATCTGATCTTAGTTGCTACTCAGTATTTGTCATTCTTTTGTAGACTGTCCCAGTAATAATTTTGAATCCCCATTCAACATTGTGCATTGCACCAGTACTCAATGGACATGCCTACAGTAGTTGGAAAAACATTTGTCTTTGCAGTGTGAAAAATCTTTTAACATTCTGGATGTTGAGATTTTTTTATGGATTGTAAATTTGTACCTCCATCAAGTTAACTTTTTTTTAAATAAGATGACAGTTCCTTTTTCCATTATATGTTAACTATGGCACACTGTGGACAGCAAGTAATGAGTAATGTTTGAGAAAGTGCTGGGGGACTTATTTCCTTGTTCAAATGAGAAGACTCCAGTAAAAGTTTCAGTGCCTCAAAGGTAACATTTCTTACTTCTGTTCAACTGAAACTCTTCATTTCATTGCCAAACTAGAAGTGGAATTAACCTATCCTTCACAGACATTTTTTTCTGGTTCTCAGATTAATACATGACTTTTATCATATTTCTCTTGTTCTTGGACTGCTTTTTCACTTTTTTTTCTTTTTTTTTTTTTGCAGTCTCTGAGAACAGAGCTTTTGCTCGCAATGTCTACTTAGATACTTATGGATTAAAGCATTTTTAGATACTATAAAGCTTTTAAAGTAATTTTTAAAAATCTTATATGCAAATCAGTATATTTTTTCTTTATTTGCCTATTTTGTATTTTCCCCTTTGGTCAACTACGTAGGTAATTAGTAGTGTTCATATTTTTTTATATTGATTTACTTGTTTCCTTTCCTCATACTCTCTCTCATGGAGCAAGTTTAGGGTTCACTGTTCAATGTTCCTTTCTGATTTTAGACGAAGTGTTTTTAAAAGCATTCATGAAACATGGGGAAAAATGTTGCGTTCTCATGGCTAAGACTCTGAACATCTCTGACATATTATTCACTGTATGCCTTTGATAATCTGCTGATTGCATTCCTGTAGATCGTAGCAGCTCTTATGGAGTTCAGAATGTGTATGATCTAGAGGTGCATGAGAATGTAGAAAGCATAGAATGTAGAAAGTTTAGATTACAAAGCTTACTGTCACACCAAGACAGATACTGACAACACAGAGTATGGAGTAGAAAAGTCAATACCACATTTTCCTGCTGTTTCAGAGTCAAGCAGGCATTACTAGGTCTAGCCCTATTATGAAATCTCTGCATGAAAATAAGATCCTGCATTGATCATGTAATAGTTAAGTATAGTAAATAAAAAAATAATAGTAAAGTAAATTAAAATATATATAATTTCTATTTGTTCTATCTAAAACATCATTTTCCCAACTTGTTTGTAGGAATATTACAGCAATGCACTGCCCTTTCTTGCAGATAGAATCTGCCTTTTATATGTTTTGAGAATTCAGCAGGCAGTGAGAGTCATAGATATATGTGAGATAATGGAAGTAGGCATCTTACTGGTATAAATGAAAAAAAAAACGTTTCATGTACATGTCATAAAAACAATCTTGTTGATATATAGTGCTACAAATAGTGAAATGTTTTTTTCTTTTACAGTGGATAAGGTGCATCTCTTGAGGCCTTTGTCTTTGGTATAGCATCTCAGACTTCAGATAGTCAGTACGTGTAAACATGTTTTATCCTACAGTCAATACAGTATGCAACTTCATCATATTCAGAACCAGTATTTTCCCATAGTTTTGTCTCTGTAGTTTTTTTAACACAATTCTTTTTCTCCTTTTTTCTTTTTCTTTTTCTTTTTTCTTTTTTCTTTTTTCTTTTTTCTTTTTTCTTTTTCCTTCCTTCTTCCTTCTTCCTTCTTTTTTTTCTTCTTTTTTCTCCTTTCTTTTAATGTTTTCTGGCTTCCTGTTAATACATCTAGAGCTAGTAAGTTCCTCAGTTATTCTGAGCTTGCAGATAGTTAAGCATTAGAAAATTATGACCATAGACTATCATAAACTTCCTCAGAAATGCCCAGGGACTGAATCCAGTGCTCTTTAATATCTCAGTGATGTAAATTTTAATTTTAGTATTTAGTAGACTTGAGCATTTGGGGATATAAAGTAGGTACTGGAAGTTTGTCCCATTTCTTTCACTTGCTTCTCAAATGTCATCTCAACAAATCTCACTTTGCTGATGAGAGTATTTCTGTCCTTTATTATTCAGCAATTACAAGCATGTACATAACAAATTATTCTTTCAGTTTAAGTTGGAGGATAATGTCTGGATTGGCTTTAAATTTTTATTTCTTTAACTGCAACGTAACTTATTTCATGTTTTGTAATACATGATATCCATGCATCCCCACCTCACTCTGGTTATTTTTATGTTTCACTTAACCAAAATGGTAAATACAGTAAGAATATTTTAATCCGTTTCATTTAATTCTTAGTAATTGGAAAAATTTTGATGACAAATTAACAGCTGCTCCTTACCCATGTTATACTGAAATGTAGTGTCCATTTAAGCTCCTTTTAGAAGTATTAGTGTTTTGTGGAATAAAATTTATTTATGGAAAATACTGAACAGTGATTAACGATGTTCTTTAGTAACAAGTACTGAAGCAAAATACTGTTCCCTGCACATCATATATAAATGAATATTTATCTATAATTTACTGATGTGAAAATAAGAAATCACTTTTTAAGATAAAAAGATCTTTGAAGATTGTTGATGGTATTATATTTAAAATGTCTCTGTGTTGTCCAAAACTAGCATTACCTCACTCTGTTCTAAAAACAGAAATATATGACATAATTAGCTCTTTGTTAAATAAATGTTAAGGTTATAATTCACTTATACTTGAGCACTTGAGAGGCTTAATTTATGTTAAAATTAATTATTAAGTTATGCTATGCTTCAGCTGAACACTCACAGTGAAGTCTAATTGGCTGTATGCAGTGTGTATGCATACACTGATGTTTGTCTTTACTTAATGCCATTTCTAAGTTATAGCTACCTTATATTAATAGCAACACATGTGAATGAGGTTAATAAAAGAAGGATTCCAACCTCACTGTGGTCAAAGATATGTTTGGAAATTTGAATTTAATAATTTAATTAAGTTGTTCATATTTTATTTAAAAATATATTAATGTAAATATATATTCCACGTAAGAGTATATTAAGGAATCTAGTTACAAAACCATTAGCTATGTAATATCTAAAAAATTACAAATTCTGTTATGAATACAGATATTTCATACATCTTATTGTACTGCAAAGTGCATGTACTGTTCAATTATTCAAACTGAAATGTAATTATTTGAATATAATATGGTAATTATGAGAATTTTTTAATTCATAAGCCATGCATTTGTTTAAATTTCTATTATATGTATTATTGTTTATCCTACTATATACACTACAGTCACAGGAAGCTTTTCATTTTGACCTGTCTGAATTATATTTTTTATGTATAGAAAAATGCTAAAAGTGAAATACTATGATATAACACTGTCATTTAGGACATCTTAGGAAAATTGGTATTTTTAATACCACACACAAATTTGTGTTAAAAATTTGAAAATAATAAAGGAATTTTTTAATTTGAAGTCTTTTTTTACCACTGAAAATAATAAAATAAAATTAATTTCATAATACATTAATAAAATGTAATTCAAGTTGTGTGCAGCTTTATATAAACTGAGATTATAAATAATTTTTAAAGTCTTACAAAATCAAAGGTGATTAGTAAGTATATTGACTTTTTTTAATTTATATTTGTTGTAAGGCTTTTTCAAAATTAAAAAAAAAATCCATGAAATCTGAAGAAAAAGTGTATATTGTTCATAGCAGCTGAGGCAATAGTAGATGTGAGTACTTTTTCAGAGTACCTTTAAAAAGATGAAAAAGTTGTAAATCCAAATTTTGAGCATGCATCTCCCAATTTATTCTTAATAACATACTTTTCAAAGTTAATGCATACATAATTGCACACATATAATGTATATATATAAATGTGTGATTTTTACACATAAGTACAGCTGTGTGTACCATTTTTGCCTTACCACTTCATTCTGTTTAGGAAGTCTTTTTTGTTTTTTTTTTTGCCATGTAGATATTTACATCAACCAGTCAAAATTATGAACATGTGTAAGTTATCTGTACTCAAGTGTTGCTTCTGTGTCACTTTCATAATGTGTAATTGAATCTCAAAAGTTGTTAATTGCTTTCGAGTTTAATCTCTTATTTAAGAGATGTATCTTAATTGATCTTTAACTCCGCAGATTTTTATTGTAGGTGAAATATAGTCAAGAGCATGAACGTATGTAGACAGTATGCTGTGCAAATATGTGATTTAATAATAAATGAATACATTTTTGCCCACTGAGCCTAATTTAATGTGAATCCAGGATCTTCACAACATAATTCTACACCTTTATAACCTTTATTGATAAGCTAGGTTGACTTACCTAACTCTGGTTTATCTTAGCACCTGTCAATCACAATTTCTGTTTACTCAAATAGTTGTTCATTTATTTCATTTCCTCCACCTGTTCCAGTATTCTTTTTCTTTTTATTTCCCAGCAATTATCACTGCTTTCCTGATGCCTGTCTGGGTTAAAAATGTTTAATTGAAAGTCTCTAAGGGGTAAATAAAAATGTATATGTACATATAAATTAGTCATATACACACTGAATTACTGGGTGGAATGTGTTGCTATAAAACAATATTTAACTTATCTGTAGGTATTGATATATCTCCCTGGACTAACAGCTTGAGATGACCTTGTTCTGTTCTGTCTCTGATCCTTACCAAAGACATAGCATCAGCCTTAGAGTCAAAAGTTCTGTAGTAGTTTCTCAGAAGACTATCAGCATTACAAGGCTATGAACTACTGTATAGTACAATAATGAAGCTGTTCTTTTTGTAATAAAAGTTTCTGGTAAATAATGTTTTTATGACCTAGAGAAATATGATTTTTAATGCTCTTTTAAATGTTCTTTACTTTCTCATTCAAAAGCAATTTTCAAATGACATCTTTGAGATTGCCGTCCTGAGAAATTCATTGAGTAGCTCTTGTTATACAAAATCATTATTTTAGTAGTTAGTAGTCAGTACAGAAGTTGTTGCTAGTTGTTACAATGCTGGGTGTGCAGAGTAGACAGTAAAATGAGTAAGATCTGGCCATTAAAGAATTGTTCACCTAGGAACACCAGATGGACTTTGTCTAGGCTGAATTTCTTGCTTTTTCAACCCTTTCACTCTGAAAAGCAGTGAAACTAGACAGAACAATCTGCCAGTCATAGAGCCTCCTGTTTTCACGGAGCTGAGTCATTTATGGGATGTCTGCCATTACTTTAATTCGTATGTCCCCTTCTTTCTTTTTCTAAAAATTGATAGTTACACCAGCGTCTAAATTAAGAATAATGTAAAAAGCTATGTTAGAGTTTATTATTAATTTATTTTATGGCCCACAAAAAATGTAAGGGTATTCATTTGGTTATAGTAGGTTCCTTTTCTATTACTTACATTGGGTGGTATTTGCAACATTCATTACATATGTAACAGGTAATTTATCATTCCATTCTTGCATATAGGTTGGAGATGCTTTAAGATTTATCTTTCGTCTTACTTTTCAATTTTGTTATCCGTGAAACAAGAGCATGTGCAAAACGGGTGTAAAGTTAGTTCAGGATATATCATTAAAAGTGTCCAGTCGTGTCTCTTCTTACCTCTGTATGTGTAACTATAGACTGAATAGAAAGGAGCTCACCTAGCTGAAAGCCATGCAATGTATATTCATTCATACTGTTAAGCGCACATATTAGTAACGAACTGTTCTTTTCTTCCACGCTATTGTGATGCAGAAGTCTTCCATTTGTTTATATTTATGAGCACACTCATGTCTGACATTACTGCAGCTCTGAGATTCTAAGATATGACAAATAGTAGGGGTGGTTTCATTCACTTCGGCTGTATAGAGTAATAATATGTGCATTCCTTCCATATGGATTCATTTGCTTTTTTTTTTTTTTTTTCCATATTGTTCCTTAGAATCAACTGAATTGTGAACAAATGGTTTAGAAAGACACTGCTGAGTATATAGCTTTTGTGTTCTCTTAGTCTGCTGGAACTGTTGGCTAAATTTAATAGGGTGGTTTAAATAAAAGTCACCAAGTATTATGTAGCCAGATGGAGATAGATATGGTATATAAATATATTTAGAAATATATATGTTAGTCATTTTCTGGAGGTTAGGGATTTATTCCATGAATTTACAAATCATGTTTTACAGCAACTCTTTTTTGCAATTTTTTTTTTTTTGCATTGTCTTATATATTAGTAATTATGAAGTATTTTTCTTTTATTTTTAGGCTGTATTCCTAGTTTGATTTTTATACATTTCATCCTCCTTTCAAAAAATATTCAGCTCAGACTCCTTAGTATATTTTTGTCTTAAGGAAAATGTATGATTACTACGTCAAATAAAGATTTCATGAGAAAATAAGTTTTTACACAGTTTTTACCCCTGATGAGCGATTCACAAATTCTTTGTTAAACCTTTCTTAAGGGTACATTCAAGATAAAGGAGGACATAATCCGAAATTGGCCAAGTGTATGATCACTTCTTCACACGAGTGCCTGAATATATGAATATTCTTTTGAGTTACCTAAATAAGTTGTTTGGCTATTGAGTTTGCCAAACATATGAGCATCTTATTGCATTACAATGCCTAAATAAGCATTTAGGAGTCCGTATGAATCCTTCTTTTCCATAACATAAAATTGAAAGGATTTTTGTGTAGCATAGACTCCTGCAAATGGTGTAATGTTGAAAAAAACATAAATTTTCTGCATTGTTGAATGAATATGTAGCATATTTTTGTAAAAATCAGCTTAGATGAAGATGACCTGAAAGCAGCTTAGAAGTGCTAGCATCCTTACATCATGTCTAGTTAATGTTAAATGCAGATTTCAGAAATTTGTTTTGACCGTTCTTACCTCAAATCCTGGAATGTGATTTTGATTTTAAATTTTGATTTAAATCCTAAATAAATTTGGGAATCTGGTCAGCAACAACTGACAAGCCCTTATTGTTTATGTATTTATCTTCTTGTGTGTGAAGATTTTCCATGAAAGCAGTCTACAGTGCTTCTTTAAACAATGATTTAATAACCTTGAGAAACCATGGTAACATCTGTAGTTTTTGTGACTGGGAAAGCGTAAAAAAGGAAAGATCACCTGTGCCCCAAATTGAGTTATGAAAATCAATTCCTTTAGGAATCTGGAGTAGGTTTTATCAGTTTTTAGAGTAGATCTCATTTAATGTAAAACAGTAGAGTTTCCTTGATGCCAACAGAGATATTAATTTGTTTTTAAAACAATGTACATTTATCTACTTTTTTTTTTTTTTAAGCAAACCGTCTTTGTGTTATGGAATTTTAGCAGGTGTTCACAGAACACCACACAACAAATAGGAGGAAAACGAAATTAAAAAAAAAAAATTACAGGAAGATTTTAGGGGATACATAAATCTATTTTAATTTTAGCTGCAGAATATGCTTAACATTCTGTTGCCACTGAAAATGCCATGCAAATGTTACTGGACAGAATAATTAGTAATCCTGCTTTCTGTCTTCTTAAAAGATGTTTCATCTGAACAATATATATATTTTCCCTGCCTTTGTCATAATCTGCAATTGAGTAAAAATTTATGGTTTTTGTTCTTATATAATTCAATATACATACTTATTTTTTTCTTTTTTTAATTATAAAAAAGTGAAAAGTATAAATGAAACTGCTCAAAATGCATTGCACTTCCCTGAAAATGTAATTTTAAACTCATGAAATATTAATGCTTGAAATATGGAGAGTTGTTTTCATGTTATAATGAAAAAAAAAAAAAGTTCCTTCTCTGTGTTATTAAAACTATACATCATAAAGAATTCATGGAAAGTTCAGTTTCTTCCATTCAAGTACTTCCAAAATTTGTTTTCATGAGAGTAAGAAAGTAGTCAGGCTTTTGTCTGTAAATTTTAAATAGTTCCTTGTGGATTAAGTAATCTCGTAAAATGAATCACCTGTATAAATAGCAGTTTTAATATTTAGTCATTGCATATACAACTTGCATGTGTACAAACTTAGTAGAAACTGCTTTTGAGAGAAGATAGCCTTTCCATTTATGTGTTAGAGCACAACAGTGAGAGAATTGCAACTGAATCAGAACCGGATAATTTGTTGTTTGTTTAAACATGATTTCTTAATTCCTTGCTGTGAGTTGTTTGCATTCCAAATTACACAGTTAGTACAAATTGTCATTCCTGTATTTTGAAATGGGCAGCAGCATAACTATATTGCATCTAAGAGAATCAAAAAGTACTTTTTTTTTGCTGCAATGAAGAATCAAGATTTATTATAAAATACTAATTAAAAATTTTCTCAATTTAAGATAACGGAAAAATGTTTGCAAAACAAATAAATGTAATATTCTTTCATGTACTAATTCATTCTACAGTTCGGTTCCAAAGTTTTAAGCATGTTGATTATAAATATAAATAATTATGAGTGTTTAAGCTGAAATTGGTTTTGTATTATATGATAGTAACTAGGACTAAAGTAATACCTTGTACAATGCAGCTCTCAAAGTAAACACTGGTTATAAATAGAAGAGAGGGAATCAGGACAGGTACTAATACAGACTTTAGATTATCCATTTGCACTGTTATTCTAATTTTTTATGGTTTTAGATGCTTTGTATGTTTTTGACTTGGGTAGGACCTGTTTTGCTTGCAATAAATGTTTCTTTCAAAGGACCTGGTAGCTGTCTTGTAATGTCGTCTCTAGATGGTTAGATGAGAGGAGAGCAGTGGATGTTGTGTACTTTGACTTCAGCAAAGCATTTGACACCATCTCCCGCAGCAGTATGACCTGGAAAGACTGGAGTGTTGGGCAGGGAAGAACCTGATGAGAATCAACAAGAGCAAATGTAGAGTCTTACACCTGGGGAGGAATCGCCATATACATCAGTATAGGTTAGGGGATGATATGCTGTCAAGATCCCCTGTGGAGAAGGTCCTGGGTGTTCTTGTGGAGGACAGGTTAACCATGAGCCAGCAGTGTGCCCTTGTGGGCAAGATGGATAAAGGTATCCTGGGATGCATTAAAATGAACGTGGCCAGCAGGTCCAGGGAGATGATCTCTCCTACTTTGGTCTGGTGAGGGTACATTTAGAATACTGTTTCCAGTTCTGGGCTTCCCTGTTCAAAAAAGTGAGAGATCTCCTAGGAGTCCATCTGAGGGCCAGAAAGATGATTAAGGGCCTGGAGCATCTATTGTACAAGGAAAGACTGAATAACCTGTGTCTATTCAGCCTGGGTAAAAGAAGACTGAGAGGGGTTCTGATAAATATTTATAAATTTCCTAAAGGAGGTGGGGTGCAAGTGGATGAAGTGAGGTTCTTCTCAGTGGTGCATAGCAGTAAGACAAGGAGTAATGGCCTAAAACTTGAACACAGGAATTGTATTTACTTACTGTCATGAGAAGAAAATCTCAAGAACACAAACTAGAATAGAGATGTGCATTGTGTACTAAGGTACAAAGTATCATCTAATTTCTTCCTATAATCCGATTAGTCTTCTTCACAGAATCTTTTTGCAGTTACCTTTGCCCCACCTCCAAAGGCTGTGAGAAGAGAGAATCTAAACAGATTATATGCCTTCAGAATAAGGTGGTAAACAAAAGAAGCACAGGGTCTGGGGAAGTTGCTGTAGGCACTTGGAAATGTTCATGCAAGGGGAGTGAGAATGAGCATGGGGGAGAAAGGACATGAGGGCGTGGATAGTAATGCAGGTTTGGTTGTTGGTCTGCTCATCAGAAGGATGTTTTATATGTGTAGATACAAACTTGTTGCTGCTTAGCAGGGATTATCTCTTTGCAGCATAAGGGAAGGGATGAGAAATGGTGTAGATCTCTGAATATCTGGCATTCAGCTCCCAGGACCAGTTCCAGTGAGGACCTCTAGTCCAGTAAATCAGAAGACTTGCAATGCCAGGAACATGTGTAACAGGGGATTATGCAAAAGGGTTGTCAATAAAAGGAGAAATATTAAGGAATTAGCTGATGCACTGTTCAGGAGTCTAGGATTTTTGCAGTGTGAAATGGTGGTGGTGAGTTAGAGCAAATTGAATTGTGTCTTCGGGACATAAAGATTGAGATCCTTCAAGTACAAAGCATCTTCCTCTATGTAAAGAATTTCATCAGGTCTCTGCTGACTTCAGTGGGAAGTGGGAACAGAGAGCAATAAACTGTTCTCAGGCTTGAGCCCTTCAGAAGCACCACAGTTTCTTGGACTGCTGTGCTTTTGTCAAGACATTTTTAAGTACAGTGGTGTGTTAAACATTGCAGTGAAGTTACTTAGTATTGTTCAATCCATTTTCACAGAAGTAGTATTAAATTCAGAGCCTGATTCTGATGTTACGCAGAAGGGATGAGAGTGATGCCAGTGGAAGTAATTAATTTGCTCTCTGAAAAAAAAGCAATTGCCATGATTTCAATTTTTTTTTCTCATATCTGTTTAGTATGAGATGAAGGCTGATTTCCTTGCACACCTACACCCCACCTCACAACATTCAAAAAAAAAAAAAAACAAAAAAAAAAAAACACAAGTTACCTATGCATTTTAAACTTGTTTATTACTGCCTCGGCTACTTAATCTCCTTTTTGCAGTATAAATTTCAATATAGCCAGGAGCATAGACATGAATCTATAGAAACCTAACCTTCCTGAATACTCAAACATGCCTGCTCAGAGCACATTGGATTGGTTTGGATGCTATTTGAATTATTCATTTCTGTATCCAAATCACTTTCTGAACTTATCTATAAAAAGAGAGCAAGAATACTGCCTGAATTGCCTGCCAGACAGAGAGTACAGTATTTATGTACTGATGGTGGTACAGATAACAAAAGTCAAATAGATCATCTTAGCTTTTCAATTTCTGTTTAAATAATAGGAGTTGGGACCAAGAATGTTATTGTTCGTTCCTGATATAGTATGGAACAAAACAAGTGATTGTCCTAAAGAATTTATATTCCAATATGCAAATCATGGAAATTCAAGTGAATATGGGAAACAGAAAATTATGAATTATCAAGACTAATATGACCTAAGTAGAAAATCTAAGTATGTTTCACTTTTTTAACATAATCATCTCAATTTTCTAATTATATTTTCAAGAAATTGCTACAGGTACCCACACTGAGTCTTTGGGTGTTTTGACATAATGCAAATGTTGCCATGTATTTCAGCAAGAGAAGGATTTCACTTACTGGTTTAAACAAAATGCGTAATTTTGCATTTATGTTCTGTTAAAAGTGAATTTTAATTGTAGCATATTTTCTGTGATGTCTTAGTATAACATAGATATGTTGTGCATATTATTTTATTTTTAGATACCTGTAAATTTTTTAAAGTTGTGGTATATGTTAATTGGTTTAGTATCCACTCTCATAAGGTTTGCATTTGAAAGCATATTAGTGGGATATTCTCATAATAAAGTATTTCAGAAGTGTTGCTAGCTAAAACACACAGAGTCTAATGTTCCTAGGATTGTTATTCAGAATTTGTATTTCTCAGAAGCAGAAAAAAAATTGTATTATATACATCCAGTAAAGCCAAGATTTATTTTCCGAAACTTAACATCAATGTTTATCTTCTCTATGACTAGGCAGATTATTCTGTTGAACCACCAGACCTTTTAGCGATTAACTAAATGAAGTTTTATGATGTCAAGCCAGAATGTGATAATTTCTTATTGAGAAAACCTTTATCATTATTATTATTTTGAATTAAGAGTTATTTCTTCATTTCATATCTGAAGTAAACCACCATAATGTTGGACTACACCAGACTTTTAGAGTAATCTCAACCATATTACAGTGACCTAGGTTTTCAAACGGGTAACATATACAGCTATGGTACTGTGTGTCCTACATTGCTGTCCTAAAATTATTCAGTTTACTTCCGTAATGATATGTCTGGTTATGAGATTATCTGTCTCCAGAGCTTTGCGCTGATGCTATCGTGAAGTCTAGTGTCAGCCCAGTTCATGTCAGATTTCAGATTTCTGAAGCTTGAGATTGAAAACAATTGAAGACTTTTTCAAAATGGAGCTTAATAGTATGTAGTCCTTCAGAAATTTTTTGATTGTTTGCTTTAGTTTTGTTATTTGCTTTGTTTTATTTTTAATTTCTTTGTTATTGCTAGGAAGATATTGTAGTTCTTTTAAGGATATTTTTATATGAATGAAAGTTAAAATTCAAAATCATGGTGTTTTTTATAACTAACTTTAATGTCAAGACCAGTTAAATTATTGCAAATGGTAGTGCATCTGTGGTGGCTCAATCTAGTTTTTTCATCTAAATTTTAAAAAATAATTTCGTTCAAAATGTATGATTATTAGTGCACTCACTACATAGATATCTTAACAGTAAAAAAAAATGATAATAAAAATAAACGACACCTCCAGGACTCTGACAAATAAAGCAGTAACTTGAGTCCTCTCAAACCTCTCAACTTGATTCACATTCCCAGCTTCAGTAATCCAAAGATGTGTGAAAGAGTTCAGGTAGTTTTTTCTGTTTTTGTTAAGAATATGGATTTTCTTTTTACTTCTTTTCTGAATCCTTTTTTTTTTTTTTTCATACCTTCTTATGTTCTTACACTCTTCTACACTAATGGGAGCACATATGCCTAACTTAATCAAAACTTAGCACATTAACTATTAAACCTAGCAGGATCTGGCAAGTTACAGTTGTTAAAATCTCCCAAAGAAATTGTTAGTATGTCCTAAGACAAAGGAGTTAAACTGTATACTTGATAAAAATATCAACATTCATTGTATTTATCAATTTCTTAAATTTGTCTCCTGGTCATACATATTGGTTCTAACAATTGTTTCTTTGTTTTCCTGAAAGGAAAATTGAAAAAAAGAGCACCTCAAAATCACTTAATATGTTGAGTTACACTTTAAAATGACTGTGACATTCCCTGACGTAAAAATGCATATTCACAAACTCTGAGATGTTTTCTATAGGATTATGTAGCTCATGGATGAGCTAAATTTTTTTTTTTTTGAGGCCATACTTTCATGTTACCTTGAGAATAAGACTGCACCTAATATTTTTTATTTATACCTTAGAATATTTTTGTTACAATATCTGGGAACTTGAATAAAAGTTCAAAATTTAATATACAGCACAGAAAAAATTCAGTGCAGAATGCAATATGGTATATTAAAATTTTTAAGATACATGCTACGCAAGTGAAACATACAAATGTTTTTTTTTAGCTTCAGAGTGTACTGGACTTCAAAGACTTGTTTTTAATGCTGTTATAACAACTGGAAATATCTAAAACGGATAAGATTAGAAAAAGCTTATTTCTAGGGCATGCATTTTTATTTCTAATTATCTTGATTTCATAACAAGCTTGAATTTCTAATGAAGTAACATTGCTAATACATTTTTGGTTGTATTTTTAATTGACTTGTTGCTGAGATTTTAGATGATATTTTGGTGATAAGACTGACAACTTCATAAGTGTTATTCCTACATAAATACTCCACAAAACCTGTATGAATGGTTATCAGTAGGTTACTGAAAATGTATTTTTGTAAAAATAAAACTTCATATTAATTCAATATTATGGATCATATGGTACCTTAAACATTAAAATTATAAGACTAATTTGCGAATATATATTGAAAAAACAGCTAAGAATATTAAGTATAAGCACTGAATTTTTATCAGGGGTGTCATTCTTCACTCATATCAGTAAGTCAGTGAAGAATACGTTTATTGATATTAATAAACCTATTTAAATAGGAGGAACATTAGGATTAACAGGCAAATTCCCTTTGTTTGAAGACATTTGGTTATACATTTTAAGATGGACAAGCACCATATATATATATATATATTATTTTTTTTTCAAGATCTTCAGCATTTAGATGCACTCTCCTACTGTTCGTCATAGGCTGGATAACAGTAAGGTGTATGAAATAATGAATTTGTGCATTCTGATGTGGGTGACAGGTGGAACAATCAAGATCATGTCCAATTCAGGATGAGCCATTTTATCTGTCCACACTGTGCTATACTTGCTTTCACCAAGTGTTTTTCTAATTATTACTATGTTATTATAGATCTTTTAAAGGAAGCTAATGAATGTGGAACACATTTTGCCTTAGAATTTGCTTTGGAACTTTAGCCTGGAAAGTGAGGAATCTGATGAAACACTCACCTTGAAACAATT
This sequence comes from Oreortyx pictus, assembly GCA_036925125.1. Taxonomy (NCBI): domain Eukaryota; kingdom Metazoa; phylum Chordata; class Aves; order Galliformes; family Odontophoridae; genus Oreortyx; species Oreortyx pictus. The sequence goes on along the minus strand of JAUPFR010000006.1, from coordinate 32,694,978 downwards.
TACAATAATCTTTTCATATGAGAATAATACCTGCATTTGTTTAATCTTTTATCTGAAATGTACCATGCTGAAAGCAGTATATTCTGTAGAACAATTAATGGTTTTCCTGTTATTCTCTTTAATTCTTTGTATTGTACATTTGAAAGAGATGCAGAGCATTAAAAAACCTGATAAGCTGTATTTAATTTTATTTTTTAATCTTTTTCTTTAAAAACATATTAACTAATTTGCTTCATTTTTTCCTTCCTTTTATAGGGTAGCAAAATATTATAGTGTTCATGCACAAAGCAGAAGTATTATTTATATATATTTTTTTTAATTACAGGTAAAGATTATAGTTCCCAACAGCACAGCAGGTCTGATAATAGGGAAGGGAGGTGCTACAGTGAAGGCTATAATGGAGCAGTCAGGGGCTTGGGTGCAGCTTTCCCAGAAACCTGATGGGATCAACTTGCAAGAGAGGGTTGTCACTGTGAGTGGAGAACCTGAACAAAACCGAAAAGCTGTCGAACTTATCATCCAGAAGATACAAGAGGATCCACAGAGTGGCAGCTGTCTCAATATCAGTTATGCCAATGTCACAGGTCCAGTGGCCAATTCCAATCCAACCGGATCTCCTTATGCAAACACTGCTGAAGTGTTACCAACTGCTGCAGCTGCTGCAGGGCTATTAGGACATGCTAACCTTGCTGGAGTGGCAGCCTTTCCAGCAGTTTTATCTGGCTTTACAGGCAATGACCTGGTGGCC